>JARBWK010000008.1:15595451-16272671 GCA_030556195.1 Anolis apletophallus
CCCTCGTTTGTCTCCTGGTGGTCATTTTGCCGAACTAAACTAAACTAAACTATTAAAGTTCCTACTACCACACGACTTTGGTCAGTAAACTGAGAAATTAAACAAATTCCTCTGGTAGCCTTGCTTTCGCACTGGATCAGTTTTCTTACACGATCCCACCGCTTGTCGCCAATATGCGGTGAAGCTACGCTCAAATCAACCGGCTGGACAGGGTGGACCTCTCTTAAAGATCCCACCGCTGCCGCCAATATGTGACCACTCCACTTCTTGACCGGCCTCAGACTGGACAATCTTTCTATGTCCACACTGCTGACCTCCAATCCAAGGAAACCTCGAAGTTACCTCAGCAACTTCACGTGTATTGGCAGGGTACTGTCTCACCCCTTCACCATTTAACTGACTGGAGTTTTAAAACTTCTCAGTGACCACTTGACCACGCTGCCACCATTTATCCGGCTGACCACTGACTTTGAGGGCCACCACCAATAAAAGAATCAGGAGAGGTGTTTTCCTTTAAGATGCAAACAATTTATTTTGACACAAATGGGTACAATCTTGGTTGGTTTCAAACTTCCTTAGAGGCACAACTTTTCTGTTACATAACACAATGGGGACCTATTATAGGGTTTCCACTAAACCTCTATAAACCCCTGCAACTTTAACTAGGGTCTCTATACCTTTAACTGGACTGCTCACTAGCAGACCTTAAGACACACACTAACACTGGACCGTTCTCTCTTCAGTCCTTAGGACACTCTCAACTAGAACATAACTCCCCCCTCTCATTTGGCAGTTGGCTTCCCGCTCTTTTAACTGTAGAATTCAAACCTGAACATTCTACTAGCCTCTAGCTCCTGGTTGCCATGGCGACAGCTCTTCTAAGCTTCTGCCATGCCTCCCTTCTGTTTCACCCACAGAAACAAACCATAGAACATTCAAAACAACATACATTTTAACACATGTCACACAACATTTACACACAAATAATCAACATCATTACAGCCGGCTCTTCGGCTTAGAAATGGAGATGAGCACCACCTCCCAGAGTCGGACACGACTGAACTTAATGTCAGGCGAAAACCTTTACCTTTACTATGATATCTCCGGAGCCCCGGTGATGCAGTAGGTTAAACCGCTGCTGCTGAACATGCTGACTGAAAGGTCAGCAGCTTGAATCTGGGGAGCAAGGTTAGCTCCCTCTGTTAGCCCCAGCCTCTGCCAACCTAGCAATTTGAAAACATGCAAATATGAGTAGATCAAGAAGGTAATGGTACTCCATGCAGTCATGCTGGCCACATGACCTTGGAGGCATCTACAGACAATGGCGGCTCTTTGCCTTAGAAACGGAGATGAGCACCACCCCCCAGAGTCAAACACAACGAGACTTAATGTAAAGGAGAAACCTTTACCTTTACTTATGATAGCCCCTCTAACCTTTTATCCAAGCTAAGCATATGCAGCTTCCTTAGCCATTCCTTGCAAACCTTAGATCACTTTGTCTTCCAAACCTTCTCTGGAAACATTCTAGCTTAGGCATGGGCAAACTTTGGTCCTCTGGGTGTTTTTGACTTCAACTCCTACAATTCCTAACAGGCTATGGGCTGTTATGAATTGTGGGAGTTGATGCCCAAAACACCTGGAGGGCCCAAGTTTGCCCATCCATCCCTGCTCTAGCTTGGTAATATTCACTTGTGCTCCAAATAAATATTATCATATCTTGAGAAAAAATTAGGCCCACCTTGCAGAACTTAGATTCTGACATAAAGCCAACCATGCCTTTTAAATTAGTATGGTTGTTTGACTTTATAAGTCAAATGAATCCAATCTGAGTTTTTACCTATATTTTTTATCTGTATTTTTGGGCTTGTCCCGTTGTAAGCCGCCCCGAGTCCCTTTGGGGAGATGGTGGCAGGGTATAAAAATAAAGTAGTAGTGGTAGTTGTTATTCTTTTACCCAAAATTCAGAATAAGTGTTTGCAGTGCTGAGCCTGATCTCCAAAATAAAGGCACTGGAGCCCATCTACTCTATAAGAGATTTGGTACTTGAATAGTACCTTTGAACTCCAGCATCCACTGATATCAGAGCCACCAGACCCAACAAGGCAGGCTATGGAAAAACTATGTGCTACTCATGGCTGCTCATTTACTCCTACAAAAAAGGCCTAGATTTTTGACTTGCACGAAGTTCTTCAAGCTCTGCAAATGGATTTCAAAAAGTACCCAGTGCATCATCAAACTGAAATAATCTTTTTCAAAGGATGGGAAGAATAACTGAAGATTGTAAATGGGAGCAAAAAGTCACTTTTGCAACGTGACATAGTTGTCAACAGTTACAATATAGCATTTAGCTAGTGTTTCTCTTCCCTTTTGTTCTCTGTAAAGATATTTCTTTTGCCCAAGGCGGCTTGTGTTATGAGGATAAACATGCTAAGGGGAAGAGAGCAATAAAAATAATGAGCAGACAACAAACCGAGAAAATGGCTCTTTTTGGATAGTTATCTCGTTTAGGCATGAATGCACTATGCTCATGATCAGTTGTGTTCAATTAAAAAATAATTCCTAGAACTGCAAGTTTTTTGTTATTTCTACCCCTTCCTTCTTACTTTTATTCATTCCTTTGAGTTTGCCCAATAAAGGTATTGTCCTAATATGTTTTTTCTGATTTGTTCTCATGGGGAAAACTGCTGAAAGAAACTTTGCTTTCTATTCCAAATGTACCTTATTGTATTGCATGAGGAAGAACATCCTAACTGTGAGAGCTATTCAGCAGTGGAACTCTCTGTTCCAGAGTGTGGTGGAGGCTCCTTCTTTGTAGGCTTTTAAACAGAGGCTGGATGGCCATCTGTCGGGGGTGCTTTAAATGCAATTTTCCTGCTTCTTGGCGGGGATTGGACTGGATGGCCCAAGAGGTCTCTTCCAACTCTGTGATTTTATGATTCTGTGTGTCACCTGCTCAGCAGAATCTGGGGTTGAACTGCAAGATGAATAGGTAAGTTCAGGTCTTCGACACATCTGTTAACCGTCTGAAAGAGTGTTACATGGGGCAAAGGGAATCAGGATGTTTAGGCACAGGTGGAAATACATTGAAGGGACTTCAGGTCTACCACTGAAAAATAATAGAGAAGTAACGTATAGTGAGGTTTCTTAGAGGTCGGGAATAGACTTGCTACTGGATCAACCAGAAAAATGCTCTGTTTTTGACCTGAATTGTGGGGTTTTTTTTAGATAAAATGCACAGTTGAGTTAGAATCCCCTATTTTCCAGTAATTCTATCCAAACAATTGTTTAATGTTAAATAAAAATAACATGCTAAATTTCCCTGGAAGCCCTGCCAAAGTCTGATCAACTATCATTTGTCCTTCTCATCTCAAAGACACTCTCATTGCTACTGCCTGCTTCAAAGTTCCCGTGGCCCCATGAAACTGCAATAGACCCAGTCATTTTGTGATCCATAAATAAATAATAAATTATAAATAACTTTATTTATATTCTGCCCTATCTCCCTGAAGGGACTCATGGAGAAGGAACGCCTATCCATTGAGTTCCTTTCATTTCTGAATTTGGCATCATGAAAGAAAAACCAAACCACATTTTTACCAAGCCACTGTTTGCCTTGTTTTAGAGTCCAACTACTACACTCAGTGAAAGTGAAATTCCAGGAAAAGAATCAGAACTATTTCAAGTTAGACTCATATTCTAAAACAAGGTGCATTCTATTTTTTTGTGAAAAAATGAAGAGAAAATTGGATACATTAAATATTGGAATGCACCAAAGAATAAAAAACAATCACAACCTCACAACCTCTGAGGATGGCTGCCACAGATGCAGGTGAAACGTCAGGAGAGAATGCTTCTAGAACATGGCCATACAGCCTGAAAAACCTACAACTCAATAAAAAAAATCAGCCTGTGATTTCCATATTGTATAAGGCCTTTGATTGTGTAAACCAGGGATCCCCAAACTAAGGCCTGTGTTCAGGATGAGACCCACCCCCACTATAAGCTTGAGAGGGAGCTCATCCACGCTCTCCCCGGATTCGAACCTGCAACCTCTCGGTCTTCAGTCCTGCTGGCACAAGGGTTTAACCCACTGCGCCACCGGGGCCTCTGCACATGAAAACAATTTATAACATGACATCTACAAATTAAGTAAAAAATACTAAACATAAAACATTTGCGTTAACTTTACAGAAGCCAACGAAAGTTCACTAAGATATGTGAATTGATTATATGGCCAGTGATGCTAACTGGGCTAACATGAAAGGACTTGAAGGCACACAACAACAACAACAACAACAACCATCCTAATTAACCTGACTCATCAGCAAAAATAGGCCATTAAAATACGGGTAAGATTACATTGGCTAAAATTGCTCTTCATTTGAAAATGGAGAAACCAATCAATTTCCAATAGCTGAATATTCTTACTCTAATTGTTTTGTTTGTATGCTAAATGTATTATGTGTAATGCAGGATTAGATTCAGAATAAGGGAGCATACATGTAGAAAATGGCAAAGCAGAAAATAGCAAAAATGTGGGATGATTGGTGAAGAAGATCGAGGAAGAAAGTGCAAAGACAGGTTTACAGCTGAACATTAAGAAAACCAAAATAATGATCACAAAGGATTTGCATCACTTCAATGATGAAGTAATTGAAATAGTTCAAGAGTTTCCATATCTTGGCCCAGTCATTAATCTGAAGTCAATTATTTTTCACTATGAAGCCTTTCATATACAGAAGAAACCTGAAGTTGGTTAAGGCAAGGATTTCAGCCTGCTGGAGCTGCTATTCCTGCTGCTCTTGCCTGTCCTACCCCCCCCCCCCCCCATAGCAAATCCTAGCCTCAATGTACTGTAATCCCTAATCCTAATGAATTGGAGTTAAAGAATTATTTTTAATGAACATAATTAAACTTAAGGTGTTTTAGAGAGGGATTTTAGAATAAATTTAATGAATGTATTATAATGAATGTGATTAATTTAATGCAACATGCAGTGAATAAACCACATTAAAAACACCTGAAATAGAAATGCAAAATCTGGGTGGCCCTCAAGCAGCTGATACACCTGAAATGAGTTCCTCACATCACCCTGAATCAGTTGCCAACCCTTGGCAGAAGGCCTTTTCTCATGAACATCAATTGTCCAGCTGCTAGAGACACAGGCAGCAGATGCAGCAGCTGTTTGGGATGATGGCTAGTAGAGTTAATCCTGCATACTCCCTTGCGTTTGGCTCAAATGGATCAATAGGGGCATTGCATATGAATTAAGGAAAGTAATATCTTATCTGATTCGGAGACTAGGTTGGATAGGTTTGCTCAGATGTGGCATAATTCAGAAAAAAAACAGATGTTTTTGCCTTCCGAATGGACTTTTGCTATGTTTCCACGAAGCTGTAGTCCCCTATAGTTTTGAATTGCCGTGAACAATTGATTTCAGGGATGTGGAAGTGAGTTGGAACTATGCTGAAGTGTTTTTAATGCAACTAAGCCTGCCTCCCAGCCAATCAGAGGGTTAAGTTTTGCGGAGAGAGGTTTCCAGCATCTGGCAGCCATTGCTGTATATAAACTCAAGCACATGGCTGGAAGGCTCATTGCAGCCAGGAAAGGGAGAGGGGAGGTTGGTCTGTTGTTGCTGGTGCTGCTTTTTGCTGTTGGGTGTGGGGTGGAAGAAAGGGGTTGGAGCCAGAGGAAACCATGTTTGGATAACGGAGGAAGGCAAGGGAGAAGGCAAGTTTTTGAGAGAGGAAGGGTTTGGAGCCAGAGGAGAGAGAGAGAGAGAAGGAAAAGTTTGTTTGGGAAGGAGGGAGAGGGTGAAATTAATAAAGTCAGTTTTGCAAACTTATTTTTTGCTCACCAGTAAAGCTTTGCTATTTTCCTGGGGTGTATACTTTGAACATGTCCTAACAGTCCTGTTTCAAATAAGAAGGAAAAGTTTGATTGGGAGGCAGGGCGAGGGTGGAATTAATAAAGTCAGTTTTGGAAAATTCTTTTTTGCTCACCACTAAAGCTTTGCTATTTTTTATTGGGGTCTCTCCCTTTTTTCTGAGGTTTGTTTTGGGGTCTTGATGCTACATTTCTCAATCTTGCTGGGCCTCAGCTGCACAAATGGTGATTTCCATCAGTATGAATGTGTCTGAAAGTTGAGGGGAATTATCCCCTATAACCTTTTGTCATTTCCTTAAAAATTCAATGAGGTGACTTTTATTTTTATTTAAAATAATTGTTTTTAAATAATATATATAAATATATATATAAATAATTGGTGGATTGTCTGAACACGTTGAAATTTGTTGTGCTAACAGAGAAGGATGTGTTGTAGCTGTACATCAAGTTTCATCAAGATTGGTGTAAAACTGAGTGAGGGAGAAGGCCCTGGAATTTCCCCAGTGGCAGTGCTTTTTTCTGCATATTGCACGATCACATCTGCCAGTAATGAAGCAATTTGGAAATTTTGGAAGTTTCAAAAAGTTCTGACATTTTTCAGGAAAGATTGGAAGTGACTTTAGAATTGAACCACCTACATCTGAAACGAGTTTTGAACTATTTTTTAATCAGCTAAGCCTATTGGAGACCTTGCACCTAGAATGCTTCCATAGGATTGGGAAAGGAACTTGATATGCTCAGCTTAGAAACAAGAAGAATGAGAATTGATGTAACAGACATCTTTAAATACCTGAAGAGATGTCATATGCAGGTTTGTTCTCTGCTGCCACAAAAGCTAGGCCATGAACCAATGTGTTCTAATTACAAGAAAATGCATTCTGCCTTGAAGAACATCTTGACTATAAGAGCTCTTCAACAGTAGAACAATAAACCCTAGAAGATAAAGAACTCTCCTTAACTGGAGACTTTAAAACTGTAAGCGCCTCTTTAGCCCCATGTTGCAATGCCTGACCTTGGCTTTATTCTTGATTCCAGGTTTTTAATGAGCAGTGTATGTTTTAGAGACATGCCTCCTAGACCCTGGAAACATGTTGGAATTCATTAGCAGATGCTAGAAGGGTTTCTTTGGCAAAGAAAACAAAGCAGAGACAAAGTTCTCTCAGAGTAACACTTTGCTTCAGGCAACTTGGTTTTCTTGAGCTAGTCATACTGCTTAGATGCACAAATCGTCTTTCTTGCTTGTGGCATTCAGCTGTTCTCATAGGTCCAAGCACGCCAATTTGCGGGAGACTCTTTGGCAATAATTCCCCATTTGTTTCACTTCTGTCTCCACATCTTCCTTATCAGGAATATTTTTATCTTCCCTTGTTACCACATTCTCCCATCATTTTTGTGATTCATTTCCTTTGGCTTTGCTTCTTTGCCCGCTGTCAGTGAATAAGAGGCTTTTTTAGAAAAATGTTTCATTGTGAGCATTGTTTCATTTATATTGTCTTCCACATCTGCCTTGTATTCAGTGTTTGGCAGGAGCCCTCCCTCCGTACCCCCTTTAGCTTAGCTCATTCTCAATTGACTATATTTTAGTGTTATCCTCTCCTTCCTCCCACACAATCCCATGGTTTCACTTTTCTGATGATTGTTCTTTATCTGCCTGATTTATTTGATTTTTCTTTGTGTCGTATTTCCCTACAATAGAATATCCTTCCTCTATTATTTGTATTTGTGTGGAGTACTCATTTGTTTTCCCTTTTTGGAGAAAGGTTTGCTTTGTACTTCTCAAAACCTCTTTCTTCATCATCATCATGTTTTTCCTCCTTTCAGCTGCTTCCTTCTTATTTTCAGTATCTTATCACTTAAGAATTATTATTATTGTGAATTTTCAGCCCACAGTTTGGGTGTTTTTGCATTTCTATATGTGTGCTGTTTCACTGCATTTCTGTGAATTGAAGTATTCAGCTCCTTTTGCTGAAGCACAGTTTATTACATGCCTTTAAACTCAAAACCCACCACCCATTCTTTAACGAGCCAAATGCTTCAACTCCTATTGCCCTTTCTAGATGGGCTGATGTCAGTTTGATCCCTTTGGCTCCGAAGTCACATGAAGCAATGTGGTGCAGCTGGCTAGGTGTCAGCTGCATAAGATCTCTACTGACCAGAAGGTCATGAGTTCGAGGCCTTCCCGGGTCGGGGTGAGCACTCGACCAATTTGTGTAGCTCGTTGTTGACCTTTGCAACCCAAAAGACAGTTGCATCTGTCAAGTAGTGTCAGGGATTATGGGTTAGGTTTTCCTAGTATAAAACACACACCTAATTTTGCAGAGTAAAACAAAATGCAGCAGCTTCAGCTTAGCCCAGAAGTAATGTTGTCATTGAGAAAAACTCCATACCATAAAGTCAACTTACTTTATTGTAAGTAAAATAAAATATCCATACAGAAGAGTCACAAAGGAAAACATCCACAAAGGAAGCCTCAAAAAGAACCACAAAAGGAAGCCACAAAGGTAGCCACAAAAGGAGCCACAAAGGGAAGGATACAAAATGGAAAGGAGTATTTAAGGACATAACAATTAGACCCCCACCTTTCCCCAGGAATCTAATTGTTGAGCACCTCTGCTGTAACTTGTTACAACCAAAATTAACATTACTGAGAACACTTAAAGGTACAAATATAATTTTGTAACATAAAACTTTCAACAAGTAGGAAGTTTAGGTACCACTTTGTGGGGAGGCTAAATTTAACTGATTTCTGGAATGTTAAATTGCCTCTATGTCTGTCTATATATGTTGCATGTCAATGGCATTGAATGTTTGCCTGTATATGTGCATTGTGATCCGCCCTGAGTCCCCTGCAGGGTGAGAAGGGTGAAATATAAATGATGTAAATAAAATAAATAATAATATGATCAGAATCTCACATTTGCTACACACATGCCTCTACACAAGTATAAAAACCCAGAATCACCCTGAGTTGACTCCTAGCTACCTTTACTATGCTCTTAGTAAAGGATTGTGGATTGTGACTTATATTGGGTTAAACCAGTTTTAGTAAGGTAAAGGTTTTCCCCTGACATTAAGTCCAGTTGTGTCCAACTCTGGGGTTTGGTGCTCATTGGCATTTATAAGCCGAAGAGCTGGCATTGTCCATAGACACCTCCAAGGTCATATGTCTGGCATGACTGCGTGGAGCGCCGTTACAGTCCTGCTGATTGATCTACTCACATTTGCATGTTTTTGAACTGCTAGGTTGGCAGAAGCTGGAGCTGACAATGGAAGCTCACTCTGCTTCCCGGATACAAACCTGCAACCTTTTGGTCAACAAGTTTAGCAGCTCAGTAGTTTAACCCACTTCACCACCAGTTTTACCCCACTTCAATCAAATCCAGGGAACGCTCCAGAATTTGCTTGAAACTCTGGAGTGTCCTATGGCTTTGTGGAGTGTGAAGAGTTGGATCAATCCAATTTGGACCAGCCTTTGTCCACATGGGACACTGCCATCATTACCTTTTTTCCTGCACCCATCAGTACAAGCAAAAAGTCAGTGTAAACATATCCCCCCTTCTTCTTAGACATTTGGGTGCCTCTGGTGATATCAGAACATTATTTGCCACAGTCAGGAGCTCACATGGATGTATGTGGCCGACACTGGAAATGGTGACATGGAAGATGAGGTGACACTCCAGCAGCACCTATGCAGCCTCAGCCTTATTCAACTATGTGGACCCTATTCCACCACTGCAGCAGGTTTGGCAGGGGGTGTGTGACTACCTTCCGGGTCAGCCCAGAGTATTTCTGCCCATGTATCATGTAACAGCAATGTAGATTTTCTCTGAGAAGCCCACATACAACATTTGGGGGGGGGGAGCAATTCATAATTCTGTTGTTTTGGGGCTACATGTATTCCAGTTTTTACCTGTGTAATGTTGGAGTGTACCCAATGGTCCACATAGAAATGGTATTTTGAAGGATCCTGTGAATGCAAGGATGCAGCAAGCCATGGGCCAAAACTGGAGAGTGGGAAGGATCTATAGGCCAGACAGTTCTGTGTTTAACGCAATTGTGCACAGAATGAGATCCACAAATGAGGATGGCCACTGAGGTTCTTCATGATGCAATGCTCCAGTCATCCGCATTCAAAGTCATTTCTAGGTTTGAGAAAGGAATTCTGCCCTGATGTGTAGATCATGCATGATCCATTCATCACGCAGACATATCAGGACCATCTGCTCTAAATATATCCAAGAGAACATGTCAAACTGAGGCTAAGAAATTTCTTAGCAGTAGACCTTGCCTTTAAAATTAAGTTGCTGGGGTTTGACTCTGTTTCTTCCAATTAGAATTCTGAAGAAAAACACTGCCTGGGATACACTCTTCTACTGCTTATCATGCCCATATTTTCTTTTTAATGCCATAGAAATGTGTCATCATTGCAGCATCAATTGCAATGAGAAGGAATAAATTGTTGTTTTTGTTTTTGGAATGCTCCAATTTCTTTCTGTTGCCTATGCTATAATTCCTTTGTGAGTGGTGACTGCATACTTAATCAGCATTTCGCTATATAGCTGTCAGAAATCCAGGGTAGCGATCATCTTTAATCAGCGTGTGCCAGGGTTGTGAATGGCAACAGAAAGTAAAGGGCTGGGTTTTATTCCGAGTGCTAAAGACGTGCATTCTTTTTCAACAACAGCTGCTGCCCATTATGAGGAAGCCCTGTTAGGTGGAGTAGAAGACAATGGTGGGTCAAGAAAGGCTTGTTAGTAGGATAGGATGTTGACAACTCAAAATTATGTCCTTGGGAAAGTGAATTTTGGGAACTGTAACTTTTCCGAATTCTGGTTGTTTGCTGATCTGTAGTTTTACTGAGGCCTCTACTACACAGCCTTGTAAAATCTACATTACCTGCTTTGGACTGGATTATATGGCAGTGTAGACTCATGCAATCCAGTTGAAAGCAGATAATGTGGATTATCTGCTTTGATAATCTGAATTATATGGCAGTGTAGAAGGGGCCTGAGTGAGAATTTACTTCTTTTTTAAAGGAAAGACCCTTAGATGTTTTATTTATTTATTTTATTTCAGTATTTATATTCCGCCCTTCACACCCCGCAGGGGACTCAGGGCGGATTACAATGCACACATACATGGCAAACATTCAATGCCATAGACACACAACACATATAGACATACAGTCAGAGGCTATTTAACATTCCAACTTCTGGCCACCAGGGGAGCTGTTGCTTCACCGTCCATCTGCGACACCGATGAAATACTTTCCGCATTCCCCGCATGTTTTTGCTGGAGATTTTTTTAATGGCCTTGTAGATTTTGTTAAATTAGCCTCACATAGTGGTACCTAAATTTCCTACTTGACAGATGCAACTGTCTTTCAGGTTGCAAAGGTCGACAACAAGCTACACAATTGGCCGGAAGCTCACTCTGACCTGGGCTGGCTTTGAACTCATGACCTTTCAGTCAGTCTGAATAAATTCAGATCAAATTCCTTTTTGAAGCGATTTTGAAGCGATTTGGGAACCCAGAAGTATCCTTGCCATTTTGAAGCTTTTTCCGCATTTCTCTTACGAATCAGTAAGTGAGTCAGAAATGATTCAGCTTTTCAAAGTAGTGTGGATGGATTCCCTTCATTTCCTTTCCCTCCTGTGTTAGTCCTGGGCGAGAGCCATGATTAACCCAGTTTGGATGTATTCCCCCCCCCATGTCAGTCCCGGGGCAATAGCCATGTTTAACCCAGTTATGATGTATTTCCTTCTCTCCTGTGTCAGTCCTGCGGCGAGAGACGTGTTTAACTCAGTTTGGATGTATTTCCTTTCCCTCCCTCGTCAGTCCTGTGGTGAGAGCTGTCTTTAACCCAGTTAGGATGGATTTCCTTTCCCTCCCATGTCAGTCCTGTGGCGAGAGCCGTGTTTAACCCAGTTTGGGTGGATTTCTTCCCTTTGCTCCCCCCCTTCTGGAATAAAACAACTACTTTCAAAGTAAAGACCACCCAATGAAACAGGAAATGACACTTTGAAACCATTACCAAAGGATTCGGAAGTCTCAGAAGTTTTGAAAAGTTTTGAACTTTTTTTCTGTGGAAATTGGAATTGACTTTAGATCTGAACCACCAGAGCCCCCTACATCAAAAATGAGTTTTGAACCATTTTTTTTAAAAAAACAAAAAAGCCTAGCTGTCAGGATATAGCAACATAGAACATTTGTTTGAGGTTTAGAAAAGTTTTACGTATTCCATTCCTCACATCAGACAACAGACAGTGAGACCTGCAGGGGTGTGAAAGTTAGATTTTTCTTCCTTAGCCGCTTTTGCCTCAATATTATTAGATAGTACAACAGGTAGCTGATCTGAGGCCAAACCTTGATTCTGAAATTTATTATGCTTCACAAAATTTCTAAGTAGGAATCTTAGGTGTAATGATCCAACAATTTACAGCAATTAACATCTTCAGATAAACTGAAAACATATCAATATTCTTTGCTCATTTCTGCTCGCTGTTGTAAAGAAGACTAGTCTCCATAGACATAATATGTGACATCCTCTTCTACTAGTTTTGACTCTCTCCAGCTTCTTTCAAAGCAAGGAATTTTAAACCTGCTGAAAATAACTGATTTCTTTCAATCAGATGAAAGCAGATTAAGGTAGCAAGCCATTCCACACTGGGCTTAATTTAGCAATATATTGCATAGCAAATCCCTTCTCTATGGCTCTCCTTAAAGTTCACTCAGAAACAAACCACTTTCAAAGCTGTAATTGATTGTTTTCTGTTCTGCAGGAGTGGAAGATTTTTCACAAATTGCCTCTTAGCTAATCAGTCAGTTCCTGTTTGCAGATGATGAGGGAAGGGAACTTGAATTACTGATTTCTTGTTTGTTTGCTTTGAAGGATACACCTGAAATACTGTGGCCAATTCTGGGCACCACAACTGAAGGGAGATCTTGACTCTAAGTTGGAATGTGTCTAGAGGAGGGTGAGTAAAATGATCAAGGGTCTGAGGAACAAGCCCTATGAGGAGCGGCTTAAAGAGCTGGGCATGTTTGGCCTGCAGAAGTGAAGGCTGAGAGGAGACATGATGCCCATGCATAAATATATGAGGGGAAGTCATAGGGGAGAGGGAGAAAGCTGTTTTATGGTTCCCTGGATAATAGGACACATTGGAACAATGACTTCAAACTACAGGGAAAGAGATTCCACCTGAATATGAGGAAGAACTTTCTAATGCTGAGAACTGTTCAGCAGTGGAACTCTCTGCCCTGGAGTGTGGTGGAGGCTCCTTCTTTGGAGGCTTTTAAACAGAGGCTGGGTGGCCATCTGTCAGGGGTGCTTTGAATGCGATTTTCCTGATTCCTGGCAGGGGGTTGGACTGGATGGCCCATGAGGTCTCTTCTGATTCTATAATTAAATGATTTTATGATTCTAAGGTTTTGCCTTTTTATTTATAAACTAGCTGAGGACCCGGCAGTGGCCGGGTTATTTGAGGAAGGCATTGTGTGCCAAGGTTGGTTCCTATTAGGTGTTTATGTGGCTTGCAGTGGTTTCAGGAACTTAGTGAAGGTACTGCATCCCCCTCCAAAAAAGCACCAGGATGTGAGTGGGTCATGGGGGCTGTGTGTGTCACATTTTGTCTTGATCATTCTCTGGATGAGGGTTGCAGTGGTGTCTGGAAGTGAGAGAAGGTACTGGAAGTCTCAGGATGAGTGTTGCAGCAGTCTCAGAAAGTGAATGAAGGTACTTCAAATCCCATCATCTGTGGTCTGTCCCACTCAAAACTGCACCAGGATGTAGAGTGGGTCATGGGTACTCTGTGTGCTAAGTTTGGGTCTGGTCTGTGATGTATAGGGGCTGCAGTGTTGTTTGGGAAGTGAATGATGTGAAGGTACTGCACATCCCATCATTCGTGGCCCATCCTGCCCTAAATCACACCAGGTTGCGTAGTGGGCCTGTAGGCCTTTATTTGCCATGTTTGGTCCTGATCCGTCATTTCTGTGGGCCGCAGTGGCTGAGTGCCTGAGGCCTTTTGCTTTCCCTCTGAGTCACCTTAGAAGTGTATTGGGTGAAAGTACTGAACATTCCATTCCAACAGAAAAAACTGTTAACTGGCTAACTTCAACTCCAGCCATTTATGCCTGCCTCAGGCCCTTCCCTTTCCTCTCTGTGCTGTGTTGGAATGTTGGGAGGCTGGCCAGTCACAGCCATTTATGCAAATAATCCGACAGTTGCAGCCAATCGAAACGCTGGCACATATTCGCTCGGTCGCACCACCCACCCACCGCCTGCAAAAACTGACTTTTATTATATACATAGATAGATAGATGATGATATAGCCCCATTTCACTGTAAAAGAACAGAAACCACTATGATTCCACAGCACTGACACCTGGCATTTGTAGTGCTGACAAACTTCATTAATTCTACCGTGTAGATGCATGCAGTGTTTGTCTTCATGATGTAAAACATTAAAACCCACAGAAGAATTTTAAGGCAAAACATGGCCAGAGCCCCAATTTTTTTCCTTGTAAGGAGATATGTGAATGAGAAATTGCTCTGTGCTGCTAAATGATTTGATAATAAAGTTACTGATGGATAGGGACATTCAAATCCAGGAGGTTCATTTTTATGCCACCACTAAAACTTTAAAAATGACCTAGCTCCTCTTTCTGATCTCGGCAGTATAAGGCAACCAAGGTTTATATTTCATCATTATAGAAAGATTTGTTTCCTTTCCCCTAGTGAATGGCCGTCACTGTCAATAAATCATTTCTGTAGCCCCTGTTACCTTTAGTAATAGTGTGATTATGCTCGTATCTGCCTGCTCACAAATCTATTTTTAGATATTGCTTAGTGATGCAATAGAAAACGCTGCTGTGCTAGAACAGGAGGGCTTTTCTGGAGTGCAAAAGTGAAGACTGGATAATGACCAATCCCATTATATCATTACCTGTATTATCAGAAGAGATTATAGTCTCTCCCATTTACAGGTGACATTTTTATTGACTCCAGCACAAATCCATACAAGTCACATATCTGAGGGGAGTACAGAATAGCGAATAGAGATCCTAAATATCTTCCCCCTATTTATGTTTTACACATGCAATAACAGAAACTGGGACTTTGAAAAAAGGAATGGCTACAGACTAGATGAGATACACAAAATACTAAGTATTTGATACTTAGCCCCAAACAATATTACCAGGCACGGGCAAACTTTGGTCCTTCAGGTGTTTTGGACATCAACACCCACAATTCCTAACAGCTTCAGGCCCTTGGGAGTTGAAGTCCAAAATACCTGGAGGGCCGAAGTTTGCCCATGCCTGATATAACCAGATACATCCCTTAACACTTGCTTGGTCAACCTGTTCAAGTTCTAAGAAAGGGGATACTGCAACCACTGTAAATTAAGGACCAGTTCACACCACCCAAATATTGCACCATGATTCCACTTTAGCTGCTATGTTTCCATATTGTAAAATTTTGGAATTTGGGGAGAAATCTTAGACAAAGAGGTCTAATGCCTCCTCACCTATAATGTCGCAAACAGAGTGCCTTAAAGGAGCCCCTTTCACACTTCAGGCACCAGACTCCACTCTCTCAGCCTCACATTCAGGTGCAACATATAAGCACCGGATTTTATAGGATGCAGCCATGACTGTTAGAGCAGAATAATAATAATAATAATGTAATAATAATAACTTTATTTTTATACCCCGCCAACCATTTTCCCTTGGGGACCCGTGGTGGTTTACAAGGGACAAGTGCAAAAGACAGTTTAAAACACAGAAGATAACACATTACCGATTAAAACATCAGCTAGAAACAATACAACATAGTTATACACAACATAAGAACAATATGGCTGGAAAGAAAATTGGCTGGTGTACAAATACAATGAGTGCAATACATTTTACAAGGGCACCAGAAAAGTGCGACAACCAGTAGATTGGGCAGGAAATACTACCATAAAACATGTTGAGGTAGGTCAAATGAGGGCCAGAATAAAGTGCTATACTCAGGGAGGACAGGAATAATTACTAGTGAGCTGCTTAATCGAAAGCACACTGTAGCATCCAGGTTTTCAATTGAGTCCAGGAAGAGGACAAAGTGGGAGCCTGTCTGATCTCCCTAGGGAGGGAGTTCCAGAGCCAAGGGGCCACCACAGAGAAGGCTCTCTCCCTCATCCCCACCAACCGCGCTTGCGATGGTGGGGGGAGAGAGAGCAGTGCCTCCCCAGACAATCTCAAGGTACGCACTGGTTCATAAGAGAAGAGGTGATTGCGAAGATAAGCAGGTCTCAAATCATTTGGGGCTTTATAGGTGATGACCCGCACCTTGAATTGGGACCGAAATTTATTGGGAGCCAGTGGAGCTGTTTAAACAGGAGGGTTGACCGCTCTCTGTAACCAGCTCCTGTGAGTAATCTGGCTGCTGATCTTTGAACCAACTGTAGTTTCTGGGCCGTCTTCAAGGGCAACTCCATGTAGAGCGCATTGCAGTAATCCAACCCAGAGGTGACTAGGGCATGGACCACCATGGCCAGATCAGATTTCATGAGGTACGGGTGCAGCTGGCGCACGAGTGTTGATTGTGCAAAGGCCCTTCTAGCCGCTGCCGATACCTGAGCATCAAGTGTTAGAGCGGAGTCCAGAAGGACCCCCAAGCTGTGGACCTGTGTCCTCAGAGGGAGTGTGACCCTATCGAGCACAGGTAGCCATCCTATGCCCCAATCAGTCCCACGACTGGCCAGGAGAACCTCTGTTTTGTCAGGATTAAGCTTCAGCTTGTTAACCCTCATCCAGCCCATCACAGCTGCCAGGTACTGGTCGAGGACTCGAGGAGCTTCCTTGAAGTCTGGTGGAAAAGAATAATAGAGTTGAGTGTCATCTGCATAGAGATGGCACCAAACTCCAAAACTCGAGATGATCTTGCCCAGCGGTTTCATGTATATGTTGAAAATCATGGGGGAGAGAATGGAACCTTGCGGGACCCCACAGGTCAATGGCCAGAATCATAGTATCATAACTGTATAAAGGGTCCCAATTTAGTACAATGTTGAAATGCTGCAGTAAGACTTACCCATTGCTCAGTCTATATCTATAAATATGAGATTTAAAGCCTTTCCTTCTTTTTCTCACCTTTGGAGATTTAATGGAACAGCTTTCATCCTCCTTTTTTTTTGTCTGAAATGACTTCATGTGTGTTCAAGATGAGCTCAACTGCTTAAACACTCTCTGGTGGTTATCCTGAGTGATATTATGGTGGTCACAACATTTTGATGGCCGTTGTTGACCCAGCAATATAACAATTTCACACCATCGGTTTGCATTCATGAGCCAAAATTTGCTCCACCACATCTTTTGTGACATTGTAAGGATTAACCTGCTAAACAAATTGGTTCATGTTTTTCTACTGTCAGCAAAGGGAAAGCACAACACACATGAGCCCGTTGAGTGTACAACCATCCAACCATCAATTCCTATTGGAGATCAAGGTTCAAATCTCTGCTCAGACATGTAAACCCATTGGGTCTGGGCGATTTAGATGGAGAGTTTGCATTGAGCAGGGTTTTGGACATGAAGCTCCATTGGTCCTCTTTCAACTCTATCATTTCATTTTTACAGTCCCCCCAGTAGAGTAATACAATGGTTGCTCTGGCTCAAGTTGGAAATTACATATTCTTATAACACAGGGGTGCCAAACTTATTTTTATCAAAGGATACACCACCCTTACGATTGCTTTCAAAGGGCCATTGAATCCATGAACAAAGAATCTGTGGACACAGAAGGCCAACTTTAATTTTTATATAGTGGTTGGTGCTCTTTAGTTTGTACCCAATTTGGGTCCCCAGATGTTACTGAACAACACACTCATCACTTTTGATTACCCATCATACAGATTGGGGATAATGGGAATTGCAATCCAACAGCACTTGTGGCTCTGAGATTGGGTAAAGGCTAAAGGGCATTTTAACATCAGATATTATATCCATAAGACTTGCATCGAAATTTGAATCCCACACTCCTGACTAAGCAGAACAAACTGTAGCTTTCCAGATGTTACAGTATCACAACCCCCCATCGACTCTAGTCATGGTGTATGTCTGACGATGAGGAATTCAGGAGTTGTAGTCCAGTATCTGGAGGGCCAAATAAAATGATATGGCTAGATTTGGCTTGTGACATGGGTTCTGAAAGATTGTGGTCCCACAGATAGCAAAATGTGATGTGGAATTTTGACCTTGCTCTGTAATCCTCTATCTTATACGCTCATTGATGCAAACCAACACAAAAAGAGCATCCATTGTCTTCTTTCTTATTGCTAGATGACCGCCATGCATCAACATCTGCTCTGTGACAAACTGTTTCTTTGGGAACATCTCTGTGGTTCTCCGGTCTCTGAAAGGCTTGTTTAATTATATATATGCAAGGACAAAAGGGATGTCCTTGAATTATTTGTTCTCGTGATTTAGATCCAATCAATTTAAGGAGGTTAGATACTGTTATACCATTGAAATCCTATTAGACTGCCATGCCATGGGTGAGATGGTATTTAGATTGATCCCACAAACACACGTCTCCATTTTTCTTAGTGCAATTAACTCTCCTACATTCCACCTTGCTGTGAACAAAGAAAACATCATGATAAAATACCAAGAAAATATCAGATTATTGGGCAGTTGGTCCCAGGCCTGTGAAAGGACATGGTAACATTAGCTTTGCAGAAGCCATGCAGTGAGGATTTGAGAGGGAGAACACCTGTGAACCCTTTGCTTGCTGGGCACCATTAGACATGCACCATGACTATAGCTGATGGGGAGTTGTGAGATCATAACATCTGGAAGGTCGCAGTTTGTTCTGTTGATGTGTCCATGCATTTGTGAGGCATTTGGTGTAGTTTGGAGGTGAAAATACCCTGAATATTGCATACATTTTTATCATGGGTGTGTGGGCATTGTGGGACTGACTAGGGACCCTTGAGACACTGCAAAAGTGAATTCTGGGATTTTGCATGGCCCGTGTGATAAGAGGTAGTTTCCGCACCCCTGATCTACAGGGTTGGAGCCTTATTTTCATGGATCTTTGCACAAAGTTAAAATTTGGTTTTGAGTTGACTTGCATAACTATCACCAAAGGACAAAAAGAAATCAAGAGGTTTGGCCAGGAGTGCTCCCTTTCTGTCTTCTGTTGAAAAAATAAAGGCCTTAGGCATATGTTTGAAGTCTCCATTCCATAATTTTATTCAAGGAGAAACCTTAGAGGATGCTAAAAGTGTTGTGCCATTGACGTCTCCTCCATCAAGATGAAAGGGGACAAAGAGAATACTTCTGTGGCAGAGATCAGAAGGAGCTGGATGGAACAGGGACTTTGTACTTCCTGGGAGAGATTAGAGCAAACTTTTCTAGAAGTGAAGCCCCAATGCCTTATGCTCTCAATGCCATGATAAAGGGAACCCACTATCCCACTACAATATGCTGAACTTATCCAAGGACCTGAACTTGTTTTGTGGATATAGTGAAATAACACTGTTCAACAACCCATGAGCAGATTCACTATTCCACAGATATACAACTCACCTGTTACCACCAGAACAAATGTGAAGAGGGGCGGAAAAGAAGAACAGAAGGAGACACAAAACTTGAAGCCATTGAGTGGGGAGCACTATTACATATATGCCACAATTTACTAGATAAATTGGTAGAGAACCTGTGACCATCTAGATGTGACTAAACTATAACTCCCAAAATGTCTCACCATGGGTTAAATGGGCTGGAATAGATGGAAAGACCTGTAAAAAATATTTGGAGGTCCACAGACTCCCTACTTCTTTCTATGTTAGAGAGTGGAAAAGGACCCACAGCTCAGTGAGTGGGACTAAACAGTTCTTCATCTTTGCTTTACAGTCATAAATTCGGAATATTACTATTTGGATTCCCATAACCCTACATCCAATCATTCTTGTTGGGAATTTTGGTAACTGTAGTCTAAAATAGCTTTCGCTAGAGCTCCATCTGTTTCTCCTGTACTCACTTCATTTACTAAGGTGCAGTGACTACTCATAATTAAAGTTAATTTGACCTTCCAGAAATTATGACTTAAACAGATTAGCAGTATAATTTCCTGGTCTCAGGTAACACAAAAACCTGGCTTCCCTTACTTTCCTGTTGGAAACGAGATTATCTTTTTACAGCCACATGCAGTTCTGTCAGCTATTGAAAGAGGCTCTTTGACTAATCAGTAGTTCTGCTACTGTGGGAAATGGAGTGACTTTTCACTAAATCTGAAGCCTTTGACTTTAAAAATCAGTTTCACCAATCTACCTAGGGCTTACTTGAAGATCAATGGATCAACAAGCAGCTGGCATATTAATTTACTTCAAGAAGTATTTAATCTTGTTGCTACACTGTTGCCAGCTTGGAAAAGAAAAATGAGCTGTGCCTCTTGGCTACCTTGAATGAAAAATGGGAATTAAAAAAGATAGCAGTGTTAGCCAAGACAGAAGACAAGCAAACATTGTCAAGCTGGGCTGGTGATTCTTAGTGTCACTGTTGGAAAGACTTTGGGTATTTTACCTTTCTCACCCTAACAGAAAATGAAGGTCAAGTTCCTACATCATTGTCCATGGTGCAGAAGCATTATTGTGAAATGGCTGTTCATAACATCACAACAACCTCATTTCATTTCAATTTTGCACTCATATAAGGTCATTGATGATGATGAAAGTCTGAAGCAAAGTGCCGGATAATATAAACTGGAAACCTCAAGTGAAACCCCATGAGAAAAAGAGACTCAGGGTGAGTTCATGCATTATTTTTGTGTAGTGTAAAGCAACATTCAAAGATTTAATTGGTGATCTTGTTGCCACACAGTTGTAACTCTTGGCTATGAAGAATGAAAAATGTGAATGAAAAAGGGAGCAGTGTTACAGCACTCCTATGCTGAATGCTGACAGTCAGCGCTTGCACATTGGGCAGAAAGGAATGCACAACAGCTGTTCTCACATCCCAATAAATCTAAGAGTTCTATTTGTGTATGTTGCAGCCCAGCCACTTAAGTGACAGTTTTTCACCCAAAATGAAGAGCTGATTAGTCCAAATATAGCTCCGCCAACAGAAATCATCAACAGTTTTAAAGATTATTAAAAAAGAGTGTTCTATAGAAAAAGCTAGTGCCATAATACATTCCAGAGTACAAAATAGTAAAGTATTTCCAAGGTATACATAAAAGGCAAAAGCAGAAGTACATCCCAAATACTGGCTTCAAAAATCATTCAAAAATATAGGTTACAGTCATAATATTCTTGATGCAGCAAACAGCAGAGTCCAATACTGAAAGTAAAGCCAAAAATCCATAGAACTTATACAAAGAACTGTATCCAATACATGATTCCCCAATACCAAACAAGAAAACATGGCATGAAAATAAGGGCAGAAGCTCCTATTCCAGAGCACATGAAAAAGGCGACTTTCTCTTGAAAATTCAAAGTTGCTCTCACACAGAACAACTCAAGGGGCTAACTTAAGAAACCAATTTCATTCACATGGAGACACTATCAGTCTAGCACTTGACATCCCTTTGTTTATCTTTCAAATGCTGGGAAAACCTTAATTGCCTTTCCTTGGCATTATCTCTCTATAACTGGAGACGCTAAGTTATAGGCAACAATCTAGCATCTTCCACCTTCCTCACCTCCTTCTCAGGGTCAGGAACAGCCTCTAAGAGGTAAGAACGGGTAAGAAGGAAAACACCAAGGGTTCAAAATGTAGTAAATAGTAATCTTTATCTTCAAGGTTTATATTTCAAAAATCCAGTAGTCTGCATTCGTCGTTGAAACCGACTTGAATTCTTCAATTAAAGGTCTATATTAGACAGTATAAATCCAGCAAAAGAAAGTCTAGAGAAACCACGAAATAAACTAATCTTCAATAAATTCATATATCATTCAAATAAGGGCGTGGTTCTCATAGGGGTCGACAATCATGGTCCCAATTGTTTCGCCAATTCTGGCTTCATCAGGACCCCAGACTTAATTGCTGTAAACAAGTTTCACAGCAATTAAGTCTGGGGTCCTGATGAAGCCAGGATTGGCGAAACAACTGGGACCATGATTGTCGACCCCTATGAGAACCACGCCCCTTATTTGAATGATATATGAATTTATTGAAGATTAGTTTATTTCGTGGTTTCTCTAGACTTTCTTTTTGCTAGATTTATACTGTCTAATATAGACCTTTAATTGAAGAATTCAAGTCGGTTTCACAACGACGAATGCAGAATACTGCCTTGATTTTGAAATATAAACCTTGAAGATAAAGATTACTATTTACTACATTTTGAACCCTTTGGCGTTTTCCTTCTTACCCGTTCTTACCTCTTGGATATCCTGGAACTACTCACCGTTTACCCTGTGTCAAGAACAGCCTCTGGCAGCATTTCCTGGGGAAAGTTTCATTAAAAGCAGATCTGCCTTTAAGGCAATTTCCATCAACCAGAGGAGAGCTACTTTCTCCCCGAGACACTACAGGAGTGGCACTTCAATTCAGGCTCCAATTCAGGAGCACAAGGCCCCACCACCAAAGGGTCCTCATCCTCCTCAGACCAGGCCTCAATACTTTATTTATTTATTTATTTATTTTATTCATGTACAGTATATCCTACCTTTATCCCAATAAGGGGATTTAAGGAGACAAAACAACATAATAAAGTGCATTGTAGACATTAGCAATAGTTGCACACCATCCAATAATGTGTAACTGCATTTACAATGGTTACACTTGTGGAATTCTGTTTATACAAACTTGAGTGGAATATATCTGTTGTGCAAGAGACAAAAAAGATCAAATGTAAAGGAATTCACATGGGTGTATTCCATCCTTACTCTCAAGACATAAAATAATTGGATTTTGTTCACTGAAAATGCCCAGTGCATTTGACTGACTAATTATATTGAAACCTCTTTGGGGCTATCTTTTAAAAAAATGGACAATGCAACTGCTACAATAGTAGTAAATTCATAACACATCAAGATAAAAACACATAAGTGACATCCATATTTATATTTGTCTCTGACATACCAATAGATTAATAATGTTTACAGAGACCTCTGGCAATTTGTTTTCAGAATTCATTAACTGATGGCTTTTCACAATTGATGGCTTATTCAGAGGAAAATACATCATATTTTTTACTCATTTTTTCTTCTCTTAGGTGTACTAGATGGGTAAACAGTCTCTGGAAATGTCAGATTTTGTATCTATACAAATTGATTTTATTTCTGATATCCAAATGGCATTTTCTTTGTTTCAATATATTTCCAGTGAACCCCTGGTACTACCAAAGACATACTATTCCTGCTCCAAGGTGTGTTTATTTTTAACCCAGAACATTCTAAATTAAATGGATTGGTGCCTTGTCTTTGTGTTTCTAGCGACACGGTAAAGATAGTGGCAAGTACACACAACCGTTGCTTCAAGGACACAAACACAGTAGAGGTCAAGCAAAGAAAAGAAGAATATTAACACTAAAGCAAAATGATCCTAACACTTAACTATATTGCTAAAGCACTTTAGCACAGTAACTATAACTCCTGAATAATAATAAAAAGGCTCACTGGAAAAGGGTGGAAATCAATTTTTGAAATGTTGTATGCCATCTAGCTAATAAGTCCTTTGTTTTACTCTGAGAAAAGCACATGTTTTAGAGGAATATTGATCCATCCCAAATATAGCAATTAAAAGAAGTTGTAGGGGCAAACAAACCACAGAAGATGTAAAAGAAGAGAGAGAAACTCTGACCCTTTGCCCAAACCTTTAGGAATCATGGTTCCAAATCACAACGTTTATTCCATTTTGCTTTCTAAGGATGGATCTACGCCGTAAAAATAATGCAGGTTGACACCATTTTAACTGCCATAGCTCAATGACATGGAATCAAGGGAATTGTAATTTTTTGCCCAGGTCCCCAAACTGTCATGGCAATTTTGGATCTTGTTCCTCTCCTTTCAGCATTAACCTTAATTTGACATCACCTGCAAATATAAGAATGTATTCTAATTCATTAAGGGTGCCGCTATACCAGTGGTTTACAACCTGTGGGTCCCCAGGTGTTTTGGCATACAACTGCAAGAAATCCCAGCCAGTTTCCCAACGATTAGGATTTCTGGGAGTTGAAGGCCAAAACATCTGGAAACCCACAGGTTGGGAACCACTGCTTTATACTGTTTAATTGAACCACTAAGTGCCATGGGCAAATAATATGGGATCAGGGGAATTTCAGTTTCTCAAGATCTTTAGCCTTCTCTGCTAAAGTGTGCTAGTGCCTCACCAAACTACTTCCCCATAATTCTGTGACATTGGGCTATAATAGCTTCCCAGCTGAATCGGTTAAAATCTTGAAATATTATGTTGTATGGGTGATGCCATATGCCAACACAAGAATGGCCATCAGATTGGTAAAAGAATCAACTTATATCCCCATACCAGAAAAGGGAAACACTAAACAATGCTTAAACTTTCATACAGTGGCACTTATTCACCTGCCAGTAAGATAATGCTCAAGATCCTGCAAGGTAGACACCAGCAATACATGGAACAAGAGTTGCCAGATATACAACCTGGGTTTAGAAAAGGCAGAGGAAAAAGAGACCAAATTGCCAATATCTGCTGGATAATGGAGAAAGGCAGGGAGTTTCAGAAAAACATATATTTCTATTTTATTGACTATTCTAAAGCCTTTGACTGTGTGGATCATAATAAATTGTGACAAGTTCTTGGTGGTCTGGGGATATCAAGCCATCTTGTCTGTCTCCGGAGGAATCTGTATAACAGCCAAGTAGCAGCGGTAAGAACAGACCACTGAACAACAGACTGGTTCAAGATTGGCAAAGGAATACGGCAGGGCTGTATACTCTCACCCAATCTATTCCACTTGTATGCAGAACACATAATGTGACATGTGGGGCTTGATGAATCCAAGGCTGGAGTTAAAATTGCTGGAATAAACATTAACAATCTTAGATATGCAGATGATGCTACTTTGATGGCTGAAAGTGAGAAGGAGCTTAGGAACCTTGTAACCAAGGAGAAAGAAGAAAGTGCAAAAGCTGGGTTGCAGTCAAACATTAAAAAAACCCCAAGATTATGGCAACCAGGCTGATTGATAACTGGCAAATAAAGGGAGAAAGCATGGCAGCAGTGACAGACTTTATATTTCTAGGAGCAAAGATTACTACAGACGCAGACAGCAGCCAGAAACTCAGAAGACATTTGCTTCTTGGGAGGAGAGCAATGACCAATCTTGATAAAATAGTTAAGAGTAGAAACATCACATTGGCAACAAAGGTTCGCATTGTTAAAGCAGTGGTATTCCCTGTATTAACCTATGGATGTGAGAGCTGCACTATAAGGAAGGCTGAGTGAAGGAAGATAGATGCTTTTGAACTGTGGAGTTGGAGGAAAATTCTGAGAGTGCCTTGGACAGCAAGTAGATTCAACTAGTCCATACTCCAGGAACTAAGCCTGAGACTGCTCACTAGAGGAAAGGATATTAAAAGCAAAGATGAAGTGCTCTGGCCACATAAAGAGAAGTCAGAAAAGGTTAGAGAAGAGAATGATTCTGGGGAAGATGGAAGAAAAAAAGGAAGAGGTGCTGACCAAGGGCAAGATGGATTAATGTTATCCTTAAAGTGACTGATGTGACCTTGAAGGAGCTGCGAGTGGCCACGGCTGAGAGGAAGCTCTGGCTTGGGCTGGGCCAGGAGGTCATGAAGAATTGGAAGTGACTAAACGAATAAACAACAAAAATGATAGTTTCCTTTTTTGTGAGAAGACTGAGACAAAATAGTATTAAACAGGTAGCATTAGCCTTGTCTCTCTTTCCCTCATCTTCAATTTCTTAAACATTTCTCATTTAAATCACAGCTCACCTGAAACTCCTTTGTGCATCCATCTTGGTTTCTTTAGACTTGGAATTGTTTGTAACTGCTTACAAGAGTGTTTATTGCCTTTAAGAAACTCCAATGCACCATTTATTTATTTATTTATTATTGAGGCCATGATCATTTCTGGCATGGGATCTGTAAGGACTCACCCATTTTGAGCAGGCTGAGGCCTGGGTAGCATTTTGGCCTCCCTGGTAAGATAGTATATCTAGGAAAGGGGTGGTGGTGGCTTGGAGCCTCTCTCTCTCTCTCTCTCTCTCTCTCTCTCTCTCTCTCTCTCTCGAGAGAGAGAGAGAGAGAGAGAGAGAGAGAGCTGCAGGGGAGTGGCTCAGAGTGAAGGGGAGGGGCCAGCTGACTTAGGAGGGAAAAATGTAGCTTTTTCAGTCAGAGGGGACTTGGCTCTTGTCAGAGCAACATCGGAGTCCGTTGTGAGCAGTCGGCAAGACAGGGAGTGTCTTAGATAGCTGACAGGAGAAGTCTGTGGGAAGCTGACTGGGAGAGTCAGACAGCAGACTTAGATTTCTTAGAATAAGAGATTGGCTCACACTTGGGGGACAGCTAACTAGGGAGCTCTTGTAGGGAGTTAGTTAGGGTGTTCCAGAAGCCTGAATGGATTCTCAGGGAACGAACTAAGATTAGTTAGTTGAAGAAACTCACTACTAGTTTCAAGATTAGAGTGAGGGAGTATTTTGACAAGCTGTGAAAGACATTACATCAGTCTAGTCCTGTATCAAAGTTTAAAGATACATGTTTTATGAAACCACCAAGCTATTGTACCTTTCTTGACAACCACTTATGCTTCTGTGCCTTTTAAAAGCTGTTAGTCCCAACAATAAACCTTTTCATCGTTAACTTTTAAGAAAAGCCTTTCTTGTGCCTCATTCCATCCAGCAGTTAATTTAACAGCTCTAGTGTGGTGACAGTTCCAGCTTTTTGGCGGATTTTATTTACCTCAGTACTTCTCCCAGCCCTTGTTAGTATAAGAGCCAAGGCTGGTGCAGTGTGTTTTGATCTTTACAAAATCCTAAAGCCTATTTTTAGGTTGGTGGCAGTGATACCCAAGTGGTCCAAGCCCAAGTCATCACAGGATCTCACCTAGAATTTCCCTAAGCCTACCACAATATGTTTCCTTAAAGACCAGAATTTGAATCTGATTATGATTGGCTTCCCCTTTCCTCTGAATAAGTAATCCAAAGGGGACAGTTGTAGAACTCTTCATTGTGCAGTTTTCACAAGTTTCACTTCTTAGAATCCTAACACCCTTAATTAATTTCATTTCCTACATGGAACTCCAGAGCACAATATCGTGAAAGTTGTGTCAGTGGAATCCGTTTCTAACATTGTGGCGGCAGGGCAGTGAATCTTTCCTTAGCAAATGCCCTTTTTACATACAAATTCAATAACATCTCAGTATGGAGCAATAGGAACTTGATGCGTCCCACCTTTACTGCTCTCTGAGATAACAAATCTCCAATGTAAAACACTGTTAATGACCCATATAAAATTTCAATAACTTTAGTGCAGCAGTAAATCAAATTTTATTTTTGCACTCACGCAGCAGGGCAAGATATCCTTAGGTACCATAAAATGAGATTAGAAGAGCTGTCTCCTTGGTCAATAACAGATTTTTGTGTAAATCTATATGACAGGCCAGGTCGAAATTCATTAGCTGAAGTTCCCTCCCTCTTATCTAGTTGTCCATTAAATATGTTTACAGTTTACTGGTTAGGAAGGTTTAACTTTACTTTCTGTTTTGGCAAATAAACATTTAAAAGCATGTGTATTTTAAGCATAGGTTTCGTAGGTTACAGCAATGGATTCATCATTAGAGATGAATGGAATAGCTCACTACTGCTTACCAATCTTGTCATCTTCAAGAAAATATCATTTTTGTGAACATCTGAGAAGCAGAGTGAACTCTGCAAATAAGTAAATGGAAATGTATTTTAGGTGTGTTGATCATTTTAGAGCATAATCTGCAATAACAATCTCAAAATGGTCTGAATCTTAGAACCTTATCACACACACTTATACCACATCTCTGATGTTCTTTGTCTATTGGTGCCTACAAGTCCCGTTACAGGCTACTGTTGCACTCTGACACTGAAACATTTTTTCACCCAGCACCACACATGAGACCAATAGTTCTATCTAAGAATGTTTATTGAAGAAAACATCCAAAAAGGGAAAAGGGCAATTCCAAAAGGGTCAGAAGAATAGCAATTACTATCTATCTAATCCAAAAATGACAAAGTACATAAAGTCAAGAGCACCAAAATCCACATCATTACTGCAAGCATAAATCCATAAACAAGGCAACAGGAACTTTTCCAAGGTAAACCCTTCCAGGACACAAAGGCATGAACTAGAACAGGAAATTTGAGGATACTGGAAACATGAACTTCATAGCTGAGACAGCCATCCTTTGGCGACGTTGTGTCCTCTGAGAAGCATAAGGCCAACATCACTTGATTTAAGCCTGACCAAGTAGCCATGAGACTATGCCAAATGCACCAGGGCTTAAAGGCCTTCTCATGGATACTTTCAGATTGTCTAATTAGTCTATTTTTCACTCCCTCTGTTCTCAAATCTAATCTGGCTTCTCAGAAAACCATCCCATTGGCCAAAAGTGTTACCGGAAGCATAATTCCATAAACAAGACAACAGGCCAATTCCCAAGGGAACTAGTTTCACTACCCCTTGTTGCTTGGGAACAATCACAGGATTGCAAAACATCATATCTCCTAGCACTGACAGACTCATCACTTTGGAATCCAGCAAGTCCCTCATCCTCCGACATGTCAGAAAAGACAGAGAAATCCTCAGCTGAGCTACAAGGTACACATTTCATTTTGTCTGACACTCATAGGCTCTTGTAGTCAAAGAACCTGCCACAAGTATGTTTTGAAAAATGGGAAGCAATTTATTTTAATCATCTTTAATTTTGAACCTCATTTCAGAAGAGCAGTTTTTTATGTGTGGTGGGTAGATCAGTCTGCATCTCATCTTCTGTGCCAGTATTGTCTTCTTCGGGGCATGTTTTGGGGGCAGTCTTTTCATTCTTCTTCGCTGAAAGAGCTGGCAGTACACTTCTGGTTTCAGTCAGAGAAATACAAGTAAATGTTTTCTACCATAAATCTTTTCCATCTTCTCATTATTGTTTTTTTTTCTTTACAATTTTGGAATTGTGCTGCTATGTAGGAACAAAAATATGTTCTTACATTTATGATTTTGCATAGTTGTGCAAAATCTGACCCAAAGAAAAGGAACACAGTGACGTAAGACATGGCATGAATTGGGAGGAATCATCTATTAGCTGTGTCATAAGTCTGTCACACATTTTTAAAATTAGATACAGAAAGGAAAGAAGCTTATGAGATGGAATGAATAGGTATCCAGTCCTCGTCTAGCATTCTTAAAAATTGGATTGCCTGCTTTAAAATGTGTTTTCTGAGGTGGGTGTGACAAGGTCTTTTGTCTTCCTCCTACTACAGAATCACATTTACATTCAACATTCAATACCTACTTCCATGGATACTACCAGTAGAATTTAGTCCAGTGTGTGCAATATGTATTTTAAAAAGGACTTCTACCTGCAGAAAATATGCAAGAACTTGGAAAATTTAATTTCAGGACTGAAACTTCTAGGCTCCACTAGCCTGTATGGGATCCATACCACCACTACCATCCATGGAGATTCTGAGACTTATCATACTAAGAAGTAACTTTCCTATCTCTGGATCTAATCCAACACTCAATCTGTCTCATGTGCCCAAGACACAGCTCAGCTTCTTTAAATGCAGATAAACCAGTTTCAATTCATGACCTTGGCATCTACATTTTGACTCATGCCCATAGCCTCCTCATTTCTCTATCACCATATGCTTCCTTGGCATATTGCCCAACCAGAACCACCTTCATCTCCTTGCCCTTAGCTAAGTGACTTCTTCATATTACAAGACAAAAAACTGGGTAGTTAAAAGATCTCTCCCCTTACAATGTTCCGTTTGACTTAAACATTGCTGATATTGCTGTAGTAGTTGCATTGACCTTTCGTTGCAGCCATTTCTATAATTAATTTTGTCTTTTTATCTAAACTAAATGGCTTTGGACTCAGGCAATGGTGTAGTGGTTAAATTGGAAATGCAGGCTCTCCACAAGACACCCCTTGGATCATACATGGCACCTAAGTTAACCATACTGATCCAAATTTTGGGAGCCAAAATGTCACCAAATTCCATCTAGGGAAATGTGGAGGGTATTTCCACCACATTTGTAGCTCCTTCTACCCAATGTAGCTTCTGGAGTCAGAAAGGCTCGATAAATATGGGGAAAATTTTCCCATGTCCACTGGACATGGGGAATTTGGGCAAAATTTGGAGTATTTTGTGTGCATGGAAATGCAGACTATTGTGATGCCCTCGATTTCCACAGCTTCCAACTCATCCTCTAGAAAACTTCCTTCATAGATATCCCAAAAGAGTGGGTGGTGGTGTTGATGTAAAACCATTTTCAGCTATTGTCATTCTTACCAGGAAAAGATCTTTTGTGAAACCATTCCCAAAATACTTCTGATTACAGCAGTGGTAGCTCATAATAATACATAATTCCTAGGAAAATCTATTGTTGAAGGCTTTCATGGCAGGAATCACTGGGTTGTTGTAGGTTTCTCGGGCTATATGGCCATGTTCTAGAAGCATTTTCTCCTAACGTTTCACCTGCATTTATGGCAGGTATCCTCACAACCTCTGAGGATGCCTGCCATAGATACAGGTGAAACTGTAGGAGAGAATGCTTCTAGAACATGACCATATAGCCCAAAAAACCTACAACAACCTAGGGAAATCTATTTCCCTTTCAGCTACTTTGAGGACTGCAAAGAGACCCAGAGGGAATAGGGAAGCCCATAGTGGATGACACATGATACCATGGTTCCTATTAATCAAAATGTTGCAGGTCATTGACTCTACAAGTCCCAACACCACTATTTCACTGAACCATGATAACAGTAAGGAAATATAGTTAAAGAACTAGCTTGATATTAGTCATATTTACTTTTTAAGTATCTTTCTGCTATTATTTTTCTCCATGTATGTATACTTTAGATTGCAATTCGGATATCCTATAAGAAAATTGAAGTATTGTATCAGAAAATGACAGCTTACATGTTCAGGTAACAATTTATGGAAGGCACTGTTGCAAAGGTGACAATGTATGAATTTGAACAAAATATTTGAGGCTGAAGAGAGGAAGTCTACTGAGTCCTTTCCTAAATATAGCTTTCAACAGAATGAATGGCCTACGGTCACTTGTTGTTGTTGTTGTTGGAATGAAGTCACTTCTGTGACAATGGGCAGAGGAAGCCGCTTCCATGTTTTAATCTGAGATTCTGAAAGATTGCTGAATCTTATTCCCAAAATAGGTTCAGCACCATGGATAACCCCTGTAATGACTACAGCAAGGATTTCCTACTCTGCTGACATAGACATTGCTTACCTCTCCTTTGTGAGGCTTTTGGTAATTGTAGTCCATAACATTTATAGGGCAATATGTTGTCTATATATAAGCCCCATGATCCCTTGAAGGCATGGGAAGAAAATTGAGATGCAGTGCCGTGCTCATGATGAAGCGGCGTCCTCATGATGTACTGAATAACCTGACAAAAGAGGTGAAGTTATTATTCTAAGGGCAGTTGATAAGTGTATATAAAAAGGATGTTGTCAATGCAGAAACACACACATGGACGCACACTCCAAGTCTGGTTTCTACACTTGCCAACATTGTGAGAGTAAGTAAACATATTTAAAAACATTTTGAGCTACAAGGTTATTTTTCCTAACCTATAAAAACCAAGGACAGGCCATTGCCTGCAGAAATACATTTCATGTCTCTTATATGAGGGGGGGGGACACACTCATGGGTTTGTGGGTAGAAAATAGAAACCTTGCCTTCTAAGTCACCTCCAATATTTTCTTTGAAAGAAAATTGCTTCCATCTGTTTTGAGTTGTTTGGTCAGAAAAAAGATAGATCCATCTACAACAAATACATTTATGGTGCATGTGCGTGTGCTGCTGTCTGGACTCTTGTGTCATGCTACAGTTGAACTAAAGTTCACATGTGAATCCCTGCCAGGGACAGGTTTATCCTTATTTGTTTAGAAATTACCTATTTATTTATGAGCTGGGTTATTCCAGCTTAAGTAATGTGCTTGACAGTCCCTGCTCTTTGTTAGGATTATAAAAATCTATTTCTGTTGCAAAGCCTGGTTCTGAGTTAATCCTGGGAACTTTCAGAAGTTAATATTCTTAGGGTCCAATTCTATAAACACGTACCAGGGAATAAATGCCATGGGATGTGATATGGCTTACCTCTGAATAGAGGATTGCAAGGTTAGTGTATTATTTTCTTCAATAGCCCTCCTGCCAGTCTTTCCATAAAGCTGAATTGAGCATTCAGACACAGGTCAGTATGAATGCCTCAAACCAGTATCTAACCCATATAGTTGGCAGATAGACTTGGAAGCAGTTGGTTCAATCAGTCTTGATTGGGTTCTCTCAAAATATGAGTCCATCTATTTTTTTCCATTGGTTTGAAGGCAGGAAAGTGAGAGGATGTTGGCTGTAACTACTCTGTCACAGATATATTGTGGAAAGGACTTCTTATGGTTTCTAAATGATAGAAGCAGGTTTACTTGATACTAAAGTAGAGAGTAAGATCAAATGGCATAAAGCAGAGAGTAAGATCAAATGTCATAAAATGAATATTTAGCCATCATTTCCGAACTGTTGCTCTTTTGGGTGTTTTAGCCTCAACCACCTTGATTCTTAAGGGGAGGAATTCTGAGCTGAAGTCCAAAACATCTGGTGGATCAATTTTGGGAACCACTGATTTGGGCACACAGAGACACACATAAACAAATACCTGTCTAGTAGTACCTGACTTCATGAGAATAAAGCTAATTTCTAGAGAGTGATTTCTTGATGTTTTATTTTACTCAGAGGTGCCACGGAAATTGAAAGTAATCCTATAGGAACAGATATTCCACCTAATATTAGCAAGAACTTCCAGATGGTGAGAGCTGTTTGACAGTGGAACAAACCTGTTTCTGTCTGGGAATGTGGTGGTGTCTTCTCCTCTGGTGGTTTCTAAACAGAGACATGTGCCAGGCGTGCTTTGATTATGTATTCCTGAATGGCAGAATGGGGTTAGATTAGACGGCCTTGGGGGTCAGATAATCATAGAGTTGGAAGGGACCTCGTGGGCCATCTAGCCCAGGGCTGTCCAACAGGCAGCACGTGGGCCGCACATGGCCTGCCAACCCCTTGGATGCGGCCCGCACCCTCCTGCAAGAATCCAGGTTTTTTTTAAAAAAGGCAAAGATTCGATCTCCGGGGGGCGGGGCCGCTTGCGGGGGAGGGGCTGCTTGTGGGGGGTGGGGCTGCTCACGGGCATGCGTGGTAGGGTGGGAGCGGCGAGGGGCCCTCCGCCATGTCCCTGGCTGCTGCAGCGGCCACTCTGGGAGCTTACCTTCCTTTCTCTTCCTTCGGAGAAGGAAGGTAAGTTCCCGGGCGCGGCCGCTGCAAGAGCCAGGGACATGGCGGAGAGCCCCTCGCCGCTCCCTCCCTGTTGCGCATTGCCAGCGCCCTGCATGGCCCACCCCTTTTCGGCGGGGCTGGGTGATGTCAGGCGTGGTGCCGGCGGCAAGGAGGAAGAGGCGCCATGCCTGACGTCACCCAGCCCCGCCAAAAAGGGGCTGGCCGCGCAGGATGCCGAGCATGTGCGGCAGGACGGGAGCACCGAGGGGCCCTCCGCCATGTCCCTGGCTGTTGCTGCGGCCGCGCCCGGGAGCTGGAGAAAGGAAGGAAGAGAAAGGAAGGTAAGCTCCCAGGGTGGCCGCTGCAGCAGCCAGGGACATGGCGGAGGGCCTCTCGCTGCTCCCGCCCTGCCGCGCATGCCTGTGAGCGGCCCTGCCCTACGAGTGGCCCCGGCCCGCTGCGGCGCCCCAGGTGATCAGTGACCAGAATTCCGGCCCTTGGGCTGGTAGAAGTTGGACAGCCTTGAGCTAGTCCAACCCCCTGCCAAGAAACAGGAAAATCACATTGAAAGCATCCCCAGCAGGTGGCCATCCAGCCACTGATTAAAAGCCTCCAAAAAGGAGTCTACACCACACTCCGGGGCAGAGAGTTCCACTGCTGAACAGCTCTCACAGTTAGGAAGTTCTTCCTAATGTTCAGGTGGAATCTCATTTCCTGTTGTTTGAAGCCATTGTTCCATTGCATCCTAGGCTCCGGGGCAGCAGAAAACAAGCTTGCTCCCTCCTCCCCATGACTTCCCTTCACATATTTATACATGGCTTTCATGTCTCCTCTCAGCCTTGTCTTCTGCAGGCTAAACATGCCCAGCTCTTTAAGCCACTTTTCATAGAGCTTGTTCTCCATACCCTTGATCATTTTAATCGCCACCCTCTTGTCAACATCTGCCTTCAATTGTGGTGCCCAGAACGATACATAGTATTCCACGTGTGGTCTGACCAAGGCAGAATAGAGGGGGAGCATGACTTCTCTTGATCTATACACTATACTCCTGTTTATGCAGGCCAAAATCCCACTGGCTTTTTAAGCTGCCGGATGACATTGTCTCTTCTAACTGTGATTCCATGATATATAGTGGTCTGGTAGTTAGGCTCATTCATGACAGAAACATTGCTTTCATATTCCATTGGCCTTGTTTGTGTTTGGTGATGTTGCAGCCTGGGGTGGCTTGTGGTCTGAGCAGGACTGGTGCCTGAAATGTTAATATGCCCGTCTTGTTGATTCGCAGGCTGCTACTAGTTGTTATATAGCCAAACCTGCTATGCAGTCATGCCACTGTGTTCACGATACATTCTCTGATTATCTGGATGACTCGAAGGGGAGGAATCTTGCCAAAACAGGAAAAACAAATAGTAGAGAACAAACAAACGATTCACAGCCATAAGGGAAGTTTTCCCCCATCTCCTGAACAGTACATTTCCATCCCCAAATTCAAATTGGGAGAACATTTTGTACTAAGTTTTAAATGTTTCTGTAATGAAATGGAAAACTACAAAGTACTCAGATATCCATTAAGCTCCCAACACAATTCTTCAGTTACTAATTAAAATAATAATAAGACGGCGCAGACATGGAGCTGAAATGCATTAGCAGGCATCTTTAAAATCATCAAGGGCTCTAAAGAGAAAACTCCTTCTGTGCATGTTTGTAAGAAACTGGATTGATAAATGTTTACAAGGAATCAACAGGGGGTTGCTATCTTTGTTGTTTATCATCCGTTTTGTTGTAACGCACAATGAGGGTGGAATCCTGGTTTTCCCAGGTTGGTAAATGCTGCTAAGAACCAACAGATGATTATGATCTTCCGAATGGGCCTCCAAAGTGTTATCTTAAGCAGCAAATGTGATTAAGGACACATGAACACAAAGCAATTGGTCCTTAATCACACTTCTAAGTGTGATTAAAAACACAACAACACAGACCAAGTATCAGAAAGCAGAATGGTAAACCCAAGAAAGCACAGCTGCTGGCTGATAAAAGAAGAGATTTAGGAATTGCTGAGAGGCAGAGGTAAGCTATGAGTTACAAAATTCTGAGTTACAAACATCTGACTTACAGATAACTCAAAGTTAAGAACCGGGGTGAGACAACAGGAAGTGAGAGAAATCTCCCCTTCAGAAGGGAAATTCACTCCTAAAAGAGTTATCATGGGGAAAAGGGGTCTTCAATGAAGCTTTCTCGCCAATCCTTGTTTCCACAACAAGACAACTTTTTCAAAATCCAAATCTTCTGAACAGGGGCACAGATAGCAAAACAAACACCACAGAGAGGTTAACTCTTCCCTATGCCACCCAAAGCCTCTCTCTCTCTCTCTCTCTCTCTCTCTCTCTCTCTCTCTCTCTATATATATATATATATATATATATATGGAGTTACACTTAAAAGTGTACCTGTTCTAACTTATATACAAAGTCAACTTAGGAACAAATCAAAATAATATATGCTGTTCATAACTTGGGGACTGCCTGTGCTGAAAAGAGGCTGCTGAAACCTAATTAAAGAAAGAGGAAACATAATATACCCCAAATCAATGGAGATGATAAGTCTCTGTGTGTGTGTGTACTATATAAAGACACCAGTTCCAGGTCACCTAGGACATCTATTAGTTAACTACAGTTCAGAAAAAAAATATAGTTCTCCTTAATGCAGCATGGTTTGGCACAGCTAGAAAGTATGCATTCCAAACTATTGTGAATAATGGGCAAAGGAACTGAAAATGTGTGTGTGTTTTGCCTTATGAGTCCACAGTTAAAAAGGGGCTCTCTTCCATCAGTATGGATAAAACAGTTAAAAATATATGGTCATCCCAGGCAAAACACTGGAGGGGAAGTGCATTCCACTCAGTTTACAGTATATATCCCACTCGTCTTACCCCAAAGGGGACTCAGAGCAGATTACCGAACACATATACAGCAAACAGTCAATGTTGATTATACAAATAACAAGGGCAGATAACACAAACAGAAGTCAAGACAGTTTTTCTCATCTTATTTCTGGCAACTTGGAGGCTGTGCTGAATTCTGGCCATTGGGGAGTGCTATTCCTCGATCTTCCGTGTCGAGGAGCTTTCCTCTGATCGATGTCCTTAAGGGTGCCTTTATTATTTCCCCGCTAAGAGCAGTACCTATTGTATCTACTTGCATTTCTTCTTTTGACCTGCTAGGTGGGCAGGTGAGCTGCAGCTAATGGTGGGTACGCAACCCCAACCCGAGCTTGAACTGCCGACCTTCCAGTCTGCAGGATTTTTCTGCAGCACAGTGGTTTAGCCTGCTGTGAAAAGCACAATACAGAAGGGGACTCTGTATTGTATGAGCTGGAAGAGGTAAAATCAGCTTTTGGAATTTAAGAGACAATTGAAGATTTATATTTTGACAGGTCTACCCAGTCAATTTTAACCATTAATTTTATCCTCCTGTCTTGTGTTTATTGTATTTTAATTTTTATTCTGCATATTTTAATATATGTATTTTATAGAAATTGTCCTCTGCCTCGAGGAGAGGTGGGCAAGAAACAACAACAACAACAAACTACAAGAAAGGAGCTTCCATCTGAACATGAGGAAGAACTTCCTGACTGTGCGAGCTGTTCAGCAGTGGAACTCTCTGCCCCGGAGTGTGCTGGAGGCTCCTTCTTTGGAAGCTTTTAAACAGAGGCTGGATGGCCATCTGTCGGGGGTGCTTTGAATGCAATTTTCCTGCTTCTTGGCAGGGAGTTGGACTGGATGGCCCATGAGGTCCCTCCCATTCTACTATTCTATGAAAAATCACAAAACTCACGCTAATCACAAAACTAATCACAACACTGCCCTGTCCTTTGGGATCAGTTGGATATTGTTGGAGTTGCATGAGATCCTTTCCCCCATTCTATGAGAATTGGTAGTATCTCCACCATCAGTCCTACTGGGACTGAACCTGGAGGGGAATCAAACGCTCTTCGATTGAGCGATGTCTTATTTCCTGTTCTATCTCTGCCATCAGGGCATCTACATATTGGAAGAGCTCTAAGGGAAGAAGTCAGAGAGACAAATACTGCATCTTAGGCTTCTACCATTGAGTAGGCTTTGCTCTACCATTGAGTGACAGCCTCTTTTCTGTTTACTCTTCTTTATTGAGTGAGCCAACTCCTTACTCTCCCCTACAAGTTTAGAAACCCTGCAAGCCCATTGGCAAGTTCTTCCCCAAAGTATTGCTTTTTCTTCTTATCTTTTGGACCCTATTGCATTTCAGATTGTGTGTGCACATCACTAGTGCTCTACATCTTAATTTTCTAGTCTGTGTAGTAATTGAGCGTTCAGTCATTGTTCTGCCCACTTTTCTGTCAACACTTATTAAAATGAAGCAATTAACTATTGTCTTAAATGGAGTTTAGAGGTAAGGCTCATTAGCTTTAGGCTCATTACAATTAACTGGGATGATAAATGTAGAATTGCTTTATTGCGGTCCCTGTGCAGAAAAGTTGCAAGCCTTGATTATCTTGTGTAAACGTTCATTCAGCACAATGTGCTTCAAATAATGTTTCTGCTGGGCCTACTTGCTTTATGGCAAAAACCAGCCACTAAAAAGCGAATGCTATTAAAAACACTAAATCTCAGGTTCTCTTGGGAAGTGCTAATGTGTGCACATCACAGCTAAACTTCCATAAACTTTACCCCATATGAACAACTGCTGTCATCTAATGAGGCTTGTCTTTCAAATTCTGTGATGGTGTTCAGCCATTTTCAAATATAGTTTATAAGGCCCGGATCAATACCTTTTGGCGCCCTAGGCCACAGTTCAAAATTACGCCCCCCCCCATTGGCTGCCGCTGCGCTAGCTTTTCCTGCTTCTGCTATGCCTTAGCAGAAGCAGGAAAAGTTACTGCGGCGGCGGCAGCCAATAGGGAGGGGGCGTAATTTCGAACTGTGGCCTAAGGCGCCAAAAGGTATTGATCCAGGCCTGATAAACTATATTTGAAAATGGCTGAACACCATCAATCGGCAGCCAATCGAGGCTCTTTACGACACATGCTGCCGCTGTGCAATGGTAGCTCCCTGGCGCAGAGGTGGGCAGGTTGCTTCTGGGTTCTTCTTTTCCATGGGCTGGAGTCACTGGGAGGCGGAACTTCCGCAGCCACGAGACTACATTACCCAGAAGTCTCATGGTACCGTGGCACAGGCAATAAAATAATATTAAAATAAAATAAAATAAAATATTTATTTTTCGCCCATGATTTCTGCGCCCTCCTTGAGTTACGCCCCTAGGCCGTGGCCTCGTGTGGCCTTATTGATAATCTGGCCATGTAGTTTATACTTTCTTCTTCTGATTGTTCTGCATTTGATTTCATGTGCCTCCTAGTTGTAAAAGTGACAACCGGTCTACTTTTTTTGGAAGGTTCTTGCATTACTTTGAAAGCTATTGTTTTTTTAAAAAATAAAATGAATCATGAGTATATAACAGTAGCACAAGTGTTGATGTCTCCATCTCAATTGTTTAACATTGAGTTGGATCAAAGATTTGCCTTTTTTGGATGTGGAGGAGACTGCTCATTGAAAATTACCCCTGCCAGATATTGGGGGGGGGGGGGCTTCTTCTTCCCTCTCCTGTCAGCTCACCCCAGTCAACAGCAAAAGTTTCCAAAAGGAAGATGGAGCAAAAAACCCTCCAGAATCATAGAATCATAGAGTTGAAAGAGATCTCGTGGGCCACCTAGTCCAACTCCATTCTGCCAAGAACCAGGAAAATTGCATTCAAAGCCCCCCAGACAGATGGCCATCCAGCCTCTGTTTAAAACCCTCCAAAGAGGAAGCCTCTACCACACTCCAGGGCAGAGAGTTCCACTGCTGAACAGTTCTCTCTCAGTTAGGAAGTTCTTCCTAATGTTCAGGTGGAATTTCCTTTCCTGTAGTTTGAAGCCACAGTTCTGCATCCTACTCTCCAGGGCAGCAGAAAATAATCTTGCTTCCTCCTCCCTATGACTTCCCCTCATATGGCCATCATGTTTTCTCTCAGCTTTCTCTTCTGCAGGCTAAACATGCCCAGTTCTTTAAGCCACTCCTCATAGGGTTTGTTCTCCAGACCCTTGATCATTTGAGAAGGCACCAATGGAGGGTAAAAGAGAGAAATATGCCAAGAGGAAATTGGTGCCTCAAACTAACCCTTTTCAGTACCATCTTCCATCTGGAAATAAGTGTTCACATTGTGAAAGAAAGAACATACAGATCCAGAATAGGTGTCTACACTCACGGACCCACTACCAAGACTCTACCCTGTCAAGACAATCATACTCAGCGACAAGGGATCACTAATAGTAATATAGTCTTCCTAGTAGTATAGTCTTTCCTAAGGATTAAGTGAAGTCCCTATTATGTCATGGTTATGCTTTATTCCCCAATGTGAGCCTCCAAACCCATCTTAAAACCCAGGCAGTTGCACTGAGGGATGGAGTTAAGTGAATCTGTCAAGTAGGATGCTGACGGACTCCTTCCCACCAATGAGCAATCATCTGATGGGCAGAAACAGGGACCGTTGTGGGTCCTGTTGCAACTCCTCACAACATTGCAACTGACTGGTGGGAACTCACCAGAACTCAATTCCTTGCTACAACTGCCCAGGTTTAATGTGAGTTTGGGACTACTGCAATCATGGCAATTGTAAACGAGAATGCCAAAGTTGCAAAGCCATGAATCTAGCTCACATCATAACTGCTTCACAGGTCAGCAAGGGATTCTAACCTGTCCTAACAAAAGTGGAAAAGCAGGGAGTCATGTTTGACTCCAGCTCTGCAGAAGAAAGCAAAATGCCTTCTTTCTTAGGTAAAAGTATTGCATCTGAAAAAGAAGGAGACAGTGACATCCCTAGAAGGATTTATAGGAAACAACAAACAACAACAAAACTTTATTTATATACCACTCTATCTCACCGAGAGGACTCAGAGCGGTTTCCAAGTAACATCATCAATACATACAGAGTAAACAACATAAACAGAAAATTAACAAAACAAGCATAAAAAATAACAATAGCACATATATATTTAAAATAATGCTGTCTGTTCAGGGCAATTTTAAAAGGTTGGGCCGAGGCTAGTGCAATTTCTAGAGGGCCAGGGAAATTAGGTGCAATGGTATAGCAGGCAACAACAATAATAGGTACACTCTATGGCTGTTCATTTCCAGAACCTAATAGGAGGAAGTGACCTGGGTAATTGGTAGAAAAAGATATGGCCATATTTAACAATATCTGGGGCTGAGCTAGAACTAGTCATGCTCAAGGCTTGTTTAAACCACCAGGTCTTCAAGCTCTTATGAAAGGAGGGGAGGGATGGGGCTGTCTTATTTCTCTAGGAAGGGCGTTCCAGAGGTGGGGGGGCCACCACTGAGAAGGCCCTTTCTCTCGTCCCCACCAACCATGCTTGTGATGGTGGTGGGAGTGAAAGGAGGCTAATAACAAATATAGATTTCTATAATTCAATATTGGTACATACGTGCACCTGGGAGGTAGACCACATAGATAAGGTTAATCCTCCGCATCCAGGAACGGGGTGAGGATCCCCAGGACCACCATACAATATGGTAAATCACAATTGTGAGTCCACAGTTCAAGCCACATAGGCTACACAGTTCCTCAGATGCTGCAAAGGTTCCACTCCGAGGTGAAAATCAATAGTAAATACGTAGATGGGATTTAAGGTAAGAATGTTCAGGTCCAGGTAAATGGGAAGGTATCACAGGGAAAATTCCAGGACGCGGGAGACAGTACATAGGCGTCTACTCATGTAGATGTGCTTTCAAATTGCCGACGGAAGACGTTTGCAGTGTATTTCGGCCGCTTGGAATCCGTTTCGCCGCTTGGCTTTTTCAAGGCGTTAATACAAATTAAAGGCGTCCCATATTTACCATTGTGAAAGATTGACCATCTTAACCCCGCTTCCGTGAAGTAGATGAAATCTATATTTGTTATTAGCCTGGTGCTATTGTCTATTTCTTTCACTTGTATACATAGCTTTTGCTGTTACCTTCGGGAGTGAAAGGAGGGCCTCCCCAGAAGATCTTAAAGTTCATGCCAGTTCATAGAGGGAGATGCGATCGCGAAGATAGGCAGGGCCTGAACCGAAAAGACAACATAGTTGTATATTCAAGACATTGTACCATGCCCAGTGTGGAACACATCTCATCATGCTAAAACATGGTGAGACATGCCACATTATCACATAATGTCTATGCCTGACACCACTGGAGAAATTGTACTGTTTAGCCAGTATTGTACCATCTGACATCCACCAGGAAGTAGCAGCCAATAATGAAAGGACCAAGGTAGTGACATCTCTGACCCATCCCTGTTTGGATATCAGCCAATACACCAACACCTTTAGTCAAGGAATAGTTGTCAGAGATCTACAGAGATACTTGCAGAAACACCTCCGCAAGTGAGACCCCAAAAGTGGCAGGTTAAAACCAGAACCTCAAGCCATGACTGATATCAAATGAAAGACTCTGCCCTGGGAACACAGAAGACTGGGCAACTAGGAAGGCATTAAACAAACTGCGCTCTGACACCATGAGATGCAAAGCTAACCTTAAGAAATAGGGCCACAAAGTGGAGTCCAAGGCACGTGAGTGTGGAGAAGAGCAAACCACAGACCACCTACTACACAATGCAACCTGAGCCCTGCCACAGGCACTCCAAATGGCCAGCTAGTGGTCAAAGGACATTTAGCATAACTTTCTGTTTTTTAAATACAGTACAACTGTACCCTCGGTTTGCTTCTGATATGATAAATAAATAATATTGAACCTTGAGAATCACACATTGAAAATTATTTTAAATAGCTAGCCATCATATGAACAATAAAAGCTAAGGAGCATAAACAAACAAAAATTGTGCCGATGAAATACAGACAGCCTTCCATATGCATGAATTCAACTATACATGGTTTGAAAATATTTTTAATCCCCTTAAGTTTGCCTTTTTATATGAAGATGCTATTTTAATTACCTTCCATTGAATGTACTGGGACTTGAGCACCCATACATTTGGTATCTATGAGAGTCCCAGTAGCTACCAGTTCTGCTATTGAAATTTTTGATAATATGTTATTTATTTCTCTTATTGATGATGCTTAGTGAGGGTCTTTGTCAAATATTGTATTTTACAGTAAATTTGTCAAAGTGCCTTCATTAAGTGTTATCTTCTTCTTCTTATCTTGGCTTTTCTTCGAGAACGAAGATCCAGGAAGGACTCCTCCCATGATCTCCACAAGCACGCTGATGCTTCGGAGGTTGGATGTGTCCTTCAAGCCTGTGCAATGGATTTTTCTGGTGGAGCGCAGCATGCACAGAACTGGCCTCACCCTTTAAACCAAAGGTTCGTCTGCTGGGGCCTAGCAAGCTTGGACGGTGGCAGCGAGGTCCTCAGGTCGTAGGTTTGGTTCGAGTTTCCTTCTCTAGATGGTTAACCTTGCAGGGTTAAACGAGCACCATCTGCCCGGGTTTGAAATCAGAGTTTTCCTTCTCCTAGGATGGTTGCCGAAAGGCTAGAGAGCCCATCCTGCCCCTTGGCATTCTTTGTCAGACCCTTCGGTTGTGACCTGTCTGGCATGGGAGGCCCTACCGGTGGCTATTATGCCACCACCAGCATAGCTCACAACTTCATTAGGGTACGCAAGCCTCTCCCCCACGACAAGGGGATGCCAACGGAGAGGTTTAAGTATTATAAAAGTAAAGTAAAGGTTTGCCCTGTCATTATGTCTAGTTGTATCCGACACTGGGGAGTGGTGCTCATCTCCATTTCTAAGCCAAAGAGCCGATGTTGTTCGTAGACACCTCCAAGGTCATGACTGCATGAAGTGCTGCTACCTTCCCACCGAAGCGGTACCCATTGATCTACTTACATTTGCATGTTTTCAAACTGCTAGGTTGGCAGAAGCTGGGGCTAACAGTGGGAGCTCACCCCACTCCCCAGATTCAAACTGCCAACCTTTTGGTCAGCAAGTTCAGCAGCTCAACGGTTTAACCTGATGCTTTAAGTATTATACCATACTTTATTTAAAATATGGTGCCGATTATTCAAACATTGCACCTTCAGAGATGTGTTAGTGGAACAACACATTTCCTGGTACAAAATCTTCTCTGCTTCATTGCTAAACATTTTTTAAAGGACATCTGTGCTGTGACTCAGTTCGTAAAATATATCCAGCATATGTGTTATCTTCATTTTAATGATCTTCATATTTAAGCACAAGACCGAGACCAACATGAGTAAAAACCTAAGTACCAAATCTCTCAAGTTTTGATGTCTTGAAAGAACTAAACAATGCTGAAGATGTGAATGAGATTTGCATAATTTAGCTTTTATGTTGGGCTGTAATCCTGCCCACAGCGAGACCTCCAATATCCCATTGAAACCAATGAGATTTAAGCAGCCGAACTGTGCTCGGGGTTTCAGCTGCTGTTATTTATCATTTCTATAGCACGTGTACTTAGTGCATTACGATCCCACTCAATCTTTCACAACAGCCTTTGTGTGATAACATTAAATCAAGGCTGACAATTACAAGACCACCCACAGGGTTTCATTTCTGAGCAGAGATTAAAGCCCAGGGCAGCAATCCTAAACAGACTTATTAGGAAGTAGGTCTCTTTCAAATCTCATAGGAAGTTGCTTTATATAAGGTCAGGAAGTTTGTCCATCTGTTCCAATATTGCCCATTCGACTAACAGAGGCTGTTCAGAGTCTCTGGCAAAAAATAATTATAATAAGATAAATCATTTTCTTTATCTGCTACCCAGTCCTCTTCACTAGAGAGTTCGGGTGCATCTACACTGTGGAATGAATGCAGTTTGACACCACTTTAAGTGCTATGGCTCTGTGCTATGGAATAATGGGAGTTGTAGTTTTAGCCTTCAGCACCAGAAAATGCTCACAAAACTATAAATCTCAAGAGTCCATATCATTGAGACCAGAATTGAAGTGGTGTCAAATTGCGTTATTTCTGCAGTGGAGATGCACCTTGAGGCATGCAAAACATACTGTGTTACTAAGGAGCACTTTGTCTTTGCTCTTGACACATGAATATGCTTGAGAATTGAACTCAGATCATTGTACCCAAACTGAAAACTATAGTTCTGACCACCCTTCTTTAACTTAATAGATGTGCTGGTAAATGACTCTTAGTGGCCATGATGGCTTGGAGTTGTCCTAGTACATCAGGGTATCTGGTTGGGAAATATCAATCTTTGCTAATAAGATGTGCATATTTGAAGCTGGATTGTTGTAGGTTTTTTGGGCTATATGGCCATATTCTAGAAGCATTCTCTCCTGATGTTTTGCCTGCATCTATAGCAGGCATCCTCAGAGGTTGTGAAGTTCGTTGGAAACTAGGAAAAAATTCCTAGTTTCCCCAATTTTCTTAGTTTCCAACAGAACTCACAATGTCTGAGCATACCTGCTATAGATGTAGGCGAAATATCAGGAAAGAATACATGGCCATATAGTAGGCTTGGTTAGGTTTTTTTGGAATGCTCTGAAATTCAGAATAAATTTGGAATTAAGTCACTTTTGAAGCAGTTTTGAAGCAATGTAAGCAACCCAGAAGTGAATTTGCCATTTTGAAGCCACTGCCACCATTTTCGGAAAGAAATCAGCGGGTTTCTCTTCCCTGGCTTTCCTTCCCCGTATGGCTGTTGCAGGCATGGGCTCCAAACTGGGTGTTTTCACCCAGTTTAGAGCCGATGCCTTCCCTCTGCGTTAGGTCTAATGTGGAAGGAAGGCATGGGCTCCAAACTGGGTGAAAACACTTAGTTTGGGCCTGAGGTCTAATGTGGAGGGAAAGCATCAGCTTCCACCTTGGTTAAAACACCCAGTTTGGACCCGAGGTCTAACGCGGAGGGAAGGCATGGGCTCCAAACTGGGTTAAAACACCCAGTTTGGACCCAAGGTCTAATGCGGAGGGTAGGCATGGGCTCCAAACTCAGTGAAAACACCCAGTTTGGAGCCCATGCCTACACTCCGCATTAGGTCTAACATGGAGGGAAGCCATCTGCTCCAAACTGGGTGTTTTCACCCAGATTGGCAGGTCTGGGCTCCAAACTGGGTTAAAACACTCAGTTTTTGACCTTCCCTCCAGATTGGCAGCTGAGGTCTTTCGAACTGACGCAGAGGGAAGGCATCAGCGTCTAAACTGGGTTAAACAAGTGTGTCTGCCATTAACGAAGTCTTTCTGAAAATTCGAAATTAATTTGGAAACATTCCGAATTTTTTTCTAAAAATTTCGAATTCAATCAAATTTGAAGCGCCAGTGCCCCCTACATTTGAAACAAGTTTTGAACCGTTTTTTTCTTGATCGACCATGCCTACAATATAGCCCGAAAAATCTTCAACAACTCAGTGATTGCAACAATTAAAACCTTCGACAGTAAATATTTGAAGCTGCTTTTAAATAGTCAAGAACAGGAATTTTGCAGTTTTTTCAGAAAATAGCATTCTTTGGCCTTGCAGTATTTTCTTCTGACAATCTTCCTTTTTGAAATGTTGTTATGCTATCCACGGACAGCTGATGTCCTTCACAGGAATGGAGTGATTAATTGGCTTCAGATTTTAGATTACTTTGAAGGAGCTATCCAAAGTGCTGAGCCTTACACCCCAAACAGGTTCAACCCTTCATACTCTATTCCCATTCCAGATGCAGGTGATAATTGGACTTGCAACTAAAGCCTAGAGTGCACCCACATTGCACTTTCATGGCTCAATGCTATGCAATCATGGGAGTTATAGTTTTACCAGGTCTTTATCCTTCTCTAGTAAAGAACATTGGAGCCTCACCAAACTACAGCTCTCATGATTCCATAGCTTTGAACCATGACAGTTAAAAGTAGCACCAAATTACATTAATTCTGCATTGCGGATTTTATTTGAATGTTTTTACCATACTTGTACCATGCCCTTCTCACCCCAAAGGGGACTCAGAGCGGCCTTACAAAGGCAACGATTTGATGCCACCACTATACATATCAATAAATAAACAATGCATTAAAATCCAAAACAATTAAAAACATGAACATTAAAACCTCAATTAAAATCACACAATACAAGTCATACTTCAGGGTTGTTCCATTCATCATTGTGTTATTTCGTAATCTCTTATTGCACTGCTCAGAGTTACTGACCAAAGGCTTGGTCCCAAAGCCACATTTTTAGTTTTTTCCTGAAGGCCAGGAGAGAGGGGGCTGATTTAATAATGCTTGGGAGAGAATTCCATAGATGAGGGGCCACCACTGAGAAGGTCCTGTCTCTCATCCCCACCAACATCACCTGAGAAGGAGGTGGGACCAAGAGCTGGGTCTCCCCTGATTATCTTAACCTCTGAGGTAAATCATAGAGAGAGATACATTCAGGTAAGCTGGACTGGAACTGTTTAGGGATTTATAGGCTAAAGCCAGCACTTTGAATTGTGCTCAGGAGCAGACTGGCAGCCAGTAAAGCTGATGTAATGGAGGGTTGTATGCTTCCTGTACATTACTCCAGTGAAGAATTTTGCTGCTGCCCACTGGACCATTTGAAGCTTCTGAACAGTCTTCAAAGGCAACCCCATGTGTAGCACACTGAAGTAGGCTATTTAGGATGCAGCAAGTGCATGGACTACCATGGCCAAGTCAGACTTTCTAAGGAACGGTGCAACTGGTGCACAAGTTTTAATTGCGCAAAAGCTCCCCTAGCCACCACCGAAATCTGGGGTTCCAAGCTCAGCAATGAATCCAGGGGAACTCCCAAAAATGCACCCTGACATAAGTCCTTTAATGTTTGAAATCAACTCAGGGCAAAATGACCTAACCTGTCACCTTAGATAGCATTCTGGTTTTATTTATTGCATAAAAACTAACTGTCCCCCTTTAAAATCAGTCTTTCCAAATAGTTCGTTTTCCACAAATGTTTTCAACATTGTTCCTTGTTCCTGGGCATTTATTCCATAAGCAAAATCCCATTTCCATTTCAGCTGCTTCTCTTGATCTGTCATCTCACTGGTTCCACCCAAACTGAAGCCACATAGCAAACGGGATCCTATCACAATGCTATATTGAATATTAGATTTCATTGATCTTGTGATAATTGAAGTAAAGGACAAGTGAGCTGGGGGTCAGTGAGCGCAAGATGAGAGAATTTTGCAAGAACTCCTCTTTGACCCATGAAGACTTCCATATGCAGAAAATGTAGGAATGGAAATCCACATGGGATTCCTTCTCTAGAAACTTTGGTGTTTCCACAGATCAAGTGAGTACTTTAAGTATAAATCTATGCCAGTAGGCACTCTCTTTTAATGTTTTTAATTTTATAGTATTTTATGGTTGTGAGCTGCTTTGGGTCTCTGTTTCCAGAGATAAAAGTGGGGTGGTAATAATAATAATAATAGACTGGTGAAAATTTTATTTTGCATACACATTGCACAAAATTCATTGCAATTGTCCCTACGTCATATATGACACCATAAAAATGTTAAATATTAATCCTGCGGTGTATACAAGTGTTATAATTCCTGTCACTCATTCTCTCTCTTTAGATTATTTGTTCCTTACCTGCTAAACTCATTTCCTTCTTTTAGATACAGGCACCAGGAATGATGTAACACTTATAATATCTTGCGTGCATGTATTTTACAATACAACACCACACAAATGGGATCTGCTGATTTGCAGGATTAGAGATGCTGACCCTGCTTCATATTCTCATCTAAACCAAGTGATTGGACATCATTACTGGCTCTCTGTGAGATGTCCAAAGGGAATTGAGTCTTAGCAGCTTCATCCGGATCCCTAATGTACTCTAATCCCTAAACATGAGGGGTCGAGATGTATTGATATGACGTAATGCGCTTCGCAATTAGGGAGCTCAGGGAAGGCAGAAGACTTTCAATGTAAATCCAGCATCTCTCATGGAATATATTTAATCAAATCAAGAACAGGGAAATGGAACATATACTGCCAGAAGCAATGTGGCAGCTCTTTCTGCAAATCTTGTCTTCCCTCCCAAAACACACACATAGGGTGCATCTACACTGTAGAATGAATGCAGTTTAACAGCACTTTAACTGCTATAGGTAAAGATAAAGGTAAGGAGCCCCCAGTGGCACAGTGGGTTAAACTGCTGAGCTGCTGAACTTGCTGACCAAAAGGTCACAGGTTCTAATCCGGTGATTGGCGTGAGCTCCCACTGCCAGCCCCAGCTTCTGCCAACTTAGCAGTTCGAAAACATGCAAATGTGAGTAAATCAATAGGTTCTGCTCCGGTGGGAAGGTAATGGCACTACATGCAGTCATGCCAGCTACATGACCTTGGAGGTGTCTACGGACAACACTGGCTCTTTGGCTTAGAAATGGAGATGAGCACCAACCCCCAGAGTTGGACACAGCTGGACTTAATGTCAGGGGAAAACCTGACATAGGGTGCATCTACACTGTAGAATGAATGCAGTTTAACACCACTTTAATAGGTCAATGAATTGAATATGGGAACCACAGTTTTACCAGGCCTTTAGTCTTATCTGCCAAAGAGTGCTGGTGCCTCACCAAACTGCAAATCCCAGAATTCTATAGCATTGAACTATGACATTTAAAGCAGTTACAGATTGCATTGGGTGTAGATGCACCCAAAGAGCTCATGGTCCCCCCCCCCCCAGTTTACCTACATTTTTCCCTCACAACATTCCTATAGCATAGATTATGTTGGATAATGTATGAGGCAAGTACACAAAGAGAAAGAGGTTACCTGTTGCATTTCATGGCTCACTAAAGAACAGTGCAAAAAATCCCCCATCTGTATCCAAAAATCTCAATGATATGTATTTGACACATTTTTGTCCCGTTCAAATACTACCTTTTTAGATATATACACATTATATTTTAAGTGCACATCTATGAAGAAGCATAACATTTGAACATTATTTTATGGTTTTTATTATCCATCTATACTGCTTTAAAAATACATTGTTGGAAGCAGCCCAGAACTCTGGGCACAAGGTAGAAAGGGAGGATGGAAATCATCAGTGATAAAAAATAAATAAAAGTGAGGTAGCTCTTGGTTTAAATGGAAAAAGAGCCAGTGGATAGCAGCTGACATATACTTGCAAGGAAAATATATCAAGAAAATAGTTCCAGAGCATGGGGACATTATTTATTTGACTGGCGCTCTCAGAATTTCCTAGCCAGCAATGGCCAGTGACCTGTAGTTTTGTTTACTCCAGAAAAATAATTTTCCAGGCTCTAGATGGCTCCACACAGCCTAAATTGGGAACACACAAATAACCTGAATGAAAAACTTAATAAGACACTTTCGCATGCAGAAAATGCTGTATTTGGGAACTTGTATTGTTCATTGTGCAAAATTTACATCTGGGTGATTATTGAAGAAAAAACATGCTTTTGCATAGGAAACAGCAGGAAGAAATAATATACTAATACAATGATACAAATATAAAATAATAATAAAAATGCAAATAACAACAACAATATAATAATAATAATAATAATTGCAAAGACTCTGGAACATGCCAGTCAAGGTGGTCCCAGTGGTGATTGGCACATTGGGCGCATCATTCGGAAATACATCACACAGTCCTAGACGCTTGGGAAATGTTTGACTTGTGATTTTGTGATATGAAATCCACCATATAGATCTTGTTTGCTGTGACATACTGTGGTTTTGTGTCAGTAAAATAATAATAATAATACACTTGTATATTTCCGCCACTTCTGTGATTGTTTGTTTGTACCGTATTTCCGGCTTATAAGATGACTGGGCATATAAGATGACCCTCAACTTTTCCAGTTAAAATATAGAGTTTGGGATATACTCACCGTATAAGACTACCCCTCTTCCAACGCACACCAAATAAAAGATTTAAAAGCATCTGATTTGATTTCAATATGGTAATTTTCCTATTACTGTACCTCCTTCTCTGCCTCTCAGATCTCACACCTGCGTACCTGCACAGCTTCACTGCAGTCCTAAGGAGCAAGATCTGAGAGGCAGAGGAGGAGGTATGGTAATAGGATACAAGGGCAGGCCGGGCAGGTAAAAGAGGATTGGAAGTTTCAGCACTCACTCTATAAGACAACTCCAAGCATATAAGATGATTCCTGGTGTATAAATTGACTCCCGCATATGGGTAGATTCCTGTGTAAAAGACGACTCCCCCTGACTTTTCAGAAGATTTTCTTGGGTTAAAAAGAAGTCTTATCCACCAGAAAATATGGTACTTTCGTTCTGTAGCCCACTTGTCAATGGATGTCCAGAAGCAGCAGCATTCACCACGGTCCTTTTTATCCTGGGCATCGAATGCGCCAGTATAGACTTTGTTTTGGTTTGTTTCTCCATAGTGCGAATGGGTTAGGTGCTCTTAGTTCCACTCCTCAGCTGAGACCATTCTGAATTGGTTGGACCTGCTGGTAGTTACACTACTGCAATCAAAATCAATGCGGGAAACCACTTTTCTTCAAAATCTCAATATGGTTTATTTCCAATCTTCAAAATTATAGTAAGTGGATAGTGGAATGCAGATCTATATGACATCACATTGGTCAGTCTCCTTCACAAAATTATAATCCATGAGATAATTGAACATCATATATAATCCGGATCAAGACCAATGTCGGGTCGACGGTTTTATAGGCCCTGCCGTTTCACCGTTTCCGGCTTCTTCGGGACCTGTCACACAATAATCCACTGCACAAATCCACTGGTCCGATATCTATTAAACATCAAAAAATTCTCATAATATATAATCTGATATAGCATTATACACATATATGTAACCTATCAGCATAAGTGTGATCCCACATATGAAAAACAATCCCCCAAATGGCAAGGGGTAGTCAATACATACCAAAAAATCATCAGTGATATACATATATCTGTGGACGCAGCCACTGTTCCATGCGGTCGGACAACACAACTGAAAAAAGCCGCGGCTTAAGAAAGTCCCCTCCGCACCAGACGCCAGGTGTAAATCATAACAGAATCTCTCCTATAGACAAATGGTCGTTTAACCCCCTCGGGGTTTCGGATTTTAGAGATGTTATCCAGAAACATTCATGTCTCCTTAATGCTAATTTAATGTCCTGATATGGCTTAGGTTTAATTTGCTCCAGGACTAGAACTTGAAAATCGTCATATCTATGGTTCTCTTTGAAATGGGCATACAACACTGAAGACTCATTTTTAGTTCTGAATTTTGAACGATGTTCCTGAATTCTCACTCTCAGGTCACGCCCAGTCTCCCCCACATAATATTTTGAACATTTGCATATGATACAATACACGACATTCTTAGATCCGCAACTGGTTTGGCCTTGGAATTTAAAAGTGCGTTTCCCTTCCAAATCCTTTAACATATTCACATTAGATATGTGCTTGCAAATGGAGCAATGATAACATGCCACAGTGTTTTTGGTGGACTGGGTGGGTTTGTTTTTAACAGTATGGTCCGCATGTACAAGTATTTGTTTAATGTTAGTTGTTCTTTTATTGGCAATCATCGGGGTTTGTTCCAACCCTGGTATAGAATCAACTAAAGGCCAGTATTTGCGTACAATCTTCTGAATGGTTTTTGAGTGAGGGGTGTAGGTGAGCGGCCAAATAATAGATCAATGGGTGGTCATTCTTTTTTAGTGAGAAGTTCTGTCCTGGGTATGTTTCTTGTTTTCTCTAAGGCTTTATTAAGGACGTGTTTAGGGTACCCTCTTTGTGAGAGCTGTTTATTAAGCATGGAGGCCGAATTCTCAAAATCAGATGTTAAAGAGGAATTGCACTTGAGACGGGTCATTTGGGAAAAAGGTAGGTTATCTTTAAAAGAATGGGTGTGATAGGAATGATAATGAAGGTATGAGTTTCTGCTGGTCGGCTTAACATAATTCTTGACCCTTAGGGTATTCTGATGTTTGTATACCGTTACATCTAAAAATGTGATGTTTTGATTATGTTTCTCAAAAGTAAAGTTAATGGAGGGATTCCATGAGTTGAAATACTGTATGATAGGTTCTAAACTCCCTTCATCTGATAATAAAAAGAATACATCATCTATAAAACGGTAGTATTGCCTAATGGGTTGGACAACCTCAATATCTGGATACAAAAACTGCATTTCAAGATCATTCATATAAATGTTAGTGACCGAAGGAGCGAAGGATAGCCCCATGGAAATTCCACCTCGTTGTTCATAGAACACCCCATCAAACATAAAATAGTTATAATCAAATACTATGTCAATTAATTCCATCAAAAATGACGTGGGTGGCTCTTTCGGGGGTGGGCGCAATTCCAGTAACCCTTGTATAACATTTCTAGCCAACCTTAAATCTATATTTGTGTACAGAGATACAATATCTGCAGTAACTAACATATCAGTTTCTTTAAAACAAATCCCATCGATTTTAGAAATGAAATCCCCTGTGTCCTTGATAAAGGCCGGAGTTTGTATTACAAACGGTTGGAGGAAGGTATCGATGAATATAGCCAGGGGTTGTAACAAGGAATTGGTTGCCACAAAAATTGGTCTTCTGGGGACCGGGGTTATTTTTTTGTGAGTTTTTGGCAACAAATAAAATTTAGCAATGGAAGGGTGAAAATTAATCAATGTACTTGCCAACTTGGAAGAAATGTGCCCTCTGTCCACTCCGGTCTGTATAGTATCCTTGATAACATTAAGATATCTGGTTGTCGGGTCCACAAGGAGGGGTTTGTAAAAGGTGGTATTAGAGAGTTGTCTCTTGGCCTCTTCCATGTATTCACTCCTATTCATAATCACCAAGGCTCTGTCTTTGTCTGCTGGTTTGATAATTATATCAGGGTGATTACCCAATTCTCTGAGTCTGTTAATGTCCTTTCCCGTTAAATTAGATCTTCTTCTGTCTTGTCCATGGTTAATCAAGTCCACTTCTTTCAATACTGTCGTCTCAAAAACTTTAAATTTATCCGAAATAATAGGTGGCACAAAGGTACTTTTCCCTTTTAATCTAGGAGGGATGTCATCAGGTCTCTGTATAGGTTGATTTTGATTTTGGAAATGTTCCTTTAACCGCATTTGCCTAAATAATGTAGCTAAATCTTGACGATTTTGAACAGCTCTCACAAAGACGGTACCCTAAACACGTCCTTCATAATTTTCGCAGTGCTTTGATGATGTCCTTCAAAGTTATTTTTTCATTCCCCGGCCTCCTTCCCTGCATTCCCCCCTGTTCCCTTGCTCCTGTGCTCAATTCGTTCAGTGCTGACATAGTAACTTGTTGTCAGCTGTTCTATTCACTGGATAGACTTGCTCTGCTCTCCGCTCTGCTCTCTGCTCCAAGATGGCGCTCCCGCCTAGATCGGTTGTCTTCTTCCCCAGGTCAGTGTTGTTTAAGGACGAGCCGCCATCTTGGAGCTAACTGCTTGGGGCTTACTGATGTTGTCTGCCCTCCCAGAGGCCGCCAATTTACCTTTGTTTCCCCGTTGAGTTATTTCCCCTTTCTTTGCGAGGTTGCTTTTGTGTCCGGGGCTTCTAAGATCCTGCTTGCGTCTTGGGCAGGTCCCCTGGGTGGGGTGATTCTTATCCTCCCGTTTATCGGGAGGGGAGATCTCCTGTACTTACTGCTGTTCTTTCAGCGATCTTGTACTTCTTTTGCTTACATATTTACATTTGCTTACATATTTACATTGCCACCACATATGTATATATGTTCCTGTTTCTTGGCATCCTCTCCAACAGTTTTTCGAGTAGTTTTTATTTATATTTGCAATTCTTACTGGTGTAAGGTACCATTTCCATATTAACTTATAATAATTTTCTTTAATCCTTATTGATACATTTTTAGATGTCTTTGTCTCCATAATTGTTGCCACTCTGTTTCCTTTATTTTTATCCCTAAATCTTCTTCCCAAACCTCCTTAAGGGTGTTATTTTTTTATTTTCCTTCCTTTATTTCAATTATTATCTTATATACTTTACTAGTTATTCCTTTCAAGTTTTCGTGCTCTTCTACATCCCTCCCATTTAGTATTATTTGTTCAAATTGGTTGACCTTACTTCCTTTCTTATTATTTTTTAGCCAATTTTTAAACCATTGTTCTAATTGTATACAATGGAACCATGTCAGTTTTATTTCTCTAAATTCTTCCATAATCATTTCCTTCTTCATTCCTACCTTTATCCAATCCCCCATTTTATCTAAAAAAAATTCCCTTAACTTTTTATCCATTATTTGTTTTAAATTCTTTGGAAATTTCTTTTCCATTACAATTGGGGTTATTACTGATCCATCCGTTATTAACATTCTCCTATATTTATTCCATACTTCTAATATATTACTCAACATTGGATTTCTAATTTCCCTAATTTCTTTTCTCGTGAATTCTTTAAAAAATATATTCCATATTTCTTCTTCCACTTTTCCTGAGTAATTTCTTAGCCATTCTACCCCATCTTTTTAAATCATTCCTTCTATAACCAGTCTCAGTCTACTCGCTTCATAATATTTTTTAATGTTAGGGAGTGCTAAACCTCCTTCTTTTTGCGATTTATACCATAACTGTTTGTTTAGTCTATTTCTTTTACTACCATTGCAATATTTATTTATCATTTGTTGCCATCTGTTTAGTTCTTCCTCTGTAATTTGAAGTGGCAGCATTCTAAATATGAAATTTATCTTTGGGAGTATTTTCATTTTTACTAATGCTATCTTTCCAAACCAAGATAAATGTATACCATCGTACTCTGTTAAATTTTTTTGAACCTCTTTTCTCAATGCTACTACATTTACCTCTTCCATTTCTTTTAAATCTTTTGTTATGATTACTCCAAGGTATTTTAATTTGTTCTTTAATCTAATTCCCATTTTTCTTTGTTCTAAAATTTTTCTTTCTTTCTTTGTATAATTAAATAGCATCATTTCTGACTTATTCCAATTAACTTGTAGACCCGTTGATTCCCCAAATTTCTCTAAGTGATCCTTTACTTTATCCATTTTATCTACAATATTTTCAATAAATAACAATGTATCATCTGCAAATAAGCTCACCTTCTGCTTTTCCTTTATCCCTACCCCTTCTAAGTTTTTATCGTTCCTAATGGCATTTGCAAATAGTTCTATCACCATCGCAAACAGAATTGGTGATAGAGGGCATCCTTGTCTTGTTCCCCTTGTCACTTTTATTTCTTTTGTCACCCCATCATTTATATTTACTACTGCTGAATTTCTTGAATAATATTGATCTAGTAAACCTTTTATTCTACTTCCCATTCCAAATTTGTTCATAATCTCCCTTAAAGCCCGCCATTCCACACAATCAAAAGCTTTAAATATATCTAATGATAATATCCCTACTTTTATATTCCTCTCTTGAACCACACAAATTTTATTTAATACTTTCCCTATCAAGTTTGGCATTTGTCTTCCTTTTACAAACCCACATTGATCTTTTTTAATATATTTGTACATACATTTGTTCATTCTATTGGCTATTATAGCAGATAGAGTCTTCGCATCTTGGTTAACTAGTGATATGGGCCTATATGACCCTGGGTCTGTTAAATCTCTATTGGGTTTTGGTATTAATATTATTAATGACTTCCTCCATGATTCTGGAATATTCTCTCCTTTCATTATTCCATTGTACAGTTCTAATAGTTTTGGGATCAATACATCTCTGAAGCTTTTATAATATTCTGTTCCCAAACCGTCCAGACCTGGAGCCTTCCCAACTTTTAAATTCTTAATAACTTCCTCTATTTCCATCCTCTTAATAGGTTGTTCCAACATTTCTTTGTCATTCTCCTCCAACCTACTCTCCCAATTTTCCTCCACATATTTCCTAATTTTTCTATGGAGCTGGCTTTTGTTTGGTATAATTCCTTGTAAAACTCTTCAAAAACCTTCAATTTTTCTTTCATAGATCTACATGTTTTACCCGTTTTATCTTTTATCGTACTTATTATACCTTTCATTTTCTTTTTTTGTTTGGATTTGGCTAGCATCTTTGAGTTCTTATTACTAAATTCAAAAAAATTCCCTCCTTAAATATATTAAATTTTCTTGTACTTCATCTATTTCCATATTTTCCTATTCCTCTTTTTTAGCTCTCAACCTTGCATAAATCTGTCTCTCTCTCTTTATTATATACTTTTTTTCCAACTCATCTATTTCTTTTTCTAAATTCTTTTTCCTTTCTTCTTGCCTTTTTTTGAGATTAATTGTCTCTTTTATACATAACCCTCTCGCCACCGCTTTCATTGTGTCCCATAATACTCCTTTTGATACTTCCCTTCCATTAAAATCCCAAGTTTCTTGCCATTCTGATTTCACTCTATCCACAATCTCTCTATGGTTCAAAATTCTTGTATTCAGTCTCCACCTCCTCATTTTATCATAATCACATTTCAAAGCAATCTCAATTGACACCAGAGCATGATCTGAAATCTTGATACTTCCAATGTCAGCAGTTAACAATTTACTTAACATGTTTTTAGAAACAAAAATATAATCTATTCTCGTATAAACTTTATGTACAGCCGAGTAGTATGTATATTTTTCCCTCTCCCTTTACCATTCTCCACACATCCTTTAAATGCCACTTATTCATCACTCTACTTAAATCCGTTGTTTCATTATTTCTAATTTTTGTCATTAGTGTAGTTTTATCTTTTTTTATCCATATAACAATTACAATCCCCTCCAAATATTACATATTGTTGGTGATAATTCTCTATCTGACCTAGTACTTTTTCATAAAATTCTTGCTGTTTTACATTTGGTGCATATACATTTACTAATACATATCTATTAGGCATGGTTTCGAACCCAAAAATGGCGCTTCTAAAATCAAATGGGGGGGGGGGGATTTTTTTTGATTAGTAAAAGAAAGCTTTACAAAAAATTTCCCAAAAATTTCTAAAATGTAACTTAATTACTAACGAAATTTGTTAGTAGTTCGTATGCCAGCGCATGCAAGATTCAGATGGTTTTGGCCTACAACTCCCAGAAATCCTAACAGCTGGTAAATTGGCTGGGATTTCTGGGAGTTGTAGGCCAAAACTTGAATAAATCACACTGAATTCTAGATGGGACTCTCCAAATAGGAAGGAGGGAGGGAGGGGGTATTCTATTCTTGGAAGCAGCAAAAAAAGGAGGAGGAGCCCCCCCCCCTCGCTCCTCGCTGCCTCTCTCTCACCCCGATCCTGAGGAGCGAGGGCCCAAGTTTGCCCAGGCTGAGAGGAAAAGGAAGAGGCCTGAGGCTGTGAGGAATGGTGGGAGTTGAAGTCCAAAACACCTGGAGGGCTGATGTTGGCCCCTCAGAAGCCCTCTTCAAGGCTTTAGATACTGGCAGGCAGAAGGGGCAGGGAGAGCCGTCCACTCCTCCTGCCCTGCCAGGATCTAAAGCATCAAAGAAATATTGGGGTGAGAAACCAACCTAATGTATAATAGAATGAATGCTACTGTAAGTGCCTAATATTATAAGTAATCCAACTGGTCATATACCTACATTCCATGCACATGCAATAATACAGCAGTAATAACAATGGGTATAAGAAGAGTAAAAATTCAAACCGAAGTACTCTGACTGTGGTCCCTCCTCAAGCGGAGCAAACTGCAAAAAGCTCTTCTTTATGAGCCCGGGAAAAGCCAAAACCCCGGGCACAGCGTTTGCTGCCTGGGTGCACACACATACATATTCTGGGGGATGTGCTGCAGAATCCCGGGCTCATAGAGAAGATTCTGCAGCAAATCCCCCCCAAAGAATATGTATGTGTGTGCACCCAGGCAGCAAACGCTGTGCCCGGGTTTTGGCTTTTCCCGGCTCACAAAGAAGAGCCTTTGCAGTTTGCACTGCTTGAGGAGGGACCACAGTCAGAGTACTTCGGTTTGAATTTTACCTCTTCTTATACCCATTGTTATTACTGCTGTATTATTGCATGTGCATGGAATGTAGGTATATGACCAGTTGGATTACTTAAAATATTAGCCACTTACAGTAGCATTCATTCTATTAGACACTAGGTGGGCTTCTCACCCCACTACTCCTTGATGCTTTAGATCCTGGCACGCAGGAGAGGCAGGGAAGCCTGGAAAAAATGTAAACAGAGAGGTTTACTCAGAGTAAATCCACAAGGAGGGCACTTCATCCAAAGTGCCCTCCTTTGCAGATTTACTTCTGAGTAAACCTCTCTGTTTACATTTTTTCCAGGCTTCCAGCCGAAAGAAGGAGCGAGTTTAGGGCTTGCCTTGCCATAATACTTATTGGCAAGGGAGGCGGGAGGGTGGTGAGTGCCCCCCCCTTACGACCTAATAAGGACACTTAAGAAAATCCTGGCCCCCGAAGTTCGAAAAGAAAGTCCACTTCCTGGTTGGCGTTCCAGATGCGGAAATACTCAAAAGTAGCATTTCTTACAAATTTCTTATGAATCATTTCATTTTTATAACTTTTTTCTTATGCCTAATATCTATCCTCCCCTATTTCCCCATACATTATTATATATCTACCTTCATCATCTTTCAATACCTTATTTATTACAAAATTAAATTTCTTTGCAATTATTTATTTATTTATTTATTTGGGCTTATATGCCGCTAACTCCATACGGCTCGCAGTGGCTTACAAGGTTAAGAAACGAATACAGAGTAAAAAAGACAAAACTGGACAATACAACAACGACAGGGAGTAGGGGAAGTGGGACAGGATCAGGGATCGACGACACAGGGTGTTCTGGGGCCTATGCTAGACCCATCAGGCCATCAAAAGGAGGGAGGGAAAGGGGGCTCGGAAAGAGGCACCCCCGCTGGCCGAGGGAGAAGAGTGTGGGCCCGCCTCCTCCGTCCGGCAGCCTGGTTGAAGATGACGGGCACAGTAAGTCAGTGTTCAATGGCTTCGGAAGTGGCCGGCAGCCGCGCTTGGCACCCGGACCCCAAAAGGTCCTCGAGCGGAACGATCGCCCAGGCCTGGGTCCAGGGACGGGGGGCCTCCACTCCTCCCGTTGGCCAGGCGGCCTCCCCCCTTCCTGCTGGCTAACCAGGGGTCTGGGGGGTCTGGGGGGTCCGAGGGGTCGACAACCTCGGCGTCGGGAGTCCCTAGAGGGGTCGGGAGGAGAGGGGCCGGCGATCTTCGGCCTACGGTGGCGCCTCCTCCGACGGCGGTGTGGCCTTCGTTCCAGGTGACCACTCACCGTGCCGTCCTCTGGGCTAGCTGTCCTTTGGGTCGTCTCTCCCCGGGCTGTGCCACCAAACTCACCCTGGTCCCGGGTCGGTGACGGGGCAGATGGCGGTTCCAGTGTGGATCTCGGAGGCACCGGAGACAGACGACAAGCCAGGCGGCGGGGCCGGGCCCCCGGGGCTCTTGCCAGGGCCCGGGAAATGTCGAAGTCCCCTGGCGTCGTCGGCCAGGCGCCCAGTGATGACGGGTGCGCTGGGACGGGAGGAGGCCGGGTCGACGTGTCCAAGATGGGCGGAGGGGCGGAGGGGGCGGGCGGAGGACGCCGAGCAGGCCGAGCCCGGCACCATCTTGGCGGCCTCGGCCGCCACCCGCTTCCCCGAGCCGGGGGGGGCCGCGCCCTAGCGCCCTCCAAGGACTCCACCATGCGTCCCCCGAGGTCTCTACCGCTGCCTCAGCTTCGGCTGAGGGCCTCGTCTCAAAGGAAAGGCCCCCCTCGGCGAACTCGGCAACGGGACCTGGGGGGGGCAGCTCGAGCGGCGGGCCTCGGAGCTCCGGGGTCGCAGAGGTCCGGCTCTCTCGCCCGCCGCTCGTGCAGAGGAGCAGTCGAGGGGGTCCGATGGCGGGGAACCTCTCCCTCTTCGCTGCACCCCGCTCTCTCTGCCGCCCCACTCACCGCCGCTCCACGGCCCATCTCGAGGCCCACTTCCAGCCGGGCGGCCAGTTGCTCCACCAGCCGGCCCGGGGTGGGGAGGAGGGAGGTGAGTTGCCGTATGGCGTCCCGCAAGCCCCATAACCCAAGCTGGGCTCCGTCGGGTGAAGGGTCAGGTGAGGGGTCGGCAGCCACCCCCTGGGTGGCGGGTGGGGAGTCTGGTGGAGGGTCGGCATCCACCCACTGGATGGCGGGGCGGGTGGAAGGCTCCAGTGCTGGCCGCCCTAGTTCCAAGTCCGTCCCTAGGCCCGGCCAAGGGACCGGGGACCAAGACGGGCAGATCCCATGGGTAGTCCCGCAAACAGTCCTCTCCAACAGGCCAACAGTTCTCGAGCTTGCCCATATCCTGGCCGCTATGGCTGACTCCAAGCCGACTTCGAGGATGGCCTCCGCCTCAAGCTGCAGGGCCTCCAACGGAGGCGGGGGGCTCGCCAGTGGTCCCCCCAAAGACCAGGGAGGTGTCCTGGAACTCTGGAGGGCACCCTCTCTGTCTGGGGTGAGCAGCCTCACCAAAGGACCCGTTCCCTGGGGAGAATTTCCAAGGGCCTGGCGGAGCACAGCATTCGTGCCTCTGCTCAACGCGGCCATCTTGCCTCCTTCTTATTATGGCTACACCTCTAGATTTTGACGTCCCAAAAGATTTTTCATAGCTTCTTATCCAACTCGATTTTAGTTCGTTCAAACCCGGTTTATTCTGGTGAGTTTCCTGTAGGAAGATAACGTCCGCTGCGTCTTTCTTCAGTAGAGTTTCGATCCTCCTTCTTTTAATTACTGTCCCTAAGCCTCTGGTGTTCAATGTTGAGATTCGTAATTTATTGGACATTGTTATGATTTACATTAAAATACTGTTTTGTGGCTTGAACCCTTGTGAACCCTTGCCCCTTAAAATCCCCTCCCCCTCCATCCCCCTTCCCCCCCGTTACCCCTGCTCCCCTCATTCCCCCTTCCACCACTTCCATCCTTTGGGACATCTTGTCCCAACCATGGCCCCCGACCTTCCCAAGTGGGGAGGGGGGGTGAAGTCATCCTATGGCCCAGAGTCTCCCTCCCCCCAAGTGCTCATATTTAGAACAAAAAGAATTAAATTTTTGATTGCAGTGATTCTAAATTTCTTCTTACATCTCAATTCCTCCGACAATGCCGATTAATTCCTCCAATTCTCCTTCTTCCTCTGGTATATTTCCTCCCACAGCTCCTTTCTCCTCTTCTTTCTTTCTGTCTCTGTCTTGTTTTGTTGTTATGCCAAGCTCCTTCAATAATTGAAGTCCTTGCTCCAAAGAGTCGACTCTGTACCTTTTGCCTCTCCATTGAAATTTGAGAAAGATTGGGTATCCCCAGGTATATAATATTCCAGCCTTCATTAGCTGAATCGTAATTGGTTTCATTGAATATCTCCAGTGTTTGGTTTCGGAGCAATAGTCATTAAATATCTCCAACTTTGTTTATCCCATTTTCAATTTCTCTGGGTTCTTCCTTAGTATTTTCATCAATTTTTTTGCAAAATTATGAACCCGAATTATTATATTCCTTGGTGTTATTTTATTCCTTCCAGCCAGAAGACGATGAACTCGTTCTAGGTCCATTTCCGTCCAGTTTAACATTGGAGTAACTTTTTGCAACCACTTCAATATTTCGGTTTTCAAATCTTCTCTCTTTTTCCCTTCTGGATAGTTTTTAATTACAACATTATTCCTTCTCTGGTTGTCTTGCATGTACACAAACCTTTTTTCCATATCTGAAAGTTTATTGTCATTTTGCTGAATTTGTTGTTTGAGTGCTTTCTGTTCTTTTTTATTCTTTTCAGTTTCTGATTTTATTGTTTGTATCTCTCCATTTAATGTTTGTAAGGCACTTTGTATGGCCTGAAATTTGTCATCTGAGATTTTCCTTTCTGCATCCAATTGTTCTTTCATTTCTTTGGAGTTGGTTTGAATTTCCAATTTCATCGCTTGAATGTCTCTCTTTCTCTCTTGTTCTCTCATCTTTCTTTCTTTTTCAAACATCAGGCTCATTTCACTTTTTGTCTTATCACTCTCTTCTTTTATTATTTCTGTTATTTTGCTTAACAGCTGATTATTATCCATTTCTTTCTTCCCGCTACTTCCTTCTCCTGTAGGTAGGGAGGGGAGCGATGTGGAAGTGGAAGTTGGTGAAAAGGTAGAAAGGGGCGTACGTTGTAACTGTCTGCTCTTGGTCGGTGGAGGGCTTCTTCTCATTTTCTCTAAATTGTCTTTGTCTTTGTCTGGGGTCACCTTTTGCAGCCTTGCAGCTGTTTTATCTGAAGGTTTTGTTTGCACCCAGAGAGGCTTCCTATCTGGAAGACTTTTCTTTTGTTTTGGTTCCTTCCTTTTCATTCAAACACCCGTAAACTCAGTCCCTCCAGTTAGTTAGTTATAAAGTTTATAGAGCCTTAATTAAATAGTTTTACTTCACTCTGCATGGCCAAGAAGAAAGTCTTAATTTTGCATTATGCTTTGCCTGTAATTCTTGCAAACAGATTCTGGCTTATAGTTGTTGCAAAACTGAGGAGACCTTGAGCCGCTCTCAGTTTGCTCTCAGATTGCAGATTTGCAGCTTCCACTCCCTCTGCTTATCTTCTGTTCTCTCTAAATGGCACTTTCGGTTTCAATCTGCTGATGGGTCTTCATTAATTATAAGCTTATATTTACCTTTTGAAGGCTCATTATTTCACATTAAGTCCTCCACCGGTTTCCGATCCAAGAATAATATATCCAGTTCTCTTTATCGGTTCATTTTAATTGCTTTTCACTGCTTATTTGTAGATTTGTTCTCGAGCTGGAACGGAGACGTCTTACCCGGCCATGGCTGGCTCCTCCCCCCTTGTATGCCCATTTCAAAGAGAACCATAGATATGACGATTTTCAAGTTCTAGTCCTGGAGCAAATTAAACCTAAGCCATATCAGGACATTAAATTAGCATTAAGGAGATGTGAATGTTTCTGGATAACATCTCTAAAATCCGAAACCCCGAGGGGGTTAAACGACCGTTTGTCTATAGGAGAGATTCTGTTATGATTTACACCTGGCGTCTGGTGCGGAGGGGACTTTCTTAAGCCGCGGCTTTTTTCAGTTGTGTTGTCTGACCGCATGGAACAGTGGCTGCATCCACAGATATATGTATATCACTGATGATTTTTTGGTATGTATTGACTACCTCTTGCCATTTGGGGGATTGTTTTTCATATGTGGGATCACGCCTATGCTGATAGGTTACATATATGTGTATAATGCTATATCAGATTATATATTATGAGAATTGTTTGATGTTTATTTAATAGATATCGGACCAGTGGATTTGTGCAGTGGATTATTGTGTGACAGGTCCCGAAGAAGCCGGAAACGGCGAAACGGCAGGGCCTATAAAACCATCGACCCGACATTGGTCTTGATCCGGATTATATATGATGTTCAATTATCTCATGGATTATAATTTTGTGAAGGAGACTGACCAATGTGATGTCATATAGATCTGCATTCCACTATCCACTTACTATAATTTTGAAGATTGGAAATAAACCATATTGAGATTTTGAAGAAAAGTGGTTTCCCGCATTGATTTTGATTGCTGTTTACGGAGAAACGCCCCACTGAACTGTTTTCGTGGTAGTTACACTACTGCCAGCACAGCTCTCAGCATCCTTGGAGCAGTTAAGCCCCCCAACCCAACAAGGTGGCACCCATCAGGGTGCCACGTTCTACTGGCATAAACCAGTATAGGTGGTCCCAGTCATAATTGGCACACTGGGTACAATGCCAAAAGATCTCAGCCGGCATTTGGAAACAATAAACATTGACAAAATTGCAATCTCTCAACTCCAAAAAGCCACTTTACTTGGATTTGCGCGCATCATTCGAAAATACATTACACAGTCCTAAATGTTTGGGAAGTGTTCAACTTGTGATTTTGTGATATGAAATCCAGCATATATATCTCGTGTGTTGTGTCATACTGTGTGATAATACACTTTATTTATATTCCAATTTATCCCTCTGGAGGGACTCAGAGTGGATTACAGTACAGATCTAAGGCAAACATTCAATGCCATTTTACATGAATGACATACAATATAGATAAGGTAAAGCCCTTCCCTTTTTCCATCTCTGGCATTTGGAGGTGATGCTCAACCATTTTCCATTTTCCATGCCATGTTCCATTTTCCATGCCAAAGGAGCAACTGTCCAAAGACATCTCTTATCTTTTTGCCACCATGTCTGCATGGGATACCCTTTTACTTTCCTGCCAAGATGATACCTATTGATCTACTCGCATTGCATGCTTTCGAACTGTTAGGTAGGCAGAAGCTAGGTCTGACAGTGAGGAGCTCACCCCAACTCATTGCTTCGAACTGTTGACCTTTTGGTCAGCAGCCTTTTCTGTAGCTAGCAGCTTTAACAACTGTGGTACCGTGGCCCTACAATTACTCCACATTGAGAAGAAACTTTGTGAAGAATATGTGGGGAAGATTTATTTCATGCAATGTGAATAGGTACAGTGGTGGTTGGTGATTTCCATGACAGTGGAGTAATACATTTGCTCCAGGTTTCAGTTCAAATAAATTCTGCAAGCATCAGACTAGTGACTTTTAAGTCAATGAGACAAGAAACTCCTTTTAAGGCACAACCTAATGTGCTGAATCTATTTGGAGGATACATTTCAGCACTTTGGATAGCTCCTTCGACTCTGATATAGAAAGCCAGAGCAGATTCACTTTCCTATTGATATGGAAGCTACCTAGAGCTCCTGAACAGGTAATACAAGTGAATTTGTCTGCTATAAATGTCTAAACTGAAATCTGGAGGTAGTTTTAGAGGTTTATGTTTGTGTTAAATGTTCAAGGATTGAAATCAAAAATCATGCTAAGATCAAGTGACACTTTTCAGTAAGTTCTAGATATCCACTAAATTTGATAGAAGGCTTTAGTAGGCAAACCGTTTAATTCCTTTTTGCATTTTCATCATTCATTTCCTCTCCTTAGATCCATGGATGGGAGCAGAGTGCAGTTTTGTTGCATGAATCCACACTCCAGGCACTTCTATGCATATATTCTGCTCTATATCCTGCCCAAGATTATCTGTCTCCATCTGTTATCTATCTATTTTGGCAACATGACCGGTACATCACCCTGCTTTTCTTTCATTTTCTAGACCAGCTTTCCTTCATTCGGAGGCAGATATACCAGAGGAAGAACAAAATCTGCAGACTTGGCACACCTGTAACAAGCACTTTAGAAAGGCTTTCATGGAGCAGGGTCAGAACCTTAGTTTCAGCCACACAGACACCTCTGGCAAAGGGAGATTATATGTTATGATGCGAGGAAGGATATCCATAGAGTACAGACAGATGAATCTCCATTCTCCAGTTCCACAGATATGTATTTCATAGACTGGGTTTTGTGTCCTCTGTCCATATAGTGCTGCTAGTGAACATTCATTTGGTTCACTATAATACCTTACTTTCTTCCTTCTGCCACTTACCTTGGCACTCAAGACAGGGAACTACCTTTTGTCTTACCAAAACTGTTTGCTAGGGTCAATTTCTATATAGGCAGTTCCCAAGTTACAAACATAAAAATGACTCATAGTAAAGAATGGGATTGAGACAACAGGAACTGAGAGAAATCTACTCCTCGGAAAAAGTCACTCCTGAAAAAGTTACTATCATGTAGGAAAGGGATCTCCACTGAAATCTAGCATCAATCTTTGTTTCCACAGCAAGCCAAATTTTTCAAAAATCCAGATATCACAGAGAAGGAAAATGAAGTGAAATGATCCAAGCTGGGGCATAGAAAGCAAAACAAACATCACAGGGGTGTTAACCCTTCCCTGTGCTATCCAATATACAAGGGTTATCCAGAAAGTAAGATTACAAGATTTTTTTAAATACAAAGAATGAATATATTTTAATAAGACTTACATGGATTGTAGTATAGTTATTACATTATTTTTTCCACATAATCACCATTCAGTTCAATACATTTTATCACCTGTAGGACGGGTCCTCACAACCTCTGAGGATGCTTGTCACAGATGCAAGCAAAACCTCAGAGAATGTTTCTAGAACATGGCCATACAGCCCAAAAAACCTACAACAACCATGTGTCATAGAACTCTCACTTCGATTTTCACCTTGTCAATGTTGGAAAAGTGTTTTCCACCCAGGTGTTCCTTCAATTTAGTGAACAGATTATAGTCACTGGGATGTGAGAGGGGTGGCTTAAGTCATCCCAACTATGAAGTCAACCACTCTTGTGTTGCATGAGTGGTTTGTGGATGTACATTGTCATGAAGGAGACAGACTTCCACTGTCAGTTTCCCACGATGTTGGATGGCTCTGCAAAGTTTCTTCATTGTCTCACAATATATTAAATATCCATTTTGTCACATGCTGTCTTGACGTTACGCCCTCTCCAAAAAAAACTGAAATGATTTCATGATGAATTACAGCAGTGTTCATTGCTTTAGCATTTTGGTAGCTTATTACAGTGGGAACTTTGCTCTTGGAGGGAAACGGAATGAGGATGCTCATCTCTAACCTTTACCACAATGCCAGTCAATGAGCTACTGGTGACTGGCACTGCTCTTCACACTTCTGCTGGCTTCCCGCTACACGGTAGTGATACCAACTTCTCCTGAGAAAATTCCCCACAAGAGCTACATGTCTTGTAAACTTACTTTCCAGAGAACCTTCATATCTATCTATCAAATCCTAAATATACACTGGACCGACTATGTGACTAATGTTGCTGTCCTTGAGCAAGCAGGGATCACCAGCATTGAGGCCATGCTATTGAGAACACAGCTGCACTGGGCAGGGCACGTCTCTAGGATGGAGGACCACCGCCTCCCAAAGATACTACTCTATGGTAAACTCACCACAGGTCAGCGCAAGAGAGGCACCTCCAAAGAGAGATATAAGGACTCCCTGAAACATCTCAGACTCAGCCAGATTGATTACCAAAAATGGTCCACCCAGGCCTCACATCGGGAGGCATGGAGATGCACTATCCACAATGCTGACGCCGAATGGGTCTCGAAGAGAAACGACAACGCAGAAAGAACCGCAACTTGGAAACAACATCACCCAAGGAGACTTTCTGCTGTGCTTTCTGCAACCAGACTTGCCTATCTCAGATCGGCCTTTTTAGTCATCAACGCACTTGTAAAAAGCGTGGAATGAGTCCTTCCTAAGAATTTTCGTTCGCGAAATAATGCCGAGAGAGAGAGAGCTCTATCTATGGATGGAGTTACACTTTTAAAATGTCCCTGTTCCAACTTACATACAAATTCAACTTAGGAACAAACCTATAAGCTATCTTGTTCATAACTTGGGGGCTGCCTGTACTATGTCACATCTTACAGTTAGCAGTTCAGGTTTAAATTGCCATGTTTTGAAGAATCTTTAGCAGAATAGGAACCAATAAGCTGAAACCAATTAAGTTATGAATTGGGGATTTGTCAATGAAATGGGACTACTTAATTAAACTTGTTTTTATCTAAAGTGTTTGACATAGGTTGGAATGTGAACATTAATGATTTTCAGAAAAAAACTTATTAATTAAGTGATTAATTTAAAAAGCCATAGTGTGAAAGAGTCAACAAATTGTGCATTACCAAGTTGGCTTATGACAAAAACCTTTTTATTGTTTTTTTGTTAGCACTTCAGAGTTGGGAAATTACAAGGCTTAGGCCACAGGTTGGAAAAGGAGAATAGAGAGCCAGATCATCTCTAGAGGAGGGTCACCATAAGTCAAATACACTGACAATTTAGTTTAAACATATAGGCACATGACTTTAACTTGTTGAAATGGAGGCATATTCAACCTAGCTCTTACTTGCCATCAGAAAGCCCTCCCTGCCCTTTGGATGAGTTGTGCTGATGTCACCGGTTGAAAATGTCGGCTTTAGCTAATTTTTTGAAAATATTTCATCCCAACCATTAGTAATCATATGCTAACTGACACCCTTTGGCAGCATTTCCCCCCACTAATGCTCCAGATGCAGGTACCATATTTCTTCTATTCATTACAATGGTTTATTTGGTTCCTAGAAAACCACTATAGACCAGATGCTAATGGCTCTTGGATCATCACTTTGAGTAGCACTGAGCTAAAAATATGTGATGTCCTGGAGATATTGCAGATGCCTTAGAAATTTATCATGAAAGGTTTTCTTTTGTTGCATTGTTGATGGCTTAGTAATAGGATAAACATGAAATGAAAACTTCTATATACTTGCATCAAAGATTTAAAAAAATCATTGACTTCTGTCTCTTCAGTCATAAATTATTTTACTTCAAGCAGGATATCAAAAAGTCAATCTGGAATAGATATGAATCCTTCAGCATTTTTTTGAGACTGCCAGTGACCTTTCCACTTGAAAGAGGCCAGGGATTCAGCAGATGTAAGTTATTCTATTTATTAATCACAAAAGTTTCTAGTGGACCACAGAACACAGTCTTAACAACAAACTCTTTTCTGAGATGGTGATCCATTGTGCCCAGTTCAGAATCGTTGCGATGGCAACGCAGCATTCAATGCCTGCCTTGAGACAATATGCATATTGACAGATTCCGAACACTTCATGTCTATGGTAAAGGTGCATGAATTTGAGTTCAACCATAACATGCTGCTTTACAGTAAACTGAGCCATACAACTGGTCCATTTAAGAAAGCTTTCAGTTCAATTTCAGGGATGTTCTTTGCATTCATATTCAAGCTGGAACATGTCCAGAGAAGTTCTGGGAGAAAGGGCTTAGGGAGCTGGGTGTGTTTAGTTTGGAGAAGAGAAATTTAAGAGAGGACATGGAAGCCAAGTTTAAATATTTGGAGGGATGTCATATTGAGGAAGGAGCAGGCTTGGTTTCTGCTGCTCTAGACATTAGAATTTGGAGCAATCGATTCAAATTGCAGAAGAGATTTCACCTAAACACTAGGGAAAATGTGTCATGATATTTCCTTGTCATTAAGTGATTTATAGTTTCCAAATCATGATCGTCCCAAACCACTGCAAGGTGGATAATAGGGTTGGTTTACGGGATAAAGAAATTAAATTAATTCGTATTTGATCTGTTCAAAATGCTAATTTTGTTGTTTATTGAACCTCCCCCACCAAACCAGAAGTAGAATTTGTTTATCAAACCTGGGGGCCCTCAAAATTCTTAATTATTGTAATTAGTTCGGATGTCCCTCTAACAGGAATATTTATCTCCTCCAAAATAGCTTTTTAGGGTACTCACTGTCATAGCAGGGCCTTTGGCTGGTCGGAGCCTAATTAAATTGAAAGGCCTTCCTGGAGGAAGTGAAAAAGGAAACCAGAACCATAGAGAACAAGAGCGCCGTTCCTAGAGCGGCTTGGAGGACTGAGAGGAAAAAAGCCTTTCAAACCCCCAGGAAATCAGGATAGATAGAAGGAAAGAGGAGAAGGACATAAGAAAGGCTGAAAGAAGGGGAGGAGGGAGTGAAAAGACCAGGAGAGAAGAAGGAAAACTTCAGAAGAAAAACCATAGAGAAAAATCACCACTCCTAGAGAGGTCCTTGGAGAACTGCAGGGGGGAAAGCCCTTCTGCCAGGAAGGAAAGGTACAGCTCGATCCTCCCCCACAGGTGGCCACCCAGCCCACTTCATCATCATCATCACCATGCCACAGAATCCAAGGCATAGGAGGGACCCCCGAAGGGCATCCACTCCAAGCCCCTTCTGCCAGGAAGGAAAGGTACAGCTCAATCCCTCCCCACAGATGACCATCCAGCCCCTGCCCAATAATAATAGACTCCTAGAGTTGGAAGGGAGCCCCCAAAGGGCACCCAGCCCAACCCCCTTCTGCTTTGATGTTGGAAGGCACAAGCAAAGCCCTCCCCATAGGTGGCCACCCAGCCCACTTCATCATCGTCATCACCATGCCACAGAATCCAAGGCATAGGAGGGACCCCCGAAAGGGCATCCAGTCCAAGCCCCTTCTGCCAGGAAGGAAAGGCACAGCTCTGTGATACTCTGTAAGTTACCCTAAAAAGCAATTTTGGAGAAGGTTAATATATTCCTGTTACAAGAACCTCGTACTTGTATAAGTTGGTGGTACCATTTCTATATGCTATAAATCTTTAGCTCCAGTGAAGGAAAATGTTGGCCCTTGATTTGCCTGTGCTTTTAACAGTGTCAGTCCTATTTCCCTGCTTTGGGCAATTTAGAACCAATTACAAAATTCATAATTAATAACATATCAAATAAGAATTTTTTAGAATTTTTTTTGTAAGTCATTACGTTAAGCATACCCCCCCCCCCCCCCATTTGATTTTAGAACCACGGTTTTTTCTTGATCAACCAACCCTAGTGGATAACAACTGTCCCAGAAGCAAGCAAAAAATTAGAGCAGGGTGCTTTCACAGCAAACACACGTTTCACCCCATCTATTAGCAGAGTCAACTGCCAGCATTTAACCTTATCTACATGCACTGTTTAGTAAACCCATGGATTCAGGTTTTCATCCAAAATATCCTGAGGCTTTAATCTTCACCATTGCAATATATAACAATGTACAAACAGATTCACTTTCCTTGTACTTGCAAACAATCATAGTCATCAAATTGTCACATAAAGAAAATAGGCAGATGCTCACACTGAGTCACAAAGGGGAGAGAAAGATGGATCATTTCATCCTCCTTACATAGCTACTTGCTGATAGGCCATCAGTAAGGGAAAATGGCTGATGCAACACCTTTGCAACAATCCTCATCTCACATGGTGACTCAGTCATTATCACATTCCCTTAGGTATTGCATCATCACGTTAACAGTCATATCCAGGTGCTGTCAATATGCCACATGTATATTTTTATGTGATTAGAAATGCAGTGCCATTTTTATCTAACAAAATGTCATGATTGTTAAAATCTGGAGATTCCATAGTATTGCTTTTGCCTTGCTTTTCCAATGACCCATATCTATTTTGCTGTTGTCCCAATCTGGCAAGGAGAGGCTTGATTGATCCCCTTTCATTTTTTCCCAGCTGCTTAAAAAAGGTGTTTCCCCCTTTTCCCCTCTCTTTCCTTGTCCTTACTGCCCCAGATACTAATGTCTGAAGCAAGGGACACCTTTTGACTCTTCTCTCAATCCTCTCTTCTAATTGCACCTTGTTTATTTGGCCCCACCAAATTCAGGCCGAGTCACTGGGAACAGAGGCAGCCCTTCATCTGCACAGACGCCTGGCTTTCTTCTACTCACTTCAAAGGAATGAATATTCAACCCACTTCTTCTGACTGATCTCTTCTTCTGTTGTTTTTCTTCATGCTATCAATTGACAACAGAGCGGAATCAGTGATTAGGCATCAACAGTAATCAGGAGTAAATTGTTACCTTTGTGTTTGTGGCTGTGCTATGTGTGTGCCTGTGCATATGTACACCATCAATTTATTACAATGCTCCTTCATAGTTCCTTGCGTGTGCTTGGTGGAAAATATTTTTCTAGACTCCCTCCCTCTTTTCAATTCCTCTCTCCTTTTCTATGATTTCCTTTTCTTCTCTCAACAGCAGCTTTAAAACTTTTTTTCTTTTTGAAAAAAAGTTTCAAAGCTATTGGTAAATGTTCAGATGATAGACAGGCGACTGCGCACAGTCTCCATCTTTCGTTCTCTCTCTCTCCATCACTCTCTCTGCAGATAAATGAAGGAAGAGTGCTGGAGTGCAGAAGGCAAAGAAAGGGGCATGCTGTGACTCGTTCATTCCCCACTACATCGGGAGGATAAAGTTATTTTTCTTCATCTTAGGAAATACATTATTTGCACAGTGCTTCGCTTGCTACTTTTATACACATGGGCCACTTTTGCCAGTATGATTCTTCTGTAGCGCCAAGGGTACTTAGATAAGAGCAATCTTCTAAGCACTGTGGTTGCATTAAGGGTTAGTCCCTGGAGCTTGTGTGTGTTCTACGGGAGCACAGAAAGGGACTTCCAGGTTGTATCTACATTGAAAACTTATAGCACCTTGACATTGCATTAACTATGCTATGGAATATGGGGATTTCTGACATATTTACCCTTCTTTGACAGAGAGCTCTGGTGCCACAAGCTACAAATCCCAGAATTCCATAGGATGGAGCTACGGCTATAATTCTTCACTGTGGGTGGTCTCCATCAGCCAGTCTAGGTTTGTGATTAGCTACTTACTTATACTCTTCATCTGTCTTCTGGACAGGAACATAAACTGGCTTATATTGACTTATTGTTATCGTTCCATCCATCCTTGTAGGGTCAGTTCATACTGGCAGTGACAGTTCTTTGTGATTTCAGGTAGGATTCTTTCCTAGCACTGCCTAGAGATCACTGGTATTTCTTGGCAGTTTCCCATTTGAGTACTAACCTGGTCTAGCTCTTCTTTCACTGTGAGACAAGTGAGGGCATCTTCAGTTTGGTACAAGTGGTTTGGATTCAGGAAAGGAAAAGTGGTGCAGTGGTTCAAAATATCCACCTAGGATCAGAAAGATTTGGCTGAGCAAATATGATGGATCAGGATGATGGCTGAACAAGAATTTGAACCTAGGAGTGGCAGGTGGTGGTTAGTTAATCTAATAAAATCAGAGTCAGGGTTAGTAATCAATGACGTTCAAAGATGGTATTAACACAATAAGTATCTAAAATGAATATATTGTATGGTAGGGTTTCACTTGATACATATAATCATAATTCATATATTCAACATGTTACATACATACTACCGTGTCCTTGGCACAAAATTGGTCTTGTGTATCTCAGTCCAAAGTGCGAGGGGCAAATTCCCAATATAATGTTCAAAATGTTCCTTCACTGGGTAATCCCAAAGTTCAATGTCATTAGAAAATTATAATCCAAAGGCAGCAGGTAAAGAAAGAAACCCTTTCCAGAAGTAGGAGTCACATTAAGGCAGAGAACCGGAGCCAAATATCCAGGCTTCGTGAATTTCAGTGAGGCAAGCCAACGGGAGGGGTATCCTCTAGAATCGGGGCTGCAGTTATCCATTTCACATCTTTATCAAGGCTATAAACATAATATAAGCAGGTTCTTTCCACAATAGAATGAGATCCTATTTTAACCCCATCTCCATCCAAAGGGGTGACCACAAAAAACCCATGATCCTAATTACAAAATAAAAATGCTACTCATTCTGTTTTTTGTGGGGAGAGTGTTGTTGAAAAACATTAAAAGGAAAACAAATGTTTGGGGCACTGAACCCAAAGATGAAGGGTACACAACATCATATTACAATTACCCGATGGAAAGCTAAATAATTGCTTTAAACGAAACTTACTTGAATAATTGCTTTCCCCATTAATTGTAATGATTGATGCTGAAGTGTTGAGAACAACATCAAAATCAGCAGAGCATTGTGTTTTCGCAATTCTTACATGTTTGGCATCATTTAAAGGAAGCCTTTAAAAGAGAGTTGAAAAATGCTGGGAGCTGAAGAATGATTTGTTTCAAAAGAAATGAAAGCATGCTGTTGCAGTGTGCTGGCATCAAAGCCACCTTCCCTTCAAGGTTGCAAGCAGTACTTCTGTAATTGGAAATGAAAAGATTGTGGGGTATCTCATATTGTAAAAATCAATATAAAGTACTCAGCCCCAGCAAAACGCCCATTGACATCCCTAAATACTATGTTTGTACAAAAACATACACCTGGGATTGCGCTGAATTAAAATTTAATGAGTTATATCAATGTGGGTATTAAGAATAAAAGCATTAGAAAATGGATTTTTTTCCCCAGTGAAAAAAAGACACTGAATCCATATGGGTAAAAAGTGGGCTTTAATGATGAGACCTGCCCAAAGTGTTTTCACAGAATCATAGAGTAGGAAGGGACCACATGGGCCATCTAGTTCAACCCTCTGACATACAGGAAAAGCACAATCAAAGCACCCCTGACAGATGGCCATCCAGCTTTTGTTTTAAAACTTTCAAGGACAGAGCTTCCACCACACTCCAAGCAGTTTTGTTGTTTATTTGGTCAGTGTTTCCATCTCTTCATGACCCCATGAGCCAGCATATGCCAGAGCTCCGTGTTGGCCATGGCCACCTCCAGGTTATCATCTTCTCCAAACTTTCTTGTCTTCTCATTATGTGGCCAAAGTACTTCATCTTTGCATCTACTATCCTTCCCTCCAGGGAGCTTGTTGTTTATTTGTTCAGTCATTTCTGACTCTTCATGACCTCATTAACCAGCCCATGCCAGAGCACCCTGTTGGCTGTCACCACCCCCAGCTCCTTCAAAGTCAAACTAGTCACTTCAAGGATACCATCCATCCATCCATCCATCTTGCCCTTGATCGGCCCCTCTTCCCTTTTCCTTCCATTTTCCCCAGCATCGTTGTTTTCTCTAAGCTTTCCTGTCTTCTCATTATGTGGCCAAAGTACTTCAATACCTCTAATACCCTTTCCTCCAGTGAACAGTCGGACATTTTTTCCTGAAGTATGGACTGGTTGGCTCTTCTTGTGGTGCGAGGCACTCTCAGAATTTTCCTCCAACACCACAGTTCAAAAAGCACCTATCTTCCTTTGCTCAGCCTTCCTTATGATCCAGCTTTCACATCCATGGGTTACTACGGGGAACACCATTGCTTTAACTATGCAGATCTTAATTGCCAGTGTGATGTCTCTACTCTTAATTATTTTATTGAGATTGGTCATTGCTCTCCTGCCAAGAAGTAAACATTTTCTGATTTCCTGGCTGCAGACTCAGTCTGCAGTAATCTTTGCTCCTAGAAATACAGTGTGTCACTGCCTCCATGTTTCCCCCCCTCTATTTGTCAGTTTGGTCGCCATAATCTTGGTTTTATGATGTTTAACTGCAATCCAGCTTTTGCACTTTCTTCTTTCACCTTAGTTAGAAGTCTCCTCAGCTCCTTGCTTTCAGCCATCAAAGTAGTATCATCTCCATATCTTTGTTAATGTTTCTTCCATACAGGTTTTTTTCATGTCAGGAGCAACTTGAGAAACTGCAAGTAGATTCTGGTGTGAGAGAATTGGCTGTCTGCAAGGATGTTGCCCAGGTCACACCCAGATGTTTTGATGTTTTATCATCCGCATGGGAGGCTTTTTTTATGTCCCTGCATGGGGAGCTGGAGCTGACAGAGGGAGCTCATCCACGCTGTCCCCAGATTCGAACCTCCGACCTGTCAGACTTCAATTCTGCCGGTGCAAGGGTTTAACCCATTGCACCACCGGGGCCCTGGCAATAGTAATAATAGTAATAATAATAGTAATAGTAATAATACAGTGTTCCCAGTTTTACTCTGACATTATTTTGTTAGAAAGGATTCTGGAATTGTAAATAATTGTAAGGAACTGAGATCTGTTGCCCTGATAAAGGAACCAGTGAGAAAGTCTAGATCAGGGTTTTTCAACCAAGGTTCCACTTTTATGGTGTGCTCCCTAAGACTTTCTTTCAAGGGTTCCTTCAGGGTAAAACACTTGAGGATGTATGGATCTAAATGTTACTGTGAGTGCACATAGGTTTATCTAACAGAGATTTCCATGTGATAAATATATGAAAGATTATTATTTTTAGTATGCAACAGCTTGTCAGGGTCCTAATGCAATGGATTTAAGCATTAATTTGTAATGTTAGCTGAGTGATTGGATGCTTGATTACCAAGTAGTATTATGTTATGCACAGTGGGCCATTTTTTTATAAAAAAAAACCATGCATAAAATCACGCTGTTAACTAAATATAAACTGTGTTTCTGCTTCAATGAGTTATTTTCAAGTCTTTAGAGATTTTTAAAAAATAACAACTTTTTGCCTGTTTGTTTGAAGGCTTGACACACACAAACATGCATGCATACAAACATTTTGACAATGTCAAGGGTTTTTCTCCTACTGATTCAAGGAAAATTTTCACAACTGAAACCGCCAGTGAAAACAGGAAATGTCTGCATCATTAAACACCAGAAATCACAGTAGAAATCAATTCAGTCTTTGGAAGAAGAAAGTCCAAGGCAAAAGGCTAATGGAGGCACAAAGTTTTCAAAATGCTGGGGAAGTAAGATTTTAGTACAATACTAGCTTGGGGACCCAGCCCTGCCCGGGTTATTTGTGAAGCGCAGCAGGATGTAGAGTGGGTCATGGGGGCTCTGTGTGCCAAGTTTGGTCTTGATCCATCATTATTGGGAGTTGCAGTGGTATCATGAAATTACTGAAGGTAGTGCAAGTCCCATCATCTCTGCCCCCCCCCCCCCAAAGTGTAGTAGGATGTAGATTGGGTCATGGGGGCTCTGTGTGCTAAGTTTGGTGTGTATTGGTGAATGGATGAGGGATGCATTCTTTTTCGGAAGTGAGTGAAGGTACTTCAAGTCCCATCATCCGTGGTCCGTCTCACAGAAAACTGCACCAGGCTGTAGAATGGGTCATGAGGGCTCTGTGTGCCAGATTTGGTGTTGATCAGTCATTGGATTAGGTTTGTAGCAGGATTGGGAAGTGAGGGAAGGTTCTGCAAGTCCCATCATCCATGTTTGCTCCCCCTCCAAACTTCGAAAAGGATGTAGAGTGGGTCACTGGGGCTCTGTGTGCCAAGTGTGGACTTTCTCGGTGTTTTTTGGGGGCCACAGTGGTCTGTGGGAACAGAGGGGTGTGAAAATACTACAAATTCCATCATCCATTGTCAGTCCTCCCCCGAACCTCACCAGGACGTGAAGGCCGTCATGGGGGTTATGTGTGCCAAGTTTGGTCTCAATCGGTAATTGGATGAGGGTCGCAGCAGACTTGGGAAGTGAGTAGAGGTACTTCAAGTCCCATCATCCATGGTCCACCCTCCTCCAAACTGCACCAGAATGTAGAGTGGGTCATGAGGGCTCTGTGTGGCAAGTTTGGTGTTGATCAATCATAGGATTAGGTTTGTAGCAGTCTTGGAAAGTGAGGGAAGGTACTGCAAGACCCATCATCCATGTTCTGTCCCTCCAAACTTCAGTAGGATGTGGACTGGGTCACTGGGGCTCTGTGTGCCAAGTGTGGTCTTTATCAGTGTTTGTTGGGGGCCACAGTGGTCTGTGGGAACAGAGGGGTGTGAAAGTACTACAAATCCCATCATCCATTGCCAGTCCTCCCCCAAACCTCACCAGGACGTGAAGGCAGTCATGGGGGTTATGTGTGCCAAGTTTGGTCTCGATCAGTGATTGGATGAGGGTTGCAGCGGACTTGGGAAGTGAGTAGAGGCACTTCAAGTCCCAACATCCATGGTCCACCCTCCTCCGAACTGCACCAGGACGTAGAGTGGGTCATGGGGGCTGTGTGTGCTGAGTGTGGTCTGTATTGGTCCTTTTTGGTGGCCTCAGTGGTCTGTGGGAACCAAAGTGTTGGAAAGTACTACAAATCCCATAATCCGTGGGTCATGTCCCCCGACCCGCGCCAGGACGTAAAGGGGGTTAGGGGGGTTATGTGTACCAAGTTTGGTGCAGGTCCATCACCCGCGCTGGTCGCTGTGGCCTGTGAAAGTGGCTGCCACATATCTGCCCTGGCCTGTGAAAGTGGCTGCCACATATCCGCCCTGGCCTGTGAAAGTGGCTGCCACATATCCGCCCTGGCCTGTGAAAGTGGCTGCTTCCGCCCTTCTGCCCTCCCGCCCTCCGCATACACACATATAAACATTCCGTTTTATAAAGGTATACAGATATCTGGTAGATATGGATATGTGAAACCAGAGGTATTAATGAACCATATTAAAATGGAGGATACCTGGCCAAAGAATGCTATAGTGTCATGCTGGAGAATGTAGAAAATGCTTGGAGAGGACATAGTTTGTTGGATAAATGAAACTGCAGGTACTGGTACTATAGATATAATGTATATATTATATTAATATATCATTATATATACCTTGTCAGCTTGGTACACTCCCATCTTTGCTCGTTCAAAGTTGTATATCATCTTGGCGTTAATACTTATAGTATAATTTTTAAAAGAATTTTAAAGCTTGTCATGTTGTAAATGTTTATGATGTGTCATGTTTGTTTGTTTATTTAAGTTGTTATTTTATAATTTTTATTGAGTTAGAATTTACCCATTGGTCTGATCTGTCATTTCTTTGTTTTGGCATGGCATTAAATGTTTGCCATTGTGTTTATTCTGTTAGAAACCTCCCTGAGTCCCCTTGTGGTGATAGGGTGGGTAATAAATAAATAATTGTTATATTTATTATATTTATTACAAGGCCATTGTTTTTTTTAAATCCTCCAATACCTCTTGATAGAAGAGCACAAGCAGAGTTGGAGATAATTTGAAGCACCTGAACTAAAGAGGCATTAATAATTCAAAAGCACAAATTATAACTGTTACCAATAGATTACATTTCAAGTGCATTATACTCAATCATAGAATTGACATTTGAAATCTACAATCTTTTATCAAGTGATCCAGCTATTTAGTCCTGTGTGAATAAGCACTATTCCCATGCAGCAATATGAAAATAAATTCTACAGAAATAAATACATAAAACTTGGAGCATATTATGATTCAAGAATCTTATACTGGATCAGGTGACTGATCTCATTATTATTATTATTAGTATTATTATTATTATTATTATTATTATTTGAAACACAGCAAGATGAGTCCACAGCAGACACTCTGCTGGCTGTTGTATTGGCTCACACGTCGGACACTTCCCAAGTGTCTAGGACTGTGTGATGTATCGGCGAATAATGCGTAGTAAATCCCAGTAAAGTGGCCTTTTGCAGCTGACAGGTGGTAATTTTGTCAGCACCGATTGTGTTTAAGTGCAGGCCAAGGTCTTTAGGCACTGCACCCGGTGTGCCAATCACTACTGGGACCACCTTTACTGGCTTGTGCCAGAGTCTTTGCAGTTTGATCTTTAAATCCTCATTATCATGCCAGCTTTTCCAGTTGTTTCTCTGCAATCCTGCTTTCGCCTGGGATTGCGACGACAATCCATACTTGGTTTTTAACATGATCGTGAGGTCAGGAGTATTATGCTCCAAAACTCTGTCTGTCTGAATCCAGAAGTCCCAGAGGAGTTTGGCATATTCATTCTCTTTAACTTTTTCTGTCTTGTGATCCCACCAGTTCTTTGTCGCAGGCAGATGGTATTTGTGGCACAAGTTCCAATGAATCATCTGAGCAACGGTGTTATGCCTCTGCTTGTAGTCTGTCTGTGCAATCTTCTTGAAGCAGCTGAGGATGTGATTGATAGTTTCATCTGCTTCCTTGCAGAGTCTACATTTGGGATCTGTTGTCGACTTTTCAATTCTGGCTTTGATGGCATTTGGTCTAATGGCTTGTTCTTGGGCTGCTAGAATCAGGCCCCCCTTTGTCTCCTTTTTCAAAGTTACATTTGTGACCCACATCCATGTCTTTTCTTTGTAAATTTGGCTCTCAATTTTTGCCAGAAACTGTCAATTGAGAGCCTTCTTTTGCCAGTTTTCTCTTCTGCTCTGGATTGTGTTTTTTTATGGTATTTACTCTTTGTCTTTTGCACTTTAAGCAGTTTACTACTATTGACTTCCCTCAATGTTGGTTCTTGACTGCCTTTCGCATAATCTGCCAGTGCATGTTTCTCTTCTTCTACCATTTTTTCACTTGCAGAAGACCTCTGCCTCCTTATTTTCTGGGCAGGTAAAGTCTGTATTATTATTATTTTATTGACACAAAACACAGTATGTCTCAGCAAACAAGATATATATGCTGGATTTAGTAAAAATATATAATAAAAATAGAATAGTATATCAGTCACCTGATGATGATGATGATTATTATTACTATTACAATCCAGCCTTAGCACTGCCACATGCACAATGGAGAACCTTCTTACTGCGACACCTGCAGCACTCCAAGTGGCCAGCTTCTGATCAAATGACATTTAGTATAATGCCAAGTTTTTAACTTTGTGTTTTGTAAATACATTGTAACAGTACCCCAACTCTCTTCTGACATATATATCTATATATATCTATATCTATATATATATTGCTTTCATTGTTGCCCATACTGGCTTGGTTAGGTTTCTGATAGGAATCTTTTCTAGGTCTATAAATCAAGGACTTTGAGTCCATGAACCGTGAATGATACTTTTAAACTATGCTAATTTCCACTAGCTAACACACAATATATTTTGTGTTGTCATTTCTGTATAAATAAGAGCTCCTGACATCAGGTTGGAAAGAACAGCAGCATCTAATTTGACAGCAGGACAGAGAACCAAGTTCTCAATACCTGCATTAAATGATGTTGCTGTCTGACAAGTTGACTTGACAAGTTAATTAGAAAAGCTCTGAAAAATCATAAAGCGAAACACCTAAAATCAGTGAGCACTTCAAATGCCATTCTTTTCAGTAAACCAGCTAACTAACCCAAAAGTAAACAAAGATCCTTGTAGGACAAGACCCTACTGTGGCTAGCCAAGTCTGTTTACTATAAAATGTACTTATATGCTAAATGCACAAAATGTACTTGAATAAGTGAGAACTTGGCAAAGGATGTTTCCAATTGAATGCCACTAGTTGGGACTATCAGCTGTTGTTAGCCAATGAAAAGAAGGCACAAAGTACTTTTTAATTCAGCTTTCTTTTTTTGATAGTAGGCAACCAGATGCTGTGAGGAAGCCGAATTCAAACGGGAAGGATGCTGCACAAGGAAGTAATTAATACCTATTTCTACAATAAATGCAATGACTAAACTAACAAGTAGCTTTGTTTGTTATTCACTTCACTATAAAGGAAAACATACATAGTGCCTGTTCCTACTCACTTCCCAAATGTATGTGACATTATCTCATTGTGTCAAGAAGTTGAGGAGTTTGAACAATTGTTGAATAACTGGGAAACACAAACAGACCTTTTGTCCGTAAGTCAAAAAGGACTATACAAGCCCCGTGTCTCTTCTGTCAATGGCAAGAAGGTCAGTTCTGGACCAGTCCATTGCTCTCTGGAACTGAGCCATAAATCTAGTGTCAGTTTGAAGGTTACTTTTCTCCAGGTGGTGCCTAGCAAATGCTTCTGTTTGTTGTAAGATAGCACTTTGGCACTAAGCCACCTGGAAAGAGCAACACACCATACCTGCCATCATCAATGAGGCACCAAATCGTGTGGGATGCATTAGCTGTTTACCACTTTTGAAAACAACCATTCGCACCTGGCTTATGCAAGGCTTAGCTGCTGGAGTTTTAAGTTATTGCTCTAAGGGAAACGTGCAAAAGGCTATTGCAAAATCCCGAACTATCAGCCCATTCTATTCCTGCGCCACATCTTGTTTCTGCAATGGCAGTTTTGTTACTGTATTGTTGTGAAACTAGGGGACAACTCCCTTCCAGTTGCAAATCTGGGTAGAAGGTGTCCTGCTGTGACTTAAAAGCCATTTCTGCTCGTGCCAAGTCAAACCGGTTAGATGTAAAAGTGAATATTTGCAGCTCTGGGAAACAAGTCAGTTTCCAGGAATAGAAAAAAGATATAACTGAGAGGGGTGAAAAGTGTTTGCAGATACCAGTCCAAAGTCAAGAGCAAGGTAGTCAATCTATATTAGAAGACTCAAGGAGGTTATCAATAAGCACAGTCATAAAACAGTCTGACTCATAAACAAGAGCATATACTCAAACAGAGCTACACACAAGAACAGTACCATTATAAATGTGGGTCAGAGCAATTGAGTTCCACACAGATTTTCAGTTGTTATCAAGGTGTTTGTAGATGTGTTCCTCCTGGGTGGTCTTTGGCTTTCTGGGTTGGATCTTCCCCCTTCATTCTAGCTGACCTTATCTGATTTTCAGATTGTTATCAAGGTGTTTGTTCAGAGATAATCTGTGTTGTAGAAGGGGCCTCCCATCTGGGAAGTCTCTTGTTCATAGGGTCTCCATAAGTCAACGCTGACTTGACTGATTTGTGTGGATTTGTTTCTCCCCTTTGTTTCATTCTAGAATGGGAAAGCCCTTCCAGATAAATTATGGTTCCTTTTTTCATCTGAAACAAAAAGTAAAACCTCATTCCTGAAAAAAAAACTACTCTCCTTTTGAACATTGCGGAAGTGGGAAGCCTCCTTAAAATGCCTTGATGATAATCCAGATTATATCTGCAGTTGAGCACCTCCCAGAACTAATCAACATTAGATCTCCCTAGAGTAAGAAACAGAACTTGTGCCTCCTTGCCTTGGGAAGAGAATGTGTGTGCTGCAGGCCTAATATATGGGGCAAAACATTCTCCTCCCCCACAATCATGGGCTTTCTCACCCCAGAGTGAAAACAGTAAAGGCTTCCAAAAACTAAAATTGACCAAATGGGTCACTGCCAACCCTACCATTCATTGGCTCAAAGCATTCTTTTTCATTCCCATTCTCCTTATGCTTTCTCATGTAAAGAACTAATTGACCACACTGCCAACCATTCATTGGCTCATGCAAGTTGTTCTGCATAAAAATTCATATTAGAGTAGAAGCAGTCACTCATGGCAGTTCTTTGACTCAGCTTTCTTTGTCACCTCAAACTGCCAATGCCAATGAACAACTTCAGCTATGGAAAACATTGTACCACAATGTTTCAGCTAGGAGCTTAGGCTGCTTCCTTTTGATATTAATTAGAATTAGATACTATCTATTCCCTTTCTCCACCATCATTTGGATGAATTCCCCTGAATGCTTTATAACATCTTAATGCAAATTAGTCTCTATTGATCTCTGGTGCCTGGAAAGAAATCAAGATTGGATTTTGCGTAAAGCAGCCTGCCATTTTGGGGCCTGATACACTGTTTTGGGCAAGAACACCGATGAGCCATGCTCGATATTCAGCAGATTGCATTTGAATGGGTTTCTTTCTTCTACTAAACCATTTAGAGGAACCAACACGTGGGAGTAGATGCATCTCGTTTTCTTCTCTCTGCAATGCATCACTTCATTAATTCCACTGATAACAGAATGGGCTTTTAAAATATTTTTTTCATGTCAGGAGTGACTTGAGAAACTGCAAGTTGCTTCTGGTGTGAGAGATTTGGCCATCTGCAAGGACATTGCCCAGGGGATGCCTGGATGTGGGGTTGCCTCTGAAGACTGTTCAGAAGCTGCAATTAGTCCAATGCTCAGCAGCCAGGTTACTAAAGGGAGCGGGGTACAGGGAGCGCACAACTCCCTTGTTGCGCCAGCTCCACTGGCTGCCAATTAGTTTCCGAGCACAATTCAAATCGCTGGTTTTAACCTACAAAATTCTATATGGTTCTGGCCCAGTTTACCTGTCCGAATTGATTCTCCATCAAGGACACTAAGATCCTCCGGAGAGGCCCTGCTCTCGGTCCCAACACCTTTGCAAGCACGTCTGGTGGGGACAAGGGAAAGGGCCTTCTCTGTGGTGGCCCCTCGGCTATGGAACTGTCTCCCAAGTGAGGTTAGATCTGCCCCCACCCTGTTGTCCTTCAGGAGGCTAGTGAAAACCTGGCTATGGAATGAAGCATTCACAAATTAATGGCTGAGACTGGTTATAGACCAAAGTGAGTGACCACATTTGCAGACCGAGTTGAACTGCACCGGGAATGTGGCAGAGCTGGCTGGGAGTCAGCTGCATAAGATCTCTACTGACCAGAAGGTCATGAGTTCAAGGCTTGCCCGGGTCAGGGTGAGCTCTCGACCAATTGTGTAGCTCGTTGTCTGTGTATATATGTTGTATTTCTATGGCATTGAATGTTTGCCTGTATATGTGGGGTGAGAAGGGCGGGATATAAATGATATAAATAAATAAATAAATAAACTTGGCGATTTGGCTTTTATGTATATTATCTATATGTATTTTAACCTTGTATTGTTGTAGGATGTTTTTAATTTGTATTAGTAGCATTGCATCCTTGCTGTAAGCTGGTCTGAGTCCCTCTAGGGAGGTGAGAAGATCGGGATACAAAAGCTTTAAATAAATAAATAAATAAATAAATAAATAAATAAATAAATGTTTTACCATCCTTGTGGGAGGCTTCTCCCATGTCCCCGCATGGGGAGCTGGAGCTGACAGAGGGAGTTCATCCGTGCTCTTCCTGGATTCAAACCTTAGATCTGTCAGTCTTCAGTCCTGCCGGCACAAGGGTTTAACTTATTGCATCCCTGGGGACTCCCCTTTTAAAAGATGATCACTGCATTTAACTTACTAAAGAAACCTTCTGCATCTCTTACAATAGTTTCCATTTCTCTGATCCAGGTCTTTTCAGCTCAGTGCCAAAACCTTTATAAAGTGCCTTTAACGGTCCCATCGGCCATGCCTAAGACATGCAAGAAGTCTCATTTTCCAGATGCCTATGAATTACTCAAATGTTGAAAAATAATGTTTTTTTAAAAAGTTATGTATTTTTACAAAATTATTATACATTTTTGAATAATGAAGTACTATGGATTACAGAGTATATAACAAACATATTTTCACAACGTAGGGCAGATTTACAATAGTATCTTTGGAAGTGGTTGACTTCTAATTTACTTTCCAAAGTAATTTTAGGATTAGGAACGGGAACAAATGAAGGCTGGAGTAAATTGCCCATAGACAGGATTGAGTACAAAATGAAATAAGAACCAGAATATGGGAGAATTCAAAATGTACTTGGCTGTCAAAAAATTCAGAAGAAAGACAAAAGTAATTGAGAAGTAAATCAAAAACTCAGGGAGAAATCTGGATGGAGATAGTTTTGCCAGCATCTCTACTAAAGGAAAAAAAAGAAAAAGTAAGGTCAGACAGCTGATTTCTAGCCATATTCATTATAGGGTTGTTTTTTTTAAAGGTGAGTGCATCAGATTCAACTTGGGCATCAGAACAGTAAACTGGTGCCACATTTGGAAATTGTTTTAGTTACAATTCTTAATGTCAAAATCTTGCCTTCTATCATGGTTTTAAAAGCCATGGTGGTAAACCACACTTCTTTTACCTTTCTGCACTACAGGAAAAAGTCAATAGTGTCTCTTGAGATCATTATAAAATAAATTATGTAAAACCAAATGCATTTTTTAACTAGATTAAACTAAGTGAAGAACATACGCTACAGAAAGTAGTGCATTTCTCAGCAATTATTGCATGCATTATGTGGTAACAGATAGGATATTACAGCTGGAAGGAATTTTAAATGTCAAAAGTCTTTGTTTCTCCCCAGTATATAAAAAAATGAGGATTAATTATGTCTCAACAGTTCTGTGTTGAGAATAGCAAGGAATGCAATATGTTCTCCAGTGAATTTAGGGTACAATCCTATCCTTCAATTGTAATGACTTGTTGGACTGTAAATATGCACATGCCATCCATACATACATGTTGATTAGGGTTGTGCAATCAGGGTAAACATTGATCCATTTCGTGTCCCGGCTTTTGGTAGGTTCCCTGATCCATTTTTTGGGAGCCTCCCAAAATCAGGAGGGCAGATATCAGCTTTCGCTCTGGGGTGCTGAAAGATCCATTTTCTATTGGCCCATTATGGGGGGGGGCTCCCCAGGCTCCCCCTTTTGTCATTTAAGCTGTTAGTATTTCTATTGTAAAGGAGAGGTGCTCAGCTGCAGGCAAGTTCATGCCTTAAGGAGGATTCTTACCTGTTTCTCTACTCTAGAGGAGAGGCACTCAGTTGCAGGCAGGCAGGCACACTTTCTGGGCCAACACACCACACATGCACACACCCTTTCCAAGCGAAACAGGCAAGTTCTGTTTCAGAGCAAGCGCTCAGATGCAAGCAGGCAGGCACACTTTCTGGGCCTGCACGCCATACACACACACTCTTTCCAAGGAAAGGAGGCTCCTCACAAAAAGCATGTGAGGAGCCAGGATCAGCTCCCGCTTGATTTCATGTTGAGCTGATTTTTGTACCAGGAGGGGGCTTCCCATTACGTGTTCCCGAAGGTAACGAAAGTAACGAAAGAACAGATGAAATGAAGGAAAACGGTTCCACGCACAACCCTAATGTTGATGTTTATGTATTCTACCAGGCTGAGCAGGTGACAACCTCACATGCATTTCCCTTTCAGCATCTACTCCATTGGGGAGCCTCATAATATGAGAGTCATATGTAGTTCACACCCATTTCTTTTTTTTTACAATCAACAATGACATTGCTCATTTTCAAATGGATGGCACCCTTCCTCTTTCCACTGTTTTCCTATTTCCAGTAACCCTGCCAGTTATTTCCAGTTCCCCCATTTCTGAGGTCCTCTCTCTCTCTCTCTCTCTCTCTCTCTCTCTCTCTCTCTCTCTCTCTTTCTTCTATATATATATATATATATATATATATATAGATAGTTTCTGTCTCCTGAAAAATTCTGGGGTTTGTATTTTAGGGAGGAGCCTTTAACAGTTCCAGAATTCTACAGGAGGCAGAAACCTGATTTAAAGTAGATTGATGAGGTCCTAGTGTGATGAGGTCCTTAGACTGCGGTGGATGAATGCTATGGAAGCCCCTGCACCTCCCTCATGAGAAAGGGGAGGAATTGTCTTCTGAACATAGCAGTTTGTTCCATTCTGTTTAGAAGGAAAACTGATAATATATTTAGCCCCATCACACACAATATAATTTTGTCCAATTCTCCTATATCCTCTGCATTCTGAGCAACAGTGTTCCCTTGCTGCTTCGCGGTTCACTTACCGCCCTGCACCCACACATCCATCCTCCTCCTCACCTTCCCTCCCTCCCTCCTTGCCTTCCTTCTGATTGTCTGGGCTGGCCACCCTCAGGAGCTCTGGGTAGCCTTCGAAAGGGTTCGAAAGGAGACTCCACCTGAACGTTAGGAAGAACTTCCTAATTGTGAGAACTGTTCTGCATGGAACTCTCTCTCTCTCTCTCTCTCTCTCTCTCTCTCTCTCTCTCTCTCTCTGTCTCTCTGTCTCTCTCTCTCTCTCTCTCTCTCTGCCCCGGAATGTGGTGGAGGCTTCTTCTTTAAACAGAGACTGGATGGCCATCTGTCAAAAGTGCTTTGAATGCAATTTTCCTGCTTCTTGGTAGGGGTTAGACTGGATGGCCCATGAGGTCTCTTCCAACTCTATGATTCCAAAAAGCTTAATTTTCACATATTCAAACACTTTTTCAAGAGGGATTAACTTCTGCTGGTGATCCGTCTTTCATTTGTTTATATTTTCAAGTAGTAAACAAGTATTTATGAAGAGATGTATACTTTTAAAAGTGCACAGTATTTATATATTATAAGATATCTACTTATTGAGCATTTGGTATCATGTATTCAGTTTCTTCCAATCAGATATAATTCACATGATGGATTTCATAATATAGTAAAATGTAATGGACATGATCTATTGAAAGTAAAGCATTGTGAATCATCATTGATTTTAGTATGAGAGTTACCCATATACTGAAATATTTCCTTTTGCAATCAATTAATTATATTGATGCCCCAGTTTTCAGCTAGAATTGGCTCCCAAGGCATTTTATCATTTGTATCTCTTACACAATACAGTGTGAATCTGTGTCTGACAATATACACTATGATGAGGAAGGCAGCAGGGGTGATCTCTACAAAATGATTCATTTTCCCATTTTCAGATGGCTTTTGTGCCTATTCTGACATTTTAGTGTAAATACTTGTGGTGCATTCTGATGCCTTCCAACAACAAATGATTCAGTTTTCCAAACAACCTAAGATAAAAAAAACATTTGCAGAGCCTGCCATGATGAAACACAGTCTCCAGTAGATGGCAGAATTAGGACTCACAAGTGCTATGATAGACTTTTCCAGGTCCTATCCTCTCATATTTATGGCACAGAGATCAATGTGTCTTTCTCTGAAAATGACATCAGTGTTGTACCCTGTTACTTTTTCTGGAAAATCAAAATATCTACTCTTGAATGTACAAAGAACCCTACTGAAAAAATGTGCCATCTTAGCTAGGTGCATAATGTTGATATTATATGTAGATAATCTATATCCATGGGGTGCATTTACACCATAGAATTAATGAAGTTCAACATCACTTTAATTGTCATGGCTCAGTGTTATGGAATCCTGGAATTTATAGTGTGCTGATGCACCAGCACTTTTTGAGAAAGTCAAACCACAACTCCCAGGATTTGTGTGTGCATCACCAAGAGCTTACATATATATGCTCCCCCTTTCTGACACTGCCTCTAGATCTGTGTATCTGAACCTCTGCAATAAGATTTAAATATTTCATAAAGCAGTGTTGTTGTTTTTTTGGGTCCAGACTTGCCCATCCTTTTCAAACAACCAACCAGGGTGGCATTAATCTTTCTGAAAGCATGACCTGTGTATTCTGATAACCTTCAGTTAAATATTTCTCAAAGGCATGTTGGGTCAAGCTGCTTGGTCTATCCTTCTGCCTCTCATGTCAATAAATTAAGTCTTGGAATTGAGCTGATTGAACATTGGTCCCTGAGAAAGTACTGATGGAAATGGAGGGCATGATGTTGGCAGAATGTATTGCTCTGTGACCCTCAACTATACTTTGCATTAACTGTTGGGAATATTTTTTTGAGCAAGCTTTACCGAAGTAAACGGCAGCTGTGCAAGAGGTCTTCAATTCAATCAAACGAATCCACTTACATATGATATATCCCAGGGCTTTTGATAAGACAAGAGTAGCTATTGGTGGAAGCCCCGTGTTCTTTTGTAACATGCAACTCTTTGCTAAAGAAATTGATTTCCTTGCACTGAGATCATATCTGTATTTCAAAAATGCACATTTTTCAAAACTGGGAGTGGATATGCTGTTTGTGCTTGTGGAAATCCTGAGGCTCCCAAAGAGTATCTTGGACAGAAAACTGCCTCCTGAAAGAAATTCTGTCTTAGAGGGTTGCTGCTCCCTTGGAAGCCACCTCTCCACAAAAGTCAACATTGACACTGAAATACAACACTGTCTGAGCTCTGCGAGTGCAGCATTCTTCCGAATGAAGCAGAGAGTGTTTGAGGATTGGGACATTTGGAGGGAGACCAAGGGGCTTGTTTATAAAGCTGTTGTCCTCCCAACCCTGCTATGCCTGCGAAACGTGGACTGTCTACAGACATCATATGCAACTACTGGAATGATTTCATCAGCATTGCCTCTGAAAAATCCTGCAAATCTTTTGGGAAGACAGGTGGACAAATGTCAGCATGCTGAAAGAAGCAAAGACCACCAGCATTGAAGCGATGCTCCTACGCCAGGCATGTAGCCAGGGGGGGCTAAGGGGGCTTCAGTCCCCCCCCCCCGGAAATTCTCAGGGTTGTCCGCGAGAAGGCCTTACTGGTACATTTTTTAAACTGTTATGTTTATTCTTATCATGATCTAATCACCATGCTCATTATATCCCACATTAATGGGGCTATTGGGATAACAATACAAAAGGTTTGCTAGGGTAGACCCTCTTTCACCCAGTCTCAGCCCCCCTCCCCCCCGAACCAAAATCCTGGCTACGGCCCTGTCCTACGCCATCAACTCCGCTGGACTGACCATGATGTCTGAATTCCCGATCACCATCTCCCAAAACTGTTACTACACTCCCAACTCAATAATGGAAAATGGAATGTTGGTGGACAGGAAAAGAGATTTAAAGATGGACTTAAATCCAACCTTAAAATCTGTGGCATAAACACCAAGAACTGGGAAGCTTTGGCCCTGAGTGCTCTAACTGAAAGTCAGCTGTGATCAGCAGTGTTGTGGAATTTGAAGAGGCATGAATAGAAGGTGAAAGGGAGAAATATGCCAAGAGGATGGCATGTCAAGCCAACCCTAACCAGGACCACCTTCCACCTGGAAACCAATGTCCTTACTGCGGGAGGACATGCGGATCAAGAATAGGGCTCCACAGATACCTTCGGACACACCACCAAGACACTACACTTGGAGGACCATTATCTTTGGGCTATGAGGGATCGCCTAAGTAATTAAAAAGTAAGTGAAGGCACACAGGCACATAAACAGATCCAACTGCAGAGGGGATAAGTGCTACTTCTTCCAATCCCTCATGAGTTCAACACTTGCAAGTTGAAGGGACATGACAATATTTCTGATTCTGGAAACCAGGTAAAATATTGCAAGTGTCACTACTTTGCTTTTGAGAGTGGTCATATAAGGAATCGAATTGTCATGGTATTGATTGTCGGGTTTTTAAAAACCATTTTAAAACTGAAATAAATTGGGAGATTATATGGTCACCAGGAATCTCTTGGTCTGTGGCAGTAGTTTCCTTACTGGTGTTTTAAGTGAAGATACTAATAATCTTTATTTTTATTTTTATTTTTTTTAAAGTTTTTTATTGGTTTTTTCCCCTCTCCCACCCTCCCCTCCTTGTACATACAGTTTTTACATCAAACTACAGAGGTTACATTTGAAATATCAGTCTCAGTCTTAATTTTTCTACTCCACCTCTTAACACATTTTCTAAATAATTTCTAACTGGTTCCCACATCCTCTTTGTTATTATTATCTTTTCCATTTTTTCTATATTATTCCATTTACAATTTGTTATTTCCACATTTAACATATTAATTATATAGTTATACCAGTTAGTCAATGTCCATTTTGTTTTATCCTTCCAACCCCTCACTAAAACTATCTGTGCACACGCTATTAATTTGTCAATCAATTTTTCTTTTTGCATATTCTTCACTCCTATTATCCGTGCATGTAATACATTTCTATTAACTATTACTATATGTAAATCTAACATTCTATTGATTTCTCCTTCAATCATTTTCCAGTAATCTTGCACTCTATCACATTCCCATATCATATGATTGAACACCCCTCTTTGTTCACAGCCGTGCCAGCACTTATCTTTCATCCCTGGTACAAAGCGTGAAAGTTGTGCAGGAGTTCTGTACCATTTTTGTAACATTTTCCTTCTGGTTTCCCTTAATGCATTATACTTTTCTCTTGCTATATCACTTATTTCCGTCTGGATGTCTTACCTCTCAATTTCCATGTCCAATCTCCATGTCTGGAAAATTTCCTCTATTATTTCTTCTTTTACTGTTATGATTTGTTCGTACAGATCTCCTGCCACTTTCTTCTCCCCTCTCAAACATTTCCTAATCACCTTCTCAAATGGACTATCCCATTCTCTTATTTTTTCCCTTCGTCTGAAAATTTCCTGTCTTATGGCCCAACTTTGCATCCAGTTCCTTGACCCGATCCAGTTCTGAATTTCTTTTTGTTCTACAGGGTTTCCATCCTCTGTGTACAGATCCTCCACTAACCTTTTCCCTCTACTTTCAATTAATCTCAGTGTTCTACCTATGCTTGCATCATTATTATAATTCATTTGCCATATAGTTGCCACCTTACTTTCGTTGCCTGGGTTTAACTTCTTCTTTCTTTTTCCCCACACTTTTACTGTTCCTTTAAAGGGTTCCTTAAATTCTGTTTCCTCTCTCCTCTTCCATTCCGTAAATATTATTTCTTTTCCTTTTATATTATTTATTATCTTTTCCATATTTACCCATTTTTTTCTGTATACTGTATTTCCAACAATCTTTGTATTTGAAATGCATCATGGTACACTTCTAAACTTGGGATCCCCCAGCCTCCCTCTTCCTCTTTTGCATTTAACCATTTGTCCCTTATTCTGGGTCTTTCCCCTCCAACTGCCAATGTTTTTATTCTTCTATCCCATGTCTTTAATGTCCTCCCCTCTACTGCATTTGGTAATGTCTGGAATAGATATAATACTTTTGGTATTATGAGCATTTTCAATACCCTTATTCTATCCACTCTTGCTAACGTTTTCCTTCCCACTTCTTAAGTTGTTTCTCTATTATTTTCCATTTTTGTTTATAATTCCCCTCAACTATGCTCTTTAGATTTTTATATATCCACACTCCTAAATATTTTATCTTCTTTAATCCCAATTTTAATCCCGATATTTTTCTTATCTCCAATTGTTCTTTTGGGGGGGTGTTAAGACATAATATCTCTGACTTTTCAATATTAACAAATAATCCTGATATGCTCCTAAATTCTTCCAATATTTTTATCATATCTTTTATCATGATTAATGGTTGGTTGGTAATAATCATTGCATCATCGGCAAAGAGATTCAGCTTTATTTCTTCCTTTCTTCCTCCCTCCTTTTCTATTTTATACCCTGTCCACTTGGTGCTATTTCTGATACTTTCGGCTAGTATCTCTATCGCTATTACAAATAAAGTGGGGGATAATGGACACCCTTGTTTTGTGCCGTTTAGAATAGGTATCTCTCCTGTCTTTCTGTTGTTCACTCTTACTCTTGCCTTACAGTTACTATACAGTTGCTGCAATGTTTTAAAAAAATTCTCCCCATATTCAATTGTTGACATACATTTAACAGAAATTTATGGTTAACCTTATCAAAAGCTTTATAGACATCCAATTTGAGTATTCCAATTTTTTCCTTATTCAAATTTGCATGGTTCATTGCAATTACCACATTTATTATTGGGTCCCCAATTTTTCTTCCGTTTACAAATCCATATTGATCTTCTTTTATTATTTTTGGCATTATCATTTCCAATCTTTTTGCTAAAATTTTTGTGAATATTTTGTAATCCTGGTTACATAGACTGATAGGTCTATGTAACCCTGGTTGTGTTAAATCTCTTCCCCTTTTTGGTATGGTGATAATTTCTGAAGCTTTCCATGTTTGTGGGAGTTTTTGCTTAGTGTATATTTCATTAAACAACTCTGTTAGATGTGGTACCAATTCTTCAATATATGCTTTATAGTATTCCGCTGGGAATCCATCTGGCCCTGGTGACTTAGCCCCCTTTAACCCTTTAATTACCCTTATTATTTCCTCTTGTGTTATTGGTGAAGATACTAATAATCAACGCTTTGTGCATACATGTTATGGGTTCTGTACAAGTCACAAAACACATTTCAAAAGAAAATGTCAAGGGAGCACTAGCGGGTAAAGCAGTTGAATAACATTATCTTTTTCTCTGATCATAACTTGACAATCTAGGCAAAAGTTATTAGTTCCTCCCCAAAGTAACACCAAATAAATACTTCCCTCTTGTTTTTGTCTTCCTTAAATTCTGGATGTCAAAATGGGTTAGAATGAAAAAATTCAGATGTGTAATTTTCACAATTCAACTTGACTGTTACCATTTGTTTTAACACAAAACAAGACATGAAATGTCTTCTTTGATGAGTTCAAAATGCTATAAGGCTGAAATTCTATACATGCTTAATTGTGAGCCAGTCAGTCCTAATGACATTAATGCGGCTTCCTCTGAGTTGTTGTTGTTGTTGTTATCATTGTTGTTCTGACTTATTGCAAACTTTATTGGTGAGTAGGTGTTTGAACCCTCTTCTCCAGAATTGTTGTCCAACCCTCAAACCAATTATAGGATTGAACTGTAAAGATTAAACTGTGAAAAAACAATATATGAGTAGGTTCTGTTGAACAGAAATTGTGGCTTACTGCCTAAACGTTCATAGGACGTTTGGACATAATCTATTTTTTCTTCTTTTTTGTGTTTTGCTTTTTCCACGAATGTGCTCATATTTAGAATTTTTTTCTTACCAGCTTACTTTAGAAAAATACTTTCATTTTATTCTTTTCCCCAAAGTCTTGCTGTGCTGGAGATGTTAGAAAAATAATTTTTCATCTCTGTATTCTCAGACCTTAGAGTTACACTTCCTACTAGACTATATATAGGCTATAGTATATATATATATATATATATATATATATATATATATATATATAGAGAGAGAGAGAGAGAGAGAGAGAGAGAGATAATAGAATCATGTGGAAGAGACCACATGCGCCAACCGCTCTCAACAAAGGGTCAGTGACTAAAGTTTATTGAGAGTGGTTGGATTTTTTCAAAGTAAGAGTTCACTTAACTGAAGAGATGGTTTAGAGTAATAGTCTCTCTTTCCCTTAGTTCTTAACCTGGAGGCCAACCCAGTTGTTGGCCACTGAGAACATGAAGGTGTACAAGGTAGACAGACTGGCCACCATCTGGACCTTCATTGATCACCATTTGGAAACTTCTGGCCAAGCCCAATTCAGCTGCACATTTCTTGCCAACAATCATTAAGTGTGCAAGAAGAGCTGCATCAGAATCTGGTGCTTGAGAGAGCTGAGATATACATAGATTTTTTGTTTAGACTTGGGTTCCATCCCCAAGATAGCTCATGATGTACCCATATGCAAATACATGTATTTCAAAATCTGTTAAAAATTGAATTCAATCATGTCTAGGCCTAGACTTCTCAGATAAGGCATGCCCAAACATCAAATGTCATGTGGAAAATAGCATATTTTGTCTTCTCTTGCCTCTGCTGGAATACAAACAGAGAGAGCTCTAGACTCAGATCTGCAAGCTGTCATTTCAGATTACAAAGAAAAGGGGAAAAATCCCCGCATGGCTCTAACTTTTTGGGTAGTAATGGCAAATATCAATGTTAGTATTTCAAGATTGGTAGCCTCATAATTTAGGAAGGCATTGCTCTGGAACATCATTGTTTTATTTATCTCTGTTTCTCATTCTGACATAGAAGGTCTTCCTTTTCAAGGGTTAAATATCAAACATTTGAAACCAAAATTGCTTTGCATTGAATCAGTTCTTATTCTAAGGAATGTCTTATCTAGCTTCTGTAAAAATCTTAGTTAGTACTGCAGAGAGAAAGGGCCTTCCCCATGGCTGCCCCCCATCTCTGGAACTCCCTTCCTAAGGAGTTAAAGATGGCCCCTTCCCTCCCCTCTTTCAAGAAACAGCTGAAGACATACCTCTGCTCACTGGCTTAGGAGGAGGAGGAGTTGGTAATACTACCATTATACCTCTGATTAATAGTTTCCATCCATATCCATGTCTTGCTCACCCCACCAGCTCAATAGATATCTTGAGCAATGATCAATCCATTTGCCCCAAGGAACTGTGAAATTGTTGTTTCTGTTCAATGTTTGATGTTTTGTCTTATGTCTGCTGTAACATGCTGTGTTTTTTAATTTAATTTTAGTTGTAAAGTCATAATTTCATGTTTATATGTCAGTTTGTTTAAATTTTGTTAGTATGGCAGTATTGTTGTTGCATTTGGACATTGAATGTTTCCCTTTTATGTTTGGAATCCGCCCTGAGTCCCTCCAGGGAGATAGAACAGAATATAAAGTATTATTATTGTTGTTGTTATTACTGTTATTATTAGTATTATTAGGGCAGTGTGTGGCCCTAAGAATTATATTGAACTGCAGCTCTCATAAGCCCTGGCTGGCATAGCCAACTGTGAGGATGATGAGAATTGATGTTGAGCAACATCTGAAAAGTTTTAAGTTCTCTATCTGCACTTTTGTGAATGTTTGAGGGAAGCAGTTTCCAGAATGCTGGGAATTTATTGAGAGTATTCATGCAAATTCATCTTTCAGTTTTAGGCATATGAATTGGTAAATTCAGATTCTCGTCTAACTAAATATATAAAACTGTGAATAAAGAATGTATTATTAAGGTAATCAGCAGATGACTTCATACATTGACTCATAATTGAGCTGTTGAGGGTGCTCAGAATTTGGACCACTATGACATTTATCTTGACAGCATCCCCTGCCAAGAGAGAAACTACAGCATTCTGGAGAGATATCAAGGCCACCATTAAAAGTCTGCTCAAGGTTACTAGCTGCTCAGAAATTGTTTGTTTATCTACAGATTTATAGATCATATTTTGCTGCTTCCCAAAAAAAGTCTCACCCAAAGCCATGGACAAGCAATAATAAAAGAAAATTGGATTGGCAAAGGTACAGGACTTCAGTAGTCCAGAGGCATTGGAATCCGCAGTGCTATTAAAAAGACATGCACCCAAATGAAGGTTGGACTTTGGACTTAAGTTGTAGGAATAAGAAAGCAAACATTTGAGCTTCTTAAGCCACAGCTGGAAGTTATATACTGCATCTACTCATGAGTCAATCTGCTGTGGCAGCTAGCAAATGTCTTTCCTCCCAGTTTGTCTTCAGAAACTAGGATGAATATGAAGCCAAGGAAAACTTGTTTCTTTTCTAGCTTGGCACTTTCTCCTTAGGACTGAGCAATTTCAATTGAAACTGAGCCATATAACCAAAACAAAATTGGTTCTTTCTGGCTCATATTCAAACTTTGCAGGCAAGTCCGCTGCCGCTACAGCAGGGGTGCTCACACTTTTTCAGCATGCGAGCTACTTATAAAACAACCAAGTCAAAATGATCTCCCTAACCACTACTCAGAGAGCCATAAAAGCAAAATATTTGGAAATTTATTTCAGTGTGAGCCATATAATATATTTTAAGACTGAATTCAACTAAATGTGAGTATAATAAGACCCTGAATTTATTCATAATAATAATGATGATGATATTTATTTATTTATTTATTTATTCAGGCTTCTATGCCGCCGACTCCCGGAGGCTCGCGGCGGCTCACAGAGCCAAAGGCACAGTAAAAACAAAACAATAACAACAATAACAACAATAAAAACAGTTAAAATAGCAATGGTAGCAGGAACAACAACACAGTTCAGCAATAGCATACTTAAAGATACACGGGCCTACTCGCCAAAGGCCTGCTTGAACAGTTGGGTTTTGCATGCACGTCTAAACGGGAGCAGGTCCTCAAGGCCCTGGTTTCGCCGGGAGGGCGTTCCACAGCGTGGGAGCTATGACAGAGAACGCCCCGGCGAGTGGATGTTAGGCGTGCCAACTTTGTCGATGGTATCTCCAGGAAGTTAGCATCCTCGGACCGTAGTGATCTCGAAGGGCAATATGGAGTGAGACGGTCCCTCAGGTACGCTGGCCCCAGGCCGTGCAAGGCCTTAAAGGTAAGAACCAACACTTTGAAGGCGATCCGGTGCTTAATTGGCAGCCAGTGCAGATCCTGCAAAACAGGTGTTATGTGTAGGCGCCAGCTGGCGTGCCAGACAGGAGCCGGGCGGCAGTGTTCTGCACTAGCCTGAGCTTCCGGGTCACCGACAGAGGAAGGCCAACGTAGAGCGCGCAGTAATCCAGCCTTGAGATGACTGTGGCTTGATCACCGTGGCCAGATTGTTCCGGGAGAGATAGGGGCCAGCCTCCTTGCCTGTCGCAGATGAAAAGCGATCTTGCTGACCGCAGAGACCTGGGCCTCCATGGTCAGCTGGGAGTCCAAATGGACCCCCAGGCTCTTTACGGAAGGCGATGGGCATAACACCGCACCGTCTAGGCTCGGAAGCTGGACATTAACATCACCCGGGCGACCCAGCCACAAGATCTCCGTCTTCGCCGGATTCACCAACCTACTGGCTCGCAGCCATCCAGTAACGGCTTCGAGGCAGTGTTGGAAATTATCGGGGACAGAACCCGGCCTGCCCTCCATCCTCAGAATGAGCTGGGTGTCGTCAGCGTACTGGTGACACTCCAGCCCATAATTCCGCACCAGCTGTGCAAGCGGCTGCATTCATTCATTCAGCCTCTGCTGCTACTACTACTACTAATAATAAAATAGTAACAACAACAACAAAAGGTTCCTAGAGTAGAAGGAGACCTCCAAGGGCCATCCAGTCCAACCTCCTTCTGCCATAAGGGAAAAACACAATCAAAGCATTCCTCACAGATGGCCATTCAGCCTCTGATAATAATAATAATAACAATGGGTTCCTAGAATAGGAGGAGACCTCCAAAGGCCATCCAGTCCAACCTCCTTCTGCACCTGGGCAGCGTTGGGAGCCTGCGGGGCGAGACTGAGCCTTCCTCCCGCCCTGCCTGCAATCTACCAGGACGTCCTACACGATCTACCAGTAGATCGCGATCTACCTAATGAGCACCCCTGCTCTACAGCATACTGGAAGTGTATTTTTTTGCCTGTGATGAAAATGACAAATATGTCATGCAGGAATGTTTTTAAAAGTACAATATATGGGAGATAAAGAGCTATCTTTATGCTCGCCAGGCAATTCAGCACCTGGGACAGTTCCACTAACTGGATAGCACTTTTGCTGTATATGGAGTAATAAAGGCTGCCATAGTTTTCTTTTTAGCCTGTGTTATCATTATTTTAAAAGTCTTCCATATAAGTGGAGAGCAATTTTGCTCTAGCCACCAGCAGTGGGCATCACAAGGGTTGGTGGCACCCAGTGTGGTAACTTATAGTGGTTCACCCTTCTTCCCATTCTAGATCATGCAGAAGCCTTCATAATGTTTTTGTACTAATGTTCACAGAATCATAGAGTTGGAAGAGACCACAAGGACCATCCAGTCGAACCCTATTCTACCATGCAGGAAGACACAATCCAAGCATTCCTGAGAGATGGCCAAACAGCTTCTGCTTAAAAACCTCAAGAGGAGAAGACTCCGCCACACTCTGAGGCAGGAAATACCACCATCAAACCATCAGGAATGTCTTCCTAATGTTTGGGTGGGAACTTTTTTCTTGCAATCCATTGCTCTATTGTGTCTTAGTCTCCAGAGTAGCAGAGAACAAGCTTGCCCCTTCCTCATTGTGACATCCTTTTAAATATTTAACCATGGCCATCATGTCACTTCTCAGCCTTCTTATTTGTAAATCTCTCTCTCTCTCTCTCTCTCTCGGCATTACTTCGCGAACGAAGATTCAGGAAGGACTCATCCCACGCTTTTTACAAGCGCGTTGATGACTAAAAAGGCCAATCTGAGATAGGCAAGTTCGGTTGCAGAAAGCGCAGCAGAAAGTCTCCTTGGGTGATGTTTTTTCCAAGTTGCGGTTCTTTCTGCGTTGTCGTTTCTCTTCGAGACCCATTCGGCGTGTCTTCTCGAAAGAGGCCACAGCATTGTGGATAGTGCTTCTCCATGCCTCCCGATGTGAGGCCAGGGTGGACCATTGTTGGTGATCAATCTGGCCAAGCCTGAGATGTTGTTTCAGGGAGTCCTTATATCTCTTTTGGGGGGCGCCTCTCTTGCGCTGACCCGTGGCGAGTTCATAATGCTGCTATATCACTGCCAAAATCAACATGCATGCAGTCAAAGTCATGTGTTTGGAAACATTATTGCAATTGAGTAATAATGACAGATATGACCAAAGTGTATTTGCATTAGAAAGTTCAAATGATGTGAGATCACTAGTTCAGCAATGCAATAAGTCGACCTCTTCAAAGATTTCTGATTATATCTAACTAAGAATTCTGAAAGCCACCTGCATCTGTCTCATGACTCAAACACTGTAGAGTCTCGCTTATCCAACATAAACAGGCCGGCAGAACAGTGGGTAAGCAAAAATGTTGAATAATAAGGAGGGATTAAGGAAAAGCCTATTAAATGTCAAATTAGATTAAGATTTTACAAATTAAGCACCAATACATCATGTTTTGCAACAAATCGAAAGAAAAAGTAGTTCAATACACAGTAAGATTATGTAGTAATTACTGTATTTACGAATTTAGCACCAAAACATCACAATGTATTGAAACAGTTGTGGATCCGGGAGGGAGGCAGACTGCATTGGATAGTGCAGAATGTTGGATGAGTGAAGGTTGGATAAGTGAGACTCTACTGTAATAAAAAAACCTACATATGATATTTTCTAAAATGATAGAACCGGGTTCTATCATCTTTCAGATATTGTTCATAGCCTTAACATTTTTTAAAAAAAAATCCTGACAATTGAGCTTTTAAATCAGTTTTAAATTTTCTTGGGGATGTTCAACCCTAATTTTCCAACAGCCTTGTAAAGCAGTTCTTGCCTGTGCGTAAACTCTACTGAGCTGGCATAAAATTCATTTCATATTACATAGTGTCTTAGAATGCTTGCAAGACTGGGTATGCCTGAAAACAATTTATGCTGTGCTATTTTGTGCTCTGTTGTTCTGCCAACTCATGATAATGAATAAATTGCACTTCTTTTGCCTGCATGGTTGCATCCAAGATACCAATAGCTTTAAATTCTGTTCAATTCTTGTAAAAGTTGTTAGAAAACTGGGTGAAAAGAAGAAAGGCTTTACAGATGCCAGGTTTTTGTTTTGTTTTGTTTTCCATGGTGCAAAAGGACTGTTCAATGCAATCGAAAATGTTTGTAGCAACACATTTAGATTCAAAGCAGCTAGACATATCTTCCTTGGTCACTAGGTGCATCTAGACCAGGAGTGGGCAATTATTTTTTCCAAGGGGCCACACGAGAGCCAAAAAATATTATGGAAGGCCGCACCTAAAGGCTGAACTACATTCTAATCTACATTATTTATTTATTTATTTACTTACTATATTTACTATATATTACACATCATTAATATTAACATATTAATATATCAAGAAATATTCATATATTATTAGTATTAATATCATAATTATTATATTAAAGTACATATATAGACATTATAATATATTGAAATTATAATATAATATAACATTATTATATTATATTATTAATTATATTATTATAAAATTATTATAAAATTATTATAAAATAATAATAAAAACCACTAAAATTAAATTAAATTAAATTCAAGAAGACAAGGTGCGAACCAAGATGAAGGCTGACATCCTCAAGGGAGGTAGGATCCCAAGATGGAATGGCCCAATGGACCCAGCCCAGAGGATGGCAAAGCAGACCCAGCCACTGCAGCAGCAGAGCAGAGCAGAGCAGCAGACAATCAGAGGCTGCAGGCCTCCGCCCACTCTCGCCCCCAGCCATTCCCCAGCTGATCGCCCTGCTATGGAGTGCCTGCCATCCCCGGGCCTGCAGGGGGAGCAGTCGGTGTTCTGAGGTGGCTTATTTGACCTGTCGACCCGGAAGTCGATCAAGTCTTCTGGGTCGCCAGGGCGATCAGTCCCCGCAGGTCACCAAGTGCTCCCACAGCAGGCCCGGACCGCCTCCAAGGATTGCAGGCACCCCAAAGCTGCCGCTCCTCTGGCCTGTCTGCCAACACAGGCCCCACAGAGCCCGTGATGGGATGGTCGCAGCGGCACCCCTTCTTCTTGGCCCAGCCCCCGACACCTTTCTCCCCGGGCCAGGCAGAATTGGCTGCCGGGCTGCATCCGGGCCGCGGGCCGTAGGTTGCCCACCCCTGATCTAGACTGTCAAATTAATGCAGTTTGACACCACTTTAGCTGCCATGGCTCATTACTATGGAATCATGAGACTTGACTCCAAGGTCTTTAGCCTTTTTTGCCAAATAATGCTGGTGCTATGTCAACTAAAATCTTAAGATTCCATAGCATTGAGCTGTAGCAGTTAAAGAGGTATCACACTGCATTAATTGTATGGTGTAGATGTATCATCAGAGAGAACTATCGGGTAACTAATCTCGGTACTACTCAAGTATTATATACTTAGGGAGACCAAAAGGTACTATTTAAATTTTTATCTCTTTGAGAAATAATCTGATGAAAGCCCATGTTGTCAACCACACAAAAATCTACTGCTCAAAATGCTGTGCATTAGAATTAAGTCTGATCTTAGCATCTGCTGCTGTTTTCATCAAACCTCAAGCCTGTCCACAGAACGTCTCTTACATCATTAAACCAGCATTGGAAGAGTTAGCATTGGAAGAGTTAGTTAGTGAATATGCATTCTTTTCAAAGGAATATTATCCTGAGCCAATGTATTGTTGGCTTGCTTGTTGAGCTAAGGCGAATTTCTATCCCATGCACCCCATGGCTTCTTAAAGGCAATTTTTACTAGACTGAGTGTCCATCCACACCAGGCATGGGCAGACTGGCTCTCCAGGTGATTTGGACTTCAACTCCCACAATTCCTAACAGCCTACTTTAAATGCCACGGGCCAATGCTATGGGATCATGGGAGATATAGCTTTACAGGGTCTCTAATCTCCTCTACCAATAGTGCTGGTGGTGAAACGTATCACTCCTTTCCAAAATACAGAGGAAATTGAGCTCTGTTTTTCAGATACATTTATTTTAGCCTCTATTTTTTCTGTTTTTCCAGTGTTGAATCTTTTACAGACTCTTTTTTCAGCTCTGATTAATCTTTATTACTTCTTTTGGAAGATCTGGTCTCCTTCAATCAGAGTCCTTGTGACTTCTACATAGCAATAATTTCTCGGGTTATATTTTTATGGCAATTTTCAATAAGCTTTTATTTTCTAGGGTTTCTTCCTTATTCCTTTTATTTATCTCCTGGTACACATAAAGGTCCAGGCTTTGGTACTTCCTTTTATATTGCCCTTCTATTCATACCATGACATCTGAATTTTCATGGGCCATAGAAAGGTAGATAACCCAAGGAAAAAAATTATATAATAGATCCTAGATCAACTTATCTCTTTCTTTTAGTGCCTGGCCTTTGTTTAGGTGGCTATAAGTCTTTCCAACTCCCAATTCATGTTTTTAGGGCAAATATTACTAATGCTAGGAAGATATTAAGCTTGAAGAAAAGGAATAGTGGAAGTTTAGGGGCAAAAGTATAGTTTTATAAAGGACTAACTGTGGCTAATTTTGCAGATTGCAAATCTGAGATATAAAAGACAGCTCCAGCTGATATTTTAATCCAAATAGTTATACATTGCATTTTTTATTTAATCATTGCAAGTTTGTTGTTCGAAAGCTAAGTTCATCTGATCTTTGATCCAAGTTGTTCTATATCATGCCTCTCATTTAATCTTGCATTACATTTTCTTTGGAATTCAATTTATTTTTCTCTGACTTCATGTGTCCTGTGCCTTTGAATAAAGACCAGATTCCTAGTTGCTGTCCTATAATTTAAAACATCTTTCAATTAAGTTGGATCTAGCCTGGGGTCATCTCTGGTAATGGAATCATAGAAACATATGAGGGTTATCTGGAAAGCAAGATTGCAAGATTTTAAAAAAATACAAAGAATGAATATATTTTAAATTAAAACCTACATGGATTATAGCAAAGATATTACATTCTTTTTCCACAAAATCACCATTCAATTCAATACATTCAGTCATCCGTGCAACAAGTTTTTTGATGCCTGTGTCATAGTAGTCTCCCTGTCACCTTTTTAACCAGTTTGACACTTCGATTTTCACCTCCTCATCAGAAAAGTGTTTTCCACCCAGGTGTTCCTTAAATTTAGTGAACAGATGATAGTCACTGGGTGTGAGATCAGGGCTGTGAGAGGGGTGGCTTCAAACATCCCAACCAAATGAAGTCAACAACTCTTGTGTTGCATGAGCGGTGTGCAGATGTGCATTGTCATGAATGAGACAGACTCCCAACATCAACATCCCATGACATTTGCTTTGAATGGCTGTGTGGAGTTTCTTCATGCTCTCACAGTATATTTTGTACCCATTTTGACACTTGCTGTCTTGACATTACGTCCTCTCCATAAACGGAAACAATTTCACGATGAATCGCAGCTGTGTTCATGCCCTTAGCATTTAGGTAGTGTATTACAGTGTGAACTTCGCACTTGCAGGGAAACGGAATGAGGATGCTCATCTGCAACCTTCACCACAATGTCAGTTGATGAGACACTGATGACTGGCACAGCTCTTTGGCTTCTGCTGGCTCTCTGCTACATGGCAGTGATATCAGCGTCTACTGAGAAAATTCCCTGTGTGACCTACGTGCCATGTAACCTTACTTTCCGTATAACCCTTGTAGAACTGAAGGATCATCCTGCCCAACCCCATTCTGCCATTCAGGAACACAAAATTCAAAACACTCCTGACAGATGGCCGTGAAAACCCTCCAAATAAGGAGAGTCCATCAACCTCCGAGGAGGCAACGTATTCCACCAGAAAGCTACTCTTACTGCCAGGAAACTCTTCCTAATGTTTAAGTGGAATCTCTTTTCCTGTAGTCTGAATCTGTTCCATGGATCAGAAAACAAGCCTGCTCCATCTTCAATGTGACACCCTTTCAAAAATTTAAACATGACTGTCATGCCCCCTTCTCAGCCTTCTTTGCTCCAATGCCCCAAACCGTTCTTCATAGGGCTTGGCTTCCAAGCCTTTGATCACTTTGATCACCCTTCTCTGGACACCTTCTTGCTTCTCCATATCCTTCCAAAATTGAGGTGCCCGGAATCGGACACAATATTCCAGGTGAGGTCTGACTAAAGCAGAACTGAGTGCGACGATGACTTCCCTCAATCTGGACACTGTTCTTTGATTAATGTAGCCTAGAATCACATTGGCTTTTTTCAGTTGCTGCATCACACTGTTATTTATTGTATCAGAAACAAACCAAGGGTACAGTTGTAATGTATTTTAAAAACACAAAGTTTTTTTTAAAAACTTGTCATTATACTAAATGTCCTTTGAACAGTAGCTGGCCACTTGGAGTGCCTTTGGTGTTCCTATAAGAAGGCAGGGCTTAGACTGCATTGTAATAGGTGGTCTTTGGTTTGCTCTTCTTCACATTCGCATGTCGTGGGCTCTACTTTATGGCCCCATTTCTTAAGATTGGCTCTGCACCTCATGGTGCCAGAGTGTCAGACTCACTATAGCAGTTCGAAATAACTAATGGGAGACATCCCATATTTTACTTTTACTAAAGGATATCAAGACATGGTTAGCCAAGAGTGGCTGGTAACATTGCTCACTCCCTTTTTATACCCTCCCACACATTCAAACAAAACAGTTCCTGCCCAGCACAAACCCCGCACTTTTATCCTGCCAATTCTTGGAGTCGTTGTTTCCCAGGGTCGGTTGTGCAGGTGTGTTATCTTGTGTTTACACTGTCAGGCTCCAGATTCAGGGCCTCAATTCTCAGGCGCTGAAACTGAGTCATGACACCAGAGTGCAGTCTGTTCAGCACCTTCCAAGACTCCCAGTCTTCTGTGTGCCCAAGAGGGAGTATCTAATTTAGTATCTGCCATGGGTTGAGATTCCAGGTTTTAGCCTGTCTCTTTTGGACTCTTGCTTGCTGAGGTGTTCCTGCGAGTATCTCATAGAGCTTATAAAAATATTTCTTCATTTAAGACATTAGCGTGCTGGCTGATATCTGGACAGGGGATGGGCCAGAGATGTCATTGCCTTGGTCCTTTCATTATTGGCTGCTACTTCCCAGCAGATGTCAACTGTTAACTGATGTCCAGTTTGTTGTCTACTAATATGCCTAGATATCTTTCACATGGACTGCTTTTAAGCCTAGTATCACCCACCCTGTCTCTGTGCACTGCATTTTTTCTGCCCAAGTGTAATACCTTACATTTCTCCCTTTGGAAATTCCTCTGAAGGAATATTCAATGAGACAGAAATAATAGGAAAATAAAGGCATAAGGAGCAGGGGGGAGGGATAACAGGGCAGGCACAAAATGAAGAATACATGGACATGCCAGGTGAATCCTTGTTCCCGTCTCCTCCCCTTTCACCATGGAGACTCATTTATTATGATTAACCGGTGGTACAGAAAGGACTCCTAATATTGTTTTAATGCTATCATTTCATCATTGTTGTTCTGTTTTAGAAGGCTTTTATATGTATTACGTTACTGGTGATAAACTACTGCCAAAATTGAAAGATCTCTTGGGTCTGGAAGGGATATGTGTTAACAGTGTAGCCTAGATTCTTTAGTGGTATAAAGATCTCCATACCTTCTTAATCAAAGAAAGAAAGAAAGAAAGAAAGAAAGAAAGAAAGAAAGAAAGAAAGAAAGAAAATAGGAGCTCCATTGTTTTGTATTTCTGCTATGTCCCTTCAGGTCTATTCTGACTTATAATAATAACAGTAAATGTAAAGTGTTCCCCTGACATTATGTAGAGTCCGACTCTGGGGAGGGGGTTGCTCATCTCAATTTCTAAGCTGAAGAGACACCATTGTCTGTAGATGCCTCCAAGGTCATGTGTCCAGCATGACTGCATGCATGGAGTGCCATTAACTTCTCACCAAAGCGGCAACTATTGATCTATTCACATTTGCATGTTTTTGAACTGCTAGGTTGGCAGGAGCTGAGCCTATCAGCAGGAGCTCACTCTGCTCCCTGGATTCAAACTGCCAACATTTTGGTCAGCAAGTTCTGCAGCTCAGCAGTTTAACCTGCTGCAGCACCAGGGCCCCCATATCCTTCTTTTCTCCCTAACAGGATGCAAAACGGCCTATAATACAAATCAAAACAAAACACCTTTAACATAAAGTACAACACAGATATCACACAAAGCATAATAACATCCAGAAATAAGATATAAAGAAATAAATATTAAGCATTAAAAACATTTTAAACCAATTACAATTATTGTGGAGACTCATCAATTAAAATAGTATATTTTGCTAAGCTCAGTGCAAATTCACCTTGCTGTCATTAGCAATTGAATTCATTCATCAAAAGCTTGCTTGAACAGGTAGATCTTCAACTGGTTCTTCAAACATAGCAGGGAAGGAGCAATTTTAATCTCAACGGGGAGGGAATTTCAACGGGCCGGGATGGCTACCAAGAAGGCCCTCTCTCTCTCATCCCCAGCAATAAGAGAAGGGTCTCTCTGTAAGATCTTAATGATCGGGCAGGTTGTTAAGAGACAATGTGGTCAAGATGTTGGGCCTGAACTGTTTAGGGCTTTAAAGGTCTAAACTCCTGTGATAGAGTTTTCTTGGCCAAATTTATTCAAAGGAAGTTTGGTCTTGCCTTCTTCTGGGACTTAGAGAGTGTGACTTCCAAAGTTCACCCATGGCTGAGAAGTGGGTCGTATCCTAGTCATCCCAAACCCAACAGCCAAAACACTGCATCATCCTGGCTCTGTTTTGTATAGAAAATGTCAAAAGCTAAAGAATCTTGTCAAATAATCACGAATTTGTTTTTGTTTTTTACATGTCAGGACTGACTTGAGAAACTGCATAATTTTAGTGTGAGACAATTGGTCATCTGCAAGAATGTTCCCCAGGGGATTGTTTTTGATGTGTTACCATCCTGTGGGAGGCTTCTCTCAAATTCCTGATATTTTATATTATATTGTTGTATTCTCGATGTTTTATTGTATGTTGTAACCTGCCCCGAGCCTGCAGGGAGGAGCGGAATATAAAACCGAATAAATAAATAAATAAATGTTTCTGCAAGGGTTAATGAACATTTCTCAAGAGTGCACAGGGAAATAATGTGGCCTTAATTACACTTAGATTTTAGTAGCTTGCTATAAATAAGGTAGGTGATTTTTAAAAGGGAAAGACAACAGGGAATCTTGTGACACACTAAAGATCAACAAATTGTATTTGGCATGAGCTTTCATGGACTCCAGCCTAGTTCATCAGATGCTTTAAGTGGGCTGGAGCCCATGGAAGCACATGCCAAATAAAATGTGTTCAACAGTGTTGTTCATCATAATACACTAATACAGCCAACCCCATTTGCTTTTTGATAAGCACATGCCAATAATAAATATGATATAAATAAAAGTAGTTGTATTTTGTGATTTATGAAAATAACTGACATTTGTTTTTCTTAACCTGGGGGTCGGGACCCTTGGGGGCTGCAAGGGGGTGTCAGAGGAGTCACCAAAGGCCATCAGAAAACACAGTACTTTCTATTGGTCATGAAGGTACTGTGTGGGAAGTTTGGCCCAATTCTATCGTTGGTGGGGTTCAGAATGCTCTTTGATTGCAGGTGAAATATAAATCCCAGCAAATACAACTCCCAAATGACAAGGTCTAATTTCTCCAAACTCTACCAGTGATCACATGTGGGCATATTGAGCATCTCTTCCAAGTTTGGTCCAGATCCATCATTGTTTGAGTCCACAATGCTCTCTGGATGTAGGTGAACGACAACTCCAAACGTCAAGGTCAATGCCCATCAAACCCTTCCAATATTTTCTGTTGGTCATGGGAGTTCTCGTGCCAAGTGTGGTTCAATTCCATCGTTGGTGGAGTTCAGAATGCTCTTTGATTGTAGGTGAACTATAAATCCCAGCAACTACAACGGTATTCAAATTTGGGCATATTGGGTATTTGTGCCAAATTTGGTCCAGTGAATGAAAATACATCCTGCATATCAGATGTTTACATTACGTTTCATAACAGGAGCAAAATTACAGTTATGAAGTAGCAGACTGAGCGGAATTGTTTTAATGGCGATATGGTTTTTATGTATTTTAATATGTTGTTCTAGTTGTTTTAAAATTGTATAGCATTGAATTTTTGCTGTTATGCCAGTCTGAGTCCCTCGATAGAGGTGAGAAGGTCAGGGTACAAAAGTTTTAAATAAATAAATAGCAACGAAAATAATTTTATGGTTGGGAGTCACCACAACATGAGGAACTGTATTAAGGCGTCGCGGCATTAGGAAGGTTGAGAAACACTGCTGTACATGATTGAGCAAATCTGTGGTCACCTTTGAATGCCAAATTCCTATAAAATCAGCATACATTTTCTTTCAAAAAGTCTTTATGACACATAATTTTGCAGCCCTGTATCATTAGATATGTTTTTGTTCCTTTCCAGTGCTGTTAAGAGTGCTATTCTAATCAGCAAGAGTAAGGTCTTGGTCAATTACACATTTACTTTTGTCTGTATTTTAATTTTAAATTTTGTGCCCTGAAGATGTAGAATGGTTGATGCATGCTTACTTAGTAACAAGACTCATATAACAGAAACTAATCCCCATCTGTGCTTAGGTGACATCCAGGCATGTAGCCGTAAGGGGCTCCAGCCCCCCAAATTCTCAGGGTGGTCCGCGAAAAGGCCTTACTGGTACATTATTTAAACTGTTATGTTTATTCATATCATGATCTGATCACCATGCTCATTATATCCCACATTAATGGGGTTATTGGGATAACAATACAAAAGATTTGCTAGGGTAGACCCTCTTCCACCCAGTCTCAGCCCTCCCCCCCCGAACCAAACTCAGCCCCCTCCGAAACAAAATCCTGGCTACGGCCCTGGTGACATCGCATCTGATCTTGGTTATATTTGTCTTCCGAGAGCATTGTTGCAACTTCAGAGTCAACCCTACCATCCAAATACCTTTTAAGTCAGGTATGAGCAAACCCAGGCTTGGGGCCCGGATGTGGCCCCTTGGACTCTTTTCTCTGGCCCTCCACTCTCCCACCATCCTATCCTTTCTTCCTTTTCTCTTTCCTTCCTCCTTGCTTCTCTTCCACCTTTTCATTCTTTTTTTCCTTTCCTCTTTCCTCCCTCCTTCCCTTGCTCTCTTTCTCCTTCCTTCTCTCTTTCCTCCCTCCCTCCATTCTCTTCCACCCTTCCTTCCATTTTATCTTCCTCCATTCCTTCCCTCCTTGGGGATGTTTAGCTGGGAGAAGAGAAGCTAGAGAGGGAACATGAGAACCATTTTTTCAAGATTTTAAAGGGTATCCAATTGAGTAGTAGGAGGAAAACTGACTTTCTGCTGCTCGAGAGACCAGGGCACAAGGGAGCAATGTGTTCCCTGACAAAGACTAGCCCTTTTGGGATCCAAATGTTTCCCATCTTTCCTTCACTTTCTGCCTCTGAAAGAGAAGAGGAAGGGGAGGAAAGGGCAGGGAGGGCTCTTGGGGAGAACCCCCTCCCTCCCGGCCTACCCACCCCACTTCAGCCCGCCATGTGGCCCCCAAGTTAGAAAGTTTTCCCATCCCTGTTTTAAGTCATGCACCTCACAAAACCCTGAGGCTTGATTTATTGTAAAGTTAGTCTCTTACTCAGTAAAGCATGAAACCAAACCACTAAACTATGAGTCCAGAGCAAAACACTTTAAATCTTACTTGGTGTCAGATAACCAAGTCCCAACAATGCTGTTTACAAATAAGGGAGGGGCCACCAAATTTATGGCACAGCTTGCCAGTTTGTGTGTTGCAATAGTGGATTTATGGCCTCAGGGTTATTACTTGAGCCTGGAATTACTTTCCTAGGCATGCTTGATAGTCATGGCTGGGGTTTGATAAAGCCCTCGGTGGAGGAATAATTCTGCAGTTGAATATTGCCATAATCACAACTGTCCCTCAGGAGAGTGTGAGAATAGACCAAGGATGGGATTTGTGCATCCCTCCAGATGCTATGCTGCATCTTCCAGCATTCTTCATCATTAGTTGTGAAGGCCAAGGCTTCTGGAAGGTGCACTTCAATAATACTTGGAGAGATGCACAAGTCCCAGTTCTGAAATATAGAGTGTGGGAGCATTTGAATCAATAGAGTAATCAGCAGGGTTTTGTTTGTTTGTTTCTGCTTGCAGTGGGCTGTGATCCAAAATTAGTGCTGCTTATAAGAGACACATCCACACTGTGGTAAATAAATAAGACAGAGTAGACTTTTTTTTTGTCTGAGGACAGAAGAAACCTCTAAAATATTTGCATGAATTGATTGTGGTTCTTTCTAAAAATTTACACCACAAGACTTTTTTTGGTCATTTCTCTGTTGCAGCATAAATTAAGGCTAGGTCTATGCTGCCATATAATGCAATTTGAACGGCATTATATGGTCAGTGTAAACCGATGTAATGCAATTTAGTATCATTTAGTGCCATTTATATAGCTCTTCTCTACTTCACATAGCAATGTGGATCCAGTCTAACACAAGCTGTATCCAAAAGGCAGGGAGGAAAAAGGAGCCTCCTGCTACACCTAATTCTAATTAATTTATGCCGGTATAGTCTTTTTTGAACTACTGCATTCTTTTTCCTGCGTCTAAACAGTGGACTGTAGTCCATAAAAGCTTATGCTGAGATACACTATGGTAGTTAGTCTGTGGGCCCTTCCACACAGCCATATAACCCAGAATATCAAGGCAGATAATTCACAACATCTGCTTTGAATTGGATTATTTGAGTCCATATTGCTATATAATCCAGTTCAATGTGGATTTTATACAGCTGTGTGGAAGGGGCCTTAGAGGCACTGTAAGTCTTAGGCCCCTTCCACACAACTGAATAAAATCCCACATTTTCTGCTTTGAACTGGGATATATGGAAGTGTGGACTCGGATAACCCAGTTCAAAGCAGATATTGTGGGATTTTCTGCCTTGATATTCTGGGATATATGGCTGTGTGGAAGGGCCCTTAGAGGTACCACAGATCATGGCCCAAGAAGCCAAATAGTTCCTGGTGGCATCATCAGCTGACCAGTTTATAATTCTTCCTCTTTTCCTGGTCCATGTTGTTCAATGGGAAGGGAGACAAAATGACAACCAGTGCATCAAGGTCTTTCAGCTTCCTACACCAAGGCTTGTAATCCCCTTTAAAGACTATGCCTTTTAGTGCCATTGGGTCTCATGTGGACCCAATGGAAGTCAGCAGCCTTAGGGCCCTTCCACACAGTCATATAACCCGAAATATTGAGCCAGAAAATCCCACAATATCTGCTTTGAGCTGTGTTATCTGAGTCCACACTGCTATATTTTCCAGTTCAAAGCAGAAAATGTGGAGTTTTATTCTGCTATGTGGAAGGGGCTTTAGTGAGCCTAATCTATGACATCATCAACTTTTGTCCCAGAGCAGGGGTGCTCACACTTTTTCAGCATGCGAGCTACTTATAAAACAACCAAGTCAAAATGATCTCCCTACCCACTACTCAGAGAGCCATAAAAGCAAAATATTTGGAAATGTATTTCAATGAGAACCATATAATATATTTTAAGACTGAATTCAACTAAATGTGAGTATAATAAGCCCCTGAATTTATTCATAATAATAATGATGATAATATTCATTCAGCCTCTGCTACTAATAATAACAACAATAATAGTAACAGCAACAACAATAGTTTCCTAGAGTAGAAGGAGACCTCCAAGGGCCATCCAGTCCAACCTCCTTCTGCCATAAGGGAAAAACACAATCAAAGCATTCCTCACAGATGGCCATTCAGCCTCTGATAACAACAACAACAACAACAACAACAATGAGTTCCTAGATGGCCATTCAGCCTCTGATAGAGACAACAACAACAAGGGCCATCCAGTCCTACCTCCTTCTGCACCTGGCCGGCGTTGGGAGCCTGCGGGGTGGGACTGAGCCTTCCTCCCACCCTGCCTGTGATCTACAAGGACACCCTATGTGATCTACCAGTAGATCATGATCTACCTAATGAGCACCCCTGTCCCAGAGTCATTGTGCCAGACCTACAAACCACTGCTCTGTTTCTCTCAGCAGGCTGTTCTTTACTCTTTGGGGGTTTGGCTGGGCCCATTCCATGTGCCAAATTTTCCATGCTCTCTGCACATTCTTGTTATTGTTGTGCTCGTTCATGTTCTTCATCATCAACAATGAGTCCTGCAGCTCCAAATTCACAGAATGATCCCTGGTCCTTTTTTTCTGCGTGTCGCATTCCTCCAAATGGGTTGTTGTAGGTTTTTCAGGTTGTATGGCCATGTTCTAGAAGCATTCTCTCCTGACGTTTCACAACCTCAGAGAATGCTTGCCCCAGATGCAGACGAAACATCAGGAGAAAATGCTTCTAGAACATGGCCATATCACTAGAAAAACCTACAGCAACCCAGTGATCCCGGCCATGAAAGTCTTGACAATACATTCCTCCAAATGTTTGCCTCCCAATGTCTCTGACCTCCTTCTCAGAGATATTCCTGTGCATCCTCAACCAGAACTTTGAATTGGTTCTGCAGCACCAAATGCACAGAATGCATCAACATTTGGTTCTGTAGTTCCAAACAGAATAATTCCTAGTCCTTCTACTTCTGTGTGTCATATTCCTTCAAATGTTTTATTCCTATGTTTGGGAAGTGATCTGTTCCTCAAATATGTCACTGTGTGTCCCTCATCCAGGCTTGTCTGCTTTGCTCTGTCCATGAAATCCTCATGTTCTCTAATATGCTGAAAAGCAGGTGCATGGCCCTCAAATTGCTGGACCTTGTCTTCCAACAAGGAAATCAAACTACACTTGCTGCAGGTGTAGCTAGCTAACCACTTCTTTCAGTAAGAATACAGCATGCCACAGTAGTTGAAGGTCATAGCAGCAACTCCCCCACCATCCATATTCAGTAGACTTTAGCCTCTTCTATACTGCCATATAACCCAGATTATCAAAGCAGGAGCCCCTGGTAGTGCAGTGGGTTAAACCCTTATGCTGGCAAGACTGAAGACCGAAAGGTCGGAGGTTCGAATCCGGGAAGAGCATGGGTGAGCTCCCTCTGTCAGCTCCAGCTCCCTGTGTGGGGACATTAGAGAAGCCTCCCATCAGGATGATAAAACATCAAAACATCCAGGCATCCCCTGGGCAACATCCTTGCAGATGGTCAATTCTCTCACACCAGAAGTGACTTGCAGTTTTGCAAGTTGCTCCTGTCATGAAAAAAACAAAACAAAACAAAACAAATAAAATAATCCACAGTATCTCCTTTGAACTGAATTATATGAGTCTACAATGCCATATAATCCAGTTCAAAGCATATAATCTGGATTTGATATGGTAGTGTAGAAGGGGCCTTAGATAGGCACTGAAACAAACTTTGGGGCCTCTTCCTCTAATCTCTACTGCTAAACATGGACATAAGATGCCTATTGGCCTTGCCTGTTGTTGATATGACCACTGGCCCTCATCTTAAAGTGAATGTCTTATTGCTGCTCTGGGAAGAAGAGCTACAGTGGTTTCTTTAAACAATTTCAGTAAGCCCTGCTGAATACGTGCATGGTTTTACTGGATATCCATTGGGTGTGCTCTGCACCTCTATTCTGACCTGCCTATCCTTAATGCAGCGGTTCTTTTAGGATTCTCATTACCTGGCAATACAGCATGTTTATAATTTGCTGCTTCTAATGTATCTTAATGTTTCTCATTCCATTGCCTATATTTCCTCAAGTTAGCTATGCTCTAAAAGGCAGCCTATTAATACGTTAAATAAATAATAAGTTTGACAAAACCGAATTCACCAGTAAGGCTGCTTAAGACTGTGGCCCAGGGAAACATATTAAAATGCAGAACCAGTTTCTGCATCCGCACAGACCACTGCCCTGGAGACTAGGGTGCAAAACAATGGCTTTAAATTATAGGATATTCCACCTGAACATGAGGAAGAACTTCCTGACTGTGAGAGCTGTTCAGCAGTGGAACTCTCTGCCCTGGACTGTGGTGGAGGCTCCTTCTTTGGAGGCTTTTAAACAGAGGCTGAATGGCCATCTGTTGGGGGTGCTATGAATGTGACTTTCGTGCTTCTGGGCAGGGGGTTGGACTGGATAGCCCATGAGGTCTCTTCCAACTCTATGATTTTATGGAAGGTGCTGCAGCCAACTGAAATGGTGCAAACATTGATTTCGGGATCCTTGTTTTCAAACCTTCCATGCACCCATACGATTTTTTTTGTAGAGTCAGAGCAAGATAATGTGCAGACCAGACTTCTGAAAACTACACCTGATATAGGGAGTCTCCAACCCTTTACTTCTTTGTGTTTATTGTAGTTTTATATTGCTAGGAACCTCAGAATGACTCAACACCAGTGTTTCTTAACCTGGGGGTCACAAGGGGGTTTCAGATTGGTCACCAAAGACCATCTGAAAACACATATTTATGATGGTCTTAGGAACCACTTTGGCAGAGATGGCTGAAGATGTCTCTGCCTGTCCTTGTCTTCCTTTTTGGAAGTAGATGGGGAATGCTCCCACCAAAAGCCCTCTTCTGCTGTGATTGTAGGTGAACTACAAATCCCAGCAACTACAACTCCCAAATGTCAGGATCTATTTTCCCCAAACTCCACCAAGGTTCACGTTTGGTCATATTGGTATTTGTGCCTAGTTTTGTCCAGATTCATCATTGTTTGAGTCCACAGTGCTCTCTGGATGTAGGTGAACTACAACTCCAAACCTCAAGGTCAATGCCCACCAAACCCCTCCAGTATTTTCTAGGAGCCATAGTTTCCCAGGTCCATACCCTTCTCTTGGTGCATTTACACCATGGAATGAATGCTCTTGGACCTGACTTTAAATACCATAGCTCCATAATGCTGTCCTTGGAGATATAATTTCCTAAGGTAACATCCATACTCTTCTTTGGATGCATCTGCACTGGAGAATAAATGCAGTCTGGACCCATATGAAATGCCATTATTATTATTATTATTATTATTATTATTATGCCATGTCTCCATGCTGTGCAGTCCTGGGAGCCATAGTATTCCAAGGTCCATTCCCTTCTCTGGATGCATCTGCACTGAAGAATAAATGCAGTCAGTACCCATTATTATTTATTATTATTATCTCTCCATTGGCGCCCCCTTAATGAAGGGGAGAGGCTTGCGTACCCTAATGAAGTTATGAGCTATGCTGGTGGTGACATAGCCACTGGTAGGGCCTCCCATGCCAGACAGGTCACAACCAAAGGGTCTGACAAAGAGCGTCAATGGGCAGGATGGGCTCTCTAGCCTTTTGGCAGCCATCCTAGGAGAAGGAAAACTCTAATTTCAAACCTGGCAGATGGTGCTCGTCTAACCCTGTAAGGTCAACCATCTAGAGAAGGAAACTCAAATCAAACTTATGACCTGAGGACCTTGCTGCCACCATCCTAACCTTGCTAGGCCCTGGCAGATGAACCTTTAGTTTAAAGGGTGAGGCCAGTTCTTTGCACGCTGCACGCCACCAGAAAGGTCAATTGCACAGGCTCGAAGGACACATCTAACCTCCTTAGTCATCAACGCGCTTGTAGAGAGTGTGGGATGAGTCTTTCCTAAGAATCTTTGTTTAAAGTAATCCCAGAGAGATCATCATCATCATGTCTCCATGCTGTGCAGTCCTGGGAGCCATAGGTCCCCAAGGTCCATACCCTTCTCTTGGTGCATTTACGCTATGGAACGAATGCTCTTGGAACCCACTTTGAATACCATATCTCCATATACTATGTGGTCCTCCTCCCTTCTGCTTTTGCCCAGGGAAAGAGGCACCAAGGGAGGAGGCACCGCTTGCCAGGCAAAGAGAGGGGGGGAGGGAGGGAGGGAGGGAGAGGGAGAGAGCCGCGTGTGCCACCTCTTGACCGTCCCAGGAAAGCATCCTGCTCCAGGGAAGGAAGGAAAAGGGGAGGGAGGCACCAAAGAGGCCGAGGAAGCGCAAGTCGGAGGCGAAGGGAGGGGAGGGGGAGATCTCCAGACCCTAGTGGGGGAAGGAATCCCTCTCCACCAAAGCCTGTGGCCCCAATTTGGCCCGAAATGCCCAGTCCTTGAAAAGCGACAGGTTCCTTTCGCCTCTTTCCTGGCTCTCTGGGGGAAAGAGGGCAAGGCATCTCCCTGTTGTGGTCGCTTCTCTCCCTCAAAAGTGTGCCCTTCGCCTCCTTTTCTAGGTTTCCCGCAAAGTCCCCCCCCCCCCCAAAGACGACTCCTCTTCTCCGGAGGAGTCTCCCCCTCTGCCTCTCCTAGGCTCCCCTCCCGCCGAAGAAGAGGAAGGAGAAACAGAGGAGGAAGGAAGGAAGGAGAGGAAAGTCGATCCTGCCTCTCCCCTCTCCCTCCCTCCCTCCTTCTTTCCATCCTTCCTTCCTTCCTTGCCGGGGATTCCTTCACTTTGCGGCTCGGCAAAGCAGAAAGGAGACCTCCACCAGGTCGGAGGAGGAAGAGGAAAAGGAAGCCCCTCGGGAGGAAACTTTTCTTCCTTTCGCCAACCTTCCCAGCAGGGAGGGACATCCAAAGCCACCCCAACTCCTCGAGATGAACCAGACGGCCGGCGTCTCCAACAGCGTCCGCTGCTCAAGCAGCAAAGGCGCAAAGGTAAGGGATTGAGAAGCGTCCCGTTACTTAGTTAGTTGTTAGCGACTAGTTAGCGCCTGGGAGCTTTGCGCTTTCGGAGAGTCTGTCTTGGAGCCTTTGGAAAAGTTGAGGCGCAAAGAAAGAGGAGGAGGAAGAGATGGAGAGGAGGGAGGGAGGGAGGGAGGCGTCCTGATGGTCCAGTTGGTTCACTTGGAAGAGGGAAAGCCTCCTGAGCGGTGCCATCAATCCCTTGCCTGCCTGTGTGTGTTGTGCGTCTATCTGCGGGTGGTCTGCATTTGGGACTGGGAAGCCTTATTTATGTCTCCCGTGGGGGGAGAGCAAGGCAGCCTCTTCTCCATCCATCCATCCATCCCCCTTCCTCGAGCTCAGCCTCTCCATCTGGTCCTGCTCAGCGCTCTCCCTCCCCCTCCCTTCCCGAGGCGGATAAAACAGCAGCGTCAGGGGTTGCCAGCGCGCGTGGGGATGTCGCGGGGTGCTTTGCTTCGGGGTTGGCGCAGCTTGGCTTCTTTTGGTGGATATTCTCTGACCTAGGAAGCGCGGTCTCTCCACTCACTTTCGCCATTGTGGCTTTCCCTTGCCTCCCTTCCAAAAACCGGGGCTTGCAGTCACAAAACCCGCCGATCAAAGACACGAGTGCTTCTTTTTCTGTCTTCCCCACAGTTAGGTTTTTCTGGCTGGGAAGAGCCAGGAGATAGGTGCGCGAGAAAGAAACGCCTCGATTGCGCCCTTGGAGGCTGAGCCTGCGTGATTCCATCTTGCAGCCGGAGCTTAGCGTCCCAGACTCCGGCGTGGATGGTCCACGCGGCACGTAGTGAGTGAGTGGCCGTGGGGCTTCCCTGGAAGCTTCTCCTACCTCTCAGCGGGCCGAGTCTTCTGCCACTTGGACTGCACCCCAAAGCTGTCCCAGATATGAGTGCCAGAGCTCAGTGGCACTCTTTCTTTCTTCCCCAGGGCAAACTTGGCCCCTCCTCCGGGTGTTTTGGCCTTCAACTCCCACAATTCCTAACAGCCTCAGGCATAAGTGGGGAAAGGAAAGCACCAGAGACTGTTGGGAATGGTGGGAGTTGAAGTCCAAAACATCAGAAGGGCCCAGATTTGCCCATGCCTGCTCTAAACCCTGGGGAAGAAGAAGTGCCTCTGGGCTCTGCCACTCACCTCTGGAATATCTTTGGGGTCCTTTGAGGAAGTTAAATGTTCCTTGTATTAACTATCAGCTTCAAAAGGAAGGTGTAAGTAACTTTCAAAAGTTATTATTTATTTACAGTATTTATATTTCGCCCTTCCCACCCCAAAAGGGACTCCGGGCAGATCACTGAACACATATAGTGCAAACTTTCAAGCTGGAATGTGTCCAAGGAGGGAAACTCAAATGATCAAGGGTCTGGAGAACAAGGCCTATGAGGAGCGACTTAAAGAGCTGGGCATGTTTAGCCTGAAGAAGAGAAAGCTCAGAGGAGACATGATAGCCATGTATAAGTATGTGAGTAGAAGTCATGGGGAGGAGGGAGCAAGCTTGTTTTCTGCTGCCTTGGAGACTAGGATGCGGAACAATGGCTTCAAACTACAAAAAAGGAGATTCCATCTGAACATTAGGAAGAACTTCCTGGCAGTGAGAGCTGTGTTCAGCAGTGAAATTCTCTGCCCTGGAATGTGGTGGAGGCTTCTTCTTTGGAGGCTTTTAAACAGAGGCTGGGTGGCCATCTGTCGGGGGTTCTTTGAATACAATTTTCCTGCTTCTTGGCAGGGTGTTGGACTGGATGGCCCATGAGGTCTCTTCCAATTTTATGATTCTATGATTCAGTGCCATTATACACTGACAAGACAGACAACTATACATAAATAGAGGTGTATACAGTATATATAGGCTTTCTCATCTTAGGCATCTTGGAAGCTTGTGCTCAATTCCAGCCGTGGGCGGGTGCTGCTGCTCCATCTTCCCTGCCGAATAGCTTTGTTCATAAACAGGGCACACCTAAAAACTGTCAGGCCATCAAATGCTAATCAAGGTGGCCAACTGAAACATTCACACTTACCTCCAACAAACAAGAGTTCTTTTTCCCACCCTGGACTTTCCACAGATATATAAACCCAATTTTTCTAGTTTCCAACAGACCTCATAACCTCTGAGGATGCCTGCCATAGATGCAGGTGAAACATCAGGAGAGAATGCTTCTGGAACATGTCCAATCAGCTGCAACTTTCAGGAAGTTTTTCCATAAAACTTTAGGTGGAAATTCTTTTCCTATAGTTCAAATCCATTGCTCCTTGTTCTTGTATCTGGAACAACAGAAAATGCACCTGCTACGCCTCCATGTGATATGCTTTCGAATGTTAAACATGGCCATCTTGTCACCTCTCAGACTTTTCTCCAAACTAAATATACCCAGCTCCCTCAGCCATTCCTCATAGGGCTTGGCTTCCACACCTTTCACCATTTGAGTCACCTTTCTCTGGATGTGTTCCAGCTGGTCATTGAGGTCTGACCAAAGTTTGATCCAAAGAGAGCGGGTCAAAGTTTGAATCACTAAACCACACCCTTCATCTCTGCCTCTGGTGCCTTTCCATTGTTGTTGTTGTTGTTGTTGTTGTTGTTAAGGAAGTCATACCTTGGAACACATCTACTTTGTCAAGGGAGGTAGACCTTTATTGCAAGCAGTTGATAAAAGTGTTGGGGAATCTGAGCTGTTAGGCTCAAAAATGCTCTTTAATTGGGGTGATTCCAGCACAAATATAGCAAAGTACCAGAAGTAAACTTCATAACCAGCAGAAACTTATATGTGATGAGCAGGGATAAGCTTCTATTCCTTAAGATGGCACAGGATTGCAGAGTCAGAACTTTAGGTTCAAAAATATCCCCTTCGGGGATATGGTGGCAGGGCATAAATAAAGAATATTATATTTGGTGTTGTTGTTACGTTCTTGATAGAAAAGGTCTTGGAGCTAACTAGCTTACTAAATCTCATCTTCTAAAGAGGTAAAAAGGGCAAAAAGTCCACACAGCTACATTTTGCCTAAAGAGAGAGGCAAAATGTGTCCTCACTGGAATGAAGGAAAGGCAGAAGAGACTGGAAAATGGCGAACGATGACATGGTCTGTTGGGGGTGCTTTGAATGTGATTTTCCTGCTTCTTGGCAGGGAGTTGAACTGGATGGCCCAGGAGGTCTCTTCCATTCTATGATTCTATGGTCAGCCCCATGGTAATAAAACTCAAAGAAGTTATCTCGCAGAATTCCAATCCTGTATCAACAAAGGGGGGAGGAGACTAGTAGGAGGAGGAAAGACAAGGCCCTTTTGGTAAACATGCATAGGAATGTGGTGGAGGAATCCCTCAGCCTAATCCTATCTCTAGTCTAGCTACTCATTGAGGCCTGGATACTTGATGACACAAGAGACTTGTGCAGTCCAGAAATAAAATCCAACAAAAAAGCCCCAGAATCAGGGATGGGACTACAGGGGAACAGGGGAATAGAAGTATTGTGTGCCCAAAAGAATTCTGTCCTCACTAAGTTTTCCTTGAGTTTTCAAATTTCTAGCTCTGCAAAAACTTAAAACATCAGGTGAATACTTAGAAATCCAGTTTATTTAGGAAAAGGAATGGAGAACTCAGCACATATAGAGCCATTCTTCCATATTTGCTGGGTTTAGGGGCACAGGAACATCACAAAACTGAAGAATCTGGTCACCCAAGACAACACCTTTCTAAGAATGTCAAGGTTCTCCAGCATCAATGTCTACTGAACATTGACCATAGAATCTCAATGGAGGACCTCGAGCTATTAGATAAGTGTTCTCTCTAGCATGACTATGAGCAATGTCATGGCAAAATGTGACCAAAGTGTGGCAATTACTATCCCAGAGAGAACATTTTAACAGTGGGACTATGGTGCAGCTGGCTGGGAGTCAGCTGAATTAAGATCACTACTGACCGAAAGGTCATGAGTTTGAAGCCAGCCTGGATCGGAGTGAGCTCTTGACCAAAATTGTGTAGCTTGTTGTCAAGCTTTGCAGCCCGAAAGACAATTGCATCTGTCACATAGGAAATTTAGGTGCCACTTTGTGGGAGACTAATTTAACTGATTTACGAGGCCATAAAAATCTCCAGGAACTATGCAAAGAATAAGGAAGAAACATCTCCCCTGGTGGCCAGAAGCTGGAATATTAAATAGCCTCCGTGTGTCTATCTATATATGTTGTGTGTCTATGGCATTGAATGTTGGCCATGTATATGTACATTGTAATCCGCCCTGAGTCCCCTGTGGGGTGAGAAGGGCAGAATATAAATACTGTAAATAAATAAATAAAACTCAAACCTGCAAATGCCATTTCCCATTTTTGAGTCATGTCAGCACTTTTGCTTACATCAGCAAAGGCAACCAGGGACATTGCAGCTTTGTGGCTGCAACTATAACCATGACAATATGGGACATGTAGGGTAACTATTCATTGGGGGTGAATCAGGGAGTAGGCCTGGGCAATCCATGGTTCTAAATGGTTCTAAAGTACTTACAAAACTAGGTGGTTCTGGTGCTTTGCTTCTACAGTGTTGCTAAAGTTCTGGTGGTGAAAATGTCAAAACTTTCAAAATCTCATTATTAATTCGTAATTAGCTATTTTTATGACAGAACCCATTAGAAACTGCCATTTATAATGAAAATTTGAAAGTTTTGTTAGAGTTCTGAAATTTTCACCACCAGAACTTTAGCAACACCATAGAAGCAAAGCATCAACACCCTCTAGTTTGGAGAGTACTTTAGAACCATTTAGAACCATGGATTGTCCGTGCCTATCAGGGAGCATTTTCACCATGCTTTTATTTTTGCCTGTGCAATTTTAGATCAAGGAAAGGCCTCTTTAAACAAGAAGAAATGAATGGAAGTCACTTTCTATATCATAGAAACAAACTCCACTGGGCCTAAATTAGCTCGTGGCCACTCAATATGGAGTGAAAATGCCTTCTAAACTCCATTTTTAAATACTTTTGGTCCCATTTTTTTTACACCAGAGCTCCATATAAACTGAGTTCTAATCTGAATGTGTGGGGAAGGTGCAACTGTTCAATATTACAGCTTCTTCTTACTTGGCAAGAATGAGCTCTTACAATTACAATTGGCAAGAATGAGCTCTCATCTCAGAAGGTCCTGGAGGGAAAGGCCTCTGTGTGAACTGTTGGGTTTGTGATCTGCTGAGAATTGCTTTAATAATGACTAAACGAGGTCAAATTATGACATCCTTATTCAACATAAGCAAGTTTGCTATTATGCAGCATTTTATCTTGAACACTTCTAAACTCGACTCCAAATGAAAGACCAAGTGCTGGTGTCTTAAAGAGGGAATGTCAGATAGAAGTCAAATTCAAGTATTCCTATTATGATTTGTTAACTTGATGGGGGGGAAAATACCTAGAATTGTTGTCAACCCATTTTGATGGGAAAAGTTATTTATTTCCTCTTTCTATAATGTTAGCTATGCAATTAAATGCAAAACCTCTCTGTATGGCTGACTACACCACAGAAGTAGCTTTTCAGAGTCCAGCAATAATATCAAGAAAGAAAAGAATGGAAAGAATGGGAAGAAAAGGAGACAATTCAGAATGAGTAAAGGCTGAATAGATGTCCTTACTGGAGTGATGCTTCATTGAAGAACATATAAGAAACCCACTGTTTTCCCACCCACATCTTCAGAAGAATTTTTAAAGTGGACTGAATGAATGCAGTTGCCGTTGCCACTCCAAAATCAATTTAGGATTAAGTATTCATAGTAAAAGTCATGGCAATGTGTTTTGTCATACAAAAATGTCCCCTCCCCTCTCAAATCAATCCATTCATGGAGGTCAACAGCTACACAATAGACATGCAATTACTATAAATACATTACTGCATAGAAAGCAACTGTGAGCATTCCATACATTGGTATGTTGAGATCAAAACATTTAATGAACACCAAATACAAAATGCTATACCCAATCAATGTGTGGGTTGAACAAAGTAGCGAGGCCAATAAAGTGTTGTATTCAAAGAATATCAAAATTTATATTCAAATATATAGTGTAAGAAGAAGTAATGCTAAACACTGCAAACTGGGCATCATATATCCAACATAATGAAAAATATTGCATACATGCTATATGTCTCTCAGTGGTAAAGCATATATGTATACACACATAAAGCCCACATACAAATGCTGGGCTAAAACGACACAAAACAAAGTCCACATAAACCCTAAAATAGTTCAGAGTCAATTAACTCACGAACAGAAGACACAGTCCTTCGGGGGAGCCAGAAGAGATGGAAGAGCTGGTACAACGCCGGTTGGGCTGGCGCCTACAGCTGGAAGTACGATGACGACGCCAAAATGGCCATTTCACATTGAAATGCTTCCTCAGGGCTCTCTCACTTCGAACTGCTCCTCCCTGGGTTTGTAGTCCGTTAATGGCAATCACACTTTTTACAGGGGATATTCGCGTTTCTGCACTACAATAACATCGCTAATGCAAAAGTCCTCCCGGGCTGGAGATCAGAACATTTGTCCTGTTTTTTTCTGGGCATCTTTTACTTTCCCACTGAGGTGGTGCCTATTGATCTACTCACATTGCATGTTTTCAAACTGCTAGGTAGGCAGACAGTGGAAGCTCATCCCGACCTGCGGCTTAAAACTGCCGACCTTCCGGTCAGTAAGTTTTTCTGCAGGTCGTGGTTTAACCCGTTGAGCTACCACTAGTTGCAGAAAAACTTGCTGACCAAAAAGTTGCCAGTTTGAAGCCGTGGGTCAGGGTGAGCTCCCATTGTCAGCCCTAGCTTCTGCCTTCCTAGCAGTTTTCAAGTAGTCCTTTAAGCTCCCCAGTCCCACTCACAACCACCCCAATTATTCATCAGTCATGTTCTTCACCCTCTGTTCCAATGTCTGTCTTGAAAAAAAGTTCAATCTTCCAAGCTTATCCTCCTGAAGAATAAGCCATATTTTTTTGCTTCCTGGATTTTCCCAGTCAAAGCTTTTGGACCAATGCTTTCCTCTAATCTTTGCATTTATCTATAGATTTAGATATTTATTTACGGTCAATGACCAACGTCACAGCATTTATCTATATAACTTATGCACAATAGTTGTATGCCCAATGTTGACATTTATTGGTGGTGATCGGGACAGGATAGGGATTCTGCTAGTGTACCGACCACCCCACTGCACTACAGTCTCCTTACCTGAGCTATCCGGAGTGGTCTCAGGCTTGGCCGTGGGACACACGTTAGATCTGGTTTTTGCCAGGGATGGGATGAAGGTGGCGGAGTGGAGGAACTGACTATCATTCCTTTGCCATGGACCGACCACCACCTGATCAGGTTTAGACTCACTGTGCCTTTCCACCTCCGCAGGGGTGGTGGACCTATTAGAATGGTCCGCCCCAGGAGACTTATGGATCCGAATGGATTCCTGACGGCTCTTGGGGATTTTCCCGCCTCCTCGGTAAGTGACCCTGTTGAGGCTCTTGTATCTCTCTGGGATAGGGAGATGACAAGGGCTATTGACACGATCGCTCCAGAACGCCCCCTCTTGAGTAACCGAGCTAAACCAGCTCCTTGGTTTACTGAGGAGCTGGCAGCAATGAAGCGAAAAAGAGGAGGCTAGAGTGCGGGTGGCGTCGGAAGCGAGCAGATCAGCTCGTGGCGCGCCTGGTCCCCTTTGAGGACTTATGACGCAGCAACAAAAGCCGCACAAAAAATCTATCGCGCCAAGGTGGCCGCCGCGAAGAACCATCCAGCGGAACTGTTCCGAGTCGTTAGGGGTCTTTTAAACCCACCACAGTGCGAGATCCCTGACTGCTCGGAGGTACGCTGTGAAGAATTTGCTAAGGCCTTCGCGGATAAAGTGGCGCTGATCCGTTCCGATTTCGATACCACTTTAACGGCAGTCTCTGAGGATGTGACACGAGCATCTGCTTGTCCGGTTTTAATGGATTCGTTTCAATTGGTTCAGCTCGAGGATGTGGACAAGATCCTTCGAGAGGCGAGGCCCACTACATGAATCCTAGACCCCTGCCCATCCCGGTTGATAAGGGAAGCCAGAGGGGGTTTGGCAGAGTGGGTGAAGGTGGTGGTTAATGCCTCCTACAGGAGGGCAAAATTCCAGCCAGCTTAAAGCAAGCTGTGATAAAACCGCTGCTGAAAAACCATCACTGGACCCCACCAATTAGTGAACTATCGGCCAGTTTCCAATCTCCCCTATTTGGGCAAAGTCATGGAACGTGTGGTGGCTTCGCAACTCCAGGGGTTCTTGGTAGACACTGATTATCTTGATCCGCACAGTCTGGCTTTAGGCCGGGACATGGTACTGAAACAGCCTTGGTCGCCTTGGTAGATGATCTACGCCGGGAACTCGACAGGGGAGTGTGTCCCTGTTGGTTCTGCTGACCTCTCAGTGGCTTTCGACACCGTTGACCACGGTATCCTTCTGGGTCGCCTTGCAGACATGGGGCTTGGGGGTACTGCTCTGCAGTGGCTCCAATCCTTCCTGGAAGGTCGTACCCAGAAGGTGTCATTGGGTGACACCTGTTCGGCTCCACAGCCATTGTCCTGTGGAGTCCCTCAGGGTTCAGTTCTGTCCCCGATGTTATTCAACATCTACATGAAACCGCTGGGAGAGATCATTCGGAGTTTCGGAGTAAGGTGTTATCTGTACGCAGATGACGTCCAGATCTGTCACTCCTTCCCACCTGTCACCAAGGAGGCTGTCCAGACCTTGAACCGGTGCCTGGCCGCTGTGTCGGACTGGATGAGGGCTAGCAAATTGAAACTAAATCCAGACAAGACAGAGGTACTCCTGGTCAGTCGAAAGGCCGAACAGGGCATAGGGTTACAGCCTGTGTTGGATGGGGTTACACTCCCTGAAGACGCAGGTTCGCAGCTTGGGAGTGATCCTGATTCATCGCTGAGCCTGGAACCCCAGGTCTCAGCGGTGGCGGGGGAGCTTTTGCACAGTTAAGACTCGTGCGCCAGCTGCGCCCGTACCTTGGGAAGTCTGATCTGGCTACGGTCGTCCACGCTCTGGTCACATCCCGAATAGATTACTGCAACGCACTCTACGTGGGGCTGCCTTTGAAGACAGTTCGAAATTGCAATTAGTTCAGCGGGCGGCAGCCAGATTGCTAACGGGAGCTACATACAGGGAGCATACCACCCCTGTTGTGTCAGCTCCACTGGCTGCCGGTCCACCCCGGGCTCAATTCAAAGTGCTGGTTTTGACCTTTAAAGCTCTATACGGTTCTGGCCCAGCCTACTTGTCCGAACGTATCAGCCGCTATGTCCCACCTCGTAATCTAAGATCATCCGGAGAGGCCCTGCTCTCGCTCCCGCCTACGTCTCAGATGAGGCTGGTGGGGACGAGGGATAGGGCCTTCTCGGTGGTGGCTCCCCGCCTGTGGAATGCGCTTCCTATGGATGTACGATCCACCACATCCCTCCTGGCCTTCAGGAAAAAAAGTAAAATCCTGGCTGTGGGACCAGGCATTTGTACACCAGCACAAGGCAGCATTTTAGATTGGTTTTTAATGGAAGTGGGTGATTATGGCCAATGTTTTTATGGACTGAACATTGTTTTAATCCAGAGTGAATGTGTATGGTGCAAATGTAGTTGTATTTTAATGTATTTTTAATGTATTTTAATTGTTGAAGGGTTTTGGGGTTTTATATTGTGATTATGTGGGCATCGAATTGTGCCGTACTGTAAGCTGCTCTGAGTCCCCCCTTGGGGGTTGAGAAGAGCGGGGTAAAATCCCGAAATAAATAAATAAATTTATGGCATGACCTCTAAGGCGTTGTGGCAGCAAGGGAAATGGCAACAAATTAGTTCTCTACACTGCACAGTATTTCTATAGTAATTTCAAATATTCATTATTATATAGAACAGCTCTGAAAGCTCAGCAAGGTTTGTCAGATAATGAGAACAAAAAGGGAAGGATGCTAAAGGTTGCAGATGTGCCTAAGGTTTGTTTTAAAGAAAAGGTGAGATCTGAAGCGTATTTGTGTTTTCCTCTACAGTACATCAGTCTCCAGCTGCTTGAGATGTCTTAGAAGAAAGTGCTTGGAAAGTAGGGAAAATAGGGAATCCCCAATTTGAGAGAGAGTTCCTCGTAGAAAACAACAACCTGTCACTCAGGGGCTTGCTGCAGAGCTTGGCTTGCTTTTTCTGACAACTGTGACTAATACGAATGGCTTTGTGAGAGGTTCGACCTGTCTCATTTTATTTCACACTTTATGAATGCGCTCTAGCAATTCTCCATTTGGGTGTCAAACCTTCTATTTACTTTCCAGGGGAGCGAGGCATGGTAATCTCTTTTACAATTCTAATCCAAACCATTTCAAAAGTTTAGGAGTTGGCTGGTAATACTAAGTTAATTGGGCACTTGGGGTAGATGTTTGTGGTTTTTCCTTAGAAAAACAATTCTCCAAAACCTCAACTGAGCTTTCTAAAAAGAGCACGCTATAACCAGCTGTGAGTGCCTGTCTGATGGAAGCATGCTTTGCAACTCTAAAATGTTCATTATTTTGTAAAGCTAAGCAGCCTATGTGTTCAGCCCCAGCATTAGCTATTTATTTGGAAGATCTCTGTGGTGTAGGGAACAGGTTGAATGCTATACATTTGTAGTAAAAACAATTTCTTGAATAACATCTCAAATTTCCTCTCCTCTTGAGTTTTTCTGCCAGTCTTTGTGAGGAGAGTTAATGTCCTTGAAGCATAACCATATTCTGACCAGATATGACTTCAGTCAGATCTCAATCTGTTATATCTCTGGTGTGGTTTTACTTGTGTCTTCACTTCTACATAGCTTTGATGTAACTTGTGTGGCTTCAACGTGGCTTGCTATAGCTCCGATGTGAGGTTCTATTATGTGGTTCTTTCACCTTCCTTACTCCTCGCCTTCCAATACCTGCCTGACACCTCAAGAAGCTGGAAGGGTCTTGGCAGAGACTCCACCTCTGAGAAGGGTCTTAAAGGGACAGGGCAAGGGAAGTTTCAAACACAAGGAGGAAGAGGCTATCTAGACCAGTGGTTCTTAAGTTGTGGGCTGCAGACCACCAGTGGGCCTCAAGGACGAAAATTTGGTTTGTGAGCCTCTTTCCTCTTTATTTTTATCTGATGTTTTTAATTGTAGTGTTTTATTGCTGTGTTTTAACTGTAATTTTTGGGTTTGTCCCTTGTACACCACCCTAAGTCCCCTAGGGGAGATGGCTGGCGGGGTATAAAAATAAAGTATTTATTTATTTATTTATGTTATTTAATTTCCACTCATTTCATGCCATCTGCCACTCCTTCTCTGTTGCTGACCAGCCTCACCTCCTTGGATAGACCACATCAGCTCTAGATTATTAAATATGATTTTATGTGGGTGAGTACATGGTGACTACTGGATGGCATATTCTGTATCGGAAACTATAGCTGATGTGGTCTATCCAATGCAATTTTCTGAATCAGCACCCCAAATAACCAAACTGAATCTAAAGTTGAGCAAAAACCGATTCATAACCCTTTTGGTGCTAATGTTGGAAAGTGGTCCCTGGTCAAAGTGGTCCCTAGTCAAGTGGTCTGTGGTCAAAGTGGTCCATTGTCAAAGTGCTCCATGATCCAAGTGGTCTCTGATCCAAGTGGCCCCTGGTCCAAGTAGTCCGTGGTCAAAGCGGTCCATGGTCAAAGTGGTCTGTGGTCAAAGTGTCCCTGGTCAAAGTGGTCCCTGGTTAAAGTGGTCCATGGTCAAAGTGGTCCCTGGTCAAGTGGTCCCTGGTCAAGTGGTCTGTGGTCAAAGTGGTCCATTGTCAAAGTGCTCCATGATCCAAGTGGTCTCTGGTCCAAGTGGCCCCTGGTCCAAGTGGCCCCTGGTCCAAGTGGTCCCTGGTCAAAGTGGTCCCTGGTCAAAGTGGTCCCTGGTCAAGTGGTCTGTGGTCATACTAACCCCACAAACTATACATAAAATTCTAATCTCCTATAACTAAATGAGGGTTTAACAGGAGGAAACAGTTAGAAATCTTGCAGAGGCATGATGAGAAATGGATTTAGGCTCCTTCCTCATGTGCCCTCCACATGTTTCCTAAAGTATCTGGCACACAAACAAAGTTTTCATGTTGTACTCAAGTGTCACCTTCTTTTTAGAAGCCAACCCATCAGGAACAAACTTATAAAACCCAGGAACAAATCTAGATAAATCCTGTGATTTCCAATTGCAGGGACATACAGACATTTGAAGATGCAGATGTTCAGCTCTAAACCATTATATTCCTGCACCTGGAAATCTCATGGTTTTTGCCTTTTGTAATGATTTCTGCTGCATTTATAGGGAATGGCATCTAGCCACCCTCTTTTTTGCTGCAAAAGCTCCTGGGATAAAAATGAGTGTCTGCATGCACCCTAGTTAGCCTGGCAGTATAGACTCATATTATTGTGTTCAAAGCAAATAATCTGGGATCATATCCTGGGATATAGGGCAGTGTAGATCCAGCCTATCCCTTCAGTAGATTTGGATCATTGGTGCAAGTAGTTAAAGAAAATAAAACTGATGTAATGCAAGAACACACAAAATAAACTTGCAGTCGCTTGCTTGTCGTCTGACTGTTATTTTTGGGTATTGGTCTTTACAGCTGTTTTTCATTTTTAATGAGAGTTAAACACATAGTAAAATTTTATTGGGTGTATCTACTTACAAAATTAACGAACAGTTGGTGCTTTAAGCACTTAGCAGAAGTCTGTGTAATAACATTTTTTTAAAGCAAACTTGGATCATAACGCAGTTGCCCTCTGCTGAAGTACGACCTCAAAACAGCAATATAACAGGGTTCATTTAATACTGGAATATAAATATTGTTATCATCTAGAAAACATGGCTCTAAACGTCAGTTTTCTCATTATGAAAGAGGGAAATGGAGTCTCATTTTTGCTCAGTTGGGATTCTGTTATGATGTAGCTTCATTTGGAAAGGTTTGTATTTTTAAAGGTGAAAGATAAATGGATTTCATAAATATATTTGACACTTCTGTGTATAATCCAATTTTATACTATTCTGGATATAAATTTAGCTTGCATCTGAGATAAATGTATTGCGTAACACAATTTCAACTGTTTTATATACCTAGTGGCTTTAAGTAGCATTTCCTATACATCTTTAAGAGGCTCTGTTAATTGATTTCTTCATGTTATATCCTGTTATTCCTCTGTAGAGTCCAACCTGGAATACAAAGTTCTCCTACTATTTTTAATATCACAAACTCCCTGTCTGCCAAAGTGAGCTGTATTGGAGGTATGAATACAGTGACTAACTTAGGTCACATAGTGAGTTTATTGATTGATTAGAGATTTGAAGTTAGAATCAAGGAATCATAGAGTTGGAAGAGACCTTGTGGGCCATCCAGTCTAACCCCCACCAAGAAGCAAGAAAATTGCACTCAAAGCACCCCCAACAGATGGCCATCCAGCCTCTGTTTAAAAGCCTCCAAAGAAGGAGCCTCCACCACACTCCAGGGCAGAGAGTTCCACTGCTGAACAGCTCTCACAGTTAGGAAGTTCTTTCTAATGTTCAGGTGGAATCTTCTTTCCCGTTGTTTGAAGCTATTGTTCCACATCCTACTCTCCAGGGCAGCAGAAAACAAGTTTGCTCCCTCCTTCCTATGACTTCCCTTCACATATTTATGCATGGCCATCATCATGTCTCTCCTCAGCCTTCTCTTCTGCAGGCTGAAACATGCCCAGCTTTTTAAGCCACTCCTCATAGGGCTTGTTCTCCAGACCCTTGATCATTGTAGTTGCTCTCCTCTGGACACACCCAGCTTGTCAATATCTCCCTTCAATTGTGGTACCCAGAATTGGACACAGTATTCCAAGTGTGGTCTGACCAAAGCAAAAAAGAAAAAAAAAGGGGGGGTAGCATGATTTCCCTGGAACTATATATTGGACTCCTATTTATGCAAGCCAAAATCCCATTGGCTTTTTTTGCCGACGCATGATATTGTTGGCTCATGTTTAACTTGTTGTCCACAAGGACTCCCAAGATCTTTTTCACACATACTGCTGTTGATCCAAGCATCACCCCTCATTCTACATCTTTGCATTTCATTTATTCTGCCTAAGTAGAGTATCTTGCAATTGTCCCTGTTGAACTTCATTTTGTTAGTTTTGGCCAATCAACTCTTTAATCTGTTAAAATCATTTTGAATTCTGCTCCTGTTTTCTGGAGTATTGGCCATCCTTCCCAATTTGGTGTTGTCTGAAAACTTGATAATCATGCCTTCGAACCCTTCATCTAAGTCATTAATAAAGATGTTGAACAGGACCGGGCCCAGGACAGAACCCTGCTTTTGGCACTCCGCTCGTCACTTTCTAGGATGAAGTGAAAGCATGGTGAGCACCCTCTGGCCTTGCTCACTCAACCAATTACAGATATAAAAACCTAATATTTGCAGCCAAATGCACAAACACTCTAACATTACACCAGTATTTCTCTGTCAATGCAGTCTCCTCTAAAGCAGCTAGTTCTGAGTTTTCCTAAAAGGATTGGAAAGCCAATAGTTGATTCTGAGAAGAAGTAAACAACCCAGTAGGTAATAATTACTCTTTTTTCACTGTAAACACAATGTCCTATATGATACGTGGACTAACAACTTTCATATATTGCTGAAGGCTTTCATATACCTCAGAACATAAATGAAAATAGTTCAAAGCAAATAATGTGTCTTATCTGTTTTGAGCTGGATTATATGACAATGTAGACTCGTATAATGCAGTATAAAGGGGAACTCAGTTCAAATCAGATAATGTGATTTGATAATGTGAATTATATGGCAATGGAGAAATGGCCTGAGTGTGTGACAGAGGTGACTGAATACTGAAATTACATGATTAGCTATTAATGAAGGACAATATTTTTTGGACTTTTGATCTTGATGTTGTTATATTTCCAGCTTTCTTTGCAACCAAATTCAGGGGGTTCTTTTTTTCAGCTGAAAAATGCTTACTAATTCATAATTAAGGAGAGGCATGTAACAAAAAGGCAATAGCATTAACGAGTTGTCACTACGGATTTAAAAGCTAACTTTCAGAAAAAAATGCTGAAGTTGCTAAATAGAAACTACAGAGAAACTCTGAGCGGAGAGCCCCATGGTTAACCCCAGAACAAATGCTGAGTTAGGACACTGGCAAATGGTGCCAAAGCTGAAGGTAGCTCAGCCACAGGACAAACACTTGCTTATAACCTCTTGACATACATACATACATATTTACATACATACATGAAAGTCATAAAACAGGATCAGAACAAATGTTGAGAAAGAAGAGCTCTCCAAACACCGTTCTGGATGACCACTCTCACCTTGTGGCTTGGCTTATAGATGTTCCTTCTATTTTAAAAAAATGGGATCAATAGATGGAATTGCTCATAGAAAAGACAGTGCGCCATTAGCCACAAACACTTTGTATCTATCGTTAAAATTGCTCACAAAGCTATTTTTTTCTCCCGACCACGAAGGATGGCTATAATGTAAATAAAAGGCCATTTACATGGCACAAAGCTAGCACTTGACAGTGGTGGCAAAATGCCAGAGGATTTGTTGTAAATGTGGTGCAAATTCCCATGGGCTTTAGTTCATGGGTGCTGTTTATGTGCCAATCTTTTAGGTGCACAAGGCACTTGTATGCTTATATGCAAAACACATTTTTGTGTCCCATATGTGTCAGGAAAATGTTAAGAAATTGTAATACATTTTGATATGAAAATCCTAGAGTTGGAAGAGACCTCGTGGGCCATCCAATCCAGCACCATTCTGCCAAGAAGCAGGAAAATCGCATTCAAAGCACCCACAACAGATGGCAATCCTGCCTCTATTTTAAAGCCTCCAAAGAAGTAGCCTCCACCACACTCCAGGGCGGAAGGTTCCACTGCTGAACAGCTCTCATGGTCAGGAAGTTCTTCCTAATTTTCAGATGAAACTCCTTTCCTGTAGTTTGAAGCCATTGATCCGCGTCCTAGTCTCCAGGGCAGCAGAAAACAAGCTTGCTCCTTCCTTCCTGTGACTTCCCCTCACATATTTAAACATGATCATCATGTCTCCTCTCAGCCTTCTCTTCTGCAGGCTAAACATACCCAACTCTTTAAACCGCTTCTCATAGGGCTTGTTATCCAAACCCTTGATCATTTTAGTCACCCTTCTCTGAACACATTCCTGCTTGTCAACATCTACCTTAAATTGCAGTGCCCAGCATTAGACACAGTGCAATTCCAGGAGTGGTCTGACCAAGGCAGAATAGACCAGGTAGAATGACTTCCCTGGATCTAGACACTAGACTCCTATTTATGCAGGCCAAAATCCCATTGATTTTTTAGCTGCCGCATCACATTGTTGGCTGATGTTTAACTTGTTGTCCAAAAGGACTCCAAGATCTTTTTCACATGTACTGCTGTCAAGTCGGGCATCGTTCCCCATTCTTTATCTTTGCAATTCAGTTTTTTCCTTCCTAATGTGTCCAGAGAAGTATCCTGCATTTGTCACTGTTGAACTTCATTTTGTTAGTTTGGCCAATCATCTCTTTAATCTGTTAAGATCATTTTGAATTCTGCTCTTGACTTCTGGAGTATTGGCTATCCCCCCCAATTTGGTGTCATCTGCAAACTTGATGATTATGCCTTCGAACCCTTCATCTAAGTCATTAATAAAGATGTTGAACAGGACTGGGCCCAGGATGGAACCCTGCTTATGGCACTCCGCTCGTCACCTCTTTCCAGGATGAAGAGGAAGCATTGGTGAGCACCCTCTGGGTTCGTTCACTTAACCAATTACAGATCCACCTAATTGTAGTTTTCCCTAGCCCACATTTGACTAGTTTGTTAGCCAGAAGGTCATGGGGGCCTTGTCGAAGGAAGGCCTTACTGAAATTCAGATATGCTACATCCAGCATTCCCTGCATCTGCCCAGCTTGTAACTCTATTGAAAAAAGAGATCAGATTAGTCTGGCATGACTTGCTTTTGATAAATCCATGTTGACTATTAGCAATGACCGCATTTGTTTCTAAGTGTTTGACAACCACTTCCTTAATGATCTTTTCCAGGATCTTGCCCGGTATCGACATGAAGCTGACCGGATGGTAATTGTTTAGATCATCCTTTTTCCCTTCCTGAAGATTAGGACCACATTTGCCCCATAACATGGAAGGCATATCCTCAGGCCCTTTCCTTTTCTTCCTCAGCCACTCAGCTTAAGCGGCTGAAGGGGGAAAGGAAGGGGCCTGAGGCCATTAGGAATTGTGGGAGTTGAAATCCAAAACTCCTGGAGGACCAAAGTTTGCCCATGCCTGCTCTATAGGAACCAACACAACTGTGTGGTATGGTGGAACAGGATGTGAAGAAACTCAATAGTGTTCGATCATATCCATGGTTTTAGTGGTTTAGCTAGAAGTTTATCCCCTGTAGATAATATTAAGATAGATTATATTATCCCCTGTAGATAAGATTAAGGTATATAATATTATCCCCTGTAGATAATATTAAGTTCCTTGGAGAGACGAGGCCTACCACATGCATCCTAGACCCCTGCCCATCCCGGCTGATAAAAGAAGCCAGAGGGTGTTTGGCAAAGTGGGTTAAGGTGGTGGTTAATGCCTCTTTTCAGGAGGGCAGAATTCCAGCCAGCCTAAAACAGGCTGTTATAAAACTGCTGTTGAAAAAACCATCACTGGACCCCACTCAATTAGTATACAAAAAATATATATGACCATTTGATGTATACATTGGTAAGTAGGGATATTCTCTCCTACCCTTAGTTACAGCTGTTATAATTTGGGATGCTATTATAGCTTGTTTATATATTTTATATTACAGAAGTGAGTGCTATTGTATTTCTACCTATTTGGGACCACCCTGAGGAAGATATGATTCGAAACGGGACAGTACTGTAGATTTTACAACCCGTAGGTGGCTTACCCGGTGATTGCACCAACACAGAGTAAATTTAGCCATTGGAGGCTTGGAGCAGCTATTCGCGACTCTCCTGACCATTGTGGCTTATCCCTATCCAGGGAACGTTTGAGTTACGGCCAACGGGCTGTGGATTATAATATTTTTTTGCAAGTTTTGGATTCATCTGCACCATACCATCACGGCTCTTCATGGATATAATATTGATTGTGTGACATTCACTATTACAGTTTGTATGTTGATGTTCTCTCACGAATTGTACCGGGAGGTGATGTATTATTGTTTATTTTGTTAATCCGCCGCTTGTGGGGCTGTACCCAAACTGGGGAACGTGGGGAATACTGCCTGTGATATACATAATTAACTATGTTGTTTGCTCTACTGTTTGACTTTAAGAGTGATTGAAACTTATTGCATATTGTTCAACTTTATTCACCATTATGGTTATATAAAAAGATTTGATTAGCATACCTATCCCTGTGTGTGCATATTTAGTTTAGATAACAGCCAGTAACGTTACTGCTTTTTGATTATTAAGTCTGACTTGGCCACAGTAGTCCACACTCTGGTTACATCCCGAATAGATTACTGCAATGCGCTCTACGTGGGGCTGCCTTTGAAGATGGTTTGGAAACTTCAGCTAGTACAATGTTCAGCAACCAGCTTACTAACTGGGGCAACATACAGGGAGCATACCACCCCCCCTGTTGTGTCAGCACCATTGGATGCCGGTCCATGTCTGAGCCCAATTCAAAGTGCTGGTTTTGACCTTTAAAGCTCTAAATGGTTCTGACCTAGTTTACTTGTCTGAACACATCCACCCCTATGTCCCATCCCAAAATCTAAGATCGTCTGGGGAGGCCCTGCTCTCGTTCCCATCTACAGCTCAAATGCGCCTGGCAGGGACGAGAGACAGGGCCTTCTCAGCGGTGGCTCCCCGCCTATGGAAGACACTCCCAACAGAGGTAAGATCGGTTACCTCCCTCCTGGCTTTCCAGAAAAAACTAAAGGCATGGTTCTGGGACCAGGCGTTTGGACAGATGTAAGGCAGCATGTTAAAAGGACAATATGGAACGACAAGACGATTGATGAGGTTGCTCTCCGGTTTTAATTGAAGACTTTGTATGGTTTTTAATTATGTATTAACTTTGATATGTTTTTATTTGTGATTTCATTATTGTATAATGTGCAATAGCCTCTTGATGGGGCTTATTGTAAGCCGTCCTGAGTTCCCCTTCAGGGGTGAGAAGTTGACGGGGTATAAATATGGTAAATAAATTAAAAAAAATTGTTTCTTTTGGGAGAACAAGAAGTTAAAACTAAGGAAGAGGAGAAGCATTTCTCAGTAATAATTCAGACCTTAGTCTCCCAGGGTTCTAGCCCAGCATTCAAACCACTATTCCACATTGGTGCTTGATTAATAATTAACTGCCACAAAGAAAAGGGGAAAAGATGTCCCAGCTGTGTTTAACAGGAGTATTTCCCGATAATGCTGAAACCTGAAGACAGAGCTATTAAATATGCAAGGGATTACTTGCAGGAGGGTTATCATACACAAACACAAAAAGAACAAAACTAATAAATAGAAAGACAACACCATAGACCTCTTGCTCAGCTGTCAGCTATGGTTTGGAGTGCAGTTTTCCTGTACTGACTCTTTGTTGTGCTTTGAGAAGTTTCCGATTACTGACTTCAATTAAAGCAGGTTCTTGGCTTTCCTTGACATTTTCTGCCAGGGGGTGTTTTTCTTCTTCAACTGCTTGTTTGACTTGTAAGAGTCCTCTGCCACCAGACCTTTGAGGCAGATAGAGCCGGTCAACATCACTGCGAGGATGCAGTGAATTATGAATGGTCATGAGTTTTCTTGTTTTTCTGTCCAAATTGTCCAGTTCTGCCTGGGTCCGGTTTACGATGCCAACAGTGTATCTTATGACAGATATGGCCCAGGTGTTTATGGCCTTGATGGTATTATTATTATTATTATTATTGCACAACCAAATTTTGTTTGTGGTGGTTTGTGGGGTCACAAAAATCAATTAAGGTAGCATGTAGCATGTATGGGAGCCAATGTTAGTAAGAGGAGACAGTAGTGAGCTAGATATATCATTGGGTTGATGTATTCAGCTGATCAAGAGAATTCTGTGTCTGCAGATGTATGTTGGATATAGATGAACTGACATCTGAAGCAATATACCCAAAAGCCAACCGAAATGATGGGTTAATTATTTATAATAAACATTTTAAACTTGGCGTCCATTTAAAACAGTAGAACATTGAAGAACCAGTCTACCAAAGAAAACCACCAACTAAATATGTCACAAACACAGAAAAACCATAAGGCAACTCTAATAAAAATATATGAAGAGTTGGATCATTGTTTACAATTTCAGGTCAAATTACTCATTTTAACACGGCACTGAAATGATGCCGCATCAGCACCAATTTTGCTTCAATTGCACAGGGCATTCCAGAGGCAGAAGACTATCTATCTAGTTTTTGTGTTATTGCATCATTCAAATCCTTCTGGGACGCCTTGCGGAATGGGCCTTAGAGGTACTGTTTTGCAGTGGCTCTGGTCCTTCATGGAGGACCGTTCCCAGATGGTGTTGTTGGGAGACTCCTGTTCAACCCCTCATCCATTGTCTTGTGGGGTTCCTCAGGGTTCAAAACTGTCTCACATGTTGTTTAACATCTACATGAAACCACTGGGGGAGGTCATCTGGAGTTTCAGGGTACCATGTTATCTGTACGCAGATGACGTACAAATCTGTCACTCCTTTCCACCTACTACTAAGGTGGCTGTTTTGGTCCTGAACCGGTGCTTGGCCTCTGTGTCGGACTGGATGAGGGCGAACAAATTGAAATTGAATCCAGACAAGACAGAGGCACTCCTGGTCAGTCAAAAGGCCCAACAGGGCATAGGGTTACAGCCTTGTTGGACAGGGTTACAATCCCCCGGAAGATGCAGGTTCGCAGTCTGGGTGTGATCCTGGACTCATCGCTGAGCCTGGAACCCCAGGTTTCGGTGGTGACCAGGGGAGCATTCGCAAAATTAAAACTTGTGTGCCAGCTGTGCCCATACCTTGGGAAGTCTGACTTGGCCACGGTAGTCCATGCTCTGGTCATATCCCATATAGATTACTGCAACACTTTCTATGTAGGGCTGCCTCTGAAGACTGTTTGGAAGCTTCAAATGGTCCAACGGACAGCAGCCAGGGTGATAACAGGAGCGGCACTCAGGGAGCGCACTACTCCTCTGTTGCGCCAGCTCCACTGGCTGTCAGTTTGCTACTGGGCACAATTCAAATTGCTTGTTTTGGCCTTTAAAGCCCTAAAAGGTTCTGGTCCTACTTACCTGTCTGAACGCATCTCTCCCTATGAACCATCAAGATGTTTCAGATCATCTGGAGAGGCCCTGATTTCGGTCCCGCCTTCTTCGCAGGCACGACTGTCGGGGACGAGAGACAGGGCCTTCTCAGTGGTGGCTCCTTGGCTTTGGAACGCCCTTCCTAGTGGCATCAGTTCAGCTCCCTCCCTCTTGACATTTCATAAGAAAGTCAAGACTTGGCTGTTCGTGCAGGCATTTACAGACAAACTTTAATTAATCGAGACCAATGGACTATTACGACAATGCAACGGAAACCGATTTTAAGAATGAGATGCTGAGATTTGTATTTTGTAGTTTTTAACTGTTAATTTGTATGGTTTTTATATGGCTGTTTTTATCATATTATGATGTGTTTTGTATGTGGGCACTTGCTGCCGCTTGTTCACCGCCTCGAGTCACCTTCTGGCTGAGAGAGGCGGTATAGAAGCATAGCAAATAAATAAATAAATGAGACATCTGAAGATGTGAAGACATGTGATGGTTGGTATAATGGGAGATGCTTTTTCAGGTATTCACAAGTTTGCCACAAACTCATCCATAAACAAATCAGGATTGATTTGGACCAGTCAGTATCTCTAACTAACTTTCCCATCTGCCAAACGTGAATAATAAATGGCTTCCCTCATGGAAGGGCTGTGAGAAGGAATATTAGCAGCATCATAAAATATGCTGCCGATGTGTCTCTATATAGGCCAGGATCTAAAGATCTGTCGATCTAACTTTGTGTATTTGGGAGAGTTGGGGCTTGTCTCTCTTGAAAAACAGCTAAAGGAAAAAAAACCCTTCTTTTTTAAAAATGTAAGAGTTTCTAAAGTGATTTGCATTCAAAGGAGAAAAGTTTTTCTCCCTCAATCCCTCGAGGTAAGCGCAGGCATTTGGACATATCTAAAGTAGCTTTTTGGATGCTGGCCATGATTTGTAATTAGCTGCATACAAGTCCAGTGTTTAGCATAAGCACCGTCATTCTTGGATGAAAACAAGAGCTACTTTTGCTAAATATGCAGGGAGGCTGCTTGCAGGAAAGATGTGCTTAAATATATATTGATTTTGAGAAGAGGCGCTCCAGGCTATCAGGTGATTCTGAAATTTATTATTTTATGTCCAGAGGAGTAACTGCTAGAAATAATGCACATCTCCTTTTTCATGATAACTTACTTAGTTACTTAGGTAATCCCTCGTAGTCCGAGGACAATGGTCCTCCAAGTGTAGCGTCTTGGCAGTAGGGCCATAGGTGGCTGTGGAGACCTATTCTTGATCCAAGTGTTCTCCCACAGTGACAACATCGGTTTCCAGGTGGAAGACAGTCCCAGTCAAGGATGACTTTACGCACCTCCCTCTTGGTACATTTTTCCCTTTTGTCCTCCATTCATGCCTCCTCAAATTCCACAGCACTACTGGTCACAGCTGACCTCCAGTTACAGTGCTCAAAGGCCAGGGCTTCCCAGTTCTCGGTGTCTATGCCACAGTTTTTAAGGTTGGCTTTAAGCCCAACTTTAAATCTCTTTTCCTGTCTACCAACATTACATTTCCTGTTCTTGAGTTTGGAATATAGTAGAGTAATGGGCATTCGGAAACCATGGCCAGTCCAGCGGAATTGATGGCATTGGAGCATCGTTTCTATGCTGGTGGTCTTTGCTTCTTCCAGGATGCTAACATTTGTCTGCCTGTCTTCCCAAGAGATTTGCAGAATTTTTCGGAGGCAGTACTGATGGAATCGTTCCAGGAGTTGAGTGTGACATCTGTAGACAGTCCACATTTTGCAGGCGTATAGTAAGGTTAGGAGGACATTAGCTATTTAAATAAGCACATTGGTCTCCCTATGGATTTCCCGATACTCAAAAACTTTCTGGAAAATCGCTGTACTAGCAGAGCTCAGGCAGTGTTCTATTTCAATGTTGACTTTTGTGGAGAGGTGGCTGCCAAGGTAGCAGAAATGGTCAACATTTCCTAATGTTACACCATTAAGCTATATCTCTGACATTGCAGGGGGATGGCGACTGCTGGAAGAGAACATTGGTTTCTCAGTGCTCAATGAGATGCCAAGCTTCTTGTAGGCTTCTGCAAAGGTGTTTAGAGTAGCTTGTAGGTCTTCTTCTGAATGTGCACAGACTACGTTATAATCAGGATATTGGAATTCTACCTTGGTTTTGGCTTTCAGTCTGCTGAAGTTAAATAGCTTGCTATCTGTCCGATAGATGATTTCCAATCCACTGGGAAGCTTCCCATCAACAAGATGAAGTATCATAGTGATGAAGATGGAAAATAAGGTTGGGACAATAGCACATCCCTGTTTGACACCTGATTCCACCTTAAATGGATCACTTTGGGAGCCATTGCTGGCCAAGACTGTTGCCATCATGTCATCGTGAAGGAGCCGCAGGATGTTCACAAATTTGTCAGGGCACCTGAGTTTTTGGAAGATGGTCCAGAGAGCACTGCAATTCATTGTGTCAATAAAGGGAATGGACTTCAGGTATATTTAAATGAGCAACATTTATCACAGATAGACACTTTGGTTACAGTCTTAAAGTGAATAAAATGCCATGTGTACCTTCGAGCATGGAATTCCTCTAAATTGGATCAAAATCCAATGCTGCAATTTGAGTCTATTTTCTTGTCGTACCATTGTAAGTATATGTGTATATGAAACTCCTGCACTAACCACAAAGGTCTGATTTGACAGGGGCAAAAAATGTCAAAATGGAACAAAGATAGTGATTGTTAAAATAGGAATGAGCTGACAATGGACATGTGCGTGCATATTTCAGGAAGAGTATGGTTAATATTAGAGAGATGGAAGAGAGTTGCTCCAGCCTAGAGTGAAATGTTTGAGGCAGGCCTTTGAAATATACATGTAATTAGTTAGGACTTGCAGCCATGAAAGATGAGCCTGAATTGTCATATCACCAATTAAATGCTGCTGGTGGGAAAGGCTGATGCCAGCTACTGCCAGTAAACCCCTCCTCATTGGTACTGGGTTAGATGAACCAATCAAGCACTTTCCTGCTATCATTCTTTATAATTAGTCCATCCAATGTTACTTTCAGATAAGCGAACTCATACTTTTAAAAGCTACCAGTTTTCTAACAGCTTGATAGGCTTGCAAATTGCAGATTTCTCTGTAATAGGGAATAATATATGATTAACAAGGCTGTCTGACAAAAAAGGGGACATAACAATTTAAAATAAAAAGAAAAGAGGTTAAGCCCTTGTACTGGCTGAACTGATCTGAAGGTTGGCAGTTCGAATTCACAAGATGGGATGAGCTCCCATCTATCAGCTCCAGCTTCTGATGCGGGGACATGAGAGAAGCCTCCCACAGAATGGTAATGCATCTCGATGTCCCCTTGGCAATGTATTTTCAGACAAGCCAGTTCTCTCACACCAGAAGTGACTTGAAGTTTCTCAAGTTGTTTCTGACATGATAAAAAAACGTTTAATTATTATGAGGAATGGCTAAGTGAGTTGGAGAACCCAGAGAGGAGACGATTGAGAGACATGAATGCCAATTATAAATATTTGGTACCTGGAACAATGGATATCAATGGCAAGAAAGGAGATTTTTCTTTTAACATTGGGAAGATTATTTTTAAAAATAAGAGTATTTATTTATTTACTATATTTCTATACTGCCCCTTTCAGCCCAGAGGCACATTTTTTTCTTTGTAACAGTATAACTTTGAAGATTGTGGTCTCTCTTATTCATTGGAGGTTTAATAAGGTGAATGGCCATCTCACAGAGGCCAGTTAGGGCCCTTTCTCACAGCCATATAACCCAGAATATCAAGGCAGAAAATCCTAGAATATCTGCTTTGAACTGGATTATCTGGGTCCACACTGCCATATATTCCAGTTCAAAGCAGAAAATGAGGGATTTTATTCAGCTGTGTGGAAGGGCCCTCAGTAGTATATTCTTGCTGTGACAGGGAGGTGGACTGGATGTCCTGTTAAATTATTTATTCTATATCAATGCCTGAAAAATAATCCATTTACTTTCTTACAAAAGTGGTGGTGGCATCTTTGGATGCGGATGAACCATGGTACTGTAGAAAAGGAACAATTTCTTTCCCCCTTTCAATATGAATAGACCATAAGGCAAATATAGATCATGATCTTATGTACATTTGCAAAGAAGTATGCCCTATTGAGTTCAATGTACTTCATCTTGCTTATGTGTGCTTATCAACAGAAGCCGATATTAATACACTTAAAAACTATTGAAGTTGGTCTCAGTGCTAGAGTGGTTGTGTCCATGGTGCTGAAATGAGCAAAAACAGCATGCTATAGCCTTATGGAGCCATTGTGGGGGGGGGGAGGAGAAACAAAGGAACCATCTTACTTCATTCCCTACTGTTGATGTATATCTGCTGGTATGGCCAGCCATCCCACATCCCTTCCCCATCTTTCCTTGTCTTTCGCCATTTGGTTTAGAGTCAGGTATCACCCAATCTTGAAAATCCAGCCTGGGCTCACTTTCCATGTGCTTCAGAAACTGAGTCTCATAGAGTCCCACTGGAATTTCCCTTACATTATGTGATGGCCTCCATGGGATTCCATTTTCAAAGCAAATAGAAACAGAGGTGTGTGATGAGGTCCTATGACAACACAACTGTGAGTATAGAATAGGGCCATACTGGAGTTGTAGCACAGACATAGATGGCAGGAGGGTTCACCTACATTACTTACTTAGGCAATTCCCTCATAGTCTGAGGATGACGACCCTCCAAGTGTAGTGTCTTGGTGGTGCATACATAGGTGGCTGCGGAGCCCTATTCTTCACCCCCATTTTCTTCCACAGTGAGGGTTTCCTTTCACCCTCCATTAATCCCTCGTTGAATTCCACAGCACTGCTGGTCACAGCTGACTTTCAGCTAGAACACTCAAGAGCCAGGGCTTCCCAGTTCTCAAAGTCTATGCCACAGTTTTTAAGGTTGGCTCTAAGCACATCTTTCAGTCTCTTTTCCTGTCCACCAACATTACATCAGCATTTCTCCATTGGGTCCCTTTGGGAGAAAAACTGATGTAGGGATAAGTTTCTGGGGAAATAGAATTTTAAGGATTCCTCTACTTGAGAAAATTTCATTTTCTTCATCACTTTAAGATGGTCCTCCAACATGATCCTATCTCAGCTACTCTCTGAAATCTCAAACAATATTGAAAAATGCCTTGGATTTAAAACTTCTACTATCATCACACATGTGATAATGTAACTTGCCTATCACCTGGCAAGCTATGCAGAGTGCAGGAAGAAACCAACCAGGCTTTTACTCCCAGTGCACGCAACACTTCTGTTGCTGTTTGTCCTGGTAAATGGCTCCTAGCGACAAGCTTTTATCTTCAGAAGTCCTCATGGAGTTTTGATCCAGGCTTTGGAGAGCTCCAAGTATTGACAGTTTTAGAGGCCCATTACTAATAAGGCACACAATATTGCACACACTAATCTTGCAAAATATAGCTTTAGAGCATCAAGCCATTTCCTGAATGGCTTTTGTAAATGTTTCTGTTGATTTATGATTTGGCTGGAGAGACTAGTCAGGGAAGAGCTGGATGTGTGCAGGTTTATACTTGCTCAGGAATGGCTTCAGAGCTAATGGCGTGACTAATTCCTATGATGGGAAATGCCGGTGGTCACTACGGTATAATCATACGGCATAGTACATACTCTTGTGATCTATATGTCTAGATTAGGGCATCCATTTTAAGGAAGTAAAGGTCTATGTGTTTATGACATTGTGCCCAACTCCAGTGGCTTTGTTGAACACTTAGCTGCCAATGAAGACAATGAATCAAAGACATGGTTTTGTTCAAATTGATGTTTGCCTATTCCGAGCCATGTTTAGATGAGACATAGCTGAATAAAATCCCACACTATCTACTTTGAACTGGAATATATAGCAGTGTGGACTCAGATAACCCAATTCAAAGCAGATATTGTGCGATTTTCTGCCTTGATATTTATTTATTTATTTCTCATATTTCTATACCGCCCCTCTCATCCCAAAGGCGACTCGGGATGGTTTACACAAGGCAGTCTCTGCCCTTCAATCAAAAACACGAGTAACAAACCAAACAATGACCATATAATAATAATAATAATACTTTAATATTTGTGAGTCGCCCTCCACCAGAGGTGCTCCGGGCGACTTACATCATTTAAAAACCCTAAAACAACAGTGTACAGCAGTTTAAAACAGATACAAGTCTGAGGAAGGCTCAGACATTCAGAGGTACCGATCAGGCCCCAAACGCTAGGCGGGAAGAGCCAGGTCTTTAGGTCTGACCGGAATCTAGTTAGGTCAGAGTGGCTCTGAGGGCAGGTGGCAATGAGTTCCAGATCCTGGGGGCCGCCACGGAAAAGGCTCTCCGCTGGGTTTCCATCAGCCGAGCCTCTCGCACCCCGGGGATGGTCATGCAATCGCCATTTATGGCACGTGCTGGCCTCACGCTGCGTTGGGCCGTCAGCCGGTCACTCAAGTAGGCTGGCCCAATATTGTGCCGAGCTTTAAAAGTGAGCACCAGGAGTTTGTAGAGCACTCTGAACTCTAAGGGCAGCCAGTGGAGATCTTTTAAGATAGGAGAGATGTGGTCCTCACTGATGACCCGAGATGAGTCTGGCCGCTGCGTTGTGGATGAGTTTCAGCCTCTTGGTTGTGGAGAGGGAGGCCCACATATAGGGCGTTGCAATAATCAAGACGCGAGACAACGGTGGCATGTACCACGGTTCTCAGCGCCTCAGGTGGTAGGTAGGGGGTCAGCCGTCGGGCCCTACGGAGGTGGAAGAAGGCGCCTTTGCTGCCGCCTGGATCTGGGCCTCCATCGTTAGTTTTTCGTCCAGGATCACTCCCAGGCTTTTCACTGCCGGAGCCGGGAATAAGGGCTCGTCCTCGAAGGGTGGCAGTGATGGGTGAGAGGCGGGTCGGCCAGGCCAGAGGATCTCCGTTTTGGCTGGCAACAATTAGCAATTAAAACATACAATTACAGTCTCAGCGTCATGTTGAAATCATGTTGATATTCTGGGTTATAGACTGTGTGGAAGGGCCCTTAAAGAGTTAAATGGGTGGCTTTTTAGTCTGGGAGTTGCAAGAAGAACAGGAAACATACACAACAGCAAAACAACAAACATCAAGAACTAAACCTTTCATACTGCAAGAACTACTTATACAACAATCAGGAGATAATAGTCATTCAGGAGATAACAGTCTCTAAAAGGGACCGCAATAGGGCAGCAGGTTAAACCACTAGCTGCAGAAAATCTGCTGACTGGAGGGTTAGCAGTTCAAAGCTGCAAGTCAGAGTGAGCTCCCACTGTCAGTGCCAATTGTGTTAAAGTGCAGGCTAAGGTATTTAGGAACTGCACCCAGTGTGCTGATCGCCATGGGGACCACCTTTACTGGCTTGTGCTAGAGTCTGTGCACTTCTCGTATCTTTAAATCCTCATATCGTGTAAGCTTTTCCAGTTGCTTCTCATCAATTCTGCTGTCACCTGGGATTGCAACGATGAAGAGCCATACTTGGGGTTTTCCCCACAATCATGAGGTCAGGAGTATTGTGCTCCAAAACGCTGTCAGTCTGAATTCAGAAGTCCCAGAATAGTTTGATGTTGTTCATTTTCTGTAAGTTCAGGCTTGTGATCCCACCAATTATTTCTTGTCAGTAGATGGTATTTGTGGCACAAGTTCCAATGGATCATCTGAGCAAATTTGTTGTGCTTCTGCTTATAGTCCATCTGTGCAATCCTCTTGCAGCAGCTGAGGATGTGATCCATCATTGCGTCTGCTTCCTAGCAGGGTCTACACTTGGAACCTTTTCAATTCTGGCATTGATGGCATTGGTTCTAATGGCTTCTTCTTGTGCTGCAAGAATCAGGCCTTCGTCTCCTTTTTCTAAGTTCCATTTTTAAGACACATCCAGGTTGTTGTTGTTGTTGATGATGATGTTACTTGGTCTTCTTGAATGCTAGGCCGTGCCATAGTCGTTCATCATCAGAGACATCAAACTCATAACTTTTCACAAAATTCATTTGTGTTAACAACATCCTGATCACCACCCTAGTTTGACTTACAATCTCTTTGACTTTTGATTGGGGATGTTTATGGTAATAATTTTACTTTTTGTTACAATCTCCTATTGGGATTAACATTTCTTCTGGCATGTCAGTTGCAATTTAATATGTAATATTCTCTTAGAGATGGCATGGAGAGAGAAAAATAATTAATCAGACCTTAATGTTACTGTGGCTACTGAGCTGTGGCCAGAGCTCAGGAATGAGTTTCGGAAAGTGTGACAAATGGAATGACATTCCTCTAGTTTTATCCTTCTCCATTTCTTTCTTTCTTTTATTAAGTGTTTGAGCTACCAGTAAGTATCTCTGGCTCTTTTTGAAAAGATACAGTGTCTGGCTGAACTTACATTTGTGATATATCTCACTGTAAATCCGAACAACTTCATTTGGGGTTATCTTTCTGTAGCTTTTTTATGCAGAAGGGGACCTAATTCAACAAATGGCAGCAGTAAGTTTCTGATTCACAGTTTAGTGTGTTCCCGTAAATGCTTATCTGGCATTTACTCTTGCTATGTCAGATTTCAATGTTCAAGCACAAGAGGGTATTGGGGATGCCAAAGGCATGCGACACACAACTTCATCCTTAAAATATGAATAATAATGAAAGAGAGTTATATATCACTGTGTATATGAACTGCTTAACAAAGTTGGAAGTCTTAATTTTGAAAATACATAAGTGGGACTCTGGAATTCCAGATCTTGATTGGCTTGTAAAAGGTATATTAAAGTAGCAACCCAATCATTCAAAATAACAATGATAAAACCTCACATTTCTAAAAGACACAAACAGGCCCTATATCCAGAATTTGATCCCAGGTTTTCTGTTTATCCCAGATTATCTGATAGTGTGGACTCATATAATCCAGTTTAAAGCAGAAAACCTGGGATCAGATACTGGGATAATCAGATACTGGGATATAGGGTCTGTCTGGACACATAAAGCAACTTGAGAGGCTGACAGGAAACAGTTTGATAAGGAACCCAGTTCATATCCATAACAATAGAGATGTCACAGAAAGTACTCATGTTTTGTGTCTGTTTGAATTAGTAGATCTTATTGCTGATGGTCAGCATCTGAATAGTTAAATTTAGTGGTTTACATGATTCCAGGACATTTATAGCATCAAAGGTTACGAACGGCACTTTAAATTGGACTTAGGATGTATCTACACTTAATGCAGTTTGATACCACTTTAACTGTCATGAATCATGCTAATCCTGGGAGTTGTAGTTTGGTAAGACACTAGGACTATTGGGCAGAGAAGATTAAAGACCTGTTGAAACTTTAAACATAGATGTAGTTGATCTCATAGTATTGGCTTTTGTCTTGGGTATTTTAATATGTGTGTGTGTTAATACATGTTTTTATGGTTGCATTTTAACTATGCTTTAATATTTGATGTTATAGATGGATTTAACAATGTTGTGCCCCACCTCAAACCAAAGGACAGGCAGAAAAAACATATATATTTTTAAAAAATCATGTCAGGAGCAACTCGAGAAATTGCAAGTCATTTCTGGTGTGAGAGAATTGGCTGTCTGCAAGGATATTGCCCAGGGGACACCCCAATATTTTACCATCCTTTGGGAGGATTCTCTCATGTCCTCACATGAGAAGCTGGAGGTGATAGACAGGAGCTCACCCCACTCCCCAGATTTGAGCCACTGACCTTTCGGTTAGCAGTCCTGGTAGCCCAAGGGTTTAACCCATTGTGCCACTGTGGTGGGTTATTAATATTAGTGTTATTATTGAGCTATAGCACTTGAAGTGATGTCAAACTGCATCCCAGGATGTAAATACACACCCTGGGATTGCCTTGGGAAACATTGTTTACTGTATACATTACATATGAACCTTGAGACCTCTTTGCATTTTTTCTCATTGTTGCTAATTTAATCTTCTATACTAAAGCTTCTTGTGATATGTATTGATCAAATACTTCATTAAAAAATAAATGCTGTGATTTAATTTTGTGGGGGGGAAAATAAAATTAGAATTTTAATTTTTTTTTACATGTGACAAATTTATTACTTACTCCCTGCTATCTCTTTATTTTCCATGACAACAAAGTAGCCTTGATCTCTGTTGATCACAAAGCAGCTTTCTGACAGTTCTTGGGTCTCCAAACGCTAATAAGTTGGCAGCACTGTGACTTATATTGGATATATTTAGCATCTCTGGTTAGGGAAAAGAGGTCTTCAAATGGGATGATTTTGACCTGGAATCTTTATTTCATTGTCTTATGTTCTGAGATAGATTTTGCAAACTTAAGAAACAAATCTAGTTCAGTTATTATAGTCCAAGTAAATGTTAAATATATCTTTCTATTTTTAATTGATGGGATTACATAACAGAAAGTTAGTACATCTCTTTTCTCCCAACCAGGGGCGGTCCGAGCTCTCCGGGGGGAGTAAGCGAACATTATTTTGCCCCCCCCCCCTTGGCGGCTCTTGGCTGTGCCCGCGCATGCGCAGAAATTCGGGCATGCGGAGGCACGGAGGAACGGGGGGGGAGAGGGGACTCACGGGGCGGGCTCCCGGACCTGAGGAGGAGCAGGAGGGGGGAGGCCACGAGGGCAGCCCCCACGAAGACGCAGTGGCAGCGGCAGCGGCGGCAGCAGCAGCAGCAGGGCCCTTGGAAGGGCCCGGAGCCAGGCGCATCTTCCTGATGTCACTTCCTCGCCGCCTCTGCCGAGGAGGAAGAAGGGGAGGAAGGCCTCGCCGGCCGCGCGCTGCAAGGACGCCCAGAAGGAGAGACGCTGGAGGGAGGGAGGGAAGGAGGAAGAGGCCGCCGCGCGTCCGCAGGGCTCCCTCCCTCCGGCGTCTCTCCTTCCGGGCGTCCTTGCAGCACGCGGCTGGCGAGGCCTTCCTCCCCTTCCTCCTCCTCGGCAGAGGCGGCGAGGAAGTGACATCAGGAAGATGCGCCTGGCTCCGGGCCCTTCCGGGGGCGCTGCTGCTGCTGCCGCTGCGTCTCCGTGGGGGCCGCCCTCGTGGCCTCCCCCCTCCTCCTGCTCCTCCTCGGGTCCAGGAGCCCGCCCCGTGAGTCCCCTCTTCCCCCCCGTTCCTCTGCGCTGCTGGCTGGCTGCGGCGACATGGCGGTGGGGCGGGGCGGCGCCCCTCCCAGGTGGCCACGCCCCTCTCCGGGAACATCGCCCTACGCGACCGCGTAGGTCGCTTAATGGGGAAGGCCGGCCCTGCTCCCAACTGAACAGATGAAGGTGATGGAGGAAAAGCCTTCACATGCTAGATTTGCTTGTTATACAGCTTTTGGCATTATTGATACACTGCAAAGAGAAAAATGGTTGCAATAATCTCTTTTTCTGATACTATTTATTTTTCTCACACTTCTAATTTGGTTTTCCTTCTCGTTTCTTGTTTTATACACTGCAAAGAAAGAGGAAGCATTATTTTAGCTGGAAATAGCAGAGTAAGTTTTTTCAAAAGCATAAAATCTAGACAACTGAATTTGGTATATTTAAAAGCACATTGCTCCAAAGGAACCTCAACCACAATTCATATTGGCAATGAGCATATTTGCCAACTCTGATTCACAATCACATTGCAAACTGGAAAGCAAGAAGCATTAAAACTGAAATACTGAAGCTCCCATAAGCGATCTCTAGAACTAAGTACTGTAATGTTGAGGTTCTTATTTGCTGTGGAGTTAGTCAAACTTCTAGATTGCACAATAGTTTGTCAATCCAATATGTGCTATATATGTGCACTAATAATACCGCTGTATTATTAAGGGGCTGCTGTGACGCAGCAGGTTAAACTGCTAATCTGCAGAACTTGCTGATTGGAAGGTTTATGGTTCAAATCCACGAATGGGGTGAGCTCCTGTTGTTAAGCCCAGCTTCTGCCAACCTAGCAGAAAACATGCAAATGTGAGTAAATCAATAGGTACTGTTTTGGCAGGAAGGTAACGGTGCTCCATGTAGTCATGCCGGCCACATGACCTTGGAAGTGTATACTGACAATGCTTATCTCCATTCCTCTTTGGCTTAGGAATGGAGATAATAATAATAATAATACACTTTATTTTTATTCCGCTCTTCTCACCCCGAAGGGGACTCAGCGGATTACAGGTACACATACTTAGCAGACAATCCCTGCCGTTTCCACATACACAACATATAGACGAACAGAGGCAAACTCTGGCCACCAGGGGGAGCTGACACACTCCTCATCTCTCAGCATCCCATGTTGTTCCTTCCGCATTCCTCAGCGTTCCTGGAGTTCTTTTTTATGGCCTCATAATTCAGTCGAAATTTGCCTCCCCACTTAATGTGGTACCTTTTATCTCCTACTTGACGGATGCAACTGTCTTTCAGGCTGCAAAGGTCGACAGCAGGCTACACTTAAAGGTCGAGCACCCACCTCGACCCGGGCAGGCCTTGAACTCATAACCTACTGGTCAGAGAGATCTTATGCAGCTGACACTTAGCCAGCTGCGCCACATTGCCAAACACCACCCCCAGAGTCGGACTCAACTCAACTTAATGTCAAGGGGAAACCTTTACCTTTTAACCTAATACTGCTGTTGCTTTTATTCCTTTTGTTAGATACTTCTATTATGTTCAGGGAAATGCTTGAAATGTCAGTGTTCCGAAGTCTTTGTGTAGGTTGCATCAACATTGTAGAATTAATGCAGTTTGACACCACTTTAACTGCCATGAATACATGCTATGAATCCATAGGTGTTGCAGTTTGGAGTGGCACCAGCACTCTTTAGTGGAGAAGGATCAAGACCTCATACATTTATTATTATTCTTTTGTGTCATGTATTTTAATATGTGTATATTTTAGTACGTGCTTTTATGGTTGCATTTAACTATCTTTTAAGTAAAGTAATGTCAGTACTGTTATTTAAGTGTGATGAAATATTGCTTATAGTTTAAACTTTGTGTTTGGTGTAGAAATGTAATGCTGTGCAAGGGTTAAGTGGACAAAGCTTTCATTTATGCCTAGAAGAGTATAACATTGGACACTCTCATGTTTTGTCACATGAGATAACAGCACTTGTTCTCTTCCAGCAATGTATGGCAAAGAGGAAAGATGTGTCTTTGGCTATTCTTGTACATCATTTTTGTAGTTTTTAGAAATAACAATAAATCTTTTAAGTGCTGCTCCAGCACTTAATTTGCTGCACACTTCATTTGTTTTGTGCCTCTTAGCAGATGCTCTGAGGTCAAAGAACTGACAAGTAAAGGTTTCCCCTGACATTAAGTCTAGTTGTGTCCTACTCTTGGGGGGGGGGGGGCTTTTTCCATTTCTAAGCCAGCATTCTTTGTAGATGCCTCCAAGGTTATGTGGCCGGCATGAAGTAGTCCACGCTGCCATATAATCCTGTTCAATGCAGATTTTATACAGCTGTGTGGAAGGGGCCTATTTCTTCTAGAACAGAGATTTTTTTTAGCATGCTTCGCCTGGGTGCCTCTCTACCAGCATTTCTCAACTTGGGGGTTGTGTAGGGGGTTTCAGAGGGGTTGCCAAAGACCATCAGAAAACACTTATTTCTGATGGTCTTAGGAATCCCTTTGGCAGAGAAGGCCAAATATCTCTCCTCCTGTCCTTCTCTTCCTTTTTGGTATTGGTGAACGACAACTTCAAGAACTTCAAATCCAATCAGTATTTCATGTTGGCCATGTATGTAGTGTGCCAAGTTTGGTACAGATCCATTGTGAGCTGGGTTCAGAGTGCTCTTTGATTGTAGCTTAACTATACATCCCAGCAACTACAACTCCCAAATGTCAAGGTCTATTTTCCCCAAAATCCACCGGTGTTCATATTTGGGTATATTGAGTATTTATGCCAAGTTTGGTCCAGATAAATCATTGTTTGAGTCTACAGTGCTCTCTGGATGTAAGTGAACTACAACTCCAAAACTCAAGGTCAGTGCCCACTAAAGCCTTCCAGTATTTTCTGTTGGTCATGGGAGTTCTGTGTACCAAGTTTGGTTCAATTCCATCATTGGTAGAGTTCAGAATGCTCTTTGATTGTAGGTGAATTATTAATCCCAGCAACTACAACTCCCAAGTGACAAAATCAATCCCCTCCCCCAACCCCACCAGTATTCAAATTTCAGTGTATTGGGTATTTGTGCCAAATGTGGTCCAACGAATGGAAATACATCCTGCGTATTGGATATTTGCATTACAATTCGTAACAGTAGCAAAATGACAGTTATGAAGTAACAACTAAAATAATCCTATGGTTGGGGGTCACCACAACATGAGGAACTGTATAAAGGGGTCGCAGCATTAGGAAGATTGAGAAACACTGATCTATACTGTGGAGTTAATGCAGTTTGTCAACAATTGAACTGCCATGGCTCAATTCTATGGAACCATAGGAGCTATAGTTCTCAAGGTCTTTAATCTTTGCCAAAGAGTTTTGGTGCCTTATCAAACTATAGCTCACAGGGTTCTATAGCATTGATACATGGCAGCTAAAGTGGTGTCAAACTGCATTTTTTCTATTGTGTAGATTCACCCTTTTTTCTTTTCTGTATGGCAAACAGCCCACATCAAAGGTATATAAAAGTTATTAAAAGCCTTTATGTTTTGGTAAACCAGGTCTCAGAAGTGAACCCACACTTAAGGCAAATGTGGCTACAAAACTACTGCATTATTTTAAGTGCTTTTTCTGTTGAGATGTACTTTTACCCCTGGGGCTAAAAAGCAATTCAAAATACGATTACTTTTGTGTCCAGAGAAGGTCTGGGAGAACATTCTAATATATACAAGGTTGGGTTTTTTTAAAAATTGCCTAATTCTAATTGCCATGATAGTTAATTTTAGAAGTGTTGACTAAATATGTTTGTTTTTAATACAGTAGCAATTGAGGTTTGCTCTGTGACCTTTGTTGTTTTCAGAAATGTAGCAGGAATCTTAAGTCGAGTTAAACAGGCACTTAATGAAATAAAATCTAAATTCTAAAATAGAGTAGAAGATAGTGCTAATGGTTATTTTGGAACTAAACTAATGATATATAGGGATGCAAATAATTTTTGCATGTTTCCTTACATTCAGTGTGAAAGATTCCATAACTGATTGACACTTCCATCAAGGAAATGGTCAACTATTTTGAAATTTTTCACGTATTCAGACAGTTTTTGTTAAACCTTTCTTTATCTCAAGACATTTGTCTAAAATCCTGGTTCATCCTTACATAAGTAGACTGAGACTCCATCTACACTGGCATATAAAATCCAGATTTTCTGCTTTGAACTGGATTATATGGCAGTGTACACTCAGATGGAGCCCCTGGTGGCCCAGTGGGTTAAACTGCTGAGCTGCTGAACTTGCTGACAGAAAGGTGAGTGGTTCGAATCTGGGGAGCAGGGTGATCTCCTGTTGTTAGCTCCAGCTTCTGCCAAACTAGCAGTTTGAGAACATGCAAATGTGGGTAGATCAATAGGTACCGCTCCAATGAGAAGATAACAGCGCTCTATGCAGTCATGCTGGCCACATGACCTTGGAGGTGTCTGTGGACAATGCCGGCTCTTTGTCTTAGAAATTGAGATAAGCACTAGCCCCCAGAGTTGGACACGACTAGACTTAATGTCAGGGGAAAACCTTTACCTTTACTTTTTTATTCTCAGGTAATCCACTTCAAATCAGATAATCTGGATTATTAATTTTGATAATCTGGATTATATGGAAGTGTCGATCCAGCCTGAGTGAGTCAATGGGATTGAACTATGTATTGATTTAACATTTAATAATTGATTGAATGGGTCTCGTGCTTGGCTATCTCTTTGGCTGCTTTTTGCCTGTGGATTGACAACATTTGGACAAGTAGTAATTCATGGTGATGGTTGTTAAAGTCACCAATTCCTACCACTCTTTGGTGCCTATCGAAGTTTTCAGGGGAGAAGAAACAAAACTCTCCATATGGGGGCTTGTATATAGAGGTAATAGTGGTGTTATTAATCTTTACTGTTTTCTTCAGTGTCATGGACACTGCTGACTTGGAGGCCTGGTTTTACAAAGACAGTGCTTTCATACTGCACATGCAGTCTTTCCACTATTAAGATCATAACATCTCTGTCCCATCCCCTGCTCAGATATCAGACAGCACTCCAATGCCCTAAATCAAGAAATAGTTTTCTAAGATCTACAAAGATACTTGCAGGTACATTTCAGCAAGTGAGAGTCCAAAAGTGGCAGGCTAATACCCAGAACCTCAAGTCGTGGCTGATACATAATGAGAAACTCCCCCCTGCACAATGGAGGTCCTTCTTATAGCAACACCAAGTGGCCAGCTACTGGCCAAAGGACATTTAATAGAAGGCCACATTTTTTGAAACTTTGTGTTTTTTAAAATACATTACAACAGTACCCTCAGTTCGCTTCTGATATGACAAATAAATAAATAAATAAATCAGGCATGCTTATCAAGTTTCCTCTCCAAGTCCAATTAGCTTCTTCATGCAGAATGGCAATAGGGACTATTGGCTTCTGCACGTATGGAAAAAAAAGAGCAGTTTCCATTTTGTGCTTTGACTCAAGCAGAAAAATGGGTCACTTTCTCAAATTTTTCTTATATTTCCTTTATCTTTGCAAGAAAAGAATAACAGAACGGTTTGGTTTGTTCTGAAAGTCTGCAGGGGCATGTATAATAGAGAGGCATAGATTCGATTTGCCGTAGTTGAGGAGATCAAAGTTTTGACCAGACCAACCCATATTAACTCTCATCAGGATAAGATATGTAAAATCATCGCATATCTGGTTTGTATTTTTGTCATCTAATATTTAATTGTAAACAGCAAATCCACACGAGATGTCTTGAATATAAAGCCAATGCTTATTTCCATTCTTTTCCATTCTCTATGTCTTTGAGTCTTTTCCATTCTCTATGTCTTTGAGTTTGCTTTGAAACCAAGCCATAGTTTTAAACATGCCTTGAGGGAGCTGTTCATCCTTCAAGCAATGAGTGAATTGTTTTGTTCTCTCCTTATATCTCTGTGACAGATATAACATGGTGGCCTTAAGGGAACTCTTGCATCCTTGGAGCAGTGAAGGATATGCTTTCTTTCTCCCTCGAATATAACTTTTTACTATGTTAGATAGAATGCGGTGGCTTTGTTCAATAAATTATCTAAAATTAATATTTCATTATGTTACCAAATGGAACTTAAAAATCAGACTCCGACATTTGGAGGTATTCTAACTTACAAGTTAGAAATGGTATCCAAATATGATATTTGGAATCAAAAACTTCCATATATTGATAAAAGTTGTGGTCCATGAAGTTTTCAGGAAACAATGAGAATAAGGTAATTATATTACCGGAAATGTGGCGTAGCTGGCTAAGTGTCAGCTTCATAAGATCTCTCTGACCAATAGGTCATGAGTTCGAGGCCTGCCCGGGTCGAGGTGGGTGCTCGACCTTTAAGTGTAGCCTGCTGCCGACCTTTGCAGGCTGAAAGACAGTTGCATCTGTCAAGTAGGAGATAAAGGTACCACATTAAGTGGGGAGGCAAATTTTGACTGAATTATGAGGCCATTAAAGAACTCCAGGAATGCGGAAGAACAACTAGGGACGCTGGGAACGCTGAGAGATGAGGAGTGCATCAGCTCCCCCTGGTGGCCAGAGTTTGCCTCTGTTCATCTATATGTGTGTATGTGGAAAACGGCAAGGATTGTCTGCTATGTGTATCTGTAATCTGCTCTGAGTCCCCTTCGGGGTGAGAAGAGCGGAATATAAATAAAGTGTATTATTATTATTATTTTAGAGAAAATTGTAGCTCTATATCAACATTTATTATCTGCAAACCATAAGATAGTTTGTAAAGCTCTGTTTCAGCCCAAACAGTTTGACATTGGGTCCATCTACACTGTCGAATTAATGCAGTTTGATAACCACTTTAACTGCCATGGTTTGGAATCATGGGACTTGTAGTTTTATGGGGTCTCTACGTTTCTCTGCCAGAGTGAGCTAGTGCCTCACCAAACTAAAATTCCCAGGAGTCTATAGCATTGAGCCATGGAAGTTAAAGTGATTAAATTTCATTAATTCTATAATGAAGATACGCCATTTGTTGATTTTATTATAAAGGAATTGGTTAGAGAGATCTTTTATCTGTTGAGCAGATTGCAAATGAAATAAAAAATGTTCATTTTATTTATTAAAAATGTCAAATGTCAAGGTCTCTTTTCCCCAAACTCCACCAGTGTTCACATTTGGACACATTGAGTATTTGTGCCAAGTTTAAGTCCATATCCATCGTTGTTTGATTCCACAATGCTCTCTGGCTGTAGGTGAACTACAACTCCAAAACTCAAGGTCAATGGCCATCAAACCCTTCCAGTTTTTCCTGTTGGTCATGGGAGTACTGTGTGGCAACTTTGGTTCAATTCCATTGTTGGTGGAGTTCAGAATGCTCTTTGATTGTAGGTTGACTATAAATCTCAGCAACTACAACTCCCAAATGATGAAATCAACTTCCCTCAACTCCACCAATATTCACATTTCGGTGTATTGGGTATTTGTGCCAAATTTGGTCAAGATCCATCGTCGTTTGGGTTCACAGTGCTCTCTGAATGTAGGTGAACTACATCTCCCCTAAATCACTGTCAATTCCTCCCAAAGTTATCCAGTATTTTCTGTTGGTCATAGGGGTTCTGTGTGCCAAGTGTGGCCCAGGTCTCTCACTCATGAGGGGCTCAGTGGTCTGTGAAAGTCAGACCTGAATCGGTTGAAGGTACTGCAAATCCCATCATCCATTGACCACACTCCCCCAAACATACTGTTTTTGTGATTAATCACTACGCTTTAAATATGTTCAATTTGTCACAATTAAAATACATCTTACATGTCAGATATTTACATTACGATTCAGAACAGTAGCAAAATTACAGTTATGAAGAAGCAACGAAAATAATTTTATGGTTGGGGGTCACGGCATTAGGAAGGTTGAGAAACACTGGTTTAGAGGCAAAGGAGGATGCTGGGCAGTTCCTGTTCACAATTAGGAATGCAACTGAATTTTGTAATAAAAGCAGTAAGCATGTTGAAAATATGTTTGGGTGATGAAGGCTGAAAAACTTTGTATGATCTTGGAAATGAAGATAAATAGAGGCAGTGCTGAGATTTGAGAAACTGTATTTAATCTGTATGAAACTTTGATGGTCAGGCATGGTCAGACTTTCTAACTTTCTAGCATTCCCTGGTAAGAGGACTGGCTGTCTGGTGACAGAAGGAAGGAAGGGAAGGAGGAAGGGAAGGGAGAAGGAGGGAAGGGAGGAAGGGAAGGAGGAAGGGAAGAGGGAAGGAGGGAAGGGAGGAAGGGAAGGAGGAAGGGAAGAGGGAAGGATGGAAGGAGACAGAGGGAGAGAGCAAAGGGACAGTGGGAGGGAAGTAAGGGGAAAGGAAAGAGAGAAGGAAAGGGAGAAGGAAGAAAAGACAAAAGGAAAAAGGACAAAGGGGTGGAAGGGAAAGATGGAAGGAAAAAGAAAAAAGGATGGAAGGAGAAAGAGGAAGGACGAAGGGAAGGGAGGTAAGGTTGAAGGAAAGAGAGAAGAAAGGAAGGACAAAAGGGAGGAAGGATAGAACGGAAGGAGAAAGAGGGAGGCAAGGAGGAAGGAAAGAGAGAGAAAAGCAAAAGACAAAAGGGAAGGAAGGAAGGTTGGAAGTTGGAAGGGAAAAATGGAAGGAAGGAAATTAGGAAGGAAAAAGAGAAGGGAGAGAGGAAGAGAAGGATGGGAGGAAAGAAGGATGAAAGGGTGGAAGGGAAAGATGGAAGGAAGGGAAGGAGGAAGGAAGGAAAAAGGGAAGGAAGGAAAAGAAGAAGAGAAGGAAGGATGAAAGGGTGGAAGGAAATGGAGGGAAGGAAGGGGGGAATGAGAAGGAAGTAAAAACAAAAGGGAAGGAAGGAGAAATGGAAGGAAGGAAGGAAGGAAGGAAGGAAGGAAGGGAAGGAAGGAAGGGAAGGACGATAGCATGGAAGGAAAGGAAGGAGGGAGAAAAAAAGGAGGTTAATAAAAAAGGTAGGGAAGGAGGAAGGAAAGAGAGAAGGAAGGAAGAATAGGATAGTGAGAGAGAGGAGGGCTTGAGAAAAGAGCCCAAGGAGCCACATCTGGCCCCCGGGCCTGGGTTTACCCATACCTGGCATAGGTGATATCTGGCAAACTCCAGCCAGATTTGCCACCAAAGCAACCTATTCTCTTCCATATGGCTCTTGCTGCAGCATAAGTAACTCAACAAACCAGCGATTGTGTGTTTGGCTTTTTTTTCTAAATGATTGATGATGGCTTATATTGTTTACAAGCCAGAATCAAACCACATAGCGGTTTCTTCTTTTACAGATTCTGATTAGTTTGGCAGCAATAAATTCAACATCTCAGACTCAGCTGTCATGTTAAACAGATCATTTCTAGTTTTTTTTAACTATTGTATCAGCCAAACAGGAGCAAAGGAACTGAATGCAAAAACAGTGCAGGTTATGCTAGCAAATACAGGCAGTGTGTAGTCTTAAGGCACAGTGTGACCAGAATATAAACCATCATTTTGTGATTCAAAGAGAATTTTAATTTGGTTCCTTCATTCTTTCTCTCTTTCTGTGGTATTAAGTTATGTTGGGGCCCTTTAAATTCTCCGCAGATGGCTTCATTGCATAGAGCAGCCAGCAGACTCTTGGAATTGTGTTTAACACACTTATGATGTGCTCTCCTTGTAGCAAAAGAGACCTCGGTACTCACTGGCTCTTAATTACAAGCAAATCTCTGACGGCAGCAAAAAACCCCAACAACCAACCAAAACAAATTAGCTGTCATCCTCCTTTTCAAGCCATGGCGATGGGCTTGTCAGAGTATGAATATGCATTTCAAATTCACTTTGATCACAACCTGTGGTAAGTAAGTAGGTGATGAATAAGCTGCTGTAAATAAAGTTATGAAACCTTTGGCATGTTTTTAAATATATTTATGACTTTATATTATTACTGCATTCTGTACCACAAATATCTGACTCCCCAAATTGGATAAAACAAAGGATTTAATACTGGGTATATTTTAATATCAACTTGCCCAATTGTGTCAAGCACATGCCTTCTCATCATCATGATTAGAAATATTAACCAAGAGGTAAAAGTGTGTGGGAGTATTAATAAAGAAACATGAAAGGGTGACGTGCACAATGTAGGAATGTTGTGAGGACTGGTGACGTTGGACCTGAGGTTTGTATACAGCCAACTGAAAGCAAAAGAAAAACAAAACACATCTTATCTCTCTATTTCTGTTTTCCTGCTCTCTTTTCTGTATTGCTTTGGCTTCTATCTCAGGGCCCTTCCACATAGCCATATAGCCCAGAATATCAAGGCAGAAAATCCCACAATATCTGCCTTGAACTGGGCTATCTGAGTCTACACTGCCATATATTCCAGTTCAAAGCAGATTTTGTGGGATTTTCTGCCTTGATATTCTGGGTTATAGGGCTATGTGGAACGGCCCTCAAAGAAATGAGACAGTCCAGTTTCTGAACTGAAATAGCTTTGAACCGGATTATATGATTGTACACCAGGCATGGGCAAACTTAGGTCCTCCAGGTGTTTTGGATTTCAACTTCCACAATTCCTAACGGCCGGTTGGCTGTTAGGAATTATGGGAGTTGAAGTCCAAAACACCTGGAGGGCGAAGTTTGCCCATGTCTAGTCTACACTGTCATATGATCCAGTTCAAAACAGATAATCTGGATTTAGAAACTAGATTCTATGGCAGTGTAGATGAGGCCATAAAGAACATTTTGATCCCTTGGCTAGATCTTAGATTATTTCTGTTCCTCACAAACATGATTCAAGATCTAGGTTTACTTTGATGTTTTGCTTTATTCAGTTTCATGATACCAGTTTGAAAATGAATGGCTATTTGAGTCTCAGTTTGTTCATTTTTGGACCTGAATTTCACATGATTTAATAATTAGGAACATTATGGTTATAACAAAGAGACTTCCAATGTCCTTGTACATTTGCAATTGTAATTATATGTAGATAGCGATGGGATAGTTTCCTGGTTTGAGTGGAAGAAGAGACGAAGAAGTGAGCTTGAGGTGCTTTCATGTTGGACAGTTTTAGTGCTATGATTCACTTTAACTGCAATGGTGATATCCTATGTAATCCTTGGAATCGTGAAATGATAGAGTTTGCTAGCTAAGAATTTTAATTTTATGTATGTGCCTTCAAGTCACTTGTTGACTTAGGAGACCCCATGCATTTCAAAGGGGTAGCTATTGATCTATTCACATTTGCATGTTTTTGAACTGCTAGGTTGGAAGAAGCTGGGCCTAACAATGGGAGCTCACCCTGCTCCCCAGATTTGGTCAGCAAGTTCAGCAGCTCAGTGGTGTAAATCTGCTGCACCACCAGGGTGCCTAAACTAAAAATGCCTTCCTAAATATATATTCCAGAATTGCCTAGGATGTTGGTATGGCAGCTAAAGTGGAATTGTTTAAATGTGTAATGTGAAATACCATATTTAGTCTATTCTAATGTTCAACTTTTTTGACTAAATTACCTTCCCAAAATTAGGGTGCGCATTAGATTTGCATAATATGATAAATATTGGGTTTTGAAAATTGAGGTACGCATTAGATTCAATGGCGCATTAGACTCAAGTAATACTTTGGCATGTAAGCATCTCCTTTAATATTTTAATTAATGTTTTTTGTTGAAAACACAGGTGGAATAATATCAAAATCAGTCACCATTTCAAAATATATACAGAATGTTGTTTGCTTGATATTCATAACATTGTCGATTCCACATTATCTCTGACTTGTGTCTCTCGATATTACTCTTCCCCCCTCCCCCCTACCCTCTGGGAACAGTACTTTCTTTCATTCAAATACTATTTTAATTGATCAGTTGTGGAGAGAGAATGGTTCAGTTCTTTATAGTTTCCTTATACTTTGACTTTATCTATCAATCTTCCCCATTTCAGATCCTAGTTCTTCTTGATTCGGCCTGATGTATATTTGGTTCTCCTTTCAAGGATCTAATCCTGGAGCATGGAGTCTGCTAGATATTCAAACCATTTTTTGACTTCCCACTTTCTTTGCTCTTTCCAACCTAAGGCCACAGTTTGGGCGGTGACTGTCATGTTGCAGAACAATGGTTTCAAACTACAGGAAAGGAGATTCCACCTGAACATTAGGAAGAACTTCTTGACTGTGAGAGCTGTTCAGCCATGGAACTCTCTGCCTCTTCTTTGGAGACTTTTAAATAGAGGCTGGATGGCCATCTGTTGGGGGTGATTTGAACACGATTTTCCTGCTTCTTGGCAGAAGGTTGGACTGGATGGCCTACGAGGTCCATTCCAACGATATGATTCTATTATTTCTGCCCAATCCTTAATGTTTTCATTTTTGTCTACTTTCTGGGTGAAGATTTTTTTTAAATTCAACAACGATTTATGCCCTAATAATTCTTCCATTTCCTCCTTTGTTGTTTTGTACATTCCCACCCCATATGCATATAAGAGCCAATTTCTCCATCATCCCCTTTAATATGAAATGCTTAGTGTGCAGTATAGAAGCTCCATGTAAAGCAACTACTTATCAGATTAGCATATGCAAAGATTGTCATATGGGAATGTGACATCCGGTGAACCTAACAAGAACACTCCAAATGATTATATACTCATGAAAGGGAAGTCTTGAATGAGATTATTTTGTTATCTTCCTATGATGGAGCTCTTTGCTCATAGTTCAGTTAGATGACATTGATTTAATGTGGTGATAGTTTTTATTCTGGGCTTCAGCCTAGGTATGGATGTGAACAAGCATGTTTAATTAGTAATAAGAACTATTCTTATACACTATATTGCAAAGGTGGTGTAGACTTCAGCAGGTTTTTTAGTGGAGTTGCTTCCATTGCCTTGTCGAGTTAACAGGGGAGAGGGTTCCCAGATAAACATCTAGTTTAGAGTAAATTAGCCACTAGACATGGCACCTACATAACCCTTGGAATAATGCTATTTGGTGCATAAGAATCTAAATCTGAAAATGGAACAAACGAAGACTACTAATGAGAGTGAGTCATGGTTGTACCGAGGATCACCAGGCAGTGCTGTGTAGCTCATGCAAAGGAAATTACCCATCCGGAAAAAGCTTATTAGAGAAATCAGCACCTGGAGAAGGCATTTGCTTTCCACAGAGCCATAAAGCTGAATAAAGCATGGGCAAAAATGGGATGGCCACAAGTCTTATAATGGTGATCTGTGCCCAAGCTTCACTGATAAAACTCTGTTTACAGACATAACATGAATTGTTATAAATCACCATGCATTGTTTTTGTTCTATTGTTTTTATTTTATTTCTGGATATTATTTATATGCCACCTTTTTCCCCAAAGGGTGGTGCAGTGGGTTAAACCGCTGAGCTGCTGAACTTGCTGACTAAAAGGTTGGCGGTTCGAATCTGGGGAGTGGAGTGAGTTCCCACTGTTAGTGCCAGCTTCTACCAACCTAGAAATTTGAAAATATGCAAATGTGGGTACATCAATAGCTACCACCTTGGTGGGAAGGTAATGGCTCTTCATGCAGTCATGAAGCCACAACTTTGAAGGTGCCTATGGACAATGTTCTTCAGCTTAGAAATGGAGATGAGCACCACCCCCCAGAGTTGGAAATGACTAGACTTAATGTCAGGGCGAACCTTTACCTTTCTTCCAAAGTGAGAACCAAGGCAGCTGATCAAATGTCATTAACAGACTGGATTTCTATTTTGTCCAAAGCCTATAGGATGTAATAAGAAAACATCGTATGGGACTGTTCTGTTGTTATTGATGACTGTCAAGTCAGCTATGACTTATAGATGTTCTATGAATGAGAGACCTTTTTAGGTCTTGCAGACTTAGAGTAGCTATGGCATCTTTCATTGAGTCTATCCATCTTTAATGTAGTCTGCATTATTTCCTGTGGCCTTCTATCTAACCAAGCATTATTATCTTTTCCAGTGAGTGATGTATTGTCTTCTCATAATGTGTCCAAAGGACGATAGTCTCCGTTAAGCCATCATTCAAGCTACTTTTGATCTAGGGCCCATTTATTTGTTTTGCAGATGAAAAGTAGTGTGATTGCAGTGGAGAGAACCAGCTTTAGTTTCCTTTCTGAGTGCAACTTTATTCACAACTGGCCTGTGCTAATTACTATGCAGATTAATTTTGAGCCCACTTGGGGTTTGTTGTGGAAGGAGGAGGAGAATGAGGTTGCAGGAGTGATTTGATGGTTAAACCATTGAGTGGGACCCAGAATGTGTGTTTGCGGTTACAGGCTGTTAAGTTTATAATAGATTCACAGATGCAAGAAAACTGCAGGCACAGTATGTGAGTCAGTAGAGTATTTTGCACTTGCAGAGATTAAAAATTACCATTTGGACAGTCTGTTGAAGATTGCTAGACAGTTCCTTGCAGAAGTGAGGGCTGATTTGTGGCCAGAACAGAATAATGTGGGGAAACCATGCAAATGTTTCAAAAGTACTTTGCAGTTTTCGAGAGGAAATACCATTTTCTTCAGCTGCTCTACATTGTTTCACTTGCACTGTTCCCAATCTTGCCTTGAAGTTGATAGTGCCACCATCTCTGTATATTTGCCTTACCAAAACCACAGGGGGTCAAGTATTCAATTAAGATCACTGTATTTGTGTAGAAAGAGAGTTTAATCTCTTTCCCTTGATACCATTGCTCCAGTAAGAATGAAAGCTTCTTTGAAAACAGAAGATCCCAGTGAAATATCTGCTTTCCATTATCTATATATTCTATTTTGCCCCTTCATCTGGGTTGCCATCTGTACGGTCACTTACTATATGTTGCATTTTTGTAACTCACAGCAGTCCACCTTATATATTACATTTCCAGGTACATTTTTTTATTCTGTGGGTACAAGCTTTCTTAGGATGTCATCTAACTAGTGTTACTATATACTTTTTATGCATTACTAAGTATTTTTCAGATACATATTTCTACAGAGAAGCCGGTAAAGATATTGCTGCCTTGATAGAAATAAATGTATTTTCCCCTTGTAGCTCTCTCGGCATCACTTCGTGAATGAACATTCTTAGGAAGGACTCATCCCACATTTTTACAAGCACGTTGATGACTAAAAAGGCCAATCTGAGATAGGCAAGTTTGGTTGCAGAAAGCACAGCAGAAAGTCTCCTTGGGTGATTTTGTTTCCAAGTTGCGGTTCTTTTTACGTTGTCGTTTCTCTTCGAGACCCATTTGGCATGTCTTCTTGAAAGAGGCTGCAGCATTGTGGATAGTGCGTCTCCATGCCTCCCGATGTGAGGTTAGGGTGGACCATTGTTGGTGATCAATTTGGCCGAGCCTGAGATGTTGTTTCAGGGACTTCTTATATCTCTTTTGGGGGGTGCCTCTCTTGCACTGACCCGTGGTGGGTTCACCATAGAGTAGTATCTTTGGGAGACTGTGGTCCTCCATCCTAGAGACATGCCCTGCCCAGCACAGCTGTGTTCTCAATAGCATGGCCTCAATGCTGGTGATCCCTGCTTGCTCAAGGACAGCAACTTTAGTCACATAGTCAGTCCAGTGTATATTTAGGATTGTGCAAAGACAGCGCTGATGAAAGAGCTTGCTCTGGCTTCTTCTCCATTAGGAATTGTTCTTATACCTCTTTCTAAATTACAGCTTATATTCAGAGGCAAATGCTTTAACAAATGACTTCTGTGCTTCACTCTATAATGTAAACAAATAGGAAATACTCTTGTCTTTTCTGTTTATCTCTTGCAGTTGAGACCTTCGTTTATTATGTTTTCCTTCTCCCCCCAATTTATTTTGAGTAAAGTGTTAATCTAAGAGCAAATAGATTTTATGATGATAGAGCCATCTGGAGATGGCAATTTTTGTAATTGAATTTCTTCATTTTGACTTTCTATTCATATATATATATATATCTATATCTATATATATATATCTATATCTGTCGCATATATTTATGGCCCATAAATGCACACCATTTTTAAAGAAAAGAAACCCAGATTTCTTGTAGTGCAGCATTGTTAATGGTTGTGATCTACACATTAAAGTTGCTTTCATTGAAACGAAGAGATTCTCACTATTTTGGTTCATATGACAGAACACTGAGGAACACGCATCATAAGCCTCTGAATATTGCCATAGTAAAGGTAAAGGCTTTTTCCCTGACATTCAGTTCAGTCGTGTCCTACTCTGGGAGTTGGTACTCATCTCCTTTCTAAGCCAAAGAGTTGGTGTTGTCTGTAGACACCTCCAAGGCCATGTAGCTGGCATGACTGCATGGAGTGCATTATGAATATTGCCATAATGGTAGTGTAATTCAGCTAAAGTCAAGCATTTGACTTGGACCTGAGAGGTGACAGCTGATGGCTTCCATGCCAGTATTCCAGGTTTTAGACTAAAAGAGATATCTATCACACTGGCAACAAAGATCCACATAGTTCAAGCAATGGTATTCCCTGTAGTAACCTATGGATGCGAGAGCTGGACCATAAGGTTTGGTGAGCGAAGGAAGATAGGTGCTTTTGAACTGTGGTGTTAGAGGAAAGTTCTGAGAGTGCCTTGGACCCCAAGAAGATCCAACCAGGAAATAAAGCCCAACTTCTCACTGGAGGGAAGGATATTAGAGGCAAAGATGGAGTACTTTGGCCACATTATGATGCTGGGGAAAATGGAAGGCAAAAGGAAGAGGGGCTGAGGCCTGGTCAATCATGGTTCTAAATGGTTCTAAAGTACTCACAAAACTTTCAAAATTTCATTAGAAATGGCAGTTCCTTATTAGTTCTCTCTTTAAAAAATCACCAATAATGAAATAATAATGAAGTTTAGAAAGTTTTGGTAGAGTTCGGAAATGTTCACCACCAGAACTTTAGCAACACTATAGAAGCAAAGCACCAGGGCCACCTAGTTTTCATCACCATAACTTTAGTTTTGTAAGTAAGTACTTTAGAACCATTTAGAACCATGATTGACCAGGCCTAGATGTTATCCTTGAAGTGAGCCAGAAGCGACTGAATGAATAAACTACAACAAAAGAGTTATCTATGGTGCTGAACCTAGAATCAATTCATTAAAACCTAGAATGGATTCATTACATTATTGAAATGTGAGTCACCAGCTATCGCTGGTCCATTACCATATTATACTGGCAAAAGGGGAAATATGTCACGGGTATTGAAATAATGATGAAATATTTTAAGAAATAGGTTTCAATGGAAAACTAGAGTCTTGGGGTGAAGGAAAGTGAAAACATGGGGGTTGCTTAGGGATTTAGGAAAAAGGGGGCTAATGAGAATCCTTTTTAAAATAAAAAGTGAACAGAATGGCCTTCTGGAGAACGTATAACAAATTACAGGCAGTCCTTTAGTTGCAAACATCTGATTTACAAATAACTCATGGTTAAGAACAGGGGTGAGACAACAGGAAGTGAGAGAAATCTACCACTCGGAAGGGAAATTCAGTCCTGTAAGAGTTATCAAGGGGAAAAGGTGTCTCCACTGAAGCTTTCTCCCTGATCATTATCTCCACAACAAGCCAAATTTTTCAGAATCCAATTCTCACAGGGACAGAAAGTGAGGTGAAATCTTCTAAACAGAGACGCAGACAGCAAAAAAGAAATGAAAAATACCACAGGGGTGTTAACCCTTACCTATGGTATCCAAAGTGTGAATGTATATGTGTGTCTATCATCTATCTTGAGTTATACTTCTTGGTGTCTACCCCACAACTGTAGGACTCCCAGCCCAGCGAAGCCAAAATGGTCCCCTCCCTGCTGTCCTTCAGGTGGCAGGCTAAAGCCTTCTATCCTGGCAGACTTTTAAAGATGAAGACCATCAAGAAGACCATCAATGGCTGGTGTGATTTTGTGATGTGACTTTATATGCTTTTTATGGTTCAACACTGTATATTTTTGTATTTTAAGTTGTCTTTAAATGCTTTTAGTTGTGAGCCACTTTGAGTCCCCATATGGAGAGAAAAAGTGGGATATACATAATAATAATAATCATCATCATCATCATCATGTACCTATTCTGACTTACAAACAAATTCAGCTTAAAACACAAATCTACAGAACCTTGTTTGTAACTTGGGGACTGATTGTACTTTTGGTTATTTGTGCATATTGACAGTCTATATGTATTTTTGGTTATTGTCAAATCTTAGAATCATAGAGTTGGAAAAGACCTCGTGGGCCATCCAGTCCAACCTCTGCGAAGAAGCAGGAAAATCGCATTCAAAGAACCCTTGACAAATGGCCATCCAGCCTCTGTTTAAAAGCCTCCATAGAAGGAGCCTCCACCACACTCCGGGGCAAAGAGTTCCACTGCCGAACAGCTCTCACAGTCAGGAAGTTCTTCCTAATGTTCAGATGGAATCTCCTTTCCTGTAGTTTGAGCCATTGTTTGAGCCTAGTCTCCAGGGCAGCAGAAAACAAGCTTGCTCCCTCCTCCCTATGACTTCATTTCACATACTTATACATGGCTATAATGTCTCCTCTCAGCCTTCTCTTCTCCAGGCTAAACACGCAGCAGCAGCAGCAGTGAAAAAAGCAAATTCTATGCTAGGCATGATCAGAAAGGGAATCGAAAATAGGTCAGCAAATGTTGTATTACCTCTCTACAAATCGATGGTAAGGCCACATTTGGAGTACTGTGTACAATTCTGGTCTCCGCACCTTAAGAAGGATATAACGGAACTGGAAAAGGTACAGAAAAGGGCAACAAGAATGATCCAAGGGATGGAGCGGCTCCCTTATGAAACCAGGTTGCAACACCTTGGTCTTTTCAGCCTTGAAAGACGGCGTTTAAGAGGTGACTTGATCGAAGTGTATAAAATCATGCATGGGATAGAAAAAGTGAATAAAGAAAAACTGTTTTCTTTGTCACAAAACACTAGGACTAGAGGGCACTCCCTGAAGCTCCAAGGTAGGAAAATTAGGACTAATAAAGGGAAATATTTCTTCACCCAGAGGGTCATTGGGTTATGGAACTCACTTCCAGAAGAGGTTGTGACAGCTGTCAGCCTGGACAACTTCAAGGCAGGATTAGACAGATTCATGGATACCAAGTGTATCGGTAGTTACTGAAAAGGACATTCAAGTGCCACCTCGGAGTTGGTTGAGGTAGGCAGGATTTCCCCAGGTACTGGTTGTGGGGGGTCGGGAGCAGGTCAGGGTTTTGCCCTCCCTTCTGCTCGAGATCCCCGTGTACAACTGGTGGGCCACTGTGTGATACAGAATGCTGGACTAGATGGGCTGAGGTCCGTTTCAGCATGGCTCTTCTTATGTTCTTATGTTCTTATGTAACACGCCCAGCTCTTTAAGCCACTCCTCATAGGGCTTGTTCTCCAGACCCTTGATCATTTTAGTTGCCCTCCTCTGGACACATTCCAGCTTAACTGTGGGGTCCCCCAGGGGGCCATCCTCTCCCCCTTATTATTCAATGTTTACATGCGCCCCCTGGCCCGTGACTTTGGTCTGGAGTGTTATCAGTACGCTGATGACACCCAGCTTCTGCTGAGAGTGGACGGCAGGCCGGACTCCGTACCCGATTGTTTCCATCTATGCTTCGAAGCCATGACTGGTTGGCTGCGTGCCAGCCGGCTGAAGGTGAATCCGTCGAAGACGGAGATTCTGTGGCCTGGTCGGCCTGGACTGGGTGGGTGCCGGTTGCCTACCCTGGACGGCGAGCGGCTTAACCCATCGCCGTCGGTTAAGAGCTTGGGGGTTGTGTTGGATTCCTCGCTGACCATGGAGGCCCAGGTCTCCGCGGTCAGCAGGACGTCATTCTATCACCTCCGACAGGCTAGGCGACTGGCACCCTACCTGTCCAGGTACGACCTGGCCATGGTAATCCAAGCGACGGTCATCTCGAGATTAGACTACTGTAATGGCCTCTACGTTGGCCTTCCCCTGTCGACAATCCGGAAACTCAAGCTAGTGCAGAATGCCGCTGCTCGCTTGCTGGCAGGAGTGCGGTGAGGGAGCATATCACACCTATTCTCCGGCAACTGCACTGGCTTCCTATCGAGTACCGAATTGCCTTCAAGGTGTTGGTTTTGACCTTTAAGGCCTTTAAGGCCTTACACGGCCTAGGGCCTGCGTACCTGAAGGACCGCCTTACCCCGTACTCGCCCCCGAGATCACTGCGCTCAGATGAGCAAAATCTGTTGTTAATTCCATCAGTCCGCTCCTGCCACCTGTCGACGACTAGACAAAGGTCTTTTTCTGTGGCGGCACCGGTGCTCTGGAACGCCCTCCCAGACAGTACCCGAGTCATCTCGGAACTGGGCCCGTTCCGGAGGGCCTGTAAGACGGCCCTTTTCGGGCTGGCCTTTAATTAGGCACACCGGACTAAGAACTATGATATATGTCCCCTCACCCCGTGTTCTGACGATGTAACCTGTTTTAAATGTGGCTTTATGTTTTTATGTTTTTATCAATTGTAGGGTCGCATGTTGATATGTTGCAACATGCCGCCCATGTATTTTACTGTGATCCGCCCCGAGCCTGCTGGGAGGAGCGGAATATAAAAGTGAACAATAAATAAATAAATAAATAAATAAATAAATAAATAAATTGTCAACATCTCCCTGAAGTTTCATTTGACTTCAGTTTTTCAGAAATGTTACATTTCTAGGTAGGACACAGATCTCTCAGGCATGGCCACATTTTCATCTCCAGCTTTGCTAATTTGCCTATGATATGGCGAATACTTCCTTCCTCATTTCTGCTCTCTGATTTATAAAATAATGTTTACAGAGGCACCATCTAAAGGACTCCTAGCTTTCTGTGTTTTTGAAATGAGGCTGGCGATTCTTGGCTCGTGGTTGCATGCTTTGCATTGTGCAGACACTTGGCACAATCTGATATAATTAGTCTGCAAAAAGCTTCCTGAATCATTGCCTTAAGAATAAAGAAAGAAAGTCATCTGGCACCTTGATGATTGATCGGTTTGCTATAGGGTATGCCAGCCTTCTTTTGATCTGATACTTTTCAAAAGTGTGGGATTGTTGCCACCACCAGTGGCCATGCTGGTTGGGGATGATGGGCTTTGTACCCCAAGATATTTGGAGACTGCCAGGCTGGTATAGGACCAGTCCAAGAAGAATTTAAAACTTCCTGACCTCTGCATGAAAATCTGCTTCCAACTTTCACTGGCTCTAATATAAACAATGAGAGGGTCTTTCAGAAACTGCTAGCAGTGGTTCTCAACCTTCCTAATGCCACAACCCCAATATAGTTCCTCATGTTATGGTGACCCCCAACCATAAAATTATTTTTGTTGCTACTTCATCACTGTAATTTTGCTACTGTTATGAATTGTAATGTAAATATCTGATATGCAGGATGTATTTTCATGTGCTGGACCAAATTTGGCACAAACACCTGATGTGCCCATATTTGAATACTGATGGGGTTGTAGGGGATTGATTTTGTCATTTGGGAGTTGTAGTTGCTGGGATTTATAGTTCACCTACAATCAAAGAGTGCTTTCCCCCCTGGCTCGAAGGGACGCAAGCCTCCCTCTAGCCTCACACACTCTCCCTCATCCACACATGCACATCACAGTGCCATGTGCTCTCCTCCCTTGCTTGGAGTCTCAGAATCAGCTCTCCCCTTGGTTGAGAGGCTGACCAATCGCAGCGGGAGGAGGACTTTTGGTTGACGATTCGTCGTCTGTTTCCAAAAAGGAAGAGAAGGATGGGTGGAGAAATCTTCAACCTTCTCTGCTAAAAAGGTTCTTAAGACCATCAGAAATCCCCTTGTGACCCGTCCCCCCAGGGGTCCCGACCCCCAAGTTGATATGCTGTGCTACGGGAATGCCAAGATATTAGCCTGCAAATAAACTACTGTGGATTGTGAATGTATATAACCTTATAATCTTTAGCAAATGGAATGTGGTGTGTAACACTGGCTTTCTTTTGTCAGTACTGCTATTTTGGTTACCCCCGATACTTTAATCTCTAAGGTTGTGCTTTCCATTCTGGTCCTAATCTGTTTTTATTCTGTTTTTAACTACGTTGTGTTGTGTATTCATTGTTGTGAACCACCCTGAGCCTTTTTTGGGAAGGGTGGTATATAAATTGAAATAATAAATAAATAAATACTTGAATACCTCTATTTGCTCATGCATAAATAATAAGATCTCTAGGAGATGAGGCCCAAGACTAATCAGGAAATTCCTTTACGTTTCAAGCACACCGTTTACACATAACTTGAATATAATTCATACAATATTTTCAAATAATTTTGTTCATGAAACAGACTTTGTGTACAGCAGACCATCAGAAAACTAAGATGTCATTGTCCCAGCCACCCATGGGGACAATTTTGGATTTTGAAATTATTCATTCAACCTGTCCTGCCTTGCTGAATTCAACATGATTGTACTACTACATCTCAGATACTAATTTCACCTCTTCATATTGACACTTAAATGGTAGGCTAATGATCAGATACTTAAATATCTTTGGTTAAGCATTCTCCCTAGTGGCACACATAGTATCTCCATATTTATGCTGAAAATTGTGTTTCAGCTTTTTTCATAGTGCAGCAGCTAATAAATCGTGTGCGGGAGCTCTGTTAAATCAAGGCTGAAATCACCAATTATATTTTCCTCATGGAATGTCATTGATATCACCTAGTTTTGAAGCACAATGCTCAAAACCAGATATATCTGGCAAATCTGTAGGGAGGATGTGTGCAAGAGATGCCTCTTGTATCAGAGTTTTCATTATCGCATAACCTTGGTTACAGTGAAGTCTACTGAAGCTTAACCATTATGGTTAGTGGAGCATTCTATCTTATGAATGCAGGTGTTATCAATAAGAGGTGTGTTGGGATATGATAAGCTTAATACCTGATAACTACAACCTCACCTGCTTGCAAGATGCAGCCCCAAGGAGGATTCATGCTAGCAAAAAACACAATAGCTGGAATTTCCTCCTGTTTATTTGGTAATTGGCTGATGGCATAAGCTCAATGTAATATTATTTCTTTACATATCCACCAATCAAGTGATAAAACTGCCACTGTCAAGTGGGAAAGCATATGGATACATATTTCTGATGAAGCTTACTTAACACAAAGAAAAGTCAATGAAGATTTATAGGGACAAAACGTTACGGGATGAAGAATGATGCAGGAAAGAATATTTACCAGAAATCATAAATTACAATCCCCCCTATGTCTTAGTGTTGGCTTTCTATTGAAAAGCATGACATCTAAATGTGTATTATTGATTGGTTTGATCTGTAAAACAAAGAAGATTCTTCAAGGGTTTCATAGGAATGATTCAGAAATTTGATCTTCATGATCTCCATGACTTGATCCACAGTACTCAGACTAAGGGTGATTCTACACTCTAGAATCAATGCAGTTTGACACCACTTTAATTGCCATGGCTCAATGTTATGGATTCATGGGACTTGTACTTTTACAAAGTCTCTAGCCTTCTTTGCTAAAGGGTGTTGGTGTCTCACCAAACTACAACTCTCAGGCTGCCATTCCATTGAGCCATGACAGTATAAATGGTTTCATGCTGCTTTAAGTCTACAGTGCAGATCAGGCATGGGCAAACGTTGGGCCTCCAGGTGTTTTGGACTTCAACTTTCACCCCGACTGAGGGGGGAAAGGAAGGGGCCTGAGACTGTTAGGAATTGTGGAAGTCCAAAACACCTGGAGGGCTGAAGTTTGCACATGCCTGGTGTAGATGTGTCCTTGGAAGCTTAAATTACCCACTGGCCCTGCATTTGCCACACCACCCCCACAAATGAAGAGGCCACACTCATGGTTTGGTTACCTATGGGCAACTTTAATTATTGTTACCTAATTAGAAATCACTAATTCCATCCCCACCCCCATTGCAGTCACTGAGTCCACTCTGGCCTTGGCCATGAACTTAACCCTAAACTTGGCAGTGAACTTGATAATAAACTTGGTGAGGATAATTCAATTCCTAGAGTAATTAATATCCTACATCAAATTCCCAGGCCACTCTAATTCATCCTGCCTCTTTTATTTACACCAGAGGCAGGGGCGGTCCTACAAGATAGGCGAAGTAGGCGGCCGCCTAGGGCGCCACCTGGGAAGGGGGCGCCATCCTGACCGCATGGGGCTCCATCCTGGCCCTGCTGATGTTCCTCAGACAGTGCTGCAGCTGCCTGCTTTTTGACCCCGGCCTTGTGCACTCCGACGCCGCTTCTGGGCACACGCGGAGGTTTTCACGCAGGCGCAGTTGCTCCGGAGCTGAAGTTGAGCACAGGAGCAACTGCACATGCGCGAAAACCTCCGCGCATGCCCAGTAGCTCCCTTGCGCAGAAGCCTGTAAGCAAAGCACTCCCTATCGGGCAGGCAGGGAGTGCTTCCCCTCTCCCTTGTGTCTCCGCTGTGCGTGTGCGTTTGCAGGGAAGGAGAAAAGAATCAGTGAAGGAAGTGTAAGTGAAGGAATGAATGAAGGGCTTTCCTCCTCCTCCTCTGTGACCTCTTCTCTCCCTCCTTCCTTTCTTCGGCTCTATTTCTGTCTAGACCTGAGGGGCCTGAGGCTATGAGGAGTTGTGGGAGTTGGAGGCCAAAACACTTAGAAGGAGGGAGGCGGGCCCAAGTTTGCCCAGGCCGCTGCCTGTATTCGACCTCATTTGAACATTATGGCTGTTTTCTATTTACATTTACATTGGGATCCTAATTTTGGACTTATGGGAGACTCCTATGAATTATGAGTTGGGTGATAGGTAATATATTCTGATTTTGATGCATTTACATTGCATTTCTTGTTGATTATTATACAGTTCTGCTTAATATTGCCATACAATATAATACAAATACAATATAACAATAGAATAATGATATATTTTATATTACATGTAATATTACAAACAATATTGCAGTATAGTGGTATTGTACAAAATAGTAGTATATAATATTTTATTTTACTTTATTTTGGGTTATTTGAGTTTTATAGGAGTAATAAAAATATTTAGAAGAGGATAATTTGATTTAAATAAATAATTTTATTATTTTATAATAATAATATAATAGAATGTTACATTATATTATAATGTCAATATATTATAATATAATTATATTGTAATGTAGTATAATATAATTATGATATAATATAGTATGAGTATGGTATAATATATTGTATATACTTACATTGATACAATATAATACTACTAATGGTATTGTGATATTATAATTGTATATTTGTTTTACATGGGGGGCGGCAAAATAATGTTTTGGGGGGGGCACCAAAATAATGTTCGCCTACCATTTAAAATTACCTCAGACCGCCCCTGACCAGAGGCGCTGTCCAAACAGGGACTGAGGAGGACAGTGTGCTTGGCGTGGCTCCGCCACCTCCGAAAGTAGTCCCATGGGGACTAATTTCGGGCACACCTCTTTTCGTATCAGAGATGGCAAAGACCTCCCTCACCCCAGATTTTCCAGGGTAATTAAGGCCCTTTTCAACCTGGGTGGTGTTGCTGCATTTAGTGCTCATTTTCCCTGTCCAAAATCCCACTTTACTCAACAAATTACTTCCTTAACAAGCAAGACAGGCACATCTGGGACCTTGATGATTTTTTTGGTCTTCATCATCTTGTCTTCTGTTCCTTCCTATAATTGGGCTGCCTGCTTGATCGGCTGCCTAAGCTAAGCTATATACAGTGCGCACAGTGAGTGCACAGACTCAAAGTGCTCATTTCCCTCCATTCAGTTCAGTCAGTCGAGCAATCATTGCAGGACTTCAGATAGGATTGCTCTGTTTATCCAACAGATAATGGAAGAGAGTGATTCTCCTATGCAGGTGTTGGCAACCATGAAGTGTATATATAACCAATAGTTTTGATATTTTTAAGTATACAAAATATTTTGAACTGATCTACAACTTTTTTGTGCAAAAAAGTAAAAGGCTTATCTCCTCCCCATTTCTCCTGTCCACTGTATTTGTAAACATAAATAAATACAGCAGTTTTCTGGTACTCACTGGAGTTGGGTTCCAGAACCTAAATGGGAACCAAGATCCATGAGTGTTCAACTCCCATTGCATGCAGTGGAGCCCCCGGTGGTGTAGGACTGAAGACCAACAGGTTGGAAGTTCACATCCGAGGAGAGCACGGATGAGCTCTCTCTTTCACCTCCAGCTCCCCATGCGGGGACATGAGATGGTAAAACATCAAAAGACATCCAGCTGTCCTCTGGGCAATGTCCTTACAGACAGCCAATTCTCTCACATCAGAAGTGACTTGCAGTTTCTCAAGTCGCTCCTGACACGAGAAAAAATTGCATCCAATGACATAGTAAAATGCTGCCTGATTTTTCCAATGACATAGTAAAATCAAGTCCTGCTTTTTTGCATTTTTAGAAGTGTTTCCAAGCTGTAGGTCAGTGGTTCTTAACCTGTGGGCCACAGACAACCAGTGGGCTCCGAGCATGAAAATCTGGTGGCGAGCCTCATTCCTCTTTATTTTGTTTTATTTCACACCGCCTGCCACTCCTTCCCTGTTGCAGACCATGGCATATGTTCTGTATCAGAAACTAGAGCTGATGTGGTCTATCCAATACAATTTTCTGAATCAGCACGCCAAACTGAATAATTGCCTAATTTCACTTGCCTAGTTTCCAACAGACCTCACAATCTCTGAGGATGCCTGTGGGCAAAATGTCAGGAGAAAATGCTTCTGAAACAAGACCATACAGCCTGGAAAACTCACAGCAACCCAATGATTCCAGCCATGAAAGTCATCAACAACACTGTGATAGAAATTATTTGTGAAATAAGGGGAAAATATAACTATTCAGATATCAGAATCTTGCTGCATTTGCCCTCCTTTAAGTGATTTGATCTATTGTGTACAACTCCTGGCCTTGGGTTGAATATAATTTCAGGCAAAGTGTTCTATTCATGCCTGGGAACAGAACATTTCTTTGGGGAGCATCTCACAGGCACAGAGGCACATCTCTTAAACATGAGTATATTACACCTCATCCACTGTAATAAAAGTCCTCCTTTGCATAGGAGAAGGAATACTACATTTTTTTAAAATATTCACCACTTCTTTCTTTTCTGGCTTCTTTTTACTCAAGTGAAGATGTGCTTTAGGAGGAATTGGGAACATTTTCTTGCCATTGGTTGCATGGAGGCAAGCGGCTGTTTACTACATGTTAAGTGTTGTCACTCAGACAAGGATGAATCAGATATGACATTTGAAGAGATGGAGTAATAATGCCTTCAGGGGAGATCAACCATATGAGAGGTTAATTGGGACCACATGGCTGCTTTTCAACTAAGGGGGAAAGGCAGCAGCTTCATGATCTGCTTAGATAAACAGCAGAGCATGAATGTTGAGATTGTTGCAATCTATGTCGTATGGAGCAGTGCCATAGATTTTTAACAACTCTTTCCTGTTGCGAACATACAGGCACCATGTGCAAAAAGAAGTGCACATGCTCATCCCTAGGCTGTACATCTTAATGCAGAAGTGGGGAACTTATGGCCTCTGGACCAAATATGGCCCATTCGTCTTATTTTAGGCCTTTACCTACTAATGTTCCATTATTGGATCGTGTGAGATGTAACAGGAAAGCTAAGCTACACTAGCTTTGCACCTTTTGGATCTTTCCCCCAAACTTTGTGTGTTGGAAATAGCCACCTTTCAAGCCTCCAATTATAAATGTGTATAATTGTTAACCTTGTTAACATTCTCTCCTGACATTTTGCCCACATCAATAGCAAGCATCCTCAGAGATTGTGAGGTCTGTTGGAAACTAGGCAAGTGAGGTTTATATATCTGTGGAACATCCAGCATGGGAGAAAGAACTCTTGTCTGTTTGAGGCACACGTGAATATTGCAATTGGCCAGCTTGATTAGCATTAAATAGCCTAGCAGCTTCAAAACCTGGCTGATTCCTGCCTGAGGGAATAATTTGTTGGGAAGTATTAGCTGGCCCTGATGGTTTTCTGTCTGGAATTTCCCTGCTTTCTGAGTGTTGTTCTTTATTTATTGTCTTTATTTTAGAGTTTTTTAAAATACTGGTAGCCAGATTTTGTTCATTTTCATGGTTTCCTCCTTTCTGTTGAAATTGACCACATGCTTCTGGGTTTCAATGGCTTCTCTATTGGAAACAAAAGATTCCCCTAGGCAGGAAGCAGCCAGGCTTTAACGCTGCAAGGCTATTCAGTGCTAATCAAGGTCACCAATTGCAACATTAGACACAGACAAGGGTTCTTTCTCCCACCCTGGACAATCCACAGATATATAAACCCCATTTTCCTAATTCCCAACAGACCTCACAACCTCTGAGGATGCTTGATATTGATGTGGGCCAAATGTCAGGAGAGAATGTTTCTGAAACATGGCCATACAGCCGGGAAAACTCATTGCAACACAGTGATTTCAGCCATGGAAGCCTTTGACAACACAAATATTATTCCGTTTTGAATCTCATATATGTCCTGCAATTACAGTGATGCAGTTCATCTACATTGTAGAATTAATATATTTTGACATAATTTTAACTGCCATGGCTCAATGCTTTGGAATCATGGCAACTAGTTCTAAAAGGTCTTTAGCCTTCCTTGCCAAAGACTTCTGGTGCTGCACCCAACTACAGTTCCTATGATTACGTAGCATTTAGCCATGACAAGTAAAGTGCTATCAAACTGCATTAATTCCACAGTGTAGATGCATCTTTTGCCAGATGAATAGTGATATAGAGCGAAACAGATGTTTTAAGGAGTATGACTTGATTGTTTGACTTCATCTGTTTGGATAGCATTCTGAGAGGGGTTGCATTTCTGCTCCTATTGCAGTAGGATGAAGTAAGTGGAGGGAGAAGAAAAACCTCTTACAAGTAACTCTGATGAGAAGTTTGGTATTGTGGATTGAACCAAGCCCTTAAAGGAAATGGAAGCAAAGGCATGAAACTCCCTTTGAAATATGAAAAACGTGTGAAGCAGTGGATTAAGAGGACTGAGAACAACATTAACATTGACAGTATAATTTTTTAATAAACAGGAGAATAATAGAACAGGTTGCCCAGGAGAGCTGTGTGTTCCCTTTTACTATAAGCTTACAGTATATGAAGAAACTTCATGGGATTTCTTCTTCTTCTTTGTGCTTTAAAGTCTTGGAAGTGCCCGCATTGCAGAGGATGGAAGAAACAAAGGAAAGTAATCTGTGCCCAAAAGAATAGTTTAAAAATACATTTGAAAGGAGAAACAAAACAATGCAAAATGCTTTAGAGTACAGTATGTAACTTATTAGCATGTAGGTATGGATATAAACAAACAGTGCAGTCCTATCATGTTCATAAGTTAGTTCCAGTGAATTATTGCTACGTATAGAATCCTAGAGTTGGGAGAGACCTCATGAGCTATCCAGTCCAACACCCTGCCAAGAAGCAGGAAAATCACATTTAAAGCATCCCTGACAGATGGTCATCCAGCCTCTGCTTAAAAGCCTCCAAATAAGGAGCCTCTACCACACTCCAGGGCAGAGAGTTCCACTGCTGAACATCTCTCACCATTATTTTATTTATTTTCAGTGTTTATACCCCACTACTTCTCAACCCCCGAGGGGGGACTCGGTGCAGCCTAACAGACGGCAACAATTCGATGCCACACAATACATAGTAAACAACAGTTACAATTAAATACATTAAAATACACCTAGAATTAAATACATTAAAATACGGTTAATATTAAAAACATCATGTACATTCATCAAGTTCTTCCTAATGTTCAGGTGGAGTTTTCTTTCCTTTAGTTTGAAGTCATTGTTCTACATTCTAGTCTCCAGGGCAGCAGAAAACAAGCTTGCTCCCTACGATTTCACTTATTTATATATGGCCATTATGTCTCCTCTCAACTCTATACTTAAGGAAAGCTCTTGAAATACTTAATTTTTTTTCTTCTCTTTCCCCCATCTGATATAATGGTTTGGGGGGATCCTCAAGAACAGTGGTTCCCAACCTTTTTTTGACCAGGGACCACATGACCAGGGACCACTCTGACCAGGGACCACTCTTCAACATTAGTACCAAAAGAGTTACAAATCAGTTTTTGGTCAACTTTAGATTCGGTTTGGTAATTTGGGATGCTGATTCAGAAGATAGCATTGAATAGATCACATCAGCTCTGGTTTCTGATACAAAACATATGCCATCCAGTAGTCACCATTTGCTCACCCACAGAAACCATATGTAATAATCTAAAGCTGATGTGGTCTAGCCAATGCAATTTTCTAATAATCAACACCCCAAATAACCCCAGAAACAGGTCTAAAAATGAAGACACCAAGGCATCTCCACTTCCAGGTGCCATGTGGAACAGCTCCATTCAGGGGGAGGAGAAGCAGCAGTCAAGAGGCTTGTTTTTGCACCTTTTGTGGGTAGTCAGCCTCTCCCCTCCTGACATGCCCATTTCCTCAGCACTATAACAGAGTCTCATGAGACCAGTTGCTCTTGTTGCAATGGGGTTGTAACGGTGAGGCCGCAGACCATATTTTAGTTCTTGGGGACTACTAGTGATACATAGACCACAGGTTGGGAACCACCGCTCAAGAGAAAGGACCTTAAAAGAAACATGCTGTTTATGAAAGCATGTATTTCCATGCGTGTAAAGACAATACTGAATGCAATCTAAATATTTTAATGTATTGATACTCAATCAATATGATGCACTTCTTTCAAATGTGATTCACAGCATCATAAACATTCACACCTAGCTCCAACAGAAAGAGTTCTTTCTCCCACCCTAGACCTTCCACAGATATATAAACCCAACTTTCCAGTTTCCAACAACCTCACAACTTCTGAGGATGCTTGCCACAGATGCAGGTGAAATGTCAGGAGAGAATGCTTCTAGAACATGGCCATACAACCCGAAAAACCTACAACAACTCAGTCACAGCATCTTGTCAGGATATTCTTCTTCTTCACATTTATTTGAAATCCCTTCTTTTAGGAATCTGAATTTTTGGATAAAAATTCAGCTTTTTGGAATATAAGAAATCCAATAATCCTGATGCCAGTTGGCTTATGTAATTTTAGTCTAGAGATTAAACATGGCATGATTCATTGAAATATGGTTTTATTATGCTTAATATGTTTTAATGTTTAAATTATGTTTAAACTGATGTGGTATGTTTTAACGCACCATGGAGGTGCGATTGTAATCCGCCTTGATTCCCACTCTGGGTAGAGAAAGGCGGGATATAAATAAGGAAAATAAATAAATAAATGTCTACCTTCCATTATGTTCCTTCCTTGGAGGCTTCTAAACAGAAGCTGGATGGCCATCTGTCAGGAGTGCTTTGATTGTGCCTTTCTTGCATTGCAGTGGGTTGGGCTGGATGGCCCGTGTAGTCTCTTCCAATTATTCTATGTCTGGTTTGGTTCCCTTGAAGACGGACTTCAGCTTGTCCAACGCTCGGCTGCCAGATTAATAACCGGGGCTGGGTACAGGGAGCGGTTGACCCCCCTGTTTAAAGAGCTCCACTGGCTGCAATTTATTTTACGGGCCCAATTCAAGGTGCAGGTGATTACCTACAAAGCCCTAAATGGTTTGGGACCCGCCTACCTTTGCGACCGGCTCTCCCCCCATGAACCGGCTCGAGCCCTTCGCTCCTCGAGGGAGGTCCTCCTTTCACCTCCACCAGTTTCACAGACCCGGTTTCTGAATACTGGGGAGAAAGCTTTCTCCTCTGTGGCCCCCCGACTCTGGAACTTCCTTCTGGGAGAGATCAGGAATGCCCCTTCACTGGAAGCCTTTAAGAGACAATTGAAAACCTGGGTTTTCCACCTAGCCTTTGGAGACGCCCGTTTCTAGGATTTCCTTCCCCTTTGCGACTCTTCACGTTTTGGCCCTACTCCATTGATCTCCCCCAGTTTTTAAACACTGTATATGTACATGTGGCCCACTCTCTCGTCTTCTTTTTTCCTTTTGTTTTAGATGCATTTGTTATTGTGTTTTTGTTAGATGTATTCATTTTACTGTGTTTACTGTTTTTATTGTGTTTATTGTTTTTCTTGATGTCTGATATTGTGTGATTTGTGGTTTGGGCATGGCCCCATGTAAGCCGCTCCGAGACCCCTGTGGGGAGAGGGAAGCGGCTTATAAATAAAGTTTATTATTATATTATTATTATAGGTTGAAAAGAGCTGAATTTCTCAATTGTGACAATTAAAAAAATAGTATTGATGAAGTAAAAGATTCTGAAATGTTCTTGCAGCTTGTGCTTTGCCAGTTAGTCCCGTCGTCTCTAATAAATATCAGCTGGCTTTCTTGAAAAGCCATTTAGTGACAGATGTGATTAATGCAGTTACATCTTGCTGTATTATAAGGTGCAGCATGTTGCCAGGTGTCTGCATTGACTATTGGATAAAAGATAAATATGCAGGTACTTGTTCTGACAGAGGAGGCTGAATGCCGAAAGAATATACAGCCTGAGTTTGCCCTCTGCTGGTTTGCCAAGTTAATATTTTGTCATAATGACCTATTCCTTTTAGATAAAAATATGTTATAGATATACCAATAGCTGTGTTAAAAGGAGTGGAATGTGAAGATTTTTGGCTTCATGTATAGATGAGCTTAGGAGAGTTTTTCTTTTAATACAAGGCTAAAGGGAAGGAAAGGGGAGGGTAAATTCATAAATATGCCAACACCTGTCAGACTACTCATTTTCATTTTCATACGAACATTTGTGCATGTATAGCCACTTCTTGAGTGGTATTATTATATCCTCAGCTATAAAACATAATTGTATACAGTTGTGAGAGTGGGATACAATGCAATACAATCCAGAAAGATGCCCTGAATTTTCAAAGGGCTGCAATATATGATAAAAATGTTTTAGATCTTTACAGTGGACCATCAGTGTGTGTGAAAGCAATAAATCTGCTTACTGAAAGTCAATTTCCCTGGATTCAGAACTCTCTCTGAGAAGGTTCATGTTATATGTGCAGTAGTAAGAGCTCTGGTATTAGTATATGTGGTTAGCCATGAAGCCATTGCCTTTGTTCATACCTCTGCAAATGGATTGAAATTTGTGAATATAATTCAATTGAGCTGTTTCTCTTTCAAGTTTTTTCTCTCTTATTTCCTTGGCTAATGATCACAACCTGTAAATCCCTTACTGTGTGTCCAGGGAGGTTGAAGTGTTCTGCAACAGGGTTTGGGTTTTGCCATTTCGAATGTCTATTAAATCTTCTCATGCCCAGGCTATCCTCTTTGTCCAATGCAGTGTGTTGCACTCCAGGCCTGGAAAACCTATTACCACCACACCACACCACACAAGAGTCCAGGAATATAAACAGTTTATTGTAAAACATATAAAAACACCTTCGACCAGTTTCGACTACTGGATGCAGAGGATGTTGACAAGATTGTCGCAGCCCTTAGACCGACCACCTGCTCCCTCGACCCGTGCCCCTCCACGCTGATTTGAGCTTGCGTGGAGGGTTTACGAGGCCCTCTGTTGAATATAGTCAACTGCTCCCTTGAGCAAGGAGCATTTCCAGAGGAGCTAAAAGAGGCGGTGGTCAGCCCATTGCTGAAGAAGCCCGGGCTAGACCCCGCGGCTCCCTCCAATTACCCCCAGTGTCCAACCTTTCGTACCTGGGCAAGGTGATTGAGAGGGCAGCAATGGACCAGCTGCAGGCATTCTTGGATGATGCAACCTGGTTAGACCCCTTCCAGTCCGGCTTCCGTTCAGGCCATGGGACGGAGACTGTCCTGGTCTCCATCACAGACCTACTCCGCTGCCACTTGGATCGAGGTGGATCGGCGCTGCTCGTGTTATTGGACCTCACGGCAGCGTTTGATACTGTCGATTACCAACTTTTGACACACCACCTGGCGGTAGCAGGGGTGAGGGGGACAACCCTCAACTGGCTGTCCTCCTTCCTCCAAAACCACCTGCAGCGAGTGAAGTGGGGAGGGGTGGTCTCCGGGGGTTCCCCTCTACTCTGTGGGGTCCCTCAGGGGGCCATTCTCTCCCCGCTGTTATTTAACATCTATATGCGACCACTCGCCCAGGTGGTGCGGAGTTTTGGGCTGGAGTGTCACCAGTACGCTGATGACACCCAGCTCATTCTGAGGATGGACCCCGGGGTGGCCTCCGTACCCGATAATTTCCATCTCTGCCTTGAGGCCGTTACTGGATGGCTGCGAGCCAGTAAGTTGAAGGTGAACCCGGCGAAGACAGAGATCTTGTGGCTGGGCCGCCCGGAGGGGGTAGGGACCCAGCTGCCGACGTTTGATGGCATCTGTGAAAAGCTTGGGGGTCCGGCTGGACACCCAACTGTCCATGGAGGAGCAGATTGGCTGCGCCTGCAGGACAGCTTTCTTCCATCTACGTCTGGCAAAACGTCTGGCTCCTTACCTCTCGACCTGGCCACGGTGATCCAAGCCACGGTCATCTCGAGGCTCGATTACTGTAATGCGCTTTACATTGGCCTTCCCCTGTCGGTGATCCGGAAACTTAAGCTGGTGCAGAATGCTGCAGCCCGCCTGCTTTCAGGAGCTTTAAGATCTGACCACGTGACGCCACTCTTGCGCGAGCTGCACTGGCTCCCAATTGAATTCCGGGTCATCTTCAAGGTGCTAGTTCTAACTTTTAAGGCCTTGTATGGTTTGGGGCCAGTGTACCTGAGGGAGCGACTTACCCCTTATGTGCCTGGGAGATCACTGCGTTCTGAGGGGCTCAACTTACTAGAGGTGCCCAGCATCGGAGTCTGCAGACTGGCCACCACGCGGCGGAGGGCATTCTGCAGCCGCTCCACCCTGTGGAACGGCCTCCCCGAGGAGATCCGGGCCATTTGGGCCCTCCTGCCATTCCGCAGAGCGCTAAAAACATGGCTTTTTAGAATGGCATTTGGCCCTTAGCCAATTAGCTGCTATGCTGTGTTTAAGGTCTTACTTGGCTTGCCACTATTTTTAAATTGAGCCTGCCGCATGTTTACAGGGGGGTTTAAATTTTTTAATGTGTTTTAATGTATTTTAATTGTATTTTTAAATGAATTTTATGTGCTTGCTTCTCTTCTGTAAACCGCTCTGGGCACCAGAGAGAGCGGTATAGCAAATCGAATTTAATAAATAAATAAATAAATATTAGATTATAGTATATATAGATGTTATAATATATCAAAATTATAACATAATATAACATTATATTATATTATTTATTATATTATTATAATAAAATTATTATACAATAAAAATAAAAACCACTAAAATAAAATAATGCTTCCTTGTAGTCCCCTTCTCTGGGGAGTTTTATGCAGAGGCTTGATGGCCATCAGTCGGGGGTGCTTTGATTGTGTATCCCTGGGGGTTGGGCTGGATGGCCCTGGGGTCCCTTCCCTCTCGATGACTTCCTGTTTCCACCTTTCTAAAAACCTCCTGACAGCGAGCCGCTCTGCTTGCCTGCCTGCCTCACCCTCTCGCCCTGCCCGCTCGCTCGCCGCTCACCCAGCCCGCAGCTCACCTTGCCGGGCGCCCGCTCACCCACTCTGGCTCTCCCATCGCAGGCGACAGCAAGGCCAGGCAGGGGAGCTGTTGCTGGCACTGGGAGAGCCAGAGTGGGTGAGAGGGCGAGGCGAGTGGCGAGTGGGTGGGGCGAGGCAAGCGGCAGGCAGAGGGAGCGGGCGGGGTGAGGTGAGCGGCGAGCAAGCCTGCCTGCCTACCGGGCCCTTAGGAGGGCCGGATAGAATCGACCAAAGGGCCGTATCAGGCCCTCGGGCCGTAGTTTGCCCTCCCCTGGTCTAGGAGCTTAAGATCATCTGGGGAAGCCCTGTTCTCGATCCCGCCTGCCTTGCAAGTGTGAGTGGCACAGACGAAGGTGAGGGCCTTCTCAGTAGTGGCTCCCTGACTATGGAACTCCCTCCCCTGGGGTATTAGATTGGCCTCCTCCCTCCTGACTTTCTGGAAAAAAGTAAAGACCTGGCTCTTTGAGCAAGCTTTTGAGAATGCAGCGGAATAGATAACATGGAACTATGAATGATTAACATGGAATGGCCAGACGATGTTACTGGATAACGTTTTCAACAGGATGACACTGATGATTATATGTTTTAATGGTTTTTATATACTACACTTGATCTTAGCCAAAAGGCCAAGAAGTGATTGGTTTTTATATGTGTTTTATAATGTCATGTTGATTGTTTTTAATTGCACTTTAATGAATGCCTGGCATTGAATTATGTCAATCTGTAACCTGCCTTGAGTCGCCGTTGGGCTGAGAAAGGCGGGCTATAAATATTTAAAAGTGGGAAGGGACATAATTAAATAGACTTGTGTACTCCATCAGTCTTAAGTGTAATGTTGCCTGTTTTTACAGCAATACAATATTCTGAGGGTCAAATTAGATCTGGGATCAGGTCTCTGACATTTCCTTTGAGAGTCTCATTGTCCCATGTAAAAAAAGGCAGTCGTTTAGGGACTCCTCTCTCCAGTGAGTTTTCTTAGAGTTGCCATAGTTCTGAAATTCTTTCTCTGAAGCTGTTGCTTATCCAATGGTGCAACAACATATAGTTTGTAATAATTTGCCCCAAAGAACAAGCAGCAGGTTTTCATCAGGAAAACAGCTAATTTTCCCCACTTATATACCAATTCTCCCCCTTATCTTTAACCATTTTAACATTTGCAAAAACTGAGAGTGAAGATCATTAGACCAGTGTTTCCCAACCGCTGTTCTGTGGCACACTAGTGTGTCGTGAGCGATCACCTGGTGTGCCGTGGGAAAACCTCTCTTCCCCCTTTCTTCCCCCTCCTGCCGAACTCCTGCTGCTGCTTGGGGGAGGAGGAGGAAGGGCCGGGCAGTGGCAAAAAAGAAGAAGGAGCTGGGGCACCACCTCCTTCAGCCGTTTCCCCAGCCAGCCAGCCAGCCTCCAATCAAGGGAGGGCAGGGAACGGAAGTGGAAGTGAGAAGCGCAGTCCGAGGCAGGCCCACCGGCTTCTTCTTTTGAACCGCAGGAAAGAAGGAAGGAAGGAAGGAAGGCAACCATGGACTGAGTGAGTGCCTTCCCTTCTGGTGTGGAAGAGGGAGAGAGACATTCAGGAAGGAAGCCACCTGGGATTTCTGTGTGGGAAGTTTGGCCCAGTTCTATCAATTGTGCGATTCAGAATGCTCTTTGATTGTAGGGGAACTATAAATCCCAGTAACTACAAATCCCAAATGGCAAGGTCTATTTCCCCTGAACTCCATCTGCATTCATATTTGGGCATATTGAGTATTAATTTCAAGTATGGTCCAGATACATCATTATTTCAGTCCACAGTGCTCTCTGGGTGTAGGTGAACTACAACTTCCAAACTCAAGGTCAATTCCCAAGCAAACCCTTTCAATACTTTCTGTTGGTAATGAGAGTTCAATATGCCAAATTTGGTTCAATTGCATTGTTGCAAGAGTTCAGAATGCTCTTTGATTCTGTGTTAATTATAAATCCCAGAAACTGTAACTCCCAAATGTCAAGGTCTATTTTCCCCAAACTCCATCTGTGTTCACGTTTGGGCATATTGAGTATTCATGCCAAGTTTGGTCCTGATCCAACATTGTTTGAGTCCACAGTGCTCTCTGGAAATAGGTGAACTACAACTCCAAAACTCAAGATCAATGCCCACCAAACTCTTATAGTATTTTCTCTTGGTTATGGGAGTTCTGTGTGGGAAGTTTGTGTCTTTCTGCCATTCCTGCCAGGATATCTATGTTGTGTTCATCGAAACAGGCCCAGGTTTCTCACTGAGTGTATAAATACATTAAAAACATATTAACTATATGTATTACTGTGTTAGAGTGTCATTTTGTGTCATTTTGGTTGGTGGTGTGCCCCAGGATTTTGTTAATGTAAAAAGTATGCCGTGGCTCAAAAAAAGGTTGGGAAACACTGCATTAGACAATGAACAAAGACAGCTTGTACTATCTTTTGTGAACAAATCCAAAGAAATTAATCTAGCAAAATCCTGCCTGCTTTCTACGTATGGCTACAAGGGTCATGGTAAATTAATCTAGCAAAATCCTTCCTGCTTTCTACGTATGGCTACAAGGGTCATGGTAAAGGGGCAAGGAGTGGGCAAATCTCCTCACTTATCCAAATACCTAATTTTGTTTTTGTTCAGAAGTAAATTCATTTGAAATCCTACATTATAAAAATATCATGATTGTTGTAATCCTTCAAGTCATCTCTGATTTATGGCAGCTATGAGGACAGAGGATAATGTTCACGGGATTTTCTTGGTGGATTTCTTCTGGAGCTGAGAGAGCATGATGTGTCCAAGGTCATGCAGTGGGTTTCTGTGGCTGAATGGGGATTTGAATCATGGTTGTCTAGTGTCAAACAAACACTCAAGCTTTTATAGTATGCTAACCTTCTGATATAAATATCCAATCATCAAGAATGCAACATAGATATTTCAATGGAAATGTAAATTGACTCCTCCACAAGTTGTTAACATTGTGTTCTAAACATAAGGCAGGCACTATACCTTCTGGACTAGTGTCTGGCTGAGAATGACTGCGAATTGGCAGACGTTAAATCATCTGCAAAGATGCAGCTAGATGATATCACAGCAGAAGTGGAAATGTTTGGAATTGCAAAACAACAAAGCGCAACCGAATTTTGCAGTCTTCAGACAGCCATCTGAGAGAAAAGTGTGCTTTTCTGTCCTGTAATGATTTTTAATGGCATATTGCTTAAGTTAATGAACATTCTGTGATGTAACATGGATTTGTGCTGATTGTAAATATCATTGGGGTGTTTTAAAGTTTGCAGCCACAAAGTATAGTGCTGACATTCTATGAAAGTAAAAGGGAGAGTTTTTCAGTCCCAAAACTGCTAGTGCAGAGCCTTCTAAACACTAATGTAGTGCCTATCGCCCACAGGTGTGTTGCGTGAAAAATGTTCCCACCACCACTCCTGCCTCCAGAAGCAAAGGCAGCCACTTGGAGAGAATGTGTTGGCCATCCCTGGAGGAGGAGGAAAAACATGGAGGAGAAAGAGGACAAGTAGGGGCTGGGCTGCAGTGGGAAGGGAAGCACAGAATTAGAAGAGACCCCCAAAGGGCATTTGGTCCAACCCTCTTCAGACTCTGTTTAAAAAACTCAGGAGAGGTTTAATCACTGGAGAAGTGGAATGTTTTTGCTGTTCAAGTGTAGGTATTGTTATAACTTTTAGAATTTGCACAAATTATATTGAAATGCAGTAATTATCAGTAAAATGGATAATTAAGAAAACAAAACCGGAATTGTGATTAACCACATGGGAATCAACTGTAGTACATAAGATGTGTAAAGGAAAAAAATCCAAACATATATAATACAATAATATACCTATATTGTATGAAAATCTTATAAGGGGTTGCTTTAACCTCCAGCTTGTTATTAAAATTGAATTACCATGTCAAGAAAGGATGCACCAACATGAAAAGTTTGGAGAGCTCTGCACTAGCATATGGATGGAGTGATAAGGCACTAATTGAAATCTCTGGTTTCCTCTTAGACCATTCAGTGATTCTGTTCATGGAAAAGCCACTGAATACAATTAAGTGATTTGCTTTCTGTCCATGGTGCTGAATGCACACAACCACTGGGTAACCTTTCCCCTTACCTAGCATTTACTGCAATGATATGGGAGCAGGTTTCTAATTTTTTTCCCAATTCTGGATGGGAACTAACCTTGTTGCCATAATCCAGTGGTTCACAACCTGTGGATCCCCAAATGTTTTGGCCTTCAACTCCCAGAAATCCAAACAACTGATAAACTAATAAAACCTTACAGTTCTTAAATGAAACTTTCTGCTGTGTGTTTTCAAATCATTTCTGACTTATAGCAACTCAAAGATGAATCCGTCACAGGGTTTTCTTGGCAGAAAGGAGGTTTACCCTGATGTTCTTATGAGATTGAGAGAATGGGAATTGCCCAAGGTAAGATTTCCATAGCAGATCCGGATTCACAGTGTCCTAGTCCAACATTCAAACCAATGCCCTACGCTGGCTTCCAAAAACACCATGTGTCATATCTGAAATATAAGAATGCTTTCTTTGAGGTGTTATGCAAAAATGGACACATGGAAAGCAAAACAAATGAACAAACAAACACACCAAAACCTAAGCAAGTGCTTGTAAACAGTGTATTTATCTGGAGGGTATGCTTCGACAGTAGAGTGAGGAGGGGGTACATAATTGAGTGTGGATTTAAATCAAACAGAGCTTGTAATGGCTTGTAATGGCAACTTTGAAGATGAATTCATTAATCTTGGCCATGAGAAATTAGGAATTTAGTGCTTTTAACAATAAAATGGTAATTGTTTTTGTTAAATTAACACCAATTAAATAGTTACTGAAATGTAAAGAACACAATATGGGAATTGCCAAGAACGGCATTGAAAAGAATGCCATTATTAGTCCATAGGGCCATATATTTTCATTGGCTCAATTTTTTTTCATTTTAAAGTTGCCTTGGCCCAGCCTACTTTCTGCCATAGATAGATTGTTGCCTGGTGATAATAGAAGTCCAACACATCTGGGAATTGTCAGCTTGGAAAAGGCTGTCTTAATGCATAAGATCTCACTTTACAGCCTGTTCCCTTGCTATTTATCAATGATCTACATTTCTTCCCTCTGCCAGGATGTGCACTGACTATTCACCATTCAAACATCTTGTTGGTTAAAGGCTAAATATGGACTTGGCTAAATTGTACTGGCTGTTAGGAATTGTGGGAATTGAAGTCCAAAACATCTGGAGGGCCAAAGTTTGCCCATACTCGGCATATAAGGATTGGTGTGTTTATTTCAATAGAAGATAATGATCATTTTTGCCATTGCTGTTATAAATAAATGACTATAAAGCACAGAAGCTAGCTCAGGCATGGGTAAACTTCGGCTCTCCAGGTGTTTTGGACTTCAGCTTCCATAATTCTTAGCCTCAGGCCTTTTCCTTTCCCCCCTCATCCACTTAAGCATATACCAGTCTCTATCTGTTCACCCATTAAAAACTCATTATCACCATGTCTAAGAAATTAGAATTGATGCTGTCTATTTTGAGAAAAGAATGACATTTGATACCATGATCTTTTGGAAAACCAGAATCTCCAAAGCCTTTTGGAAGCATGACCTTTTGGAGATTAATTGGCATTCACACCATTTGGAAAATCTTAACCTTTTTATAAAGAATAATGTACCTGAGAAGAGCTAAAAATTCATTTGAGTGAATCTTCTCTTCAGTGGTAAATGATATCCACTTGTATTTATGCAATGCAAATTAGGTTTCTCAGTTGTTAGACTGATCAACTTGGTTATCTCTTTGAACTTTGAAGATATGCCAATGCACAAAATATATAGCAGATCTTCAAAAGTGTTATTTCAGTTGCCCAAAAACATAAATAAAATATATTTGGTTTTAAATCATGCTCTCAAGAGATGAAAACAAGTAGTCTTCATTAAAAATAACATAGTTGGGTTATTTACAAACTTCATGTATTCCGCATACAGGTACATTACTTATCAGTTGGAAGTTTAAACTGTTGTGGTCTCATCTCTGTCTTATGTCTAATGTATAATAAACACTGACTATATAATACAATACAATACAATACAATACACAACACTGACTTCTAAAATAGAGTCTCATCCTGAATAGTCCCAGATCTGATCACATGGTTTGCTATCCCTCCTACAACCTCAAACAACATGGAGTTAAGGGAAAACTGCATACCAATACACACTTATACAGTATAGTAAGAAATCTGAGTGATATGCATAACAAATAACTAGTATAGGAGGCTTGCAGAAGGTTGCTATTTCTAACTATCTAATGCAATTTTCTGAGTTGGCATCCCAAGTAATTCCAGCAACAGGCCTAAAAAGCAAGACACCAAGAAATATTTTTGTTGTTGGGCTGTCTATAATAACTGTTTTAAAATCTCTTGACCTTATATTAGAAAAGAAATGAAATATAGTGACGCTTGATCTAATTCAGTTTGTCCATCTGTTTTACACATAACATATATTTAATATTTACAGAAAGGGTTCAGGTTGGACCAGTAGAACCAAAAAGAGATTGCTGTCAAAGCTTGGCCTCTGTGGTCTCCTGGGACTCAGTTGTGAAACCGCATTTCTTCAGAAAGGATGATTTAATGGATACCTGGGAATTCACCTCATTGAATTTAATGGGGCTTACTTCTGAAGAGACATAAGAGAATATGGATTTAGGATGAGAATGAATAGCTTCATCTCAATGCCCAGTATGAGTCCTATATCCACAGGATTTGTATCCATTGTTTCATTTATCCACATTCATTTATTTCCTCTCTAAGCATGTACTAGGTCTTCCATCATGACTTTATGGAATCCTTGGGCCAGAGGTCCCTCATTTCAATAGGATCCACTATTATCCACAGTTTTGCATATCCATATGAATTACGGGAACATATCCCCTGCGGATATTTCAGGTCACACTGGATGTCACTCACTGATCAGTGCCAGAGAGACATAGAAGCCAAGAGAGAAGGAAATTGCAGGGGGAGGGAGCAAGTATTGAAGGAAACATTTCAATTAATTAGGCGTACTCGCTTCATATGGGTTCATATTGGGAGAAATAAATGCACCCGCAGCTTCAAGTGCCAGCATTGTATGAACAATAAACACACCAAAAGAAGGATAACTGAAGTTTTTTCTAAATAATAATACACAAAACTGGGAAATGGAAACTAACAGAAATGAGAAGAGAGTGGCAAAAATAAGTGTAGATCCATACACTTTCCTTTACTGCACACTTGCCATCTGGAAAGACTTTAGCAGCATTATGTACACAATTAGGTGGTTGTGGTGCCTATGTATCAGAGGATCTGATGTGGTGAAATGGGGGTTAGATGCCAGGCACCCTCCTGTTGAACAAACCAAATGGCCGCTCCCACATATTGTACAGTCAGCCCTCCACACTTGTGGGTTTGTGTTTTATGGGTTTAACTATTTATGAATTTGATTGAGATGTCCTCTATAGGAATGTCTTTGTCCTCCAGTGCAACTCTGTGGCCAACTTCCAACAGAAGTTTACTATAGAGTCATACTGGAGAACCTGGAGATTTATGGGGTCAAATAAAAATAGCATTTTAAAAGGGTTGTTGTAGGTTTTTCAGGCTGTATGGCCATGTTCTAGTCTTGGAACAGTTTCTCCCCATAGAGATGTTAAAAGTATTGTTGAAGGCTTTCATCGCCGGAATCATTGGTTGTTGTCGTTGGTTTTTCAGGCTGTTTGGCCATGTCCTAGAACAGGGCTGTCCAACTTCTACCAGCCCAAGGGCCGGAATTCTGGTCACTGATGACCTGGGGGGCCGCAGCGGGGACAGGGTCGCACACAGGGGTGAGGCCACTCATGGGAGGTGGGGCCGCTTGCGGGGACGGGGCCATTTGCGGGCCTGCACAGCAGGGCGGGAGCGGTGAGGGGCCCTCTGCCATATCCCTGGCTGCTGCAGCGGCTGCCCCGGGAGCTTACTTTCCTTTCTCTTCCTTTCTCTTCCTTCCGCTCCCGGGCGCGGCCGCTGCAACAGCCAGGGACATGGCGGAGGGCCCCTCGCCACTCCCGTCCTGCCGCACATGCCCGGCGTCCTGCGCGTCCTGCCCCTTTTTGGCGGGGCTGGGTGACATCAGGCGTGGCGCTGGCGGGGAGGAGGAAGAGGCTTCCCTCCACCTCTTCCTCCTCCCTGCCGGCGCCACACCTGACATCACCCAGCCCCACCGAAAAGGGGCGGGCCGCGCAGGACGCCGGGCATGCATGGCAGGGCAGGAGCGGCAAGGGGCCCTCCGCCATGTCCCTGGCTGTTGCAGCAGCCGCGCCCCGGGAGCTTACCTTCCTACTCTAAAGGAAGAGAAAGGAAGGGCAGCCGCTGCAGCAGCCAGGGACATGGCGGAGGGCCCCTCGCCGCTCCCGCCCTGCCGTGCATACCCGCGAGTGGCACTGCCCCCATGAGCAGCCCCGCCCCCATGAGCGACCCAGCTGCCCGCAAGTGGCCCCGCCCCCTGCGAGCAACCCCGCCCCCCAGAGATCGAATTTTTCCATTTTTTAAAAAAAGCTGATTTTTTTGCAGGAGGGTGCGGGCTGCATCCAAGGGGCTGGTGGGCCGTGTGCAGCCCACGGGCTGCCTGTTGGACAGCCCAGTCCTAGAGCATACCCATACAGCCCAAAAAACCTACAACAATCCAGTGATTCTGGCCATGAAAGCCTTCAACAATACAGCATTTTGAAAAATTAATAGTCTTTCATGGGGTCCATGCTAGGTGTTAAATACATCTCACCATGTTAAAACAGCAAATGTGGCTCTTAATGAGACTTCAGGAATGGGAATAAAGCAATACTTGTGCCCATTAATGTAATACATACATGTTATCTAGATAACATGTCAGAGGCCTGGGACGCGCCACCCTTTGCACCACCTACTGCTCCCTTCCTAGGAGGAAGAGGTGGGGCCAGGGGTGGGGCCGGGGGCGGGGAGGGGAGGGGCCGGGGGCAGAGACAGACCCTTTGGCCCCCCAGGTGATCAGTGACCTTCTACCGGTCCTTGGGCAGGTAGAAGTTGGACAGCCCTGGTCTATAGGGTATAAGATACTATTTGAAAGCCAGTGTGGTATAGTGGTCTGAGTGTTAGACCGCAACATTAGGAAACCAGAGTTGAAATCAGTTTATTTGTGGAAACACAGTGGGTGGCCTTGGGCAAGTCACAATGTCTCAGCCTTAAAGGAAGGCAATGGCAAACCTCCTCTGAACAAATCTTACCAAGAAAACCCTTTGATAGAGTCACCTTTGAGTTGCAATAAGTCAGAAATGACTTAAGGATACACAACAGCAACAACAACAGTAGTGCTGGGCATATGCTTAAAGAGCTGGGCATATGTTTTGAATGCAATTTTCCTGCTTCTTGGCAGAATGGGATTGGAGTGAATGGCCCACAAAGTCTCTTTCAACTCTATGTTTCTATTACTTTAGTCCAATTGTTTTGGACTGCAACTCACATCAATTCAGTCATTGTGGACAATGCCTTATCATTAAATAGCTGTAGTTTGACCATGGCTCAGCTGAATTATTCGTGTGAACTATGTTAGAGTCTTCTAACTTACCAATAATTTTAGCCCTCAGTGTTATTTAGTGTTCATTGCTTACAACCGGGTAGCCTTAATCAATCTCATTTAGTCATATGAGAAGTGGCTTAAAGAGCTGGTCATGTTTAGCCTGCAGAAGAGAAGGCTGAGAGGAGACATGATTGCCATGTATAAATATGTGAAGAGAAGTCAAAAGGAGGATGGAGCAAGCTTGTTTTCCACTGCCCTGGAGGCTAGGATGCTGAACAATGGCTTCAAAGGAGATTCCACCAGAGCATTAGGAAGAACCTCCTAACTGTGAGAGCTGTTCAGCAGTGGAACTCTCTGCCCTGGAGTGTGGTGGAAGCTCCTTCTTTGGAGGATATTAATCAGAAGCTGGATGGCCATCTGTCAGGGGTGCTTTGAATGCAATTTTCCTGCTTCTTGGCAAGGGGTTGGACTGGGTGACAAGGTCTCTTTCAACTCAATGATTATGATTCTAGTCCAAATTATTTGGACTGCAACTTGCACCAATTCATTCATTGTGAATAACGACTCAGAATGATGGGATTTTTAGCCCTTAATGTTATTTACTACTACGTTGAGGCAGAGTGATCCAGAAACCTTTGAAACCAGAAACCATTCTTTACATCTAAGTTTCTGTTGTTATCTCTCGCCTTACTTATCTTCTGGGGTAGTTTATAAGGATAAAGGTCCTTCGTGCCATGTTTCCTTTGTGAAACAGGAAAAAAAAAGACTTTGGTGCACTATCAATATATATTAAACACTGTCCTTTGTATACTTAAAGGTGGCTGGCTACCTCATTTGTTTGTGTTTTACTTAAATTAAGTAGCATTTTGGCTCCATGAGAAGGCAGAGAAGCCAATAAAAGTTGATTGCTGAGGCAGTTCTGCAGAAAAACTGGGCAGAGTTTTTTCAAAATATTTTGGAAATTAAGCCATCACAGATGAAGTGTTGACTCATTTCTGGTAGCCAAGATTTTTTAAAGTGAATGAAATATAAATTAGACAATGTCACACAACATAATAATGCAGGTATAGCCTGTGGCATCTTTATCAGGATCTGAACTTCTTGTGTATGGGAGCAACCAGCATTCTGCTTATAAAACCTCAAACTTGGATACTGAATAATGGCCACTTTTTTGTGCCCCTTTCTGTTCGTGATATATCCATGAAAAGGGGATCGGAGATTTAAATTTAGTTATGTTTATTATTTATCTTCAAATAATTTTATTACTTGTCTTCAAATTTGGGACACAAGATAGTGTAAATTAAAACACATACAGGCAGTCCCTAAGTTACAAACATCAGACTCTCAAATGATACACAGCCCTAAATGGCTCAGGTCCAGACTATTTGATGAACCACATCTCCCACTATAGACACTGCAGTCCCACTATAGACACTCTGGCACTGCAGTCATTGGCGGGGGCCCTGCTCTTGGTCCCACCCCCTTCCCAAGTATGGCTGGTGGGAACAAGAGAAAGAGCCTTCTCCATGGCTGCCCCCACCTCTAGAACTCCCATCCTAAGGAGTTAAAGACGGTCCCTCCCTCCCTGCCTTCAAGAAACAGCTGAAGATGTACATTTGCACACTGGCTTACGAGGAGGAGTAGGAGTCGTTGGTAATACTACCGTTATACCTCTGATTAATAGCTACCATTTGTATCCATGCCCTGTTCACCCCATTAGCAAAATAGATATTTTGAACAATGATCAATCTATTTGCCCCCAAGGAATTGGGAAATTGAAGCTTCTTTTCGATATTTGATGCTTTGTCTTATGTCTTATAACATGCCGCATTTTTAACTTAATTGTAGTTGTTAAGTCATATTTTTTAATATGTTGGGATGCCAAATTTCGTTACTATGGATGCATTGTTGTTGTGTTTGGGCATTGAATGTTTGCCTTTTATGTTTTAAATCCACCCTGAGTCCCTCCAGGGAGATAGGGTGGAATATAAATAATAATTATTATTATTATTATTCTCAACCCCCCTGGGTTGAGAAGGGTGGGGTACAAATATTTGAAATAATAAATATTATTATTATTACTATTATTGTTATAATTATTAAGAACAGGGGTGACACAAAAGAAAGTGAGAGAAATCTACCCCTCGGGAGGGAAATTCACCCCTGAAAAAGACATTATGATGGGAAAAGGTGTCTCAGCTGAAGCTTTCTCACCAATCCTTGTTTCTACAATCCTAACTTTTCAAAATCCAATTCTCACAGGGACAGAAAGTGAGGTGAAATCTTTTGAATGGGGCACAGACAGCAAAGAGAATACTGCAGGGGTGTTAAACCTTCCCTATGCTAGCCAAAGCTAAAAAAATCTATTTTTGGCTGGAGTTACACTTAAACATACAGCTGTTCCAACTTACAAACAAATTCAGCATAAGTACAAACCTACAGAATCTATCTTATTCATAACTTGGGGGCTGCCTGTATAGTCAAAACCTGTCTGTCTATCTAATCCAATATTAAGACATTAAATAAATTATCCTCATGTCTGCCTTTAATTCTAGATACTTCAATAGGATTTTAGCTCCTATCTCAGCAGTTAACATCTTGAGAAAAATGTAAATAAAATGATTTTCTGCCTTTCTCTTGCTTTGTTCATACATCATGATGCCATGCAATCCAATACACACGATAAAGAGCATAGGGAGAAGATTTAAATATTACTGTGGCATCGAAGGTACCAAGAGGCCTTTAGTAGTTTAAAGCTGACTCTTCTCCTTCAGGATTTCCTGTTGTTTCATAAATACTGAGTTGTAATAGTTGACAGACAGGGATGGGATTCAAGGTAGCAAAAACTATGTTGAATGATTCAGCCTTGAAAGTTGTCCCAAACTCAGTTGAAAACAGTGAATGTTGTTTTATGGAATGCATTGAGTGGGAGGTCCTACTGTGGATTATGGAGGGAAATATGCAATTGTAAAGATTTGCCAACTTTTAAACCGTGGCAGGGCAAGCTATCCTTTAAATCCCACCGCTGCCACCAATTGTAAAGACGCCGCAGCCTTTGTGCGTGCATCTACTTCACTGGCTGTTTGAACTTCTTCCCCTCTCCAAACACTTTCGCTGCCACCAATATATTGTGAGGAGGCTTGAGTTTCCCCAAAGATGTTCTTAGAGACTTGGTTTAAAACAGGCTTGAAATGTTTATTTTCACAATAGCGTAGTGATTACAGTATGTTCAGAGCATATTTGGTTTCACATCCGAAGAGGCCAATCTTATGTTACTTTAACTACACAGGGTCCTGTGGTACCAGACTTTAACAACTCTCTTAGTTGCTCTCCACAAGTCTTTACCACAAGGAACACCTCTCTGCTCTCTCTAAAGGCTACTCTTTAACTCTCTTTCTTTGTCATCTTTGTTCCTCAAGCCTCCTGGCTTCTCTTTGTTCTTCAGCCTCTCTCTCTCTCTCAACTTTCAAACGGTCTCAAGCACCAAATTAAGTTGTTATACGTATCCCGTCGGCTGCACCATTTTGTAAGATTTAACCACCGATGTGAGGGTTTATTCTCCGAAGACTTGCGTTTTTTTAAAAAAAACGACTTGCAGAGGTGTTGTGATAAAGGTGTTTAACAATTTATTTTACAACAGGGTTCAAAGCTTAGTTGGTTTCAAAAAGGACTCCTAAGAGGTACTGTAGCAGCAAATTAGGAGTCCCAGAACTCCGGATGGCAAGTTATTTCTTACCAATCAGCAAGCGTGGACGTGCGGGCACAGGAACGAGAGAACACACCAATGTACTGTTGTAAAATGAAGCCAAGTTTATTGAAATTTGACACCAGCTGGTGGGGTTTACCCACAGAACAAGCTGCTCCGGGTAAACGGCCCCTCACATACTAAGAACATTCCTTAAATACCCTTCATGGCAGCAGATCTTTCCCCCCGCCCTTCTTTATCAACCCCATTGGCTGGTGCATCAGAACATTTCATTATCCAATTGAACACAATACTTTGTTAGCATCATCATCATTATCTGGCTTCTATTTGTTAGAACACTGTGGCGCACTAAGAAATTCATTTCCACTGTATGTTATCAGCTCTAGCCAGTGTCCTCGCTTTGCAACAAATCTACAGAAGCTTTTCCTGGGCGTCTGCCAGGGAGAAAGCCCTGTATTTGTCATGCGCAGCTTTCAACCAATCCGTAGCAATGTAAACAAAGCAGCATGTTAGACTGAAGCCAATCAAGGCTTTGTTATCACTGAAGACACATGATGTTCTTCTGGCAAATCACTGCCTGCTCTTGGCGTACCAATCAGGGTACAGCATTTTACAGCTTGGATGCCAGCGTAATTTCTGGCACAGAAGCCTGCTATTCTAAAGCCTCTGCTTGTGCATCACTCTCCTCTGACTGTACTCCTGCACAAAGCACCAACTCTGCTTTAGTACAAAACTTGATGTTACAACAATTCAACAAAGGGGGTACAGTTTCCCCTGTATGACCTAACACAGGTACAAGCAGTTTTACTACCTAACTGCTTCCACAGGTAAATAACCAACTGTAGGCTTTACCTAGTAGGTTACTTTCATTCCTAACTGGGACAAAGTCTATCCTTCACTTGGGTTTCACAAACCCTCCACTGAACTGAACTCTAGCAGCTTCTAAAGACAGCTTTTCCCCCACCAACTGACAAAACCTAACTGCCCTTTTTAAAAACTGCGAACAGTTGTTGTGCCAATCGTATGCAGCAACCACTCCACTCCAAATCTGAGAAATAACAGCAAGAACCTACCAGAAATATGAATATTAGAACATAATTCTTTTTAATCACAGCAATTGCTGAAGTAGTGCCAAAGGCATAAAAATTAAGTGAAACAGTAAGGGGGGGGGGGGGGAATCAACAAATGCATTAGAAGAATAGAGGGAGTGAGAAATGTGGAGTCTCATACAAACAAGCATTCAGGAACCAAATGAGAAACACTTTTAGTACACCTTAATATTCTTTTATCCCAAGGTCGCTTTCCCCCAGTGGAATTTGCTTTGTTGGAACACTTAAAAGACAAAGTGTAACTAGTTATATTTGCTTCCATGCATGCCTTTGATTGCTGTTACGTTTTAATCCCACTTTCCTTCAAGCAATTGCAGTTGGCTTACAAGGTTGCCTTCTCTCAAGAATCCTAGGATTTCTATAGGGAAACTGTAAGTTTAAGGCTGAAAGGAAAGGTTGTGGGTCCCACTGGCACCAACATTGGATTATGCCAACCCAAAACATGAGTGTTTTGGGGAATAATTTACATCAAAACATACACGTGCATTGCTTTGAATCATGGTGGCTTTGAAAAGTTGTTTAAACAGCCATCTTGCCTCATGTGTTTTTATCTTATTTTACATCATTTCAAAATAGGATCTAATGATTTTTATGGCTTTACTTTGCTAAGATTTTAAGCCATTATATTGTACAGTGCCCTGAGATCACCCTAAATAAAAGGCAGGCTACAACAGCTTGAATCACAATCAAAATTCTTGATCACCATGAGTTATTTAGTGCTTAAGAACCTTTTTAAACAAATTGTGTTTTTTTCAGTCAGTAGGTTTTTCAGAAAGGATTGAAAAGCTGCTTGATTCTTATAAGAAACAGTGTGTTGTAGCAGTATGCGTATTGGCTTAGACCAGGCATGGGCAAACTTGGGCCCTCCAGGTATTTTGGACTTCTCCCACAATTCCTAATAGCCTGTCAGCTGTTAGGAATTGTGGGAGTTGAAGTCCAAAACACCTGAAGGGCCCAAGTTTGCCCATGCCTGGTCTAGTACGATAGAAACCAAATCCCTGTTCACTCAAGGTAACAGGCTGGAAAACCTCCTGAAAGTCATACTCTCTCAGTCTCATAGGAAGGCAGTGGCAATCCCTTTAAAGAAACCTTGTTGAGAAAGCCCTTTGATAGCTTCATGTTAAGCAGTGGTGGATTTAGGACAAATGAAGCCCCATGCTATTTAAGTTATATAGCCTCTTACTTGAGTTCTGAAGAAGATAGGCCTTCACTCCCTGCTTTGTGGAACACTCCTATAGACTATCAACTCTATGATGTCTGGAATCCCCCCGAAACAGAACACCTTCAAATTTAGAATTGTACCAAAATATGTCATTAAAAATGTTTTTTGGCAGGAAGATGGGGCCCCTGGCCAAAGAGGCCCTGTGCTTAAGCACACCTAAGCACAAAGGTAAATCCAGCACTGACCTTAAGGTTGACATAAATGAGGAATGATTTGGAGGTACACAACAGCATGATTCCTGTCTTTTAAGTACAGTGGCATAATGCAGGTTGGGCATCCCTTACCTATAATTCCTAAATCAAAAACACTCCAATATTAAGATCCTGACATTTTTGTTTACTTTTGGAGCAATGCACACAAGCTTTGTTTCATGCACAAAATTGTTAAACATATTGTTTATTTTTTAAAAAAATCTCTCAGGCTATCTGTGTAAGGCAGTGATTCCCAACCTTTTTTTTGGCCAGGGATCACTTTGACCAGGAACCACTCTCCAACAATGGCACCATAAGGGTTATGAATAAGTTTTTGGTCAACTTTAGATTCAGTTTGGTTATTTGGGGTGCTGATTCAGAAAATTGCATTGGATCGACCACATCAGCTCTAGAACATATGCCACGCAGTAACAGCCATCCGCTTGTCCACAGAAAACCATATTTAATAACCTAGAGCTAATGTGGTAGTAGTAAATCTTTTGTGGGTAGTCAGCCCCTGCACTTCCTTGACATCCCTGTTGCCTTGGCACTATTTTAGGTTTCGGAAGACTAATTGCTCTCATTGCTGCGTGGTTTCAAGGCAACAGTGTCGTAATGGTGAGGCTGTGGACTATATTTTCATTTTTGTAGACCAGTGTTTCTCAACCAGTGTGCCGTGGCACACTAGTGTGCCGTGAGCGATCATCAGGTGTGCCGTGAGAAAAGCTCTCTGCCCCCCTTCCTTCCCCCCTCCTCCTGTCGAACTCTTGCTGCTTGGGAGAGGAGGAGAAAGGGATGGGCAGTGGTGAAGAAAAAGAAGAAGGGACCGGGGCACCGCCTCCTTCGGCCATTTCCCCAACCAGCCTCCAATCTGCCATGACTCCCGCCATGACTCTCGCCCCTTGCTTGTTGAAGCCGCATGGAGGAGGAGCCCCGCCTACTGAAGCCCGTCCACCGCTCATGCTCCTCCTCTGTGAGAGCTGAAACCAGGGGGAGGGGGCGCATGGCTCCGTCCCCTCCCCCCGGCTTCAGCACTCCCACAGCTTCGCCAGCCTTGAGGGGGCAGTGCCAAGCCAGTGATGGCAGAGCCAGCACAATGCTGGCTTGCCCCCTCAAAGCTGGCAAAGCTGTGGGAGAACTGAAGCCGGGGGGAGGGGGCAGGGCATGGCACGGCCTGGCTCTGCCCGCTCCCCCAGCTTCAGCGCTCCCACAGCTTCGCCAGCCTTGAGGGGGCAGTGCCAAGCCAGCGGTGGCAGAGCCAGCACAATGCTGGCTTGGCACTGCCCCCTCAAGGCTGGCGAAGCTGTGGGAGAACTGAAGCCGGGGAGGGGGCAGGGCATGGTGTGGCCTGGCTCCTCCCCTGTCTTTGGCGCTCCCGGCAGCTGCTCCCAGCAGCTCACCATCCCCCAGCCGTTCTTTTCTGTGTTACCTGCCACGCCCGTCAACAAACACCTGCCGCACCCTGGTCCTCACTTCTGCTCCTCAACGCGAGGTCGATCTGCAATAAGCTGGCCACCCTGCGAGATTTTATCGCAGAACAGGACGCAGATGTTATATGCATCACAGAGACATGGACCCAGGATGGTGACTGTGTCCTCCTCCAGGAGATAGCCCCCCCAGGCTTTCGAGCCTTCCATCGACCAAGATCTATAGGTCGGGGTGGGGGAGTAGGACTGGTCGTAAGGGACGCTGTTGCCACTTCTGTCCTCCAAACACCGGAGATGACCGGCATAGAATGCCTGGGAGCAACCCTTGGAGAGGAGGGAAAGACGGGGATCCTGGTGGTTTACCGGGCCCCGGGCCCATAAAGAAGCCACATCTGCCTTACAGGATCTGATTGCGGACTGGGCCCTGAGGTTCCCGGTTCCTCATACTGGGGACTTCAACATCCACCCGGACACAATCCTCCCACCCCCAATGCACGAGAATTTCTCATGCACATGGACGCCGACCTCTCCAGGACAGATACCGGCCCCACTCACCAAGCGGGCCATGCACTGGACCTGATCTTCAGCCAGGGTCTCGCCACAAATCATCGCGATTCCAGAGCAGTGCCTTGGTCGGACCACCTGACGGTGAGGGTAGATACCAACATCCCCCTCACGGTAAGATCAGAGCCAAGGTCTGTATTAGCCCGCCAAAAGAGCGCGATGACCCCGAGGGCATTCGCTGCGGCGCTGGAACCCCTGGAGGTCCCCGGAGGATCACTATCAGATCTAGTCGCCAGATGGAACAGTGTTCTCTCAAGGGCCATTGATCAGATAGCTCCTAGGCGCCCCTTCCGCCCCAGGAAAACCTGCTCTCCATGGTTCACAACACACCTAAAGCAGATAAAACATCGAAGGAAGCAACTCGAGAGCACCTGGCGACGAAAGCCTAGTGAAGAAACCAGAGCAGCCTACCGAGAACAACACAGGCTATACGAACACGAGATCAAAAAGGCCAAGAGATCCTATAATGCGGCCCAGATCTCAGCCGCGGGTTCCCATACGGCACAGATCTTTAAGGTAGTCCGGAGTCTCCTCACGTCCCCACAGAGTGAATCCAACAACTCGGCGATAACCGCAGATGACCTCCAGGAGTACTTCCTCGGAAAAATCGCGGCACTTCGACTTGACTTGCCGTTGTTTCCCGAGGAGGGGGACACGAGGTCCCAGTACCCCACCCGGACAAATGAACACCGTCTCTCAGAATTCAGCCCACTAACAACGGAGGAGGTGAGAAGGCTGGTGACCGGGGCAGAGCGACGACCTGCCCAACGGACCCCTGCCCATCACACCTAATTAAGTCCAATATTGACATCATATCGGGCGCTCTGAGGGACTTGGTAAATCTCTCCCTAGAGACAGGCACCTTTCCGAACTCCCTGAAAGAGGCCAGAGTCAGCCCCTCTTGAAAAAGATGAACCTCGACCCGGATGACCCAGCAAGCTACCGCCCGGTTGCCAACCTACCCTTTCTGGGTAAGCTCTTAGAGCGAGCGGTAGAAAGCCACCACGGGACTTCCTGGATCAATCCGGGGGCCTAGACCCGTCTCAGTCGGGTTTCCGCGCAGGTCACGGAGTGGAATCCGTCCTCGTAGCGATCACTGACGACATCCGCCGTCAACTGGACCGGGGAGGCTCGGCAGTCCTAGTCCTCCTGGACCTAACCGCGGCTTTTGACACCGTTGATCACGACTTGCTCCTCGACCGCCTGGCTGCCTCTGGGATCCGTGACAAGGCTTTGACCTGGCTGGAATCGTTCCTGCGAGGCCGCTCGCGCACGGGTCGAGTGGCAGGGTCAAGTCTCTAGGAAAAGCGAACGGAATGTGGAGTCCCCCAGGGTGCTATCCTATCTCCCACCCTCTTCAACATCTACGTCCAGCCTCTGGCTAGTATTGCCAGGAGCTATGGGTTCTCCTGCTACCAATATGCGGACGATACACAGCTGCTCCTGAAGCTTGACCCAGGGTCATCGTCGGTGCCGGACAATTTCAGCCAAGGACTGAGAGCGGTGACGAGCTGGCTCAGAGCGCATAGACTCAAAATCAACCCAGCCAAAACGGAGATCCTCTGGCCTGGCCGACCCGCCTCTCACCCATCACTGCCACCCTTTGAGGACGAGCCCTTATTCCCGGCTCCGGCAGTGAAAAGCCTGGGAGTGATCCTGGACGAAAAACTAACGATGGAGGCCCAGATCCAGGCGGCAGCAAAAGGCGCCTTCTTCCACCTCCGTAGGGCCCGACGGCTGGCCCCCTACCTACCACCTGAGGCGCTGAGAACCGTGGTACATGCCACCGTTGTCTCGCGTCTTGATTATTGCAACGCCCTATATGTGGGCCTCCCCTCTCCACAACCAAGAGGCTGAAACTCATCCACAACGCAGCGGCCAGACTCATCTCGGGGTCATCAGTGAGGGACCACATCTCTCCTATCTTAAAAGATCTCCACTGGCTGCCCTTAGAGTTCAGAGTGCTCTACAAACTCCTGGTGCTCACTTTTAAAGCTCGGCACAATATTGGGCCAGCCTACTTGAGTGACCGGCTGACGGCCCAACGCAGCGTGAGGCCAGCACGTGCCATAAATGGCGATTGCATGACCATCCCCGGGGTGCGAGAGGCTCGGCTGATGGAAACCCAGCGGAGAGCCTTTTCTGTGGCGGCCCCCAGGATCTGGAACTCATTGCCACCTGCCCTCAGAGCCACTCTGACCCTAACTAGATTCCGGTCAGACCTAAAGACCTGGCTCTTCCGCCTAGCGTTTGGGGCCTGATCGGTACCTCTGAATGTCTGAGCCTTCCTCAGACTTGTATCTGTTTTAAACTGCTGTACACTGTTGTTTTAGGGTTTTTAAATGATGTAAGTCGCCCGGAGCACCTCTGGTGGAGGGCGACTCACAAATATTAAAGTATTATTATTATTATTATTTTGTGTCATTTTGGTTGGTAGTGTGCCCCCGGATTTTTTTAATGTTAAAAGTGTGCCGCGGCTCAAAAAAGGTTGGGAAACACTGTTGTAGACCACCAGTTGGGAACCACTGGTGCAAGGTATATACAAAACATTACTGAATCCTGTGTTTAGAACAGTGGTTCTCAACCTGTGGGTCCCCAGATTGGTTTAGAGCTATGTGCCATTTTCAAAATGTATCATTATGTGTATGTCAGTATTCCAAAATCTAGAAGAAAAATGTGAAATACAGAACACTTCTGGTCCCAAGCAGATAAGGGATATTCTATCCAAACCATGAAATGTATTTTGATGGCTTGAAAGACCATGGCCTTAAGCCTCTTGTTAGTCCAAACCACAATAGTTGTGCCTCACTACTTACTTGATTGTGATCGGTGGATGCCCCACTTGCCATATTGTTATTTTGGTTTTGATAAAGCGCCTAGTGGTGCGAAACGGAGAAAGAATTCTTATGCTTCTGTCAACCCGGCTTTATATGAACTTTACTTTGGCTCCACTTGATGCAACTTTGCTGGCAATATGCACATTGTGTTAATGAACTCTGAAAGTAGTAGGACTACTATTATGAACTCTGGATTAGGATTTTGCTACCCTCCAGGCCTGTGAATTCTACATTTATGTCTGTGGACTGAAACTTACCTTGTGGAAAACATTTGAATGTACATATTGAGTTGTGGTCCCTGAGTACAACATTGAATGATTGATATAATAATAATAATAATAATAATAATTTGACATTCAACAACATTATTGTGGTTATATAATCTCCTTAGTTTTCAAACATTTCGAACATTAAAGTGAGGCCAACATGTTTGCTCTTGTCTTCAGTGCCACAAACAAGGTTTTCAATGGTATTTTCTTGAATTTTACATAAAGGTTTTAGCTTTTCAATTACCTTATATAATGCAATGTTAAAACAATTGTGGGTGTTCTGGTTGTATTTTAAACCAGAAAGTCAAACATGTTATGAAGCTCAAAATACCATTGAGAAAGTAATAGTTCTAATGTTTAGCCACTTAAAAGTGGTTGTGGGAAAAACATGCCAGCATAACAAAGCTTTTCTTGGTGGCCACATACTGTGGCTGCACCATCTCCAAACAATTGTTTGTGGCACTTAATCAATCACATATTTAAAAGCTAATTTTCATGGTTGCATGATAAATTAATTTCTTTTCATGCGAATATTAAGTATCTCTCTTGTTTTATTACAATAGTAATAGCAATTTAATTAAGTGAATCCTTCAAGTGGACCTCATTATTGATTCATCTCTTGACAATCACTTTTTGACGAATCATCTGCCCAAAACTGCAAGTGTAGCTGCTCAAAAAAGTATATGGGAACATGGTAACAATTCTACCCATAGTTAATCAGGATTTCGTGCCATTGCGCACAGAACTTATTGCTGAGTAAATATGCACAGAGTTGTACTGTGGCCCAGTTAAAAATGTATTTCAGAGTTCTGTAGCTTGTGAGTCACGCTTGAAATTAATAAGCTTGTCATGGTTTAGCTTCTATACAGAGTGTACATTTTTAATACATACTGTAGTTATGATGAAAATGTCCCTGTCAGATTTTCACTACTTTGTAGGCAATTAACTATTTACAAGTCAAGCATTTTAGCATACAGATGCTTCTCATGTGCTCACTCATTGCCAAGATGTTTAAGTTGATTGTGATGAGTGTTGATAAAACTATTGGCATTCTCTGTCCAATTTTACTATCATTCCTTCCCTGCTTATAGGCATTCATGTTGTTATTTCCCGCTTATGACAACCATAACACAAACCTATCATGGGGATTTCTGGGTATGGTTGTTCAATAAGGGGTTGCCTTTGCTTTCCTTTGAGGTTGAGAAAGTGTGACTTGTGCTCCAGCTTTGGAACACCTTTTCACCCTGCACCGCACAGAGTCCAGTAGTAAGTAACTGCAGCAGTTTATTTACAAAAGCATGTACAAAGGGCCGGGGGCATTTTCCAGAAAGCAGTAGGAAAGGTGCTATGAAATAGCAGTGGTCCATATATACAAAAAAGCCAATAGTCCAAAATAGCAAGGTACATGAAATCTAGGTAATAAAAAACATAGACATAAATCCATAAGAGTTTTTCCAATTCAAAACTCTTTCAGGAACATAGGCAAATATAAGAGACTTGAATCATGAACTGGAGAGCTGAAACAGGAACTGTAGCACAGCAGTTCTCATTTGTGCCTGGAGGGCAGGGGATAGGACCTGGGGTCCCATTAGCATTAGAACCAGTGGTGCCAGAACATGATTCAGAGGATGAGCTAGATGACTGGGGCGAAGGGCAGCTTTCCCCTCAGGGGCCTCTCGCCCACAGAGAGCTTGGCCTGGGAAGAAATGTGTTTTGGTCCTAGTGAAGATTCAGATAACCAGGTGCAGATGGACAGCGATTCTGGGAGTTATGAACATCCGGGGGGGAGATCTTCTCAGGAGCCCCCTGGGGAAGATATGGAAGAAGGCGCATGGGAAACGACTAGGGAGGAGAGCTCTCAGGGAGATAGAAACACAGCTGTGGAGAGACAAGGTCGAACCTTTGATAGGAGACGGAACATAGAGTCTAGCAGAAGGGAATGGTCTAAGAGCATAGACCGGCCGAGGTCCGTGAGCAGCGATTGGAGACGCAGAAGCCTAGAGCGTCGGGGACCTCGGCCGAAGGATTAAGTATAGGATCCGTGGGAACGAATCCTCAGTGCTCCGGCCACGTCTCATCTGAATAGGCGTGAAGCGGAGTGGGACCATAAGCTAAGCTAGCCAGTGGTCATCAAGCCTTGCCTTGCCTTGCCTTGCCTTGTTCCTGATCCGCATAGCCTTGCGGAGCCTTGCCTTGTTCCTGATCCGCATAGCCTTGCGGAGCCTTGCCCTGTTTCCTGATCCGCATAGCTTTGCGGAGCCTTGCCAAGCTTTTTGCCTATTTGCTACGTTACCTTGGACATTGTTACTTCAAGCCTTTTGGATTGCCTTTATATTCTATTGGACAATATTCTTTGGAACTGTTTTTATATTCAATAAAGTAGTTAGCCTTCAGTCCGTCTCTGTGTGTGTGATTAAGGGGCCGGTCAAGTCCGTGCATCGTGACAGGAACTTGATTCTATGGCAACATTATCTGCTCTGGTGATACCAAGTAAAAATCACTTAATTTAAGCTCAAACTCAACCAAGAAGCCATGAGGTCATGTCGTTGACACCTGAGTTTGAAGAACTCCTCATGGGGTTTTTCTAATTAATCTATCCTTCACTCCCTCCATGTGGAGTCCTAATATGATATCACAGGAAAACTCCCCATCTGATGAAGGCCAATTCCCAAGAGAAATGGACTTTTCCCTGGTTGGGATCCCAAACATCCTCTGTCTCATCTGCAACTGTCAGCACTTCTCTCAATTCACCCTGATCACACACAGACTCCACAGTGGGAAACCCATCACCTCATTCATCCTCGGAGAAATCCCCAGCATCTTGCCGCTGAGGCCCAGCAGTGACTTGCCTATTGTCATCCAGATTTAATGGTCTGACAGCACATTACACTGACAGCAAATCAGGCTTTACTAAGAACACTACCTAAGCTGTGGGTATTTTTTGTTGACATCATAAACTTTCCCAAGTGATTTTTCCATGCATTTCTCTTCCAAAAATTTCTCTTCTGACAGGCCTACCTAATTAATTTTAAATTATGAATTTTAAATGTACATTCAATTTGTCTTACTCTTGGTATTATGCATTTTTAATATATTATTTTATAATATTGTGTTATATCTGGGTGTTGTACCAAGCCTGGAGAAGTGAATAGGGACAACTAAGACATTCATCACCATCATCATCATCATCTCTTCCAGCAGGCCTACCCAGTTTCACTCATGAATCTTAAACTCGTGTCTTGTGTTTTAATGTTTAATCTGTTTATTTTAATATGTATTTTATGGAATGTTTAAGATGATTGTGTGTTTTTAGTCATGTCATAACCTGCCTTGAGCCACAAGGAGAGGTGGGTAAGAAATAGTAAAATAATAATAATAATACTTTAGGTATATTCCACCCTATCTCCCCAAGGGGACTCAGGGCGGATTACAACACATTCAAAAACACATAAAGGCAAAAATTCAATGCCTCTCCACCAAAGCAGACAAGGATACAATTAAAGACCCACTCAGTCCCAGCATTAATTGACATCAAACACGCATTTATAAATAAAACCTAAAATCACATGAACAGTTACATAAGAAAGTTATATCTTACCATAAAAACATAAAAAATATTTCAACCATAAAATACAAAGCTCAGTTTAACAAGCTCCTAAAAATTCACTTTTTTTGTAAAAACAACTAAAAAATTCAAGGTTGGCAAATACGACAATATCTGACAGCACCAGGCCAACCCACCAAGGATAGAGGACAAAGAAAATATCGGATCAAAGGTGAAGTAGCTGACTGTTGTTTCCTAGTCCTTCTCCTCCCAATATGCTAAAGTGCACAAATAGGTTTTTAATTGGTTTTTTTTAAAAAAAGGAGACCATTTTTTGAAGGGAGGGCATTCCAGAGGTGAGGGGAAATCATGGAGAAAGCCCTCTCTCGTTCCCACCAACCGCACTTGAGACAGGGGTGGGACTGAGTGTAGGGCCTCCTTCACTGACCGCAGTGTCTGAGTCGGTCTATAAGAGAAGATGTGGTCCTTCAAATAGCCTGGGCCTGAATCATTTAAGGCAGTGATACTCAACCTGTGGGTCTCCAGATGTTTTGGCCTTCAACTCTCATAAATCCTAACAACTGTTAAACTGGGATTTCTGGCAGCGAAAGAATGCATCAACATGAAAAGTTGGGAGAGCTCTGGTTGAAATCTCAGAACAGAGAATCTAATTTCCTCTAAGGTCATATCAGTCTGAAGCCAGATATTTCACAACCATTCACTGCTTTTGTTCATGGAAAAGCCACTGAACAGGATGTAAGTGATTTGCTCTGTCCATGGTGCTGAGTGCACACAACCACTGGGTAGCCTTTCCCCTTATCAAGCATTTACTGCAATGGTAGGGGAGTAGATTCTTATTTTTTTCCAATTCCAGAAGGGAACTAACCTTGTCCTAATCCAGTCATTTTCAACCTGTGGGTTCCCAGAAGTTTTGGCCTTCAGCTCCCAGAAATCCTAACAGCTGGTAAATTGGCTGAGATTTCTGGGAGTTGAAGGCCAAAACACATGAAAACCCACAGGTTGAACACCTCTGGTTTAGGGCTTTAAAGGTAATGACCAGCACTTTGTGTCTAGCCCAGAAGTAGACCAGCAGCCAATGGAGCTGCTGCAGCATGGGAGTTGTCAGCTCCCTGTATGGAGCTCTGGTTAGTAATCCGGTTAGTTAGTAAGTTAGTAAATAATAATAATAATGATAATAATGATGATGATGATAACAACAATAATAAACAGGTTGACTTTTGGATAATTACTACAAAAGTAATAACCTATATTTCATTCATGCACTGCTGTTTTGCCTGCATTCCATTTACACTTCCAAACCTGTCATAAACATCATTGGACTGTGCCAATGCCTGGTGCATCTCCTGAAGTGGATTGCAGGCCATGAAAGGTACTTGTCTTAATAAGTTGCCACTAGATCAAGCATGGGCAAACGTCAGTCCTCCAGGTGTTTTGGACTTCAACCCCCACAATTCATAACAGCCTACCGGCTGTTAAGAATTGTGGAAGTTGAAGTCCAAAACACCTGAAGGACTGAAGTTTGCCCATGCCTGCTACAAAACCAAGAAATAATGGAGCCTTACCCATGGTCATAACTTCATCAGCTCTGTATCCCAATGATACAGCTGGTAGGCTGTTAGGAATTGTGGAAGTTGAAGTCCAAAACACCTGGAGGGCCTTAATTTGTCCAGGCCTGACCTAGTGGCATCTTATTAAGACTTAAGTGGCTTTCATGGCCTGCAACCCATTTCAAGAGATGCACCAGACATTGGCTCAGTCCAAGGATGTTTATGAGAGGTTTAGAAGTGTAAATGGAATGCAGGCAAAACACCAGTGCATGCATGAAAGGTAACTGTAATTTTGCTACTGTTATGTAATGTAAATATCCGGTATGCAGGATGTATTTTCATTTGCTGGACCAAATTTAGCACAGATACCTAACATGTCCCAATGTGAATACTGGTGGTTTGGGGGGTGTGATTTTGTCATTTGGGAGTTGTAGTTGCTGGGATTTATAATTAACCTACAATCAAGGAGCATTCTTAACTCCACCAGTGATAGAACTGAAACAAATTTGGCACACAGAACTCCCATGACCAACAGAGGGTCTGATAGGCATTGACCTTGAGTTTTGGAGTTGTAGTTCACCTACATCCAGAAAGCACTGTGGACTCAAACAATTATGGATCTGGACAAACTTGGCAGGAATACTCAATATGCCCAAATGTGAACACTGGTGGAGCTTGAGGAAAATAGACCTTGACATTTGGGAGTTGTAGTTGCTGAGATTTATAGTTCACCTACAATAAAAGAGCATTCTGAACCCCACCAACAATTGGGCCAAACTTGGCACACAGAACTCCCATGACCAAAAGAAAATACTGGGTTTAATGGGATTGACCTTGAGTTTTGGAGTTGTAGTTCTTCCCCCTGCGCACTTCCACCTGCCTGTTTGAAGGCCAGCTCTTACGACCCTGTCTTTTATGAACTTCTCCCTCACAAATAATCTCCTCCCCACCCTTCACAAATAATCTGCTCCACTCCTATCTCATCCTGAGTTTTTAGTATTTTATCTGCACGTGTGGCCTGCTCATTGTCACTGTGATTGCAAATGATTTTTCATTGTATTTTTATATTGTTTACTGTATTTCTATGTTTTATTAAGCTTACTGTGTTGTTATGTGCTTTGGTTTTTTATTTTATTGTAATGTACTGTTGGGCCTGGCCTCATGTAAGCTGCTCTGAGTCCCCGTTGGGGCGATGGTAGCAAGGTGTAAATAAAGTTTATTATTATTATTTATTACATCTACAGAGCACTGTGGACTCAAAGAATGATGGATCTGGACCAAACTTGGCATGGATACTCAATATGCCCAAATGTGAATATGGGTGGAGTTTGGGGAAATTAGATCTTGAGATTTGGGAGTTGTAGTTACTGTGATTTATAGTTCACCTGCAATCAATTCTGAACCCCACCAACAATAGAATTGGGCCAAACTTCCCACACAGAATTCTCATGATCAACAGAATGATTGCTAACTGGGGTGACATACAGGGAACATGCCACCCCCCTGTTGTGTCAGCTCCACTGGCTGCCAGTCCATCTCTGAGCCCAATTCAAAGTGCTGGTTTTGACCTACAAAGCTTTATGCAGTTCTGGCCCAGCTTACTTGTCTGAACACATCTGCTCCAATGTCCCATCTCGCAACCTAAGATCATCTGGGGAGGCCCTGCTTTCACTCCCGCTAACATTGCAAACACGTTTGGTGGGGACGAGAGACAGGGCCTTCTTGGCTGTGCCCCCGGCCTATGGAATGCACTCTCAAATGAGATATGATCGACCCCATCCCTCCTGGCTTTCAGGGGGAAAAAATTAAAATTGTGGTTCTAGGACCAGGCCTTTGGGCAGCAGACGTAATTTGCACCTTAGTGAACATTGACTGGAATGGCGTTGCGGCAGGTGACATTGTGATTTGTTTTATGGTTTTAACTAATGCTACATGTACTGGTTTTTAATGATTATGTAATTGTTTTAATATTTATGTATGTGATTGTGATTATATTATTGTAATTGTGATGTAGCGGCCTTGTACTGTTACTAATGTAAGCCGTCCTGAGTCCCCCTTCAGGGGTAGCAGGCCCGGATTAACTCTTTTTGGCGCCCTAGGCCACACATTGGAAGCCACGCCCCCGGGCCGATGCTGAGCGTGCGCGTCAGAGGCCCTAGAGGCAGGGCTTCCCTCTACGTCTTCCTCCTCGCGCCGGGTGCCCCTCCTTCCTTGAGTGAAGGAAGGAGGGGCCGGTGCGAGCAAGGAAGAGGTGGAGGGAAGCAGCTTCAGAGGCCCTAGGGCCGGGGCTTCCCTCCATGTCTTCCTCCTTGTGCCGGGTGCCCCTCCTTTCTTGAGTAAAGGAAGGGGGCCGGTGTGAGCAAGGAAGAGGCAGAGGGAAGACGCATCAGAGGCCCTAGGGGTGGGGCTTCCTTCCACGTCTTCCTCCTCGCGTCAGGTGCCCCTCCTTCCTTGAGTGAAGGAAGGCGGGGCCAGCATGAGTGAGGAAGAGGCGGAGGGAAGCCGTGTCAGAAGCCCTAGGGGCCTATGGCGCTCCGCGCAGGCGCCAAAGCGCCCAAAGATCGACCTTTTTAAAAATAATAATAATAATAAAAAATTGGGGGTCCAGATCTGGCGCCCCCCCCTCATGGCTGCGCCCCTAGGCCATGACCTAGTGTGGCCTTATGGATAATATGGGCCTGGGAAGTAGAGAAGTGAGGGGGTACAAATACCAGAAATAAATAAATAAACAGAAAATACTGTTTTTTCTGATGGTCTTTGGCGACCCCTCTGACACCCCCTCACGACCCCCCAGGGATCCCGACCCCCAGGTTGAGAAACACTGCTTTATTGTAATGTGTTGGGGAGTTCAGACTTCCCTTTTCCTCAGCAAGGCAGTGTGTTTCCTCTTGCAAACCCAGCGTTTACCACTTCCTTCCCTGTTTAGCTGACTGCCACGTTTCCAGGCCACTGAATACCAAAAGACTCTTTCAAAAGAGTGAATGTGAACCTGCTTCTTACAGGACACAGGGGACCACCTCTGAGCCTGAGCCGCCTCCGTTTCCATGCGCCTCCGGCTCCGGTGCCAAAAAAAGAAAACGGCAGGAGCAGAACCCCCCCCCCCCCTCTCTTTACACCGTTATCTAGCTGTTGGCGTGACCAGGTTGGGAAATGAAATGCAGCTTTTGAATGGCAGAGAGGAGGAAGAGGGTGAGGGAAGGGGTGCAAACAGAGCCTGTGCGCTAAATGTGTGAATGGGATGCGCTCCCACCCGGAGAATGGGCCACAGGTTGAGCATCCCCGAGGGAAGAAGCAGCAATGGATGAGGGCAAGGGCTCCTTCTGGGCCCAGATCTTGGGAGAGGCTGGCAAAGAGGTTGACCCGCCTGGGCGCATCCTCCGGAAATGCATCCCCAAAGAGGCAGAGTGGGAGTGGCAAGCGCAGTGTTCTCATGGATAACACACACGGGGAAAAGGGAAAGGGCTGAGATCCAGGAAGAGTTTGAGGAAGGAAGGAAGGATGGAAGGAAAGGAAGGAGGGAAAGAGGAGGGAGAGGGGAGGATGCTGAGCGAAATCCCTCCTCTCCCCTTTCTTGCAGAAGCAGCTGATTCAGATGCAGACTCCAACCAGTGGCACCATGGAAACGCCACCGGGTGTCCCATAGTAACCCGTAACAACGGAGTTATTGATAGCCAGCCTAGGCTGCCCTCCCTTCCCCTTGTTTGCAGCAGGCGCGGGTCCCATTCGCTGTGGGAGAGGAGGGAGGAGGAGAAGGAGGCCAGGAAGGAGACGCCCCTTGCAAGAGAAAGGGTCCTGCCCGCCTCTCCAATGAAGCCCAGCCTTTTTAAGAGGGGGCTGGGCGGCACACAGAGCGGCCTTATCCCAGGGCGGGTCCCCCGGCACAGTCGCTGCACAGAAGGCATCCATTCCCTAGCACTGTGGAATGAATCCAGCCCGACATCACTTGGATTGCTATGGCTCAAGGATATGGGATCCTGGGAGTTGTAGTTTGACAAGCCAATGGTCTTACCACAACACCGAGGATTTCCTAGCACCCAGGCGTGGCAATCAAAGTGGTGCCAAACCGTATTGATTCAACAGTGTAGAGGCGCCCCCAGACTCCACCAGCCAGTCTGCCTTTGCAACCTGTTTTGGGTCTCCTCGGTGCGCCAGGGTTGACTTAACCTTGAGAAAAAGTCAGCGAATGGAAGGAGAGGAAAGCAAAGGGAAGGGAAGGAGAGGGAAGGAAAAGAAAGGAGAGGGAAGGGAAAGGGAAGGGAAGGAAATCAAATGGAAGGGAAGGGGAAGGAAAGGGAAAGAAAAGGAAGAAGAGGGAAGGAGAGGGAAGGAAAAAAAAGGAGAGGGAAGGGAAGGGAAAGGAGAGGAAAGCAAATGAAAGGGAAGGGAAGGGGAAGGAGAGGGAAGGAAAAGAAAGGAGAGGGAAGGGAAAGGGAAGGGAAGGAGAGGAAATCAAATGGAAGGGAAGGGGAAGGAAAGGGAAATAAAAGGAAGAAGAGGGAAGGAGAGGGAAGGGAAAGGGAAGGAGAGGGAAGGAAAAAAAGGAGAGGGAAGGGAAGGGAAAGGAGAGAAAAGCAAATGAAAGGGAAGGGAAGGGGAAGGAGAGGGAAGGAAAAGAAAGGAGAGGGAAGGGAAAGGGAAGGGAAGGAGAGGAAATCAAACGGAAGGGAAGGGGAAGGAGAGGGAAGGAAAAGGAAGAAGAGGGAAGGAGGGGAAAGGGAAGGAGAGGGAAGGAAAAGGAAGAAGAGGGAAGGAGACGGAAGAGAAGGGGAGGAAATCAAATGGAAGGGAAGGGGAGGGAAGGAAAAGGAAGAAGAGGGAAGGGAAGGAGAGGAAAGCAGGGGGAAGGGAAGGGGAAGAGAGGGAAGGGAAGGAATAAGAGGGAAGGGGAAGGAGAGAGAAGGAAAAGGAAGAAGAGGGAAGGGAAGGAGAGGAAAGCAAATGAAAGGGAAGGAGAGGGAAGGGAAGGAGAGGGAAGGAAAGGGAAGGGGAAGGAAAGGGAAGGGAAGGAGAGGGAAAGAAAAGGAAGGAGAGGGAAGGAGGAAAGCGGGGAAGGGAAGGAGAGGGAAGGAAAAGAAAAGAGAAAGAAGGGAAAGAAAGGAAAGCAAATGAAAGAGAAGGAGATGGAAGGAAAAGGAAGAAGAGGGAAGGAGAGGAAAGCAGGGGGAAGGGAAGGGGAAGAGAGGGATGGAAAGGAATAAGAGGGAAGGGGAAGGAGAGGGAAGGAAGAGGGAAGGGAAGGAGGGAAACAAATGAAAAGGAAGGGAAATAAAAGGGGAGGGAAGCAAAAGGAAGGAGAGGGAAGGAGAGGAAAGGGAAGGAAAGAGAAGGAGAGGAAAGCAAATGAAAGGGAAGGGAAGCGAAAGGAAGGAAAAGGAAGAAGAGGAGAAGGGAAGGAGAGGGAAGGGAAGGGAAAGAGGGGAGGGGAGGGGAGGAGAGGAAAGCAAATGAAAGGGAAGGGAAAGAAAAGGGGAAGGGAAGGAAGGAAAGAGAAGGAGAAAGAAGGAAAGGGAAGAGAAGAGGGAAGGAGAGGGAAGGGAAGGCAAGGAGAGGAAAGAAAGGGGAAGGAGAGGGACGGGAAGGAAAGCAACGGAGAGGGAAGAGAAGGGAAGGGACACGCCCTGGCAGGAAACCGTACTTCTTGTAGGAAAGACACAAAGGAGACCCCCCATTCAAACTGGTGTTACTTGAGGTCAATCTCACGCCAAACCTCATCACAACAGCAGCAGCGGCGGCGGCGGCGGTGGTTCCTGGCCATTTCGGGTGTGTGGTGGCCGTGGGAATGAATGAGAGAGACGGAGAGGGAGGGAAGGAGAGGCGCGGAGATGCTGCTCTCCTGATGGAAAGCGCAGACCGTTCCCTCCCTTGGAATCCGTTCCTTTTCCTTCTTGGCTACTTCAAGAAGTAAGGCAGGGACGAGGAGCCCCCCACCTCGGTTACGATTTCTGTTGTTTATTTTGGCAAAAGAGGGCGTTGAGCTTGAAAAGAAAGAGAAAAGAAAACATCCCAAGTCTCCCCCTGCTCTGCTCCTGCTCCTCCTCCCCGCGCTTCCCGTCTCTCTCCTTCACCCCCCCGCTCTTTCCGCCGCTTCCCCACGAATAAACACACATCTCCTGGCAAGTGTAAAAAGCCCGCTTCCTGGCTAAAGTGGCCAAGACGGTGGATTATGAAGTAGTAAAGCCTCCATGGGCCGAGGGAGCGGCGGCGAAGGCGAGTTCCTCCTTCCCGGCTCATCCGCGCCGTCCTTCTCTTCCTCCTCCTCTCCTCCTCTCCATCAAAATGAAGGAAAAGGCCATGATCAAAACGGCAAAAATGCAAGGGAACATGATGGTAAGTGAGTGGCGCCTCCTCCCGGGGCGTCTTTTCCTGGGGGGCTGATCCTATAGGTAGGCTAGGCACTGGCAGGCATCTCGCTCTTTTCTCGGAGGGGGAGGCGGGATTGGGAGAGGATCTCCCTCCTTTCCTCAATGGGGTCTTCTTCTTCCTTAAATGGGGGGGGGGGGTGATCTCCCTCCCTCCTCCCTCTCGTCTCCCCCCTTGTGCGGATGCGTCTACCATTGGGTCCCCTTTAAGTAAGCCCCGCTTATGGGAGAGCTGAGGCTGGAAGCAGAGCTGAAGTTGAACCCGACACTTTCCTGATTTCTCTCCCCCCAACCCCAACCCTTCCTGTTGGGCTCTTTGGCTCGGCCTGGGTGGCAAGGGGCGAAAGCTAGATCCCAGTGCCTGCTGGGAAGCCAGCTTTCAAGATGCCAGGAGGAGAACAGGATGAACTAGGGGAGACCAAGCGGCCTGCCCCCTCCCTCCCCCTCCCTCTCCCCAAAAGCCCTGCCGCGCGCACTCAAACTTTGGCAACTTGGCGCCTGATGGTGGATGGGAGGCAGAGGGTCTCCTTTCCCCATTCAACCCCCCTCCTCCACCTCCCCGGCTTCTTCTAGCCAACCCATCTCCTTTCTCATCCTTCCTCATCCAGCTGTTCCGGGCTGCCTACTTTTCTTTTAAGCCACCAAATTCGGGAATCTCTCCGCCAGAGACTGGATGCCATCTTGGGCTGGTGGAAACGCAGTCGTGTTGTCCTCTTGCTTCGGTTTCCTGGGTCGGTGGGCGAGGAGGAACCCTTTCCAGGTGTTTAGCCGGGCCTTTCTTGAGTGGGGAGCAAACCTGATGCGGATCTAGCCTTACTTAGTATCATTCTCACCCTTGTGGCGCTTTGGTTGGCTTGAATGAAGTGGCACAGAATACAGACATTACATACCCAAAGGGGATTGGATTTCTCTGCTTATCCACTTCCTACAAATCCTTTACAAGGAAGGAAACCTCACCTGTTGGTAGCTTTTCCTTTGCACCGTCCTTGCGAGTTTGCCTTCCTAATGAATGGACCGGGGAGGTCCAGAGAGAGGCCCACCTTGTCTCTTGAAGTATTTCCAAACAGCCTTGCAAGTATCTGATGTCTTTTCATCCTCCTGGGTGACTCACCGCCTTCTCCCTTTACTGTGGAAAAGTCTTGGTAGGATCGTGACCGTCCTCTCCCTTCTCCCCCCCCCCAATAATCACAATATAGTTCTGCCATCCAGAAGGTGAGGTGTTATTATAGGCCCAGTGAGTTGAACCAAGGGGGTTGGAAAGAAACCTTGAGCAAATGGTTAAAGCATGGAAGACAGGTGATGGGACTATGGCCACCTTCCTGGTGTGAACTCTTTTCTTGTGGAAGTTCTCCCATCATGGAAGACTTGCCCTTCCTCCTCCTCCTCCTCCTCCTCTGGTTGCTGCTGCTGGAAAGGTCACTAGCTCATTTGCCTTGGTTGTGACTATAAGAACGCTGGGCCACCTGGGATTATTATAGCCTAGTTAGCATGCATTGTGTCAGAGTATTAATACATACATACAGTATATAATATACAATACAATTTATATTATATTATATATACACACATATGTGTGTAGCTCATTTGTCTTGGTTGTGACTACAAGCACCCTGGGATTATTATAGCCTAGTTAGCATGCATTGTGTCAGAGTATTAATACACACACACACACACACACACACATATATATATATATAATACAATATATATTATATTATATACACACACAAACACATGTGTGTGTGTAGCTCATTTGTCTTGGTTGTGACTACAAGCACCCTGGGCCATCTGGGATTATTATAGCCTAGTTAGCATGCATTGTGCCAGAGTATTAATACATGCATATATAATATACAATACAATATATATTATATTATATATACACACACGTGTGTGTAGCTCATTTGTCTTGGTTGTGACTACAAGCACCCTGGGATTATTATAGCCTAGTTAGCATGCATTGTGTCAGAGTATTAATACATACATATATAATATATAATACAATATATATTATATACACACACAAACACGTGTGTGTGTGTAGCTCATTTGTCTTGGTTGTGACTACAAGCACCCTGGGCCACCTGGGATTATTATAGCCTAGTTAGCATGCATTGTGTCAGAGTATTAATACACATATATAATACAATATATATTATATTATATACACACACAAACACATGTGTGTGTGTAGCTCATTTGTCTTGGTTGTGACTACAAGCACCCTGGGATTATTATAGCCTAGTTAGCATGCATTGTGTCAGAGTATTAATACATACATATATATTATATTATACACACACACGTGTATGTGTAGCTCATTTGCCTTGGTTGTGACTACAAGCACACTGGCCCACCTAGGATTATTATAGCCTAGTTAGCATGCATTGTGTCAGAATATTAATACACACAAATATATGCTATATATTATATACACACATGTGTGTGTAGCTCATTTGTCTTTGTTGTGAATACAAGCACACTGGGCCACCTGGGATTATTATAGCCTAGTTAGCATGCATTTGTCACAGTATTAATACATACATATACATACAGCACCCAAGGAGACTTTCTGCTGTGCTTTCTGCAACCAAACTTGCCTATCTCAGATTGGCCTTTTTAATCATCAACGCACCTGTAAAAAGAGTAGGATGAGTCCTTCCTAAGAATCTTCGTTCGCAAGGTAATGCTGAGATACATATACAATACATGCACACGTGTGTGTGTGTAGCTCATTTGTCTTGGTTGTGACTACAAGCACACTGGCCACCTGGGATTATTGTAGCCAAGTTAGCATGCATTGTGTCAGGGTATATATTATACACACATATATATGTTTGTGTGTGTGGAACCATTCTATTTTGATATTCTCTACAGTGGGGAGGAAGGGGTTGCATTATTCCTGCTTTTAAAAGAAATGTGCAGCCTTCTTTCTTGCAGGGTTGAAAAGGGAAAAGAAATGTTTCTGTAAGTATTGTTGGGGTGGCACAGATCTCTGCGCTTGATTCTAGGTCACACAGTGAATGAACTAAGGACCCAGCAAAAGGCAAAAGTAGTTGGATTGCTTTTCTGTTGAAATTGGTGCTAAAACTGGCTGATATCCACAGACTCCATTAATTCCACAGTTGTCTACTTTGAAGTCTTGTGCAGTGTGTCAGAGCGTGTTTTGCTTGCCTCGGCCTTCCTCGGCCTTAGTGAGGATCTACTTTGCTGGGATTTATTTAGATTTCAAAATTCCCACCTAGTTATGAAAGTTGCTCTTAATCTAGTCTACTTTTGGCTGTTGAAAGTGAATTTTAATTAGAAGAAACAGGATTACAAAAAAAATAAAATTAAAGGCAGGAGTGATTTAGAGGTTGTGCTTGTCTTGGCTTCTGAGAAGAGTTGGTATTTAGCCATGACAGACTGCACCTGGTGTGCTACTACATGTGTTGGTGTAATACCTTTCTTTGGGGAAATCTAATTTTTTTTGTGATTTTTCAGTCAGCTTAATGTGCAATGGCACAGCGGGTTAAACCGCTAAGCCAAACGGAAGCTTGCCAGTTCAAATCTGCAGAATGGGGTGACCTCCCATTGTTAGCCCCAGCTTCTGATAACCTAGAAGTTTGAAAAGATGCAAATGTGAGTAGATCAATAGGTACTGCTTCTGCGGGAAGGTAACGGTGCTCCATGCAGTCATGCTGGCCGCATGACCTTGGAGGCATCTACGGGCAATGCTGGCTCTTCAGCTTAGAAATTGAGATGAGCACTACCTCTCAGAGATGAACATGACTAGACTTAATGTCAGGGGAAAACCTTTACCTTAATTAATGGATTGGTTGACTGTAATACAGATACTGGATTTTTTTTTCTTGCTATCAACTATCTCTGGTTTAAATAAGATAGTATTTTCAAAGAAATGACCAATTGACAATTAAAGATATAAAAATAAACCCAGGGCTGTTGACATTTACTTGGTTGATTGTACTATTTAATTGTAATAGGATGTTTTTTGGTCATATCACTGTTGATAAATATTATCATTTCCAAAGTGCGTTTTTGGCCTGCTTGACTGTAAACTTTTAATACTTTTGCAGCTTAAAGGTAAAAGTTACCCCTTGACATTACGTCTAGTAGAGTCCGACTCTGGGGCTGGTGCTCATCTCCATTTCCAAACCATAGAGCCGGCATTGTCCATAGACACCTCCAAGGTCATGTGGCTGGCATGACTGCATGGAGCGCCATTACCTTCCTGCAGAAGTGGTACCTATTAATCTACTCACATTTGCATGTTTTCGAACTGCTAGGTTGACAGAAACTGGGGCTAACAATGGCAGCTCATCCTGTCCTGTGGATTTGAACTGTCCACCTTCTGGACAGCAAGTTCTGTAGAATAGCGGTTTAACCTGCTGTGCCACGGCAGCTTACTCAACAGCAATTTGCTATATTAAACAATACTAGATCTCCCTGAAGACTGTACAGTTTGAAACAAATGAAATAGTTTTATTTCATGTTGTAGTATCTTGAAAACATTCTGAGAATCTGCTGTGTCCTGTCTATAAATTTATTTATTTTGTACATTTTTACCCCATCCTTCTCACCCCTGGGAAGATCCGGGGGATGGGGGATGGGACGACAGTGAAAAAGAATTCAATTTAAAATACATTATATTAATAAAACATTTGTTTAAAATCATGCCGGTTTAAGATCAGTGTCTGGGTCAGTCCATTGTCCTTCATATCACGTTAAATCATCCCAATTGCTGCTTCTATTGCTCAAATGCTTGGTCCCATAACCAGTTTTTAAGTTTCTTTCTAAAAGGCAGGAGGGAGGGGGCCAGTCTGATGTCACTGGGAAGGGGTTGCCACAGGCAGGAGGCCATCACAGAGAAGGCCCCCCTGCCTGAGCCAAGAACTAAAATCCTGGGGCCTATTCTTCATCTCCTTCAAACCAACACTGTGTCAGAAAAGATTTCCTATCTCTTGGCTGACACTAACCCTGTGGTTACTCACAAGGTGTCTCCTTTTGTCCTGGCAGCACCGAAAATCCAGGCAGAACTATTTTCTGATAATACAGCCGACTATGCTGGGGATGCTTTTAACGAATAGTGTCTGTTTATGTAGTTTTAATAATGCTTTATCTATTTGGGTTTACCTGATTTTTAATTACGCTGGTGCGAGTCCATGCATTATTCAGTATTTTAAGGGTGCATCTCACAATCAACTTCAAGGCAGGATTAGACAGGTTCATGGATACCAAGTGTATCGGTAGTTACTGAAAAGGACATTCAAGTGCCACCTCGGAGTTGGTTGAGGTAGGCAGGATTTCCCTGGGTACTGGTTGTGGGGGGTCGGGAGCAGGTCAGGGTTTTGCCCTCCCTTCTGCTCGAGATCCCCGTGTACAACTGGTGGGCCACTGTGTGATACAGAATGCTGGACTAGATGGGCTGAGGTCCGATTCAGCATGGCTCTTATATGCTCTTATGTTCTTATGTAGCATTTTAATGATTCATAGGATTTTAATTGTGTATTTTATATTGTACTAGCTGTACCTGTCACGCATTGCTGTGGCCAACCTTCCCTCCCTCTTTCTCCCCTCCTTTCCTTCCCTCTTTCCTTCCTTCTTTTCCTCCTCTCTTCCTTCCTCCTTTTCTTTCCCTTCCTCTTTCTCCCCATTCTTCTTTCTCTACCTATTCTTGAACTGCAGTTCCCAGCAATCCTCCTAATCAATCTATCTACCTTCCTATCTACCTTCCTATCTACCTTCCTATCTACCTTCCTATCTACCTTCCTATCTATCTATCATCTATCTATCTATCTATCTATCTATCATCTATCATCTATCTAATCTATCTATCTGGAGGATTGCTGGGAGTTGCAGTCCAGGAATAGGAAACTGGAAATATGTAGGGATTGGGATGCTCTCAAAGAAATCCAAGAAGAAAGCTTGCATCTTGAAAGCAATGCATTTGGATCATCATCCTCTCCTAAAGGGCCTGGTCTAGGGGATGCTGGGAGCTGTAGTTTGGAAAATAGTGTGGATATGCGATTATGTGTTTTGTTTACTAGGGGAGTAGTTTTTGCACATGCGTGGTAGCATCTTTTAGCTTTTTTGGATTTTAAGTCCTTTCTGCTCTGGTTTTGTTAGTGTTTTAATGAGTGACGGTAGGGCTGTAGCGAGGATTTTGATTCGGGGTGGGGGGGGGTGGGGGCTGAGTTTGATTTGGGGAGGCTGAGTTTGAGTGAGATAGGGTCTACCCTAGCAAACCTTTTGTATCATTATCCCAATACCCCCATGCATATGGGATATATTGAGCACGGTGATCAGATCATGATATGAATACACATAACAGTTTATATAATGTACCAGTAAGGACTTCTCGCGGACCATCCTGAGAACTGGGGGGGGGGGCTGAAGCCCCTCAAGCCCTCCCCTTCCCGGCTACATGCCTAAGTGATGGTCACTCATTGGTCTGATAGGTGTTATTGTGTCCAAATTTTGTGTCAATTCACCCAGTGTTTTTGAGTTATGTTAATCCTGCAAACGAATGTTACATTTTCATTTATATAGATTTAATAATATGGTTTTCATGTATTTATCTATTTGCCTTAAATGTGAAAGACCCATGGTCTAAGCATCAAATAAACTTGACGACTTGAGAAGGCCCTGTCTCTCATCCCCACCAGTCGTGTTTGTGATGGTGGTGAGAGCAGGGCCCCTCCAGCTGATCTTAAACTTTGTGATGGTTTGCAATGGGAGATACGTTCGGACAGGTAATCTGGGCCAGAACCATATAGGGCTGTAAAAGTTAAAACCAGCTCTTGAAATTGTGCTCAGAAGCAGACTCGCAGCAAGTAGAGCTAGCGTAGCAGAGGAGTTGCATGCTCTGTATGCCGCTCCAGTGAGCAATCTGGCTGTCGAGCGTTGGACTAGTTGGAGCTTCCAAACAGTCTTCAAAGGCAACCCCATGTAGAGTGCATTGCAGTAATCTATCCAGGATGTAACAAAAGCAAGTCTGACTTCCCAAGGTTTAATTGGGAGCACGGATTAGCTCCCTCTATCAGCTCCAGCTCCCTGAGAGAGGCCTCCCATAAGGATGGTAAAGCATCAAAAAATCTGGGCATCCGATGGGCAACGTCCTTGCAGACGGCCAATTCTCTCACACCAGAAGTGACTTGCAGTTTCTCAAGTAGCTTCTGACACGACCACCCAAAAAAATTGTGCAAAAGCTCTCCCAGCCACCACCGAGTCCTGCTCTGATTAGGAGCATTTCGCCTTCTCTATGCCATTGAGGGAGTTAATTAATTATACGTACATATTATTCTTTTCAGAAGTCTTAGGTATGTTTCTTTCGCTCACGAATGCACATTTACTTGCAAATTGCAGAAGGCTACAAGTCATTCAAAAATGTTTAGTGGGTGATATCCCTTCAAATTCTTTCAGGAAAGGTTAACATTCTGACAACTAGCTAAGTAGGTATTGATTTTCTTTCTCTCATTGAAAACTTCTTGTTAAATTGAGCCACTTCATTCTTAAGAGTGTACGAGGCACTCTGTTAAAAAAAACCCCACCGCTTTTGCTTTTGTTATGGGTACCTTTCCCCTTGTTTCAAGCATTTCATACTTTCTGGTTTTAATTCTTCATTAAGTCACGGTTTGAAGAAAAAATAGGTCTCTGTGTGTATTACGCACACAAATATATATACAAAATTGTACATCTATTCTTGCCTTTGGAATACACTCCCACAGGTATATATTGCTTCACCTGGAAAAGCACTTGCTTTTACTGTGTTGAATTCTCCCTCATTCATCAACCCCGGAGAGGGAATTTCATAAAGATTGCAGAGCTCTCCATTCATTCATGTAGCAACATGCTTCAGTACATGGCCATAAGTTTGCCTTTGTGTAATCAATTATTTTTAAAAAATAAACTCTCATAGGCACAAACTCCATTAGTCTGAACTAAAATAGAGCCATTGAATCAGTTGGATTTACCTACATAGCAATTTACTATTCAACAATTGATTCAGTGGGTTTGTTCTATGAATCAATGGGATTCCAACTAAATGCTTCCAATAGAGCAGTGTTTTTCAACCTTTTTTGAGCCGCGGCACATTTTTTACATTTACAAAATCCTGGGGCACACCACCAACCAAAATGAGACAAAATGACACTCTAACACAGTAATACATGTAGTTAATATGTTTTTTAATGTATTTATACACTCAGTGTGAAACCTGGGCCTGTTTCGATGAACACAACATAGATATCCTGGCAGGAATGGCAGAAAGACGCACACGAAGGGCTTGCTCAACAGCTGGGAGTTATAGTTCACTCACAATCAAAGAGCATTCTGAACTCCACCAATGATGGAATGGAATCAAACTTCCCACACAGAACTACTATAACCAAGAGAAAATACTATAAGAGTTTGGTGGGCATTGACCTTGAGTTTTGGCATTGTAGTTCACCTATATCCAGAGAGCACTGTGGAGGGGAGGGAGGAAGACGTGGGGCGAGTCTGCGCAGTAGCGCATGCATGGGTCACGTCTTCCTCCCTCCCGCAGAAGCGGCAGCGTGAGCAAAGCGAGGCAAAGCAAGCAGAGCGAGGCTGGGAAGAAGGGGCATATTCAATTTGCATATTATGAATTGTTATGCTACATGAAATGATCTGTTGGTGGTAGAAACCTTATTCAATTGTGGACCTCAATAAATTTAAAGGTTATGCCTTCCAAGCAGAGGGGCCACAGTGGTGCAATGGGTTAAATATTTGTGCTGGCTGAACTGCTGATCTGGAGGTCAGCAGTTTGAATCTGCGAGACAAGGTGAGCTCCCATTTGTCAGCTCCAGCTTCCCATGCGGGGACATGAGAGAAGCCTCCCATAGGATGGTAACGGCTCTGCAGACGGCCAATTCTCTCACACCAGAAGTGACTTGCAGTTTCTCAAGTCGCTTCTGACATAATAAAAAAAGCTTCCAAGCAAAGACCCACCTAAGTATTGACCTTATTGCAGAACTGAAACTTAAAATCCAATAGATGGTTTTTCTATGATTGAGTCTACTTTAATTAATGGCATTGGATGAAAGAAACACCATCATTGTTCTTATTTTCGTTCCCAGTTTGTAAAAAATATAGATGTTTGTAGGGCCGAAATATCCAAAAGCATATCAGATCCTACCCGATCTTGGAAACTAAACAAGATGAATCCTGGTTAGTACTTTGATAGGAGTCTGTTTCAGATGAAACAAAAGGCAAATCCATCTCTGGTTATTCCTTGCCTAAAAATAACTATGAAATTCATGGGATTGCCATAAGTCAACAGAAAGTCCGCACACATATTTCTGTGAATGTGGGGAAGGAGAATATAAAGCGACTCCTTTCAGTTTCACAAGTGTGAGACAATTCCTTCCTTTCACCCATAATTTTTGTATAGGTTACATTTATATCCCACTTTTCCTGCAGTGAACTCCAGATTGCATATAGGGATCACACATTCACAATTTATGTTTTCAGTGCAATCTTGAAAATGGGCTGAGAAATTGTGGCTAGCTCAGACATGAGCAAAATTGGGCCCTCCGGGTATTTTGGACTTCAACGCAAGCTCAAGCATTATCATTAAGGTAGATCTTCAACTCAGGCTTCTCCAGTGTTCTACCCACTATGACCCATTGCTACAAAGTCTAGTTATGCTTATGATTCTTACTTACTTACTTACTTACTTACTTAGGCAATCCCTCATAGCCCGAGGATGTTGATCCTCTAAGTGTAGTGTCTTTGCAATGGGTCCATAGGTGTCTGTGGAGCCCTCTTCTTGATCCACATGTTCTCCTGCAGTGAGGACATTGGTTTCCAGGTGAAAGGCAGTCCCACTCAGGGAACGTTTCTCCCTTTCGCCCTCCATTCATGCTTCTTTGACTTCTGCAGCACTGCTAGTCATAACTGACCTCCAATTAGAGTGCTCAAGGACCAGGGCTTCCCAGTTCTCGGTGTCTATGCCACAGTTTTTAAGATTGACTTTAAACCCATCTTTAAATCTCTTTTCCTGTCCATCAACATTACGTTTCCCATTCTTGAGTTGGGAGTAAGACAACATGTCCCGTCAAGTGGAGTTGGTGGCATAGGAGCATCGCTTCCATGCTGGTGGTCTTTGCTTCTTCCAGCACGCTGACATTTGTCTACCTGTCTTCCCAAGAGATTCGCAGGATTTTTTAGAGGCAACGCTGATGGAATCGCTCCAGGAGTTGAGTGTGATGTCTGTATACAGTCCACATTTTGCAGGCATATAGCAGAGTTGGGAGGACAGTAGCTTTATAAACAAGCACCTTGTTATCCCTCCGTAGGTTATGATTCACTCATGGGTTTGTTATGGGTGACAAAATAACGGAAAACTTTGAAAAAAGATATATAGCTGAATGGCCTCATGAGAAGCCCCATGTATTTTTTAAACTTTCAGAAGTTCTAAAACTTTCAAAAGACTCAAGAACAAGGGCAGATGATATTTAGACTTTTTAATTATAGAAGACACTGGAAGTGTTTGGGATGTTTTTCACTTGTGATACACGACTGGGATTTCGTCTCTTTCTGCCATCACAAGAGAAGTGAATATTTTGTCCTGTAGAAGTAGGATCTGGCTAGGCGATTCCCCTGTGATTTCATGTTCAGTTTACCATCTTCCCTGGATTGGATGAATAGCTGAATCTCCTGTAACATTGTCCTTTCTCTTTAATCTCAGTAGATCTAGTGAATAATTCTTCACTTACTTCATTTTCATAATCTTTTAAATATTTAAAAGTCGGCATTCTCCCTCTGCCGCTGTCCCTTTCATATAAGCTAAATGTTCCCTTTTCCTTTTAGATCATTTATTCAGATTTGTCAATATGATGGTCTTCCTTTAACTTCAATACTGTGTTATGTAAGAATAAGGCCTTGATGATTAAGCAGCGGAATAGAATGTTCCTGTGGGGTGAAACCTCTTCTCATTCCTTCATTTTTTTTCATTTGATAGCCTTGCTAAGTACTTTGAATGGGCTTTCAACTGCCTACCATTTCATACTTTGTTTGATACATTTGACAGAAAAGAAGGATATATTTGTGTGTATATATATTGTTTCAATTTCGTCTGCTTTTTAAAACTGCGAGGCCTTTATGCTCACACCAAGCGACTGAATTTGAATATGTGTTCCCGTGTAGTAAAAGTAAATGTTTCACCTTGACATTACGTCTAGTTGAGTCTGACTCTGGAGGGTGGTGCTCATCTTCATTTCTAAGCTGAAGAGCCAGCCTTGTCCATAGACACCTCCTAGGTCATGCGGCTGGCATGACTGCATGGAAAGCTGTTACCTTCTTGCCAATTGGTACCTCTGCCTCTTCCTCAGATTCCTCTGGAGCAGGGGTAGGGAACCTACGGCTCAGGAGCCAGGCGTGGCTCTTTTCATGATTGCATCTGGCTCTTCCTTCCTTCCTTCCTTCCTTCCTTTCTCCCCCTTCACCCTTTCCTTCTCCTTCTCTCCTTCATTATCCCTCCCTCTCTCCCCTTCCTTCTTTCCTCCATTCTCCCTCTTCCTTCCTCTTCCTTTCTTTCTCCCCTTCACCCTTTCCTTTTCTTCTCTCCTTCCTTCTTTCCTCCATTCTCCCTCCTTTTCCTTCCTTCCTCTTCTATTCTTTCCCCAAGTCTTCCTTTCCTTTTCCTTTCTTTGTTTTTTACTTCCATCTCTCTCCCCTTCTTTATTTTCTTCTTTTCCCTTCATTATTTTACTTTTTCCTCACTCCCTTTCCTTTCTTTTCCCCATTTCCTTTCCTCCCTTCCCATTTCCTCCCTTCTTTTCCCCTCCTTGTCTCTCTCCTGCTTTTCTTTTCTTCCTTTTCCATAGTTTGTTCTTCTTTCCTTTCTTCCTCTCCCCCTCCCTCCTTTATTTCCTCACTTTTTCTTTCTTTCTTTCTTTTCCCTTCCTTCCATCTTTTCTTCCTTCACAGAGTCCTGAGCATGCCTTTTGCAGAGCCAGGTCTGAAGTGTCCCGTCATTCTGCCAGGAGAATCCTTTTCTCATAGTACCTACGTATAGACTCACATTTAGTTGAATTCAGTCTTAAAATATATTATATATTATAATATATGGCTCTCACTGAAATAAATTTCCAAATATTTTGCTTTTATGGCTCTCTGAGTCAAAAAGGTTCCTGACCCCTGCTCTGGAGGTTCAGCATCTCAGTCAGTGTTTCTCAACCTGGGGGCCGGGACCTCTGGGGGATTGCGAGGGTGATGTCAGCGGGGTCGCCAAAAACCATAAGAAAACACAGTATTTTCTATTGGTCATGTACTTCTGTGTGAGAAGTTTGGCCCAATTCTATCTTTGGTGTGGTTTAAAGGGCTCTTTAATTGTAAGTGAGCTATAAACCCAGCAACTACAACTCCCAAATGTCAAGGTCAATTTCCCACAAAATCCACCAGTTTTCATATTTGGGCATATTGAGAATTTGTGCCAAGTTTGGTCCAGAACTTTAATTGTTTGAGTGCACAGTGCTCTCTGGATGTAGGTAAACTACAACTCCAAACTCAAGGTCAATGCCCACGAAACAAACCCTTCCAGTATTTTTTCTCGGTCATGGGAGTTCTGTGTGCCAAGTTTGGTTCAATTCCATAGTTGGTAGAGTCCAGAATGCTCTTTGATTGTAGATTAACTATAAATCCCAGCAACTATAACTCAAAAATGACAAAATTAATTCCTCCCCCCAATACCACCAGTATTCAAATTTGGGCATATCGGTGATTTGAATGAAAATACACCCTGCATGTCAGATATTTACATTTCGATTCAAATTATAGTTGTGAAGTAGCAATGAAAATAGTTTTATGGTTGGGGGTCACCACAACATGAGGAACTATATTAAGGGGTCGTGGCATTAGGAAGGTTGAGAACCACTGGTTTATACGAAGCATAAATACACACTTTTGTTTCATAGACACCTTATAGCATACTTAGACATGGGCCCCATCTCCAGGATCTCATTATGTGTTTATATCCAAATATAGGTATTCCAAAATGGGAGGGGAGCATATCTGGCACTAAGCATTTTGGATAAGGGATTCTCATCTTATATAGGAAAGCAATTGGACCTCCATCTGTGGTCATATGGATTTATCTCCCTTGCTGTGGTAATTTGCCTTGAATGTGTTTGGAAATTATTGTCTGAGTATATACTTGTATGTATTGATTCATTTACTTTCAGTGATTGTATGAAACTTTTTTTTACAACAGACCCAGTTTGGTTGTAGTTACCAGCAAATTACTCCCTTTTGCATTTATACTTTATATCCGTGGTTTCCAGCCTTCTTTTAACCAGGAACCACTTGACTAGGGTCCACTCTCCAACATTAGTACCAAAAGGGTTACAAATCGGTTTTTAGTCAACTTTAGATTTGGTTTGGTTATTTGGGGTCCTAATTCAGAAAATTGCATTAGGTAGATCACATCAGCTCTAGTTTCTGATACAGAACATATGGCATCCAGTAGTCGCTATCTATTCGCCCAGAGAAAACCAATAGTAAGAGCTGATGTGGTCTATCCAATGCAATTTTCTGAATCAGCACCCCAAATAAACTCAGGAAGAGGCCTAAAAACAAAGATACTTCCAGGCGCCACATGGAACAGCTCTGCTCAGGGGAATGGAGGAGGATGCGAAGCAGTAGTCAGGTGGCTTGTTGTTGTGGCTTTCGTAGTAGTCAGGCTCTCCCCTCCTGACATCCCCTATGCCTCTGCACTATAACATGTGTTTTGTGAGACTAGTCACTTTCATTGCAATGGTGTAGTAATGGGGAGACCATGAACCATATTTTAATTTTGGGGGACTGCTAGTGGTCCATAGACCACAGGTTGGGAATCACTGCTTTATATTTACAATTGCAAATTTGGGGTTCCTATATTTTCTGTTGGTTAGCAATATATATGATGAATAAGCACATCACTTAATTACTTTCTATAGGATTGTTGCCTTGGTGCCTTTCTGGAAATGCACTTCCCCATTGTTTCTTTACAGCACGTCTGTTGAATGGGTTTCCCATAAGAGATAAAGCAACCAGAGCTTCCCATGAGTGGGTTTTATATTGCTTTCCCCCTCCTTCTCCAGAAATGAAAACCTAATTATGAGAGTGTGAAAAATGTTTTTCCTAATGCTTTCTTATAACACACTGTAGAAGCTGAAAATTATTTTTGCGAGAACATGGTTTGAAGCACAAGCCTTTGTAGAGTAGGACTGTTTCCTCCCACCAACTATCTAGGTTCATTCAATTAAAATAATAATGTTTTGTGGGGAAAGACTGGAAAAATGTTTCATCGTCGTTAGGAGTTTTAAAATACCTGGTCTTAAATCTGGAAATGTTGGAAATTGCATAGAATATGTTTTCAGTGCAGGGCTTAATAAGCCACTCTTCTTTAGTAGGCGTTGTTTCGAGAAAACCAGAAAAATGGCACTTTGTTAAGATTTCAAGAGTTCTTTCAGGACTCTGTATATTAACTGGCTCTTCACAAATACCAACAAAACAACAACTAGCAGAAACAACAACCAAACAAGCCAACAAATTATGGAAGCGACTATTTTGTTATCGGTTAGAACAGTGTTTCTCAACCTTCCTAATGCCACAAGCTCTTAATACAGTTCCTCATGTTGTGGTGACTCCCAAATATAAAATAATTTTATTTACTACTGTTGTGAATTGTAATGTAAATATATGATATGCAGGATGTATTTTCATTCACTGGACCAAATTTGGTACAACAGACTTTCTACCCCTAGCAAAGCTGGAAGTAGAGAGCAATTTGCATCCCCTCCCTGAAGAAGATAATGGATGGTTCCAAAGGGAACCAATCAGATTAAGGGGCGCGGCCAGCCTAACTGACCAACAAGTCCCCTGGTCTTCAGTTGAGACCAGAGTGTCGACCCGCCACACCCGTCCGTTAACAGTATAATTATTGGTTGCCTTTTGGGAGAGGGCAGGCATGTAGCCGGGGGGGGGGCTAAGGGGGCTTCAGCCCCCCGAAATTCTCAGGGTGGTCTGCGAAAAGGCCTTACTGGTACATTATTTAAACTGTTATGTTTATTCATATCATGATCTGATCACCATGCTCATTATATCACACATTAATGGGGTTATTGGGATAACAATACAAAAGTTTTGCTAGGGTAGACCCTCTTCCACCCAGTCTCAGCCCCCCCCCCGAACCAAACTCAGCCCCCCGAATCAAAATCCTGGCTACGGCCCTGGGGAAGGGGTTTTTGTTGCCTACCCTATACTGTTTAGGGCAGGGGTGCTCATTAGGTAGCTCGGGAGCTACTAGTAGATCTTCGACCCTCTTCCAGGTGATCTTCGGGCCTCACCAGCCGGATGGGGCGCTCCTGCCATGCGCGCGCACACCCTGTGCGCACACGTGTTCCTGCTGCTGGCTTCCGCTCTCACGGTGCTTCTTTCACCTGTGGGGCATTGCAGGAAGAAGAAAGCACGAGGCGGGGCCTCTGGAGGGAGCGCCCTGCCTCTCTCTCGTCCAGAAGCAGCTGTGCAGCCTCTGTTGCCGGCAAGACAGGCAGGGTGGAGCACTCCCTCTGGATGCCCCGCCTCGTGCTTTCTCCTTCCTGCAATGCCCCACAGGTGGAAGAAGCGCTGCGCAGGCAGAAAACAACAGCAGGAGCACACGCGGTGGCAAGAGCGCATGGCGGTGGGAGCGCACGGTGGCGGGGGCAGGTAGATCTTTTGGACATGGTTGCTTTCAGAGTAGCTCGCATGCTGAAAAAGTGTGAGCACCCCTGGTTTAGGGGCTAGAGAGTATGGTGGGTTATAAATAGGCCTTAGCAGAAAATAGCTAGGGAAATACAAAGTTTGTGTTCACACAAGGCACCCATTTTTAGGGGTGTGGATCATATGCTAAAACACTCACCTGAAAGTAAGTTAATCGGTGAGGTAAGATTTGATGGCCCAGAAATAGGAGAGTCTGGTCTCGAAATGTGAGAAAGACTTCTTTCACATTTCCTTTAGCGGTTGCCTGGTTTGTGATTCCAGGGAACCTAGGTTTTCGCCCTAGTTAGCCGGCTGGGATACCTCCTTGGCTCTGTACACCAAGTTCTTGACACCTGTTAGTTTAGGTTAAAGCATAATATTAAATAGGTAACATTTAAATAAAGTTGCCCACAGTTTAACCCAATGACATTGTGTGTGATCTCTTTATTTTGAGGATGGGCAGGCAACCAAGCCTTCCCAGAATAGGCTGAGATTGGCTTTTATCTGAATGAATTACCACGTTTACAGATCGAGTTGAATTGTTTTAATGGCGATGTGGTTTTATGCTAGGTGTTTATGTATTTTAATATGTTGTTGTAGTTGTTTTTAAATTGTATAGCATTGAATTTTGCTGTAATGCTGGTCTGAGTCCCTCGATAAAGGTGAGAAGGTTGGGGTACAAAAGTTTTAAATAAATAAATAAATACCCAATATGCCCAAATTTGAATACTGGTGGAATTGGAGGGAGATTGATTTTGTCATTTGGGAGTTGTAGTTCCTGGGGTTTATAGTTCACCTACAATCAAAGAACATGCTTAACCCCACCCAGTGATAGAATTTGGCCAAACTTCCCACAGAGAACCCCCATGGCTTGAAGGGACTTGCTGGCGCGAGCCTTGCATGCTGTCCCTCACCCATACATGTGCACCACGCTGCCGTGTGCTGAGCATGCCTGGAGTCTCAAAAATAGCCCTCCCTTTGGCTGAGCTGCCGGCCAATCTCAGCAGAAGATGGCTTTTGCTGGAAGAATTCACTGTTTCCAAAAAGGAAGAGAAAAACAGGCAGAGAGATCTTCAGCCTTCTCTGCCAAAGGGGTTCCTAAGACCAAGAGAAATATATGTTTTCCGATGGTCTTTGGCAACCCCTCTGAAACTCCCTCGTGACCCCCCCAGGGGTCCCAACCCTCAGAGTGAGAAACCTAGAAAGATCCTTGTGACTAACTTGTATGGGTAAGAAAGGTGCTTAAAGGCATCAGATCCCAACTGATCTTGGAAGCTAAAACAAGGTTTGCTCTGGTTTATATTTGGATGACAGATTACCAATGAATACTAGGTGCTGTAAGCTATATTTCAGAGAAAGCAGCTGGCAAAACTAATTTCTTGTCTTACGAAATCTTGTGAAATTCATGGGGTCACCATAGGTTGACAGGTGACTTGAAGACACACGCAGAAAACATCACAATAATACTAATATTTTTTAAAGCTTCCTCCAAGTAAATGGGAAAAAATGTGCTCGATTCATATGCATTTCTTATTTTGGAGGGAGTTGACACCTAGGTTTGGTTCTATTTCATTCGGAAGCAACTGATCAAATTGTTAGAACACACAAATTATATTGGCTACGTTTTTCTGGCAGAGAAGATCTGTCAGCTGCTCAGAACAAATGTTCTGCCTCCTGTGAACATGTGTTTACTATCTCTTGGTAAGAATACTATGGAATTCCTTCATTTGTACTCATAAACAATTGTGAAGACATGAGGCACTTGTGTGTACTGATGTATTTTGGCATCCCTATGGTTTCAGAAAATACCACAGAAGACACTCTGGGCATATTGTCCATTACTATATGGATGAGTGTTATGTATATTCCAGTGGAGTGTTGTGCTAATACTTATGGGAATTGAATTGTGTGAGGATTTCATACAAACAGTGCTGAATGGCCCCTATAATGGGTGGTAAATAGGACTTAAATATGGGAGAGGTGTTGCAGGTAGTCTGAGGCCCCATCTACATTGCCACATAAAGCAGTTAGAAACTGCATTTTGTGATCAGTGTAGACTCATATGGTCAGTGAGTCAGGTCCCATGTACACTGCTCTATAATGCAGTTGGAAACTGCATTATAAGGTCAGTGTAGATTCATATAATGCAGTTCTGTTTTTCATACTAGTGATGTTTAATACTTCTTTAATATTTGTGTATTTTAAATTGTATTGCAATGCTTTTAATGTTAGCCACTTTGATTATCCTTATGGAGATAAAATGCAGGATATAAATAAACATAATAATAAACATAATAATAATAATGCAGTGTAGATGGGGCCTCAGTTGTGCTCAATTCATGCCGACAGGATGTGCGTATCCTTGGATGATTGAGGGTACATCTACACTATAGAATTAATGTAGTGTGACCCCACTTTAGCTACCATGGCTCAGTGCTATGGAATCAAAGGAGTTATAGTTTTACAAGGTTGGTAATTAGCTTTCTTTGCTTGAGTGCTGTCACCTCACCGAACTGCAATTCCCATAACTCCATAGCATTGGGAGCCATGGAAGTTAAACTGCTGTCAAACTGCATTGATTTTACAGTGTAGATCAGGCATGTGCAAACTTTGACCCTCCAAGTGTTTTGGACTTCAACTCCCAGAAGGCTGTTAGGAATTGTGGGAGTTAAAAGTCCAAAACACATGGAGGGCCCAAGTTTGCCCATGCCTGGTGTAGATGCACCCAATGTTGTCACCAGAAATTCAATGTGCAGATTTGATAAATATGAATTTAATATGATGTGTGGGTATGAATGGAAAGATGTATGGGTGAGTTAATATTTTTGGAAACACCAGTAAAATATTAAGGCTTGCAATGACTAACTACCTGTTGCTGGAACTGTGATCAAAACCTGCTAATGAGAATGGATAAGGACTGCGACAGTGATAATAGAAATGTTTGCAACATTCCTTATGTTAAGAAAGAAGTCAGCGCAAGCCTTTTGTTTGTCAACACCAATCAAGAAGAGTCAACATCTGGCCAGGAAACTCAGGTGGATCCAGGATGAAAGACGTCTATCATTAATTTACAACTTTGGGACTACATCAGCCAGGGCCGTAGCCAGGATTTTGGTTCGGGGCTGAGACTGGGTGGAAGAGGGCCTACCCTAGCAAACCTTTTGTATTGTTATCCCAATAACCCCATGAATGTGGGATATAATGAGCATGGTGATCAGATCATGATATGAATAAACATAACAGTCTAAATAATGTACCAGTAAGGCCTTCTCGCGGACCACCCTGAGAATTTCAGGGGGGTGAAGCCCCCGAAGCCCCCGGCTACATGCCTGACATCAGCAGAATATTGCTGTAAAAGACGCAGTCTAATAATGCTCAAAGTGTGACCAACCTGAGGAGTCTGGTTCCCCCGCTATGCTCTGCTCCATGGGAAGGAGAGAGATAGTGTACCAGTGGATTGTGACAGATTTGCACGGGAGCAGTCTGGTCACTTTGGCCTTCTTTCTAAAGGGAAGAAGAAGAAGTGTACTTTGGGAGTCTTAGATTTTGTGCAGGGAGTCAGGTTCTACTGTATGGAAATCAGAGATCTGGTCCTTGGCTCTGTGCTTAGGGAAAGGATGCATTTTGGCATTTTGAAGTTATGGTGTTATTGAAATTTTGGAACTGTGTGTTGGCAGGCTGCAGGAAAGCAGGGTCTGGCCTAACATGTGCTTCTCCAAGTAAAAAAGAGAAAAAGATGTGATAATAATATTTGGTTGCATGATGATGGATGCATGCACATGTGGTGTGAATGTTGAGTGAAAATATAATTCCCCTTTGTCTGTTTGTTAGCCCTGTAATTGTAAATCCAATGTAGTTGCATAGAATCTATATGTCTGTATGTCCAATGTCATTATTTGTCTAAATGTTTTTCTGTAATCTGATGGAACCTCTCACACTGGAAATTGCAATAAAAAGAACCTATGCTTTAAAGTTATTGAAAAGTCATTCATGACAATGTCATACTATTGGGGGATCACTAATTACATTAGTCTGTATGGATTTATAGTTTCTTGTAACTGCAACTTAAGAAGAAAATCCACCACAGACACAGTAGCCTAATGCTAATCTATCCATCTGTGTTCAACATTATGGAGTGCATCTACTAAGGGGGTAGAAATGTTCGGAGAGGTTCCTTAGGTTAGAATTTATCCTTCCCAGAGCTAAAATGTTTTGTCTCACTTGCTTTGGAGACATTCAGCTTTCCTTAGCTTACTGTTCCCTGTTTACCCACGCTATATCCACTATTATTATTCCCATTACACCGCGATTTGATTTCATTTTTGTCTCATTCGCAGCCATTTGTGAATTCATTATGTGGGGGTTCCTGTCCTAAAAAGAGCTGACACATTTTGTTCTCTTGTACAAAAATTATTTAACAGTACCAATATTAATGAGACAGCCTGGTTAAACACTTTTCTGGGAGAATAATTAGGCTTAGCCTTCATGTCCTCTTAAAGCGGGAAGCGGAGATGGTGCAAAGAACATCAAATTAATTTCAGTGGACACTGCGAGATACTATTATCTGGAAGCAAAAGCGATTCATACTCATGGTACAAAGACGGTAGGAAATTACATGAGTTATACTGTGTATCAGTATGAAAGGCAGCTGTAACTCCCAGTTAAACAGGGAGTCAAGCTGAACCTTAATATAAAAATAAGCACTTGCTAGTAATATGGGTCACACACTTATTCGTTAGGATTGATCACAATTGGTGGACAGAAATTCTAAAAGTATATATCAGTACATTCATTTAGGACTCTATTATTTCATAGGGAAGCAACAGACAAAACCATTTTTGAGTATTATTTATTTATTATCCTATGAACACTGAGCACAATTCAAAGTGCTTGCTTTGTCCTGTAAAGCCCTAAACAGTTCTGGCCCAGCTTACCTGTTCGAACATGTCTCCCTCTATAAACCACCTCAGAGGCTAAGATTTTTTTGGGGTGGGGTGCTCTCGATTCTATCTCCTTCGCAGGTGGGGTTGGTGGGGACGAGAAACAGGGCCTTTTCAGTGGTGGCCCCTCGGCTGTGGAACTCCCTTCCCTGTGAAATTAGATTACAGTTCCTTCTTGTTGGGGCTCAGCAGCAAGATGATGGGAATGCTGGGGATTTTTCCTCACAGGATGAGTGGAATGATGGATTTTTCACTGAATCAGTGTGTGATCAGGTTGAAAAACAGGCAGAAGTGCAGGCCATAGATCAAAGTGAAGGGCCGACAGCTGCAAAAAAGAGAGGGGATGTGTTGGAGTTCCGTGTTTCTGAGAATTGGCCTTCTCAACCTTCAGAAGATGAAGAGTTACCCTGTGAGAAGAGATTAGGCCTTGGCACAGAGAGAGCGAAGGAAAGGTTAATTAGGATGTCAGAAAGACTCAGTGAAAACAGTCTTTGAAACATAGGTGCCAAAAGGACGATCTCGTGGCTTCATGGTTAAGTTTGAGCTTAAATTAAGAGATGGTTCCTTGGTCTCGCCTATAACCAAGTTCATGTTTAACTCTCATATTGCCTATGTTCCTGTAACAGTTTGAAAAGTTCCTGTATTCATGCTTCTGGATTAGTGCCTGTGTTCCAGTTTCATGCTTCTGGATTTATGGATTTTTGACTATGCTCTTGACTTCATGGATTTAGTGTACCTTGCTTTCATAGGTTATTTGTACCTTACTCTTTTGGACTATTTTGGTCTTTGTACTTGGCTTTTTGGGAATTGTAATTTTCCCTTTTGTATATTAAACTTTTTGTAAATAAAATATATGCAAAAGGCCCCTGTGTGGTGCTGGGTGAAAAAGTGTACACAGCTCAAGTGCAACACCTCTCTCCTGACCTTCAGGAAGAAGCTGAAAACTTGGCTATGAGACCAAGCCGTTGGAGAATAGTCAGTGCGATAGCTGGCAATGAAGCAAGCATAATCAATTGGAATGGCTCCCGGAGTATGACTTTGGATTTGTGTGGCTGATTTTAATGTATTAATGTATTAATGTAATGTATTAATATATGCTATGATTTTTTAAATTTTAAATTATTTTAATATTTGTGTATATTGTATCTGCTTGTATGGCATTGAATATTGCCAACTTGGAGGCCACTCTGAGTCCCCTTTGGGGTGCAAAGAGCTTTATTTTTTTTTAAATGATTTTATTAGGTTTTTGCATATATACAAACAACACAACACAGCATCGGGTATGGAGAGGGAGGGGGTTGTGGGGGAAGGGAAGGGGGTGGAGGGAAAAAAAAAAAAAAAAAAAAAAAAGGGGGAGGGTGGAAAGGTTATCACACATGGGGGATTACATAAAACTTGAACTTCCGAAAAGTTACCCAGTTCCGATATATTGGAAATAAAGAAAACTTTTTCCCTCTTTTATTTTGGCGTCATTTTCTTTCTGCACTTCCATTTCTTAAAAGTGTCTATAATTCATTTAGGTCCGTCATGAATTTGGTTTTTGTCTTTTGTAGAAAAGATGTAAAGCCCGCCCAGTCCGTTTTGTTTTTTTTATCACTTAGCCTCTGCGAAATAACGTCCATTTGTACCATGTCCAAAGATTTTAGTATCCATTCTTCCAGGGAGGGAACACTCTTCTGTTTCCAGTGTCTGGCCAACACTATTCTGGCGCAGGCCCCTAGGAGGAACAGCATCTTATCTTGATTGCGGTTCAAGATAGAATTTGTGATGCCCAGCAAGTACTCCTTTGGCTCTAATTTAAATTTGATGCCTAATATTTTTTGGACTGCACCGTGGATTTCCCTCCAGTATTTTTTAACCTTCTTGCAGTTCCACCACTGGTGCATATAAGTGCCCAGTTCTTTTCTACATTTCCAGCAGCTGCCAGAAGATCCTCGTGAAAATTTGGCAATTCTTGCTGGGTATAAATGCCAGCGGTGTTGCATTTTTATCCAATTCTCAGTAATTTCCGTGGTGGTAGAGTATTTAAGTTTTTTAGTCCACACCTCCTCCCATTGATGTGTTAGAATGTTGTGCCCTAGGTCTTGCGCCCATTTAATGAGACATGCCTTTATTTGCTCCTCCTCTGAATCCCATCCTAGGAGAATTTTATATAGTGTGCTGATATTTTTTTTTTTCTTTTGGACTGCAGATTCCCACAAGTCATCCTCATTAAAACCCAGTTTTTTGTCAATTTTATATCTTTCGTGGATCTGATAGTATTCTAACCATGTTATGGTCGGGTTCGCTTTTTTCAATTCCTCCAAGGTCTTCATTATCCACTCGTTATTGCTGTCCCTTTTTAAGATCTGCTTATAAGTTAAATAATCATTGTTTGCCAACTCTTTTCTCCTCAAGGCTTCCATTGGGGAGAACCACATTGGGGTGCTGCGGTAGAATCTATTTTTATATTTATCCCATACTTTTGCCAAGGCCGCTCTGATGTAATGATGACTCAGATTTTTTTCTATCTTCCTTCTGTCCAGCCATAAGTAGGCATGCCAACCGGCTCTCAGGTCATGACCTTCCAGAGTTGATAATTTAAGATTGTGGGGGAAGGCCCATTCCTTTATTGCTGCCAAATTGCATGCCTCATAGTACAATCTGAGATTAGGCAGCCCCAGGCCCCCTCTTTTTTTCTCATCGTACATTACTTTCAGACTTATTCTTGGCCTTTTATCCTGCCACACGAACCTCCTGATATCCTTCTCCCATTTTTGGAATAGGTACGTGTTCCTAATGACTGGGACTGTTTGGAACAAAAAGAGTAGTTTCGGGAGGATTGACATTTTTACCACAGCGACCCTTCCTAACAATGAGATTTTGCTGTGTTTCCACCTCTCCATATCTTTTTGAATTGTTTTCCAGACTGTTTCATAATTATTCTTCAGGAGTTGTATGTTGCTGGCTGTTAGAATAATTCCTAGATATTTTACTCTCTTTCCCACTTGTATTCCTGTTTTTGTTTGTAGGTGCTCTTTTTCCCTCTCGGACAGATGCTTAGTTAGAAATTTTGTTTTTTGTTTATTCAGTTTAAAGCCCGCAACTCTTCCGAAGGCCTCGAATTTATTTATCCATTCTTCTATATTGTTCAACGGGTTTTCAACTATGCACACTATATCGTCTGCATAGACTTTTATCTTATAGTTTTGCTTGCCTATTTGGGTCCCCTTTAGAGCTCTGTCCTGGTTGATATCTTTCACCAAGGCCTCCGTAATTAGGATGAAAATTAGGGGAGAGAGGGGGCAGCCCTGTCTGACTCCCCTGCTTATCTTAATTTTTTTGTTGCTTTCTCTTCCATTGATTACTAATGTTGCCTCCTGTTTTTTATATAAGGTCTCTATGATGTTCCCGAAATAGTACCCTATATCCATTTCTTGGATCATGATTTTTAAAAAGTCCCAATTCACTTTGTCGAACGCTTTTTCCGCGTCGACAAAGAGTAATGCGAGTTTCTTCTCATTGTGTCTTTCATAGAATTCCAATATATCTATTATAGTTCTTGTATTTTCCTTTAACTGCCGATTTGGGAGGAAACCCGTTTGGTCTGGGGAGATCCAATCTTTTAAGAATTTTTTTAATTTTTCTGCTACAATGGAGGTGAATAACTTGTAATCAGTGTTAAGCAGGGAGATTGGACGATAGTTCTTTACTTCTTTTGCATCCGCCCCTTCTTTGTGAATAAGGGTAATGGTTGCTTCTTCCCATGTTTGGGGCATTTCTCTTCCCTCTCTTATTCCATTGAACATTTCTAGGAGTATGGGGCCCAATTCTTTCTTATATTTTTTATAAAAGATGGCAGTGAAGCCATCGGGTCCAGGGGCCTTGTTAAGTTTTAACCCATCTATACCCTTTTCAATATCTTGTATCGTTATTGGATTGTTTAAGATTTCTCTTTGTTTATCAGTGATTTTCGGGATCTTTAAATTGCTAATATATTCTACTATCAGGTCCTTCCTTATTGCCTCCTTTTTGTACAATTTCTGATAAAATCTGTTAAAAGCCTCCTCAATTTTCCCTTCTTCTGTGTAGATTTTGTCTCCACTTTCTATTTTAGTGATTATCTTTTGGCTTTTCCTTTCCTGCAATTTCTTCGCTAACCATCTGCCAATTTTATTTGCTTTTTGAAAATAATTGACTTTTGTGAATCTTAGCCGTCTCTCTATTTCCTCTGTCTGGAGCAATTGGAGTTGTTTCCTTAGAATATCCAATCTATTGACCAGTCCCTTTTTTGTTGGTTTCCTCTTCAGTAACTCTTCGGTTTCTGCAATATTTTGTGTTAATTCTTTTTCTCTTCTATTCCTTTCTTTCTTCTTTCTACTACTCAGCTGGATGAGGTTACCCCTCATCACCGCCTTCATAGCCTCCCATTGTGTCGTTGTACTTGTTTCCTCGCCCTTATTTAACTCAAAATATTCTTTTAACTGTTCCCTTACCAATTCGGAATCATGTTCCCTTCTGAGGAGACTATCTCTCAGTTTCCACCTAAACTGTGGGCTTTTGCCCTTCAGGCACAATTCTACCGCACAGTGGTCCGAAAATAAATTCGTTAGAATCTTGGCCTTTTTAATTTGGGTACTCAGAAGCTTCGAGACCCAGATCATATCGATCCGGGTCCAAACCTTATGTCTGCTGGATAGGTGTGTGAAATCTTTCCTTGTGTTGTTCAGGTGTCTCCATGCGTCTACCAAATTTAAATTTTGCAGGGTTTTTAGGAAACTTTTAGGTAGTTGACTGCTGTTTCTCCCCTTTTTTTGGGTGTCTGCGTTTCGGACTTGTTTGTGAGTTTTATCTAACAGCGGGTCCACCACCCCATTAAAGTCTCCCAGTAATATTAGCTCATCGAACTCTTGTTCATCAATTTTCTCCTTTAGTTCTCCCATGAATTTTGTCTTAGGTCCATTGGGGCAATAAACATTGCATATCAATATGTTTAAACAATTTATTTCAATCTTTATTCCTAAGTACTGTCCTGACATATCCTTAAAAGCCAAACTGGAAGACATTTTTGGGTTGACATATGTGGCGACGCCTTTCTTCTTTCCTTCTCCCACAGAATAAAACAGTTTACCAAGTCTTGGTTGTTCTAAGTATCGAGTATGCCGACTCGAGATATGTACCTCCTGTAGCGCAATCACATCATAGTGTTGTTTTCTAAGATATTCTGTGACCCTTTTTCTCTTGTTCGGTGAATTCCATCCGTTTATGTTGTTAGAAAAAATCTTAAGCGTCGTCATAGTGGAGGGATTCAAGGTTGTCCTTCAGAGAGTGATCTTGTACCATCGCCAACTGATAATTTTCCGGGGAAAATTTACGGAGCCTTTTAAGGTTCTTTTGTATGCTTCTACCCGGTGAGTCGATCTCCTCCATCTCTTCCATCTCAGTCTCATCCTCTAGCAGACCTTCTTCCTCCTCTTCCTCGATCTCTTCATTCCCTCCTTTTGACTGCGGCACCTCTCCTGTGCCTCTAGAGGGTTTGTGGGGGGGTTCTCTCTTCTGTCGGTATCTCTCGCTTTGGGGTCTTTGATGTCCTCCCTGTAGGTGGTCCTGCATAAAAGCTCTTGCTTTTTCAACAGAGTTGAGCCAATATCGCGTGTCTTTGAAGGTAACTGTAAGGCCCTCTACTCGGTCCCACCTAAAACGAATCTGTCTCTTTTTTAGCTCGTCTGTTAGGAAGTGAAACTTCCTTCTTTTCTCCAACGTCTGTTGGGAGACCTCCTTCATTATTGTCACTTTCTGTTCTTTATAATATGCTGGTTGGGTTGCCGTTCTTTGGAGGATCGTGTCTCTCAGGCATTTTCTGGCCAAGGTCACTATAACATCCTTTGGGGTATTATTCTTTCTTGCGTAAGCCGTGTTCAGTCTATACACTCTATCCACCTCGTTACTCACAGCAGATTCTTCTGTATTTGTAAGGTCGGCAAGGATACTTATAATAATTTGTTTTAAATTTTCCCCCTTGGATTCTACCAGATTTCTGATCCTGAGTTGGTGCTCCAGGGCCCTGTTTTCCAACATTTCCACTTGGTTCTGCAGTTTTTGTGCTGTAGATTCCATGGTGTCCATTTTGGTTTCTAATTTCATCTGTGTTTTCATTAACCTTAAGTTATCCTGTTTGACTTTGTCCATATCCTCCTTTAGGATTCTTAAGTCTCCTGAGATATTTTTTTCCATTCTCTTAATCTCCGCCTGTAATTCAAGGTGTTGTGTATCTTGTTTCATAGCAATTGCGCGGATTTCTTGGAGAAGCTCTCTGAAGCCGGGCTCCTCCTGGAGGGATGATCTCCTCTCTGGGAGCCTCGGTTGGCCTCCTCTTCCTCTGGCGGAGTGCATTTTTAATAGGCTCTTAATGGTGTTGACTTGACTCAGCTTGACTCAACTTGCAACCCCTATGTTCGTTAGGGGGGTAGAGGGTTAGGGGGTTAATAAGATTTTAAAATAGTGCCACTTGTTTTAATTTCTTGCTTCACTTATTTCCCCTTATTTCCCCTTTTAACTGCCTTGGATTCTTTGGGTTCTTTGGGTTTGGCCAAGACTTTCCCTTTCGTCTCGTCTTCAACTATCTTCCAAACCTTAGACCACGGAAGGAGAGAAGGAGAGGGTATTCCCACCTCCGTCTCTGGCCCCTCACCCCTTTACACGATTCCCCCCGTAAGCCCCTTACCAACGCCAGCTTTTCCGTCCTTTTCCTCTTCTTTCCTCTTCTTGGGGCGCTTCTCGTGTATCCCTTGTTTTCTTCCTGCTTTCGTGGCGAATCTCGCTTTGGTTCTTATTACAGATCTCACGAGTGCTTCTACTGTCTACTGCCGCGGGGGCATGACGAGCTTCCGGGCGCGATCTCTGAAGGGCGGGGTTCTCCTGGGGCTTCTCCTGGGGCTTCTCTTTCCGCCTCTCCTTATGTCCTCACTTCCTGTCTGCTCTTTTCCCATGCGGCCCTCCCTGGCTAAGATGGCACCGCGTCTTCAAGGTCAGGTACCGTTTATTTCGCCGGTTCTTCTAAGACTTCGCTAAGGGTTGGGAAGGAGCCGGGCACCTCGTCTTCCTTTTCAATGGGTTATATTGACGGGCGGTGACAGCTTTCCAGCCGATCGTGGGGGGGAAGGGCCGGGGGTTTCGAATTTCGAGTTGTCTCCTGGTCTGTCTCTCGATGGGGCCTTGCCCCCTCCCCTTCTCCGTATCACCCTGCTATATTGCCACTCACCCGCTGTCGTGACGTCTCTGTTTCTTGTCTTTCTCCCTCCTCCTCCTCCGCGGGGGTGAGGTTCTCCTTGTTTGTCAAATCGCCTTATTTCTTTCTTTTATTCATTAGAATCAGGTTGTCCTGGGTCCTCTTTCGCTCTTGAGTTTGTCTGTTTGAGCTCTGGTGGTAGCTGAATCAGCAGCCGGTGGGAAATCAGAAGCCTGTCGGCTTCTCACCTGGGACGTTAGGCCTCTATTCCCTCGCGCGCCGTTGCCGGGCGGTCTCGGGGTGTTAGCCTTGAGGGCAACCCCCCTTTGCCGCCGTCGGTCGGTCGGGCTTCGGGACACTGACCCCTCGACGCCTCAGACTGCGTCTTTTGGGGAAGGGGTGGTCTCCCCTGGCCTTGCGTCTCGGAGGTTACTCGGAGCACCCGAGAAACACGTCTTCCCACCTCTGGCCGCTGACCGGAAGTCTTGACACATTTCACCCTTTTGCCCTCCATTTGTGCCTCTTCAAATTCTGCAGCACAGGTGACCTTTAGTTAGAGTGCTCAAGGGCCAGGGCTTCACAGCTCTCAGTGTCTATGCTACAGTTTTTAAGGTTGGTTTTAAGCCCAACTTTAAATCTCTTTTCCTGTCAACCAACATTAAGTTTCCCATTCTTGAGTTGGGAGTAGCTGCTTTGGGAGGCGGTGATTGGGGATTCGGACAACGTGACCAGTCCAGCAGGTTGTTGGTGTATAAGACAGCTGGAAGTAGAAACTGGGGTCCATGCTTCGAGGGGGGATTTGTCCTATGAGATCCTTTCTATATTTGTGATTTTATGAGTCATAATAAATAATATAATAATTCTGCCTTCTTTTTAGTGTTAAGACTTCACTTTCTCTACTGACCTCCAGTTTGTTTCTTTTTCCTGTTTTTTAAAATATATATATATTTCTTCAAATTATGTTACAAATCTGGGCTACTTGTCTATACTTGTTCTTGCCTCGGTGCCTTTTCTTCCATTTGTCACACCTGTCCTTTTCATTTTCTGCACATCACAAAACTTACGTGATGCCATTCTGGTTTTTTTTCCTAAGTCGCCAAGTATTTCTTCCCATTGAAATTGTTTGTGATTATACCTCTTAGGTAACTCTCTTTTCAGGAGTTCCCATTTATTGTGTGCCCTTTCTTATTAATATCTCAAGACATAGAACCCTGTCTACTATTTTCTCTGAGCTCATTGAGATCAGCTTTCCTCTTGAACACCTCTTGATAGCCAAGACATCAGATCATGTACCAAAAAGAGTAATCATCGTTTGGATAACTGCCAGTGCAGCTTTTATATCTTATCTCTTTGCTTCTGCCACAATAATTTTAAAATGGAAGCAGTTCTCACTTTTGCTAATGCTGTGTATGAGGACTGGATTGTAGACAAATGTCTTTGTGAAAGATTCAGGTAACAGACGCTTAATGCTAATAGTGTGAAGTGTTATATAGAGCACAGAAAGAACATAGTTCTTGCCTAGAGGGTTTATGGTCTATAAAAAAAGACAAGACACTAAGCAGGTAGAATGGAGTTTTGTCAGAAAATTTATTTATTTATTTATGTACTTTATTTATATTCTGCTCTTCTCACCGCGAAGGGGACTCAGATCAGATTACAGGTACACATACTTAGCAGACAATCCCTGCTGTTTCCACATATACACATATAGACAAACAAAGGAAAACTCTGGCCACCAGGGGGAGCTGACACACTCATTTCTCAGCGTTCCCAGCGTCCCTTGTTGTTCTTTCCACATTCCTCAGTGTTCCTGGAGTTCTTTAAAGGCCTCATAATTCAGTCAAAATTTGCCTTCCCTGTTAATGTGGTATCTTTATCTCCTACTTGACAGATGCAACTGTCTTTTGGGCAGCAAAGGTCGACAGCAGGCTACACTTAAAGGTCGAGCACCCACCTCGACCCTGGCGGGCCTCGAATTCATAACCTACTGGTCAGAGAGATCTTATGCAGCTGACACTTAGCCAGCTGCGTCACATTCCCGGTGCTAGAAGAAGGCTTAGACCTATCTTCCCCAACCAGATCCTGCTATGTAGGTTTTGATAGTATGCTTTGTAGCATATTCCGCCCTGGAGCTGGACCAGATACACCAAGAGAACATCTCAAAGCTGTTTTGCTGGCCAAATGGTTGGCTGAGCAGTCAATGCCTCAGAACTGGTGCCTTGTCCTTATGGGAGCCACTGTCACCACCTCAGTTGCCAAAGTAATTCCCCAGTAGAGCTTTGCTGGCAATGGCAGTTCTGGTGAGGTCACAACAGGGCTCCCAGCCATATGGCCTCCAAAAGTGATGCCACCAACAAGATTCTGCTTCTGGCCAGTGACACCGCTTTGGGTCTTTTTGATGTATAGACACTGGATTGCCCAAGATCCAGTCCTATCCTGTAATATGTCAAAAACATTGGGATCGCACTGGCATTTCCTGGAGGCTCTGAAGCAGTGGTTCTCAGCCAGTGGGTCCCCAGATGTTTTGGCCTTCAACTCCCAGAAATCCTAAAAGCTGATAAACCAGCTGGGATTTCTGGGAGTTGTAGGCCAAAACACCTGAGAACCCACAGGTTGAGAACCAGTGCTTGGGAGTAACATGCAATTCTTCTTATGCCATATTAACAGCTGGAAGCAGCACTTCTGCTTCAGAACAGGCCCTACATTATGCTTGCACTGAGGCAAGTTCATTTGGTTTGGAACATGTAAACACAGTCTAAGAGTGCAGCACTGAGTTGGAATTTCCTTGATATATATGGACCAAATACTGCTTCAAAGTGTGCTCATTTTGGCTGCATCATTAGGAGTATAGTGTCTAGATCAGGCATGGGCAAACTTGGGCCCTCCAGGTGTTTTGGACTTCAGCTCCCACAATTTCTAACAGCCTCAGACCCCTTCCTTCTCCCCCTCAGCCACTTCTCTCTCTGGCATTATTTCACGAATGAAGATTCATAGGAAAGACTCATCCCATGCTTTTTACAAGCGCGTTGATGACTAAAAAAGTTGGATGTGTCCTTCGAGCCTGTGCAATGGATTTTTCTGGTGGAGCACAGCATGCACAGAACTGGCCTCACCCTTTAAACCAAAGGTTAGTCTGCTGGGGCCTGGCAAGCTGGGACGGTGGCAGCGAGGTCCTCAGGTGGTAGGTTTGATTAGAGTTTCCTTCTCTTAGATGGTTGACACTTAAGCTGAAGGGGAAAAGTAATTTAGTGACCCCATGGGCTATCCCAGGCATGGGCAAACTTGGGCCCTCAAGGTGTTTTGGACTTCAACTCCCACGATTCCTAACATCCTCAGGTCCTTATGGGGAAAAGGAAAGGGCCTGAGGCTGTTAGGAATTGTGGGAGTTGGAGTCCAAAACACCAGGAGGGCCCAAGTTTGCCCATGCCTGGGTTAAAGGTTTACAGAAGACACTTACCATAGCTCTTCATGATTGTTGTGAGGTGGGGTTGGAAGGGAAGCAGGAACATCCACGTTTTTAAGAACTTGAGCCATGGCTCGAGCCAAGAGATCATCCTGTGGTTTGAAAGGCAGCTGGAACTGCTTCGATCCCAGAGCTTTGGTTAAACGCAGCAAAAACACATTAAACAACTGATCTATTTATGGCCAAACCCCGAAAGCAAAGCCAAAGCCAGCAATGGATCCCAACTTTCATTCGTATTTTTTGGTATTAAATTTGGCATTGGTAGGGATTTTTTTTCTATGTCAGGAGAGACTTGAGAAACTGCAAGTTGCTTCTGGTGTGAGAGAATTGGCTGTCTGCAAGGAAGCTGCCCAGGGGACACCTCCCACAAGGATGTTTGTAACCATAATAATAATAATAATAATTTATTTATACCCCGCCACCATCTCCCCAGCGGGGACTCGGGGTGGCTTACACGAGGCTGAGCCCAACATATCCTACCATAAAATAATACAAAACAAAGCACAAATAGCAACACAATGAGGCAAAAATCAAAAAGTGCACCAAACAATATAAAATAGTACAAATTAATATCATTCAGACACAATAATAATGGGTCAAGGTGTGGAACCAAACCCTATGAGTAATGGTTGAGGGAGCTGGAAAAAGTTTGGATGGGAGAAGGTTGGAAGTAGGAAGCTTGGAAAAGGTTGAGAGGGGACATGATACCCATGTTTAAATATTTGAAAGGATGTCATGTTGAGGAGGCTATGAGCTTGTTTCCAGCTGCCTAGAGACAAGCCTATGGAGCAACAGATTCAAGCATCATGAAAAAGATATTCCACCTAAACATTAAGAAGAACTTCCTCCTGATGGTAAGAGAGCTGTTCAGCAGTGAAATGTGCTGTTGTTTTGGAATGTGGCAAAGTCTCCTTCTCTGGAGACTTTTAAACAGAGGCAATATGCCATCTGTCAGGAGTTCTTTGATTGCATTTTCCTGCCTCGTCAAAGGGGGTTTAGTTGTTGTAGGTTTTTCTGGCTATATGGCCATGTTCTAGAAGCATTCCTGACATTTCACCTGCATCTATGGTAAGCATCCTCAGAGGTCATGAGGTCTGTTGGAAACTAGTAAAATGAGGTTTATATATCTGTGGAATGTCCAGCGTGGGAGAAAGAACTCTTGTCTGTTGGAAATAGGTGTGAATGTTTCAGTTGGCCACCCTGATTAGCCTTTCATGGCCTGACAGTTTTTTGGTGTGGTTTGTTAGTGGGGAATCTTTTGTTGGGAGATGATTAGCTGTCCCTGATTGTTTCCTCTCTGGAGTTGCCCTGCGTTTGAATGTAGTTTTACTGTTATAATTTTAGAGTTTTTAAAATACTGGTAGCCAGTTTTTGTTCATTTTCATGGTTTCATCCTTTCTGTTGAAATTGTCCACATGCTTATGGATTTCAGTGGCTTCTCTGTGTAGTCTGACATGGTGGTTCTGAGAGTGGTCCAGCATTTCTGTGTTCTCAAATAATATGCCGTGTCCAGGTTGGTTCATCAGGTGCTCTGCTATGGCTAACTTCTCTGGTTGAAGTAGCCTGCAGTGCCTTTCATGATTCTTGATTCGTGTTTGGGTGATGCTGCTTTTGGTGGTCCCTATGTAGACTTGTCCACAGCTGCATGGTATACAATAGACTCCTGCAGAGGTGAGAGGATCCCTCTTGCCCTTTGTTGAACAGAGCATTCGTTGGATTTTTTTAGTGGGTCTGTCGGTGACCCGGAAGCTCAGGCTAGTGCAGAACACTGCCGCCCGGCTCCTGTCTGGCACGCCAGCTGGCGCCTACATAACACCTGTTTTGCAGGATCTGCACTGGCTGCCAATTGAGCACCGGATCACCTTCAAAGTGTTGGTCCTTACCTTTAAGGCCTTACACGGCCTGGGGCCAGCGTATTTGAGGGACCGTCTCACCCCATATTGCCCTCTGAGATCACTTCGGTCTGAGGACTCCAATCTCCTGGAGATACCTTCAGCTAAACTCGCAAGGTTGACTGCTACCCGCCGGAGGGCGTTCTCTGTCATAGCACCTACGCTGTGGAACGCCCTCCCGGCCGGAACTCGGGCTATGAAGGACTTGCTCCCGTTTAGACGGGCCTGTAAAACATACCTGTTTAAGCAGGCCTTTGGTGAGTAAGTCCTGCCCATGCCCCGCCATCTATTCGTTCTTCTGAGGATGATGTGCTGTTCATTGTTTTAACTGTGTTAGTAATTGCTATACTGCTGTTGTTTTTAAATGTTTTTAACTGTTTATTGCCTGTACTTTACTGTGCCCTTCGGCTCCTGTAAGCCACCGCGAGCCTCGGGGAGTCGGCAGCATAGAAGCCCGAATAATAAAATAAATAAAATAAATAAATAGATAGTTTGTATGTTGTGTTTCCTCATCAGCTTTCCTATGCGGCCAGTGGTTCCCTTGATGTATGGCAAGAACACTTTTCCTCTGGGTAGATCTTTGTCTTGACTCTCATGGCTTGTTCTTGGTCTTCTGATGTCTGAGGTGGAGTCTCTATTGGCCTATAAAGCCCAGTTTAGGGGGTTCCGTTCATCTTGGAGGAGGTGGGGTTCAAAGATTCTTTTTATACAGTCTGCCAGGGCTTTAATTGTGCTTCTTTCTTTTACTTGGGCAATGGTTGGAGTTTTTTATGTAGGTATCTATCTGTGTAGGTTTTCTGTAGACTGTGTGATCCAATTGTTGATCTGGTTTGTGGATGACTAGGACATCTAGAAAAGGCAGTTTTCCTTCATTTTCTCTTTCCACTGTGAATTGGATATTTGGGTGGATGCTGTTAAGGTGGTCCAGGAACCTGTTTAGTTCTTCTTCTCCATGGCCCCAAATGGTGAAGGTGTCATCCATATATCTGAACCATATAAATGGGCTTTTTGTTGCTGTTTCCAGGGCTTGTTTTTCAAAGTGTTCCATGCAGAAATTTGCTATGACTGGGCTGAGAGGGGGTTGAATTGGATAGCTTTGTGGTCTCTTCCAACTCTTATTCTATAATTTTTGTGGCCAATTGTTGAATTCACACTAATGTGTTGAGCTGTTTAACTAGCTGAAATCTGCAGGTAGAAAAGTTTTGCTAGACTAGACTCTGAAATGGGATTTATTTTAGGCTTCTCTGATTTGTTATCGATTTAAAATGTTTTCTGACCCCTGACCTCTGCTCAACTTAGACCCAAAGGCTAAAATCATTAAGTATCTGGAAACAAAAACCTAGCATGCTTAATATCGACCTAGTAACTTGTATCTTGGTCTGAGCTAGGTTGCAATTTGCAACTGATGTCAGCAAAAGAGCACATTGAAGCTGTTTGAAAGGCTTGTTCAGAATGCAGCACTGAATATAGAACAGATTATTACATGCCTGGATATAAAAGTAACTACAAGCTATAAAAAGCCTATGTCACTGCAGTTCCAATAAACTAAAGGACATGTAGAGATACATCCTTTCTCACTATCATAATGTTATGCATTTAGCAAAGTACCTTGCAACATGAGTGTGATGGTAGATCTTTGCAACTGATCCCACACTCTTTCTGCTACCAGTCAGGATAACAAGCATAAGTTCAACAAAATCCAAGCCATTCAAATGGTATTTGTTGATCTGTTGCCCTTTATTTTCTTCCTTTTACTGTATTAACTTGTTTGTGCTTTTGCCTGGCCACTTCCACCAGTTTTTATGCAGTATGATGCTAAGCAAACTACTCAGGGTGATGGGAAAAGCTTATAGTGCAGCTGTTTCTTAACCTAGGGGTCAGTGTACCCCCCTGGGGGGGGGTTGTGAGGGGGGTTTCAGAAGGGTCACCAAAGACCATCAGAAAACACATATTTCTGATGGTTTAGGAACCCCTTTGGCACTAACCACAATTCCCAATGACAAAATCAATCCCACCAGTATTCAATTTTGGGCATATCAGGCATTTGTGCCAAATTTGGTCCAAATCCACAGTGCTCTCTGGAGGAAGGTGAACTACATTTCCACAAAACCCCTGTCAATCCTTTCCAAATCCCTCAAGTATTTTCTGTTGGTCATGGGGGGGAGGGGTTTGTGTGGGAATTTTGGCCCAATTCTACCATTGGTGGAGTTCAAAGGGCTCTTTGATTATAGGTGAACTATATATCCCAGCAAGTACAACTCCCAAACTCTATTTTCCCAAACTCCATCATTGTTTTACATATTGAGTATTAATGCCAAGTTTGGTCCAGATCCATCATTGTTTGAGTCCACAGTGCTCTCTGGATGTAGGTGAACTACAACTCCAAAACTCAAGGTCAATGTCCACCAAACTCAGGGGAGTTGGTCAGGGGAGTTGGTCAGGGGAGTTGTGTGTGCCAAGTTTGGTTAAATTCAATCGTTGGTGAAGTTCAGAATGACAAAACGACAAAATCAACCCCACCCCCAACCCCACCAGTATTCAAATTTGGGCATATTGGTATTTGTGCCAAATTTGTTCCAGTGAATGAAAATACATCTTGCATATCAGATATTTACATTACAATTCATAACAATATTAAAATTACAGTTATCAAGTAGCAGCGAAAATAATGTTATGGTTGGGGGTCACCATAACTTGAGGAACTGTATTAAGGATTTGTGGCATTAGGAAGGCTGAGAATCACTGTTCTAGTAGCTTGCTTGAACCAGCTTGTGTTGGCTTCTGAGGTGAAAAACAAATACCTTTAATATCAAAAACTAAAAGCCAATTCCCATTGATGCGCTGAACTTTAATTAACTTTCCTGCATGTTCTTTGTCTATCAATTTGTAAAATGGGAATGTAAAATCTACCTGTCTTGCAGGGATGTTGTGTGAGAAATTTAATTAATTGGTGCTTAGGAGAATGCATAGTTATCTCCTGATAAATACTGCTATATAAATGCAAATGCCTTCCCCAAATGAATGCTTTATTTTACTCTATTTCATTTATTTATGTTTCATCACAGAAGTTGAGAGAGAGAGAGAGAGAGAGAGAGAGAGAGAGAGAGAAATAGAAGTGGAGTACAATAGGAACTACTACAATTACTGAGGTTTCTTAAAAAATAAATCATCTGGCCACGTTTGGATTATCAATACAAGTTCTACCATTCGTTAGAATGAGGCAGTGCCCCAAGGCAGCAGATAGTGGGAGCTAGTCAGGAGTGACAAGTTGCAAAGTGTTACAGAAACAATATGTAGGCGCCAAACACCCTGCCTTTCACCATCTGATCTACACTGCATCAACTGGGGAAAAGCTGTGTTTTACTCCAATAATATCTTTAGGGACTTTGGCCCCATCCAGATTGCCATATAGTGAAAAGCTCTATTGACTTGCACTATATCCCTATTGTGTCCCATCCCTGCTGGCCTTCTGCAAACAGGCCAAGACTTTTCTGCAGGCAGGCATTTGGAGAAGGGTGAGGGGCACATTGCTGGGGACTTTGTGAATGGGATTTTTGGAGGGATTGTGTGTTTTAAAATGCTTTTTAATTATATTTAAATTGGATTTGTAACCTAACACACAGTACTGTTTAATTTTTTTAAAAAAATGTGTTTGCTTTGTTTTTAAAATTTTTGTGCCGCTCTGAGTCCCCCCTCGGGAGTTGAGAAGATGCGGGGTAGAAATGGTGGAAATAAAATAAATTTGTTTCAAATTGATCCAGGTGTGTGGATGTTAGCCTCCTTGGGTCCCCTTGGGGAGAAAGACAAAGGTATAAGCTAAAGGTAAAGGTTTTCCCTTGACATTAAGTCCAGTCGTGTCCGACTCTGGGGGTTGGTGCTCATCTCCATTTCTAAGCCGAAGAGCCAGCATTGTCCGTAGACACCTCCTGAGTTATGTAGCTGGCATGACTGCATGAAACACCATTACCTTCCCGCCAAAGCAGCACCTATTGATCTACTCATATTGGCATGCTTTCAAACTGCTAACTTGGCAGAAGCTGGGGCTAACAACGGGAGCTCACCCTGTCCCACGGATAAAAGTGTTGAGTTCAGAGGGCTTTGAGTTTGTGCAAAATACAGTGGCAGGGAAGGGAGAGTAATGTCCTTGGGTTTTATAATGTCCAGATTGTAGAGCGAAGGGCCATGCTAAAGTGCTGGAATTTAGGTATTAAATGACCAATTCTTTGGAACTGCCTAATCAAAGGCACAACGGAACATCCATGTTTTTAGGTTCTTGCGGAAAGAGGACAGGGTAGGTTACAGACTGATCTCCCTAGGAGGAGAGTTCCAGAGCCAGGGGTCCACCATCAAGAAGGCCCTCTCTCTCGTCCCTGCCAACCGCTCCTGAGATGGAGGCGGAAGCGAGAGGAGGGCCTCCCCGGATGATCTTAGGGCTCATGTTGGTTCATAGGGGAAGGTGTGATTACGAAGATAGACAGTTCCTGAACCGTTTAGGGCGGGGCGGCTCATTAGGTAGCTCAGGAGCTACTAGTAGATCTTTGGCCCTCTTCGAGGTGATCTTCGGGCCTCACCAGCCAGATGGGGCGCTCCTGCCATGCGCGCGCACACCCGGCATGCACGCACGCTCCTGCTGCTGGCTTCCGCTCTTGCGGTGCTTCTTTCACCTGCGAGGCATTGCATGAAGAAGGAATCACGAGGCAGGACCTCTGGAGGAAGCGCCCTGCCTCTCTCTCGTCCAGAAGCAGCTGTGCAGCCTCTGTTGCCGGTGAGACAGGCAGGGCGGAGTGCTCCCTCTGGATGCCCCGCCTTGTGCTTTGTCCTTCCTGCAATGCCGTGCAGGCAGAAGAAGCACTGCGCGGGCGGAAAACAGCAGCAGAAGCACGCACGGTGGCAAGAGCGTGTGGCGGCGGGAGCGTGCAGCGGTGGGGGCAGGCAGATCTTTTGGACTTGGTTGCTTTAATAGCTCGCATGCTAAAAAAGTGTGAGCACCCATGGTTTAGGGTTTTGTAGGTAATCACCTGCACCTTGAAATAAAAATAAATAAAGTAAATGTTGTTGATTATGATGATGATAATAATAATAATAATAATGTTATACAGTAAACACAGAATAGAGATTCATTTTCATAGGAGTCCCGTGTCCCTAACCTCATACAATGTGGAGGGCTGATGGTATTTTCAACATGAAAGTAATCCCTCCAAAGGTGGATGGCAACTTTCCTTCTGCTGCTGTTCGGTCTGCTAGGATGATCATGGGACAAGGGGCATTGACATTCTGCTGTGGAAATTAGTGTTGAGGTGAAATGAGAACCAGTATGTTGTAGCGATATCGAGCAAGTGGTTTGAGTTTTGGACTAGGGACTCTGGGAAAATAGAGTCCCAATCCCAGTTCAGCTATGGAAGCAGACTGAATGGGCAAGGAGCTAAGTGAAAGGCTATGACGAATCTCTTCTGAATAAACTTTGACAAGAATCCTTACAAGGCAGTGGCAGTATAAAGGCATGCAAATTGAAAAAAGATATGAAATTCATGCTTTGATTTCAGCAGCAAATTTAATTCCAACGTAGAGTATCATGGTTCAATGAAATGACTGTATTATAAACAAATGAAAAGAGCTCTTTCGGCCGAAAGCCTCAAGCAGACAGTAATTACCATGGAATGTACATTGAATTTGCTGAACCAGGATTTGAATTCCTTACCTCTCTTTCTTTTAATTGCTGACATGTAGATCTAGGGAATTGGGATTTAAAGGGAAGGAAATAAGGCCAATCTTTCTATGAATCTCAATTTTCTCTGTCTAAACTTACACACCAAACTGAAGTTGATACAGTACTTTTGCTGAATTGGATACAGTACTTTTGCTGAATCCTGTGGGTATTAGAGCTGCTTTTGCAGAAAGCAGATTACTCACTGATCAGTGCTTTATTGCAGCTTCTGGAAGGATTTTGTAGTGACCCCAATGTTTTTTTAATTAAAGTCGTTTTTTATTTATTTATTAAGGCCTTTTTTTAATCCGGTCTTGGGATGCCGCAGAGGAATGACGGTGGTCTTCTTTTATGTAGCATCTCTTTAAATTTGCTTGCATAAGTATAAGTATTGTTATAAGGAAATCTTCATCATATGGAGATCAAGGGACGGGGGATGTTGACACACATTAATTGCATCATTATCCCTGGGAAGCAAAAATACAGTTAATGTGCAATAAGACCCACATAAACACGGAGCCAATGATTCACTTACCAACATCCAAATCTCTACACATTTTCTAGGTCCTCCAGTTGGTTTTATGGTTTGTTTACCCTGGAATTTACCATAGGTCTGCTTTAAAAAGACCTAGCAAAGAGGAATTTCTAAGTCCCTCTGTGATGACTTGGGCTTAAAATTATTAGGAACGCTACCACCAACCTAAAGTTTACTCTTTAGGATTTTCTTTTAAAGTAATATTTCAGCTAGGCTCCTTTCTAATACACAAACGGAGGGGATTCTGAGGTAAAAATCTTCCCCCTTTTCTGGAACGGTGGGAAGGCGGGAGCTGGCACACTCAGATGTAAAGAGGCACAATGGAGGCTTTTCTTAAAAGTTAACAAACAAACTTTTATTAACAGGCTTTTGAAAGGCACAGAGTGTAATGGTTTTCAAGTGAGGCACAATAGCGTAATGGTTAATAGAAATGTACTAGAGCGTGTTGGTTACTATAGATTACTTTCTTAGATCTTAGTTACAACACTAGACAGTTCTAAACTTGTCTATTTAACCTTCCTCACTCTAATGCCGCTGACTAGTAGTGAGTAGTTGTCCACTAGCTAAACTAGTAACTCCCTGAGCTAACACTCAGTCTTTCTAGAAGCACCCTAGCTACTAACTCTCTTCCCTAGAGTTATCCTGTAGCTGGCTTCCTCAGAGAAGTGAGCTGATCTCTAACCCTAGAGATCCCCAAAAAGCCTGTGACTGACTGCCTGTCAGCTATCCCACAGCACCTTTTCAGTCAGCTTTCAAGACAACTGTCTCTCTCTGACCGCTCACTCTCAGCTCTGTCCAAAGACTCCTCTCTCTCTGAGTTCTGACAAGAGACCCCCCCCTCTCTCTCTGAGTTCTGACAAGAGACTGCTCAATAAGCTACACTCTTTCCCTCCTAAGCAGCTCGGCTCCTCCCCTCAGCTCTGAGCCAATCTCAGGCAGCTCTCTCTCCCCCTCCCAGAGAAGGATCCAAGCCACTCCCTCTTTCCTGGCCATCCTGTTTAACCATGGATGCCAAACTACTATGCTGGTCTCGGCCTAGCACAGAATGGGTGAGTCCTCACACACCCCAAGGTGACTCTATGGCATACTGGGACTGAAAGTCAGAAACTTTATTTTATTTATTGTGTCAAATACAGTTATAATGTATGAAAAAAACACAAAGTTAAAAACTTGGCATTATACTAAATTTTCTCTGATGTTACTATAACAAGGTCCTCCATTGTGCATGTGACAGGGCTCAGGCTGCCTTGTAGTAAGTGGCCAGTGGTTTCCTCTTCTCCACACTCGCATGTCGTGGGCTCTGCTTTGTAGCCCCATTTCTCGTGGTGCCTAAGTGCAGTCTGTTTAGCACCTTCCAAGTTGGCCAGCCTTCTGTGTGCCCAGGAGGGAGTTTCTCATCTGGTCTCAGCCACTGATTGAGGTTCTGGGTTTTAGCCTGCCACTTTTGGACTCTTGCTTGCTGAGATGTTCCTGTGAGTATCTCTGTAGACCTTAGGAAGCTATTTCTTGATTTAAGACATTGGCGTGCTGGCTGATATCTGAACAGAGGATGGGCCAGAGATGTTAATGCCTTTGTCCTCAGACCTCAAGGACTGTTGGTAAGATGAAAACCACATGTCTGTGTTTTAGATATATTAGGAATCAGCTGGTTTTCCCTGTGATAGGCAATAAGAGCTCCTAAATCTTCGGAGAGCTTCTGTTCAATCATTTCAAAGCTCCCTGCTTGAGTAGTGATGGCACGGTTGTCAGCATAAATGAAGCTCTCTGACTCTTCTGGCCATGCCTGAATGTTTTGTTTGGTTGCATGCTGCACATCACTTCTGGTGTGAGAGAATCAGCCGTCTACGATGACGTTGCCCAGGAGACACCCGGATGTGTTACTATCCTGCCGGGAGGCTTCTCAGATAATTTAATGACATTAACTCATAAGAACTCTTACCATACTTTATTGGAACCAGGAGTGGAAATTTTCAATTGACACAATGATTCATAAAGATGCTTAGACCCTCTTGGGGGAGACCATGGAGCTTCCCACAGGTGGTATAAGAGTTGTGTAGATAGGCGTTAAAGTATTTTCTATCATGTGGAGTAAATTAGTGTGACAGGATCTACTTTCTTATATAATGCATTATATGAATTGCATTGAACTGGATTATTTGACAGTGCAGACTCATATAATCTAGTTCATTGCTATTAAACTGCATTCTGAAACTATTATTTGGTGGTGTAGATCTTGCCTGTGTATGTGGAGTTTTAATCCATGCATTGTCAAAGGAAAAGACTTGTGCTTCCTTTCCATTAAACAGACAGACAAAATTCAGGGAGGCTTTGAATTATCATCATAGCATTTGCAATATATAATGACAACACATTGTTTTTCTGACCTTGAATTCAAAATATTGCCATTGAAACAGCGAAGTCCTCTTAAACTAGATCAGCCCAATGCATGCTGCAAATGTGTAATACACTGATTCTCAAAGTGGGCGGTACCACCCCCTGGTGGGCGGTGAAGCGATCCAAGGGGCGGTGGGAGGCTCATGGGAATTTGGGGGGCAGTGAACCCCTTTAAGGGGGCAGTGAACAATTGGCCATTTAGGAGGGGTTGCACGGCCCTCATCTTTGGCCCGCCCCCTTCGCTTTGACACCCATACGCAACAGTGCAAAGGCTGCAGTGCAAAGGCCTCCGCGTCCTCCAGCGGAGCCTCCTCGCCACCGCGGAAGAAAGCGCAGCCTTCCCTGGCGGAGGCAATTCATTCCAAACCCCTCCAGTATTTTCTGTTGGTCATGGGGGTTCTGTGTGCCAAGTTTGGCTCAATTCCATTGTTGGTGGAATTCAAAATGCTCTTTGATTGACGGTAAACCATAAATCCCAGTAACTACAACTCCCAAATGAGAAGGGCTACTTTCTCAAAACTCCACCAGTGCTCAAATTTGGGCATATTGCGTATTCATGCCAAGTTTGGTCCAGATCCATAGTTGTTTGGGTTCTCAGCTCTCTCTGGATGTAGGTGAACTACCTGTCCCCTAAATCACTGCCAGTTCCTCCCAAACCCCTCCAGTATTTTCTGTTGGTCATTGGGGATCTCTGTGCCAAGTTTGGTCCAGTTCTGTAATTTATGTAGTCTCAGTGGTCTGTGGAAATCAGAGCTGAATTGAAGGTATTGCAAATCCCATCATCCATTGTCCATACTCCCCTAAACATACTGTTTTTGTGATTAATCACTATGCTGTAATTATGTTCAATTTGTAACAATGAAAATACATCCTGTCTATTAGATATTTGCATTAGAATTAGTAAGAATAGCAAAAATATTTACGAAGTAGAAAATATGGTTGGGGGTCACCACAACATGAGCAACCTTATTTAGGGGTCACGACATTAGAAAGGTTGAGAGCCACTGCATTCAAACATATATATTTCTTTTTATTGCTATTACATTTTTAAAAAATTAATTTCTAGGGGGGCGGTGAGTAAATATTTCTCTGGAAAGGGGCCAAAAAAGTTTGGAAACCACGGGTGTAATAGGTACTTTGGAGTGCTTGCATTTTCTGCATTGATGTTCAGATTGGAAATGTAGTTGAAACTCCAGAATATGCTCCCAGCAGAAGGCAGTAGTTGTTCACACATGGAATGCAACTTGTGACTTGTCGGTTTTCTCCCACTCACATTTCGTCTATCCAGACTGTGTCTCTGTTGTGCCATCACCTTGCCTCATTTCAATTTTACTGGTTGGGGAACAGATGTTTTCCCCAATATGCACCCCTCCTATGTTTTCCCATCTCTTTTCCATTTTCTTACTAGAAAAAAACTGTGGAGGAGGCAAAGATGGATAAGTCATACAGTCTCTTTTAACACAAAGTGTTTGGCGCTATCTGTCTGGAAGCACCCTTACTGCCTTAGATGATAATGGATAATTGTAATTTAATTTGATTTCAAGCATGGGAAACCTAGAGAACTCAAAAGACTGCTCAATGCCAATGTTAAAATTACAACAGTGAGAGTTACCTGCAAAGGTTAATGAGATAGTTTAATTCTGCTAAAGACAACTTTCCTGACTATAAGAGAGAGAAATAAAAACCATTTGTAAGTTGGCCAACCAGCTATATTGAGTGGTGAGTTCACATTTTGCATCCCAGGACCAAGCTAGATAGGGTGGGCCATTGGCTGTATGTGAAGAATGCGTTTTACTTATTTATATAGATTGGAAATCAAGCCATATGAGGAACAGCTTAGGGTGATAGATATGTTTAGTTGGGAGAAGATTGAGCAGTGATATGATACATATGCAAGCGGTCTTCAAAAGTTTCTACACTTTTATATTTTCATTCGAAACAGTGAGGGTGGGAGGAATAAATTGGTCTGAAAGTGTCATGGGACTTGTCCAGGCATGGGCAAACTTTGGCCCTCCAGGTGTTTTGTACTTCAACTCCCACAATTCCTATCAGGTAGCAGGTTGTTAGGAATTGTGGGAGTTGAAATCCAAAACACTTGGAAGGCTGAAGTTTGCCCATGCCTGGACTAGTCTGTCTACAAGCTGAATGTATAAGAGTTGCAGTTTAGTATAAGAGTTGTCATGCTGTGATGAAGATAGCTGAAAAACTCATAAATTGCACCAAAGAGCAAAAGTATTTCCTCCTATGCTTCCTGTGGGAAGAAGGTGTTCTGGGAGCACAAACTCATCTCCACATGTGTGCTAAGTACGGGGATAAAGTTCACTCTTGTAGATTCATCTATGAGTGGATTGAAAGGTTTGAAAATGGCTGTGATGGCTGCTGGGCTCTCCAGAAATCCATCTACAACCATGAACACAAGGAATGAAGGAAGAATCCTGGAACTGATTTGCGTCAGAGCATCAGTGGCTATGTGCTCACTAGGCTTGTTTGATTTTTAAAAAATGGTTCAAACCCCGTTTCAGATGTAGGGGGCACTGGTGGTTCAGATCTAAAGCCAATTCCGATTTTCACAGAAAAAAAGGTTTGAAACATTTCAAAACTTCTGAGACTTCTGAATCCTTCATTAATGGTTTCAAAGTGTTATTTCCTGTTTCATTGGGTGGTCTTTACTTTGAAAGTAGTTGTTTTACTCCAGAAAGGGGCGGGAAGCAAAGGGAGGAAATTCATCCACTGGGTTTTAAACTGCTCCCCAGGCAAATAATAATAATAATAATAATAATAATACTGTTTATTTATATTCCGCTCTTCTCACCCTGAAGGAGACTCGGTGCGGATTACATTACACATACGACAGACAGTCCCTGTCGGAAGACATACAAATTACAATACAGAGTACACAGTGAAATTTTAGAAGGATTTCTTCTTCCTGGCTGTGTCACAGGGTGTGCATCACAGGGTGTGATTGCTCCATTACGTCATTGTTGTTATGTCATTGCGTCGTTACAAGGGGGTGCTGTTGTTCCATCCTCATGCCGGAGAGCTTCTGTTTCTGCATTCCACCTTCCTGACAGCCAAACTTTCCAGGCGTTGTAAAGTCCTTCTGTAAAAATCCTTCCCCACTTCGCGGTTCCCGGTTTTATCTAATCACAGCTGGGCATCTTTTCAAACTGCTGGGTGAGCAGTGGACAGGGCTCACAGCTGGTTGTCCAAGCCAGCTCGGGAATCGAACTTGCAACCTTCAGATTGCAAGCACTGCGGTGTTACTGCTGTGCTATCTCTCCAGCCCTTGCGGGGAGACGGGAGGGAGGAAAGCAATCCACTGGGTTTTAAACCGCTTCCCAGGCTTGAGCTGAGGCCAGGGTCCAGAAGTGGGGAAACATTGAATCATTTCCGACTCACTCACTGCTTCATAACAGAAATGACAGAAAAAGCTTCGGAAGGGCAAAGGGACTTTTGGTTTCCTTAAAAACTTCAAAATTGCTTCAAAAAGCAAATCTTTCCAAATTTATTCTGAATTATGAAGATTCCAAATGAACCTAACCATGTCTAGTGCTCACTCATTTTTTTTGCTAATGGCATTAAAAAAGTTGGTGCAATGCTGGAAAAATGCATTGCAAAGGAAGGCAATTATGTAAAAGAGAGATTTTTTATTTGGAAACCTTAATATATAAAATCTCAGCCTGCGTATGTTTGTGCTCACAAAACTTGAAAAGTAGTTTGTTAACTGAATTGACATTTTGACACAACATGGCATACTGATATGCACATGTTTTTATAGCAAAATGAAATATTGACACAATGTTGCATTTAAATACACACATGAATTTAGGGTAAAACAAGCAAACAAGTGGTATCTGTGTTCCCAAAGCAACTACTCACAGCCTAGCTTTCATTTTACCACAGCAGTATAAGAAATGAAAATCGAGTTCAAGCAACTAGTCTCTTCTCAGTTTTCCTTTTACCTCAGCAGCAGAAGAAATAACAACCAATCACAGCACAGCTTTCCTTTTACCTCAGCAGTATAAGAAAAACCAACCAATCACACAGCAGCTATCATTTCACCGCAGGAGTATAAGAAATGAAAGCTGAGCTATGATTGGTTGCTATTGGAATATCACTCATGCCGACTCATATGGTGTTCAAGTAGTAACAACTTCAATTTACTATATGTCTTGTGTTTGCTACGACTATAAATGAATCGCAGGGGAAATCTTTGCAAATATGTGGTTTGAATCTAGAAAACAATTGCTTCTCTGAGGGGCACTTATACGTGGTATGCTCCAGACTTGGTAAACCATCAGATCTTTATGTTTATGCAGAAAATGGATAAACCATAAATGTAGTCAATCCACTAGCTTTACAATAAAAAGATTTCTGTTAAAAACCTCTTTTTCTTTCCTTTCATTCCACATAGACACAGTAACACAAGGCAGGGCATTGAATTGAATGATGTGTTTTCTTGGTGAATCTATGTTCGCAACAATACTTTTATTTACTATCTCATTCATTTCATATCAGACTGAGCCACAGCAAAGCGTGGTTGGGTTTAGCTAGTTCTTAATATATAGAGTTTTTAAAGGTGCATAAACTTTTTGAAGAACCTTCATATTTAAATACTGGAAGGGCTAAAAGATGGTGTGAACTTACCTTCTTCTGCTTAGATATTTGGGGCACCAGTAATAAGAGGAAGAACCAATAGTGACCGGACCTCTGGCAGGTCTGGACAATTTAATTAAGTTCTTGTAAAGCAGGGGTGCTCACACTTTTTCAGCATGGGAGCTACTGATTAAAAAACCAAGTCCCAAAGATCACCTGCCCAGAAATGTAAAACGTATAACTATTTTCTTATTTATTTATTTATTTATATTTATTATTCATTTTTATGTACCGCTCCTTCCAGCAGGCTCGGGGCAGTTTACATAAAATGAAGTTATAAAACATCAACATTTCAATTTAATAACAACAATATAAAACAGAGCATAAAAATACATCCAACCACCCCATTTCTCCCACACTGCCATATTACCACACATATTATCAGCCAGAAAGTAAGAAGAGAGGCTGTTGAACTGCAAGGCCATTTAATACTCAGCAAGGTAAACAAAGGGGCATGTATAAATACATACAACCACCCCATTTCTCCCACACTGCCATATTACCACACATATTATCAGCCAGAAAGTAAGAAGAGAGGCTTTTGAACTGCAAGGCCATTTAATACTCAGCAAGGTAAACAAAGGGGCATGCAAAAATACATCCAACCACCCCATTTCTCCCACATTTCCATATTCCCCAACATATATTTCTCAAAGAACAAAGCAAGCAGAGAGGCTTTGGAGCTAAAAGGCCATTTTAAACATTAAACAAAGAGACATGCCACAGAACAATCAAGCACCCACCCCAAAGTAAAAAGACCGACCTTTGAGATGCGGTAAGGAAATGACCCCAAAGCGTCCTCCTTCTCCTCCTCCGTCGTTGCTCCTATTTCCACGCTACCAACATGCATGCCGCCTCCAAGAGCTCACGAGAAGTCAGAGGAGCAGAATGGGCGCTTCTGCACATGCGCGGGGCCAGCCATGCATCGCGTTATCAGGCCTGCCCCCTTTGGTCTCCTACAACTCTGAGTGGCTGGAGAAGGACGGAGGGAGGAGGAGGAATCCAAAAGAGGGGGCCCATTCTGCCTCTTGGTCTCTGGACGGAGCTTTTGGAGGCGGCGCAACGAGCAGGGAGCGGGGAGGAGCAACGACGGAGGACTTCTTTGCAGCATGCAGGGGCGCGTGAAGAGGACCAACAGCAAAAAACCTGGTCAGGGGCTTGAAGATCACCAGGATGAGGCCTGAAGATCACCCTGGTGATCCCGATCACCATTCTGAGCACCCCTGTTGTAAAGGAATTGGTTGTTCAATTGAGCAATGAATCACTTGTGAGAAATTTAGAAGAATGTCTCAGAAGATAGCTTTCCTTTTCAGCAAACATACAGAGTGTACATCACTGACATCCCAAATACATTTGTTACTGTAAATTTCAACTGTAAACTGTTTACTTGATGTGTGAGATCAGAGAAATACACATATTGCAAAACATGAATTACTTATTTCCTTATGTCTGCTGTATACCGTTATATTCTGCTTTCTCGCAAAGTACTATTTAAAATAATTATCCTGTCATTTGTAACTGAGTCTCTCTGTGGCTATAAGTACAAACAGCTTCAGTCTAAGGTTTAATATTATATCCTGCCCACATAAATACTTCAAAAACACAATTTTCTCCCATATAAATTGGAACTTTCTAATATGTTTTCCCAGAACGTTTATTATAGCTCTGAGCGATGTTTTTCAATTGGTAATACAAATATTGTTATGGAGATACCCTGAAGAGAAAAGTCTAAACAACTGGCTTGCAGATTTTAGCGTCTCAATTATTTTCCTTTGCAAAGATTGAATATTCAGAAGGAGACATGTAAAGCATATTTGCTTTTTCTGCCTAGCTATTAAAAGCTGAGTCAATTTACAAGAGAAAGGGGGAAGTGAACTGAAGCAGTCGTCTCGCTCTTGTTGGAATACTGGAAGATAGTTGGCCTGGGATGTACTTTACTGTGGGCACAAAAATGAACATTTATTTGTGGTGTCATTATGGTGGTGAAGGGTTCACTGGGTGACACCAAAATGACTGTCTACAATATTTTTATTGTGCATTATTTAAGCAGAAATTTATTATTTCTATAGAAACATCCCTGTAGATACGAGGGCGGGCCAATAAGTCAGTGACTTTTTGAATTTCCCACCTCTTAACTGAAAGGGCAACACTGCTCCTGTCAACAGGTATCTGTCAGTTGACTCCTGTCCAAATTTGAACAAGCTGCATCATTTAGTTTGTGTTTGACAGCCATTGATAGCAGACTACCACATGATTTGAGGAGAAAATGGGAAAAAAGTGAATTTCGTGTGCTCATTAAGCATTATTTTTTGTGGGAAAAAACCATCACTCAAACCAAGGCTAGGCTTGATAAATACTATGGTGACTCTGCACCATCAATTTCAATGGTAAAAAAGTGGTTTACTGAATTTCGTTGTGACCGTACAAGCACGGAAGGTGCCGAATGTTCTGGATGCCCAGTTGAGGACTCTGCACCAAAAACAATCAAAAAAATTCACAATATAGTGTTGGCCGATAGGAGATTGAAAGTGCGAGAGATTGTGGAAGCCATAGGCATCTCACATGGCTCAGTGGTTTCAATTTTAAATGATCACTTGGGTATGAGAAAGCTTCCGCAAGATGGGTGCCGTGTTTGCTCACAATGCAGGACAATGCAAGGGTGCACACGTGCAGTTTCCATGGCAACAATTCATGAATTGCTCCCTCATCCACCCTATTCCCCGGATTTAGCCCCGAGTGACTATTTCTTGTTTCCAAACCTGAAGAAATGGCTCGGCGGAAAGAGATTTGACTCCAACAATGACATCATCTCACAAACAAATACCTATTTTGATGACCTCGACAAATCTTATTTTTTGGAAGGGATAAAAAAATTGGAGATACGTTGGACAAAGTGTATAGAGCTCAAAGGAGACTATGTTGAAAAATAAAATGATTTTTAAAATCCTGTTTCATTCAAAAAGTCATGGACTTATTGACCCGCCCTCGTAGTTATAACCACAAAAGCCATCATTCATACCCAGTATTATTGAATGTTATATTAATAGTGATTGAAGAGGCAGTGCACAGAATTAGCTTCTTGTATACAACCCCAATGTCTTAGTGCAGTGTTTCTCAAACTCTGCTCCTCCAGGTGTTTTGGACTTCAGCTCCCAGAAATCTCAGGCAGCTTACCAGCTGTTAGGAATTGTGGGAGTTGAAGTTCAAAACATCAGGAGGAGCACAGTTTGAAAAACTCTGTCCTAGCAAAATATGTTATGTATGCCTATTTAGTTACAAATTCAGCTTTGCAGAGCAGAGGAAGTTAAAGTCATATTTCCATCTTTAAGCCAGGTAAAAATATTTTGACAATGTTGCAAATGTGAACTGACCTCTTGAACTATTTATTTTAGCTCTAGAACTGGGGCATCTTCCTTCCTTTTTTCAAACTGGTCTTTGTGGTTTCTTCATTAAAATAAGTTTTTCTAGGTTGATATATTTTGCAGACCATAGAAATTTTAGTTTCTTTTGTCATGGGTATATATATATATTTGTACTGGCCAGGATCCAATGGCTTTACTTCCACCATTACAAGCTATCCTTGTTCTGGTGAGCTGGTAAACTATTTGGAACATTTTTGGCACTACTGGGAGTTGCAGTAGAACTGGGGTTAGCATGGGTTAAGAAAGCTTCAGTTCTGCTGATATCAAAGATGTTTTACTAGTACATGTTGGTTCTTGATATCCTTATTGAAAACTTTTTCAGTATATGCTGGGAGAGCAGGATGTATACTATTGGTCCCTGACCAGTCTATCCATAAACATAGCAATAAATAACCACATAACAGAGAGCTTGCTGAACGGGATGTTGGACTAAGACCTACTCTGAATTCCTGTCTTTGCCATGGAAAACCACTGATTAACCTTGGGTAAGTGACACCCTCTCAGCCTCAAAAGAAGGCAAAGGAAATCCTTGCAAAACAACTCTTGCCTAGAAAATCCTGTGATAAGTTTTAGAATTTAAAATATTGAGATCTCGTAAGATAACATTCTAATCAAACCTGTGAATAACAAATCCACAGAAGTCTAAGCTTCAAATGTGGAGGTCCAGCGGTATCCTTTCAGGACCCTTAGAACAGTGTTTTCCAACCTTTTTTGAGCCGCTGCACACTTTTTACATTTACAAAATCCTGGGGCACACCACCAAACAAAATGACACAAAATGACACTCTAACACAGTAATAGATATAGTTAATATGTTTTAAAATGTATTTATAAACTCAGTGTGAAACCCAGGCCTGTTTCGATGAACACAACATAAATATCCTGGCAGGAATGGCAGAAAGACACAAACTTCCCACACAGAACTCCCAATAACCAAGAGAAAATGCTATAAGAGTTTGGTGGGCATTGACCTTGAGTTTTGGAGTTGTAGTTCACCTATATCCAGAGAGCACTGTGGACTCAAACAATGTTGGATCAGGACCAAACTTGGCATGAATACTCAATATGCACAAATGTGAACACAGATGGAGTTTGGGGAAAATAGACCTTGATATTTGGGAGTTACAGTTTCTGGGATTTATAGTTAACACACAGTCATAGAGCATCCTGAACTCTTGCAACAATGGAATCGAACCAAACTTGGCATATTAAACTCTCATTACCAACTGAAAGGGTTTGCTTGGGAATTGACCATGAGATTGGTAGTTGTAGTTCACCTACACCCAGAGAGCACTGTGGACTCAAATAATGATGGATCTGGACCAAACTTGGCATGAATACTCAATATGACCAAATGTGAACACAGATGGAGTTTTGGGAAAATAGACCTTGACATTTGGGAGTTACAGTTTCTGGGCCCCTTCTTCTTCGCCACTGCCCGGCCCTTTCTCTTCCTCCTCCTCCTTTCCCAAGCAGCAGGAGTTTGGCAGGAGGGGGAAGAAAGGGAGGAAAAGAGGTTTTCCCGTGGCACACCAGGTGATCGCTCACGGCACACTAGTGTGCTGCGGAACAGCGGTTGGGAAACACTGCCTTAGATAATGGCTGAGGTGAAGACCATGCCACCAGACACCCCAATTTTGGTATTCCTGATTAACTCACCATCATTTCACTTTTTCAACTGCTTTCAAACTGTCCGAGTTTCTGTCTCCTCCTCCTCCTTTGTTTACAGCTTACTTCAAGTGCTGCAACATGAGTTGAAACTGCAAAAATAGTTTTCACTCTATTCTTTCAGTAGAGAATCCTTGTTTGTATGTTCTTGATAAATTTTGCCATCTTGACCACATTCTGGTATTGCCTGACTTCAAATATCCAAGTTTTCATTCTGAAATGTTGATCAGTATGGGTCTTACTAATATGATTCTGCATGTATTCACCCAATATGAGAAGACCTTCCTATAGAGTTTCTCAAACTGTGCTCCTCCAGATGTTTTGTACTTCAGCTCCCACAATTCCTCACAGTCGGTAAGCTGGCTGGGATTTCTGGGAGCTGAAGTCCAAAACACCTGGAGGAGCACAGTTTGAGAGACACTGCGTAGTGAAGTGTTCTTCATGTGTCAAATTATAGGATAACATTTTTTGTACTCGCTCATAATCACATTTTTGGAGAAAGTACTAGCAAGTCTGCTTATGTTAACATATTATGTGTTTGCCCCAGAGTCCAAAAAAGTTACTTTGTGAAAAAGCAACATCTAGTTTTCAAGTCAACAAGGCCAGAACAAAAAAGTAACTTTTCGAAGCTGTGGGCTGTGCGTTTGATCACATTCACACATTCCATTTCAGAGAGCTGCTCAAAATAGTTTTAGTTTGAATTCCAAAGAATGTAATGTGTGAAAAGACCTTGATATCTCTAGCAGAGTGTTGCAAAAAGTTTGTCTGTGGTTAAAAACAGTTCAAATGGATAAATGTCTTCGTTGAGTTTATGATACCTTTTCTAATTACCATCTTTCAAATGAAGAGATAAAACGTGGCCATTAGAAAACTGGTTGATCATTATTTTCCATATGCTAATGTTAACAATATCGATAAATGTAATTTTTGAAAGAAAAAGCAACAAAATTCATTATATAAAATCTCCTAAACTTCTGAAATCCCCTGCCAGGCCTACATTTCACATGTGTTTTCTTTATTGTTATCCCTTCATCATTTGTGCTGTGTCTAATACATTATTGGAAGCATGCAAGTAAATTTAATTTCCGTACCAGCTGTGGTCTTTTCCTTTTGGCACACTCTGATTGTCTGCCTGTGTTCGGAATTAAAATAGAAATGGCTTTTCACAGTGCCTCTTCAATCCAAGGGTATCTGCTAAGCACTAAGGAACAGACTGGCAGAGGGTTGGTTGAGTGGAAAGGCATGGCATATCCAGGGCTCATCCCGCTAGCACATAATATAACCTCTAGGGCTAGTTGGACAGTCATTGATGTGCTGTAGAAAAATGACATGACAGAAAAGTGGATGCAAATTCACAAATAAAAAATGCATGTGCTAACTTGTAAGTACATATAGGTACAAAATTAGAAAAAAATACTATACATATAAATAGTACAACACAGTGAGATAGACTGTGATTGGGGATCCTGCTTGCTTGCTTGGTCAACTGTCCAGGTACTTACTTACTTAGGCAGTCCCTTGTTGTCTGAGTATCATGGCATTCCAAGTGTAATGTCTTGGTGGTGGATATGTAGGTGACCATGGAGCCCTATTCTTGAACCGCATGTTCGTCCACAGTGAGGGCATCAGTTTTCAAGTGAAAGGCAGTCCTGGTCAGGGTAGACATGTGCTTTCCTCTTGGCACTTTTCTCCCTTTCATCCTCCATTTGCACCTCTTCGAATTCTGCAGAACTGCTAGTCACAGCTGACCTCCAGTTAGAGCGCTCAAGAGCCAGGGACTCCCAGTTCTCAGTGCCTATGCCACAGTTTTTAAGGTTAGCTTTTAGCCCATCTTTAAATCTCTTTTCCTGTCCAGCAACATTCTGTTTTCCGTTCTTGATTTGGGTGTAGAGTAACTGCTATGGGAGTTTATGATTGGGCATTTGGAAAACATGGCCAGTCCAGTGGAGTTGATGGTGTAGAAGCATTGTTTCAATGCTGGTGGTCTTTGCTTCTTCCAGCACACTGACATTAATAATAATTATACTGTTTATTTATATTCCGCTCTTCTCACCCCGAAGGGAACTCAGTGCGGATTACATTACACATACGACAGACAGTCCCTGTTGGAAGACATACAAAGACATACAAATTACAGTACACAGTACAAAGTGCAATTTTAGAAGGATTTCTTCTTCCTGGCTGGGGTGTGCATCACAGGGTGTGGTTGCTCCATTACATCATTGTTGTTATGTCATTGCGTCGTTACGTCACAAGGGGGTGCTGTTGTTCCATCCTCATGACGGGAGCTTCTGTTTCCGCATTCCACCTTCCCGACAGCCAAACTTTTCAGTTATTGTAAAGTCCTTATTCTGTAAAAATCCTCCCCGCTTCGCGGTTCCCATTTGTCTATTCACAGCTGGGCTGCTTTCGAACTGCTGGGTAAGCAGTGGACAGGGCTCATAGCTGGTTGTCCAAGCCAGCTCGGGGAATCGAACTGGCAACCTTGAGATTGCAAGCACAGCTGTGTTACCACTGTGCTATCTCCCTGGCCCAACATTTGTCCCCGACATTTGTCCACCTGTCTTCCCAAGAGCTTTGCAAGGTTTTTTTTCCAGAGGCAATGCTGATGGAATAGTTCCAGGAGTTGAGTGTGACATCTGTAGACAGTCCATGTTTCACAGGCATATAACAGGGTTGGGAGGACAATAACTTTATAAACAGGTCCAGGTACACAGCAACTGTTAAGCTTTCACACTTTCCCTTTGAAGTGTCCCTACTCTCCTTCATTATGGTTCATCATCTTTGGTTTGACCTGGACAAAAAAGTCCTTCAACTAGAGACACCTCCAAATAGAGGACAGTCCAGTGTAAAACAACATTAACCTGAAGGTAGCAGTGGTAGACAATTGTCACTAGTATCAAGTGAGCACTACAAGTGAACAGAGAATTCTGTTTTTTTCATGGATAAGTATGGCTTTCTACTATCCATAGTAGTAATTTCATTGTGAAGAAGTATTAGGCACATAAACCAAAACAGGTTTAATCTGTCAGGTATTGAGGCCATTCTGTATGTCCTAGATAAAGCTAACAACAATCGATTCATTTGAAACAAGGTGCTGGGAAAGTGTTCTCCAAATATCATGGACTGCCAAAAAGACAAATGAATGGGTCTTGGAAAAACTCAAGCCTGAAGTCTCAGGAGAAGTCAAGATGACTAAATTGAGACTGTCACGCTTTGGACCTATAATGAGAAGACGTGACACATTGGAAAATATGGCATTGCTCAGTAGACCAGAAGACAGTGGAGGTGGATCAATTAAACCAAGGAAGCCATGGAACTGCTTTGGAAAACCTGAGAGAGCAGTTGATGACCAGGGTCTCATTCATAGGCCAAAGTCAACATGATGACAAAAAACAACAACTGCAACTATGAATTAAGTAAATTGTAATATAAACTTGGAATCGATTAAACATGAATTCAAGTTTATATTAAAGTTGAACATTAAACACACACTGGATAATGATGTTATCAGTTATTTTGTTATTTCATAAGAGAAACATTGTTATACCTCTGCCTTTGCAAAGAGTAGTGTGTTGCTTGCAATGGCACTATGTACAATTTGTTATTTCTGAGATTATGTGTTGCTTGTAATTTTCTGAATGCTTGAAGGAGAATCACGATAATTAACTAGTGTTACATGTTTTAACTGATGTTATATGTCTAATCTATTCATGTATTTTAATCAGTCTCTGTTCTTCCTTACTACTACTATTACTATTACTTCTTACAAATGTAAGAAGAGGCATTGGACCCAAAACAGGGGTCCAAAACAGGGGTTCCAATTCTGAAGAAGAATTGGAAATGTAATGTCAACCAAGCAGTACAAAATTATGTCAGTCCTTTTGGAAGAAGTACTGGCAGTTTATAAGTACTGGTAGAAAGTTCTAAAGGTGTACAGTATATGTGAAGTATCCGTAAATAAGGCTGTTTGAGCAGCTGTGTTCTGAAAGCCTGTGTTGCTATAGAACTACTATGCTAAACTGGCAGAATGTTTGCAAATAGTGTGTCAAAAACATTGTGATAAGAGTTGCCTGAGCAAAATAAAAGGTGATTGCCTGAGAGTGGTTGAATTATATTAGGATGACAAAGCAAGGAAAAGGATACAGTGAGGAAAGGCTTCTAACATTGAGCAATTTAGGCAAGTTTGCCACTTTGCATAGGACTTTTAGGAAATTATCTAGTGGCAGATGGTAACTGCAATGTCCACAAAGTAGTGGATCCACACAGAGTTTTAATTATAAATGCTTTAAAGGATCCATCCAAGGTGGCGAATTCCACCCCCAAAGTAGATTAAACCTCTTTACAATTCACACAAAAACCTAGATTTGGGTTCACTGATACTAGAGCTACCACTGTGTGCTTGTAACTGTGTAAAGCAAGTTTGGACAACTTCAAGGAATCAAGGGGCTGTTTTCTCTTTCTTCCTTGGTGAAAAGCATGAATATTAACAAAGGGAGACTTTCACAACACATGGATAGATTAGATCTCATCACACTAGAGAATTAATCCACTTTAAATTCGGTTGCTGTCTCCTGCAGAATTCTGGGGTTTGTAGTTTAGGGAGGAGCTTTCAACAGCCTCACTAAACTACAAACCCCAGAATTCTGCAGGAGGCAGAAACCAGATTTAAATTGGATTCATTCTCTAGTATGATGAAATAAGGTAGGTAGATCAATCAATTGATAGAATCAATTGCTATTTATCTGTGGAAACCCAATTGGTGACTTTGGGCTAAACACTCTCTCTTAGGCCCCTTCTACACTGCCATATAAAATCTAGATTATCTTCTTTGGACTGGATTATATGGCAGGGTAGACTCATATAATTCAGTACAAAGAAGATAATGTGGATTATCTGATTGGATAATCTGGATTATCTTCATTATAGTGTGAAGGTGGACTGCAAAGAATGAAAATGGTGTGTATCTAAATTTGTATTTCTGTCACACCCCAACCTGGTCCCCAACCCGATACCTTAGCCAAACCAAACCAAAGCCATGTTGTTTCTGAATCTTCAACTAGGCCAGAAAGGCAGCTTCTGCAGGGGCCTCCAGTTCATTCCACGTTCAAGGACAAAGTCAGCCTAGTTCCATCCCGAGCCGATAAGCAGCGAGGGAACAGCAGAGACGGGTTCACTCCCATCCATCCAGGTGCCAGTGCTAATTGGGCTTGCATTCCATTCTGAGGCAGGAGGCTTGAGAAAGACCAGCTGGGATACTGTTGTGAGAACTAGTTCCGATGCATCGGTGTGTCGAAACGATCAAAGCCTTTGGGAACTATAAGAGTTGGGACTGAGAGATGTGTAGTATCTCTCGTCAATGTTGGATTCAAGCCTTCAAGAACTTTGCCTGGGCTGCTGAGACTTCCAGCCATTGAACTCTATTTGCCAAGCCTTGTGCCAAGACTTACCTGTGAATTAGCCCATTGGGGCATCAAGCCTTCACCTTTGTTCCTGATTACTTTTGGACTATTGCTTTGCAATACCTGGTGCTTGGAAGCATCAAAGGACTATATTTCTATTTCTTTTACTCTATCCATTTATTCTAAATAAAGCATTTAACCGTGGCCGGTCTCAAGTGGTTTACTGAGGGGTCCTTCAGGTCTACGGTACAACAATTTCCCCAATTTTTCTTCTACATAGGAACCTAGTCAGGGCATTGTTTCAATCAGCACAATGTCGTGGACATCATGTGGCAGTGACATTTGAGGTTTTCAGTTAGGAGTTTTTGCAATTCTTTGTGGAGCAAAAGGTATTGAATTTGGGGCTATCTGCACATCATGTGCTCTATCACAGAGCTATGACCCTCCATCAGTATTGGGAAATGATATGAATGGTCCAAAAATGTTCTGGAGGTTATATGTCCTTAAGACGATGCTTAGACCCTATGCCAGATCAGGTGTATATGTAGAAGGCCTCTTGGCTTCTAAATAGCTAAACCGTTCTGAGTTCAATTGGAAGAATCGATGGTAAGGAAACCCCATTTGAGGTTGACCACAAGTGATTGTAGATCTGAAGTCACATCATGATGACAACTAGTAACTATATATTACCTCTTGCAATACTTGATTCAAATTTTAAGTATCATCAATTCTTCCAATAGAATTCAGAACAGTTTAGTTATTTAGAAGCCAATTTGGCATAGGGTCTAAGCACTGGCTTAAGAACATATAGCCTTCTGGACATCGTTGGACCATTCATATCGTGACTGCCAAATGATAATCCTTAAAATTCATGCAAAAATTGGTTAAGTCTGATATGCTTTGGTACAGATATGAACAAAACTTGTTTCTCCACCTCCCCGCTTTCACTTTTGCATCTGGAAAAACAGTCTCATTTTCTTAAGACATTTTCTTAAAGTCATTGATGTAGCTCTTTCTGAGCAGGAGAAAGGGCATCGGGGGATATGTTATAAACAGACTTTTGTTCATGTTCTCAGAGGGTAGGAAAACAAGAAGCCTCACACAAACAGTCAGTGAATTAACGAATTCCCTTCCCTCCCGCACCAGACACAACCCAGAACCCAGAGTCAGCTAATTAAATTCTACAGTCAACAAGAGGATGTCGAAGCACAAACTCACTTTAGCTTTGCAAATCCTTTTAATTCAAAACTCTGAAGACTTTACAGGAAGTGTGATTTGTGTTTAAAAGCTGAGCACATTAATCTCACCATGCATCATATAATTTAATCGTATTAAAAGGAAATCCACTAAACATTCTGTTTTGCCTTCATTAAAACCTCAACGGTGTAAGCAAAGGTTATGTTGTGTGGAATGGATAAGAAAGTTGGGAAAAGTAGAAATGCAAACTTCTTTCCACCTACGGATTCATGCTGTGTGCCATAGTCACCACTTTTCTTTTTGGGTGGAGTCGCTCAGTATATTATCACATTTTAACTATGGTTGATATGCTTCACCTCATCATATACTGGAATCCTCTGCTTTCTCACATCTCTAATTGGATGTAGGATTACACTGATGTCTATCTGTCTATCTGTATCAATGGTTCCCAACCTATGGTCCATGGACCACCAGTGGTCCACAAGAACTAAAGTATGGTCCACGGCCTCACTGATACACTGTTGCAATGAGAGCGACTGGTCTCGCGAAACCCTCTTAAAGTGCCAAGGCTTATTAAATATGATTTTCTGTGGGCGAGCAGATGGTGACTACTGGATGATATATGTTCTGTATCAGAAAGTAAAATTGATGTGGTCTATCCAATGCAATTTTCTGAATTAGCACCCCAAATAACCAAACCAAATCTAAAGTTGACCAAAAACTGATTTGTAACCCTTTTGGTACTAAATGTTGAAGAGTGGTGCATGCTCAAAGAGGTCCCTGGTCAAAATAAATTTGTGAACCACTGGTCTATATGGTCTGAGACTAAAGGTCAGCATTACCTGTTGGAAAAGCTGCAGCACATGCCCTTGAAGAACATTATCTTACAATTTGTTCTGTTGGACCTAAATATATTCGGTGCAACTTGGAACTTTATTATTTGTATGGTTTCATTTTGTTCCTTAGCTGGTCCCATCCTTTACAAAGGAAAGTGGTCATTTTTCCATTAAGCCATTAAATGTAAGTATCTTAGATTCCCACTTAGAATTTACAAATACATGCTGGCATATTTGGATTTGAATGGATTACAGTTCAATAGCTTTAACCAGATATTTCGGTTTATTATCTGTTGCTAGTATTTATACCCACTAAGATAATGAATTTTCTATATGTAATTACATCTCATACTTAAGTACAATATTATCAGAAATGAAGTGGAGGAGCATAGCTTGACATCACACATAAAATCCATGTTTACACACCACCAGCTGGACCAAGATAAGACTAATGCATTCACTATGGTTATTCATTCTGCCAACCTAGCAGTTCGAAAACATGTAAATGTGAATAATTATAACAACAACAAAAACAACAACACACTTTATTTATATTCCGCCCTTCTCACCCTGAAGGGGACTCAGGGCGGATCACAATACACATACACGGCAAACATCCAATGCCACTTTTGTATAGACAATACACAGACGGACAAAACAGAAGGAGGTGTGTTGTTTTGACTCAATCCAGCTGTTTTGGTGCCATGGACTCGAGTCCAGCGACAAGGGGTTGCTTCATTCTCTATGACGAAGAGCCGTCAGGACTTCCTCCTTCCTTTTGGTCACCCAGCATTTTCTGATCTCCTTTCCTTATGGCGTCGTAAAACACCTCCCCCACTTTTTTAGCGGTACCTAATTTCTCTAATTACACCTAAAGCTGTTTTCTAACTGCTTAGGTAAACAGTGAGCAGGGCTGACAGTTGGCCGCTCACACCGACCCGCGGCTTCAAACTTACAGTTTGTAGATCTTATAATTGCTGGTAATTTACCAGCAGTGCTAAACCTCCGGCCCCAATAGGTACCGCTCCAATATGTATCGGTGGGAAGGTAATGGTGGTCCATTCAGTCATGCTGGCCACATGACCTTGGAGGTTTCTATGGACAATGCCAGTTCTTTGGCCTAGAAATGGAGATGAGCACCAATCCTTAGAGTCGGACACAACTAGATTTAATGTTAGGGAAAAACATTTACCTTTATCTATTCATTATAGTACAACCATTACTATCTATCTATCTATCTCATCTCTTTATTTATCTATCTCAGGAATGGGCAAGCATTTTTGCCTTGGGGCTGCCTTGCAGGCCCAGCTGGGAGGACGGGGGAAGGAGGGAGGGAGCCAGGCACAGGCTGGGTGGAGATGGAAATGGGAGGGCTTAGGAGAGGACAGAGCTAGGCGGGGGCAGGGCAGGGCCCAGGTGATCCTCAGGTTGTCCTCCCAGTGTAAGAACAGGGCTGCTCACCCCATCCTTATGCCTTGAGGAAAATGGGATATATGGCAACTGCCCGATTCCCCCCTCCCCAATCCTCCCCCCCATCTTCCTTTTCTGAACATCGGGCTGTGCTTTTGGTTTTATGTCTGGAGGAGGACAAGACAGGTGGTGGCTGAGAGTGCTTCGGAGGGATCGCAGCTGCTGCATGCCTTCCTTGAGGCATCCAAGAAGAGGAGGGTGAGACACACGGTTGCTGAGAGTGCTCCAGAGGGCTCTCAGCAGCTGCGTGCCTTCCTCCTTTGTTTTTTTGGCATAAGGACGTGGCGGGTTGCTGTGTCCTTATTCCAAGAGAACAAGGAAAATGAGGGCCTGAGGTAAGCGTCCAGAGGACCACATCCAGCCCCTAGGCCTTCATATGCCTATGCCTGATCTATCTATGAACACATGCACACATGTCCCTACGGATAAGAAATCCCCAATGAATTCAATGTAAGGCAAACAAACTACTGCTTATAGCTAGGTCCAACTCTGACTAGAAAATTTAATGCTATTAGATAACATGCTTTGCACAATTATTTCTTATTTTTTTAAAATAATGTATAACACTGTCTTTGGATGCATGATTGTCTCCTCTTTTAAACCAATAAAACGGAAGATTATGTGGCGTGTGTTGATGGTGCTACTGAAGGGTGAAATGGTGCTGTTTTTCTATGGGTTGTTTTGATTTTGTTTAGTGCAATTACCTCTTACAGCACATTTCTAACTAATTAGCATCTTATAGTGTTCATTGCCCGGAGCATAGCATAGGCCTTGCATGCAAATAGTCAGATGCCTGGTATCTCCAGATGGGGTGGCAGAGATTCATGTTAGAGAGGAAGCCCTGGAGACTGGCTACCAAGCTAAGTTGGCAAACATGCCACTGCCCTACAGCTCCTTCACTTTCACATTCTGTAAATAAAGTGACCCTACTGTCAATGGCAGACCCTTTAGTCAGAAAGCCTGTGAAAATCCCAAGTCCCAAATGGAGATAGATCTCAATGTAGACAATTTTGTACTGTTCCAGTGTGAAGACCAGATTTGGACACTATCTATTGTTTCTGGTGAAAATGAAGCTATATATCTAGAACAGGGCTGCTCACAACGTCAATCGAGATCGACCAGTCAATTGCGGTCCTGGAACTGGTCGATCGCAGCCGGATTTCAGAGGGGTGCTTCTGCCCCGTGCGCAGCGCATTTTCCTCCGGGCTTCCTCAGGCTGCCCCTGAGGCGACTCCCCCGCCTCCATCCTCAGTGCCATCACAGCGTGGCTTGAGGAGGAGGGAGGGAGAAGAAGGACGGCAGCAGAGGGAAGGAGGGGGCAGGCACCCGCCCCTTACATGCGCATTCAGAGCATGTGGCGGTGCGCGAAGACGAGCCATGAGGGAGGACAACAGCAAGGGTGCATTGGCAGCCATTTCCTGCCAAAGCCATCTACGACTGCAAGGAGTTCATCTGCTTGGCCACATTGATCAGCATTGAATGGCCTTGCAGCTGAAAGGTCTGTGTGCTTTCATTCTGCCTGTTTGTTTATATCTGTGGAAGGATGTCAGAGTGGGAGAAGGAACTCTTGTCTGGATGCATTTTTTAATGTCCCATTGGCCACATTGATCAGCATTGAATGGCCTTGCAGCTGAAAGGTCTGTGTGCTTTCATTCTGCCTGCTTATATCTGTGGAATTATGTCAGGGTGGGAGAAGGAACTCTTGTCTGGATGCATTTTATGAAGTGTCCCTTATTTTTGTGAAAAATCACGTAAATGTCCCTTATTTCCTCTATCAAAATATGAGTAGGCAGATCATTGTGACTTGGTTGTTTTATAAGTAGCTCACATGCTGAAAAAGTGTGAGCACCCTTGATCATTCTAGAACAAAGAAGGATGACACCTACAGGTTGAAAATATAACTATTTTGCAAGTTAAGATGGAAGTGCTGGACTACAGTGGTCCCTTGCTTCTTCATGGTCCGCTTATCACGGACTCGCTGTTTTGCGGTTTTTAAAAATTTAATAAAAAAGAATTTAGTCCTCCTTACCTTCCTCCATTTCCTCCTCTTTGCCACCTGGGGCCTCTTGCTGCTGCTTGGGCCCCATGTGGCATTGCAGCAAGAGACCCAAGGCAACAAAGAGAAGGAGGATGAGAAAGGTAAGGAGGGCAAGGGGGGAAGAAGAGCCACCCCCTTACCCTCCTTACCTCCTCTTCCTCCTCATCGCCGCATTGGGACTCTTGCTACCGTTTGGGCCCCGCGACTAAGCAGGCATCGTAAAGTTCAAGCAGTGGCAAGAGGCCCCATGTGGCAATGAGGAAGGAAGGAGAGTGAGGAGGGAAGGTGAGGGGGCATCCCTACATGGCAGAATTTCATTTATTGTGGGTGGTCCAGGAACGTAACACCCACAATAAGTGAGGGACCACTGTATATCTTATGCTCCTCTTCCTGATGTTCTAGTTGAACCTCTTGCTCTCTAGCAATGTTTCTTCCTGAACTAAAAGTGCTGAGATTTTGAAACAGACTTTGCTTAATCGACTATGATGGATTTTATGTCTCTCTGTGTGTAATTTATGTGTGTAAGAGAGTGAGTGCATGCATGCATGGGATCTATAAGTAAGCGCAACAGCATCCGTAGTGTGTGCTAGGAGCAATAAAAGTGACATTAAGTCTAGTCGTGTCTGACTCTGGGGGGTGGTGCTCATCTTCATTTTGAAGCCGAAGAGCCAGCATTCTCCATAGACACCCCCAAGGTCATGCGACCAGCATGACTGCATGGAGCACCATTAACTTCCCACCAGAACGGTACCTATTGATCTAATCACATTTGCATGTTTTCGAACTGCTAGGTTGGCAGAAGCTGGGACTAACAGCGGGAGCTCACCCCACACCCTGATTCGAGCCACTGACCTTTCAGTCAGCAAGTTCAGCAACTCAGCGATTTAACCCGCTGCGCCACCAAGGGCTCCTTTATAAAAGTAAATGTGGCTATATCTAGAGGAGACCATGCATGTGGCTGGGATCAAGGAAGGAATCTGGACGTCTAGTATTCCTGTATTGGAACTGAGTAGTCTTGCAAATACTTCCTCTTTCTTAAATATGTCTGCTAGAACATTACTTTCCTTGACAACTGTGCCTATTTTTTGTTGCCTGTAAGTGTAGGCAAGGCAGCTCCTTTTAATGTAACAGATGCCTCAAATTGACAGTGATTAGTAGTAAATAATTATCAGAGCCATGTTTTTGTCACTGGGGAAGTACAAGGGCTTCGTCATTTATTAATTTATTTGGATCTTTATCTTGCCCTTTCCCCTGTCTTCTTAGTACGTGCAAGCAGAATCAGAAATGTTAAAATGAGTTTTAAGTATAATACAAAATTAGGATCTAACTGCAAAAGAATGTCATAGAAGCAGTAAGAAAAATGTGGAGAAATAGAATATGTCTGTACTTTAGTCTGCAGCACATTTATTGGTTAGCAGACGAGGGTCTCCTTTTTAACATATGTTATATATAAAACATTTCGTACAGATATGTCACAACAAAACCCAGTCCTTACAGTATTTTAAAATCTAAACAACTGTCCTTCAGCATAAGAAATATTTTTTTCCATGATAACCATGTAACAGACTATAATAAAACTTTACTTATAGACCTGCTCATAATTTTAAGGGGTATTGCTAGTATAAACAAGTTTTAACCAAGATATTCATGATACATAAATTCTAAAATAAATAGCCTTACTATAGGAATTAATATAGGTAGGTTTCCTTTAGAGGTTGACCAAAACATATACTTGCCACCAACTACAAATTATCTGTGGCATTGAACCAGGCTGTAAAGCTGGCTAGTCACAAAGCCTTAGGGTGTGCCTATACTGCAGAATTAATGAAGTTTGACACCACTTTATTCATAATGGCTCAATGCTATGGAATCCTGGGAGTTGTAGTTTTACAGAGTTTTTAGCTTTTTGGGAAATGGAAATTGCCATAACCTTCTGGAAAATGGCATTCATTCTTACCATTTGGGAAAAGCAAGGATCTCCCTGAGAAAAGTTCAAAACTTGCTTGAGTCAATCTTCTCCTTAGTGGTAAATATCAATTAGTATTCATGTAAGTCATTTAGGTTTCTTATCTGTTAAAGAAAGATGCAAGTTTTTTTGGTGGTGGCACCGACACTGTGGAATGTGTTGCCTGGCGAAGTTCGAGGAATTAGAGAGCTATCCTCCTTTCGTAGGGCATGCAAAACGGCTCTCTTTCATCACCTGACTGAAGTATTGTAACATTTCTGGTCAATTTAATTCACTTGGATTGCTGAGTAGTAATGCTTGTTTTATTCTGCTATGTTGTGCTGTTTTATATTATGTAAACCGCCCCAAGCCTATGGGAATGAAGTAGTATAGAAATTGAAAAAAATTAATTTAAAAATATGCCAGTGCACAAATACACACACACACGTATCTATATGCCAGAGTTTCAGATGTGTTATTTTCAGTTGCCCCCAAACACCTAGTCTTCCATAAAATACCTTGGTCCAAATCATGCTCTCAAATAGACCAAAAATAAGTAGACTTCTTTAAAATAACATAGTTGGTTTACTCACAAACTTCATGTATGCAGCATACAGGTACTTTGCATATCAATCCAGTTACAGATAGTGTTTTTATGTGTGTAAATAACACAGGGCATCTTTCTTAGAATCTTAATAGTCCATAGTCTAAATCAGTGGTTCCCAAACTTGTTTGGCCTACCACCCCCTTTCCAGAATTTTTTTTACTCACCGCCCCTCTAGAAATTATTTTTTTTAATTTAATAGCAATTAAATGAAATGTATATGCATTAATGCAGTGGTTCTCAACCTTTCTAATGCCATGACCCCTAAATAAGGTTCCTCATGTTGTGGTGACCCCCAACCATATTTTCGGTGCTACTTCATAAATAATTTTGCTACTCTTACGAATTCTAATCCAAATATCTAATATGCAGGTCAAAGCAAAGGGGGCAGAGCCAAAGAAGAGGGCCGTGCGACCCCTCCTAAATGGCCAATTGTTCACCGCCCCCTTAAAGGGGTTCACTGCCCCCCAAATTCCCCTGAGCCTCCCACCGCCCCCTTGGATCGCCTCACCACCCACCAGGGGGTGGTACCGCCCACTTTGAGAATCAGTGGTCTAAATCATCTCTCTGGTCTGAGAGTCTAATAGAGTCTCTGTCCAAAGCATTCTGTTTCTACAGTCTTCTAAAAGCATACTGTTTCTACTGACTTCTAAACTGTGCTGTTTCTATGTTCAATGGAGCCTGAGGGCAGTCCCAGATATGATCACATGGTCTTCACCCCCTCCCACAACATAAGAGTTAGGGAAAACTGCATACCAACACACACACATACAATACAGAAAGCAATATTACATAACAAATAACTAATGGAGGCTTGAAGAAGGTTGCTATTTCTAACATAGCTTTATCTGAGTGCATCTACACTGCAGGTTTAACATTCATCGGTCAATGCTATGGAATCTATGGGATTTGTAGTTTGTTGAGGCTCCAGCAGTTTTTCTCGCAGAAAGCTAAAGACATTGAGCCATGGCAGTTCATGTGGTGTCAAACTCTACAGTGTAGATAAACCTCTAATCTGGCAATATCTGATTGAGATGCAGCAAAGAAATGGAGAGTTGTGTCTGCTGCTCAGAACAACTTGGGGGGGGGGGATAAATATGCTAATGACAATGCTACTCACTATTATGATACAATATAGTTTGAGTTTTGCCCGTCTTACAACCAGTGACTCCAGGCTTTTCAAGGTTTCCAGTAGTTTTCTGATTGTTGGCTCTTTTCCCATGTTCCTTGCAACAAATAATTTTGTTCCATTTGAGTCAAAGTCTACCAAGGTTGAATATGTGTCCAAGATAATAAGCAAGTGCCACCTTGTTCTTCACTAGTTTCTGTTGCATATGTTTTGGAAAAACCCAGTTTTCTAAGTATTTTTGATGCCTTGCTTTTAACAATAGTAAATTTTAAGTGTTTGTTCCCTTTAACATAAATAAAACCTCAATATTTAGCTAAAAGTTTGAAATAAATTAAATATAGGAATCTTTTCAAAACAAGTAGAATAAAGGATTATTTATGGCTGAAGAAATCAGTGCCAACAACCAGCTTTTCAATGCATTTAAAAGCTATATTATACTGTGTTTCCCCGAAAGTAAGACAGCGTCTTACTTTCTTTTGACCCCCAAAATCCCCACTACGGCTTACTTTCGGGGTACGGCTTACATTAGCCGACGGTACCCCGAAAGTAAGACAAAAGTAAGACTTACCTCGGGTGGCATGGCGTGGCTTCCTGGCTGGGCGACGAGAGGCTCCCAGAGGGGCTCAAAAGGGGCCCGGAATCCTCCTCTTCCTTCCAGCGGCGCCTTCCATCCTCCTCCTCTTCCTCCCAGCAGCGCCTTCTCCCTCTCGCCGGTTCCGCCCCTCCCTTCAGTGAAGGGAGGAGCGGCGGAGCCGCCGCCGGAGAGGGAAGAAAGCCGGCGGAGTTCCGCCCGCATGGCGGCTCAGGCGTCTTTCCCCGCCGCCCCCGCTCGCCCGCGCTCCAAACGGGAGCCGGGCGGCGGCACCTGAGTCGCCCTGGGGCGGGACTTCGCCGGCGCCTTCTCCCTCTCGCCGGCGGCGGCTCCGCCTCCTCCCTTCAGTGAAGGGAGGGAGCGGATCCGGCGAGAGGGAGAAGGTGCCGGTCGGAAGTCCCGCCCCCAGGCCGACTCAGGCGCGTTTCGCCGCCGCCCGGCTCCCGGTTGAAGCGCGGGCGAGCGGGGCGGCGGCGGGGAAAGACGCCTGAGCCGCCGTGCAGGCGGAACTTCCGCCGGCGCTTTCTTCCCTCTCGCTGGCGGCGGCTCCGCCCCTCCTCCCTTCACTGAAGGGAGGGGGGCGGAACCGGCGAGAGGGAGGAGGCGCTGCTGGGAGGAGGAGGATGGAGGCGCCGCTGGAAGGAAGAGGAGGAAGAGGAGGAGGATTCCGGGCCCCTTTTGAGCCCCTCTGGGAGCCTCTCGTTGCCCAGCCAGGAAGCCACGCCATGCCCCCCAAGGTACGTCTTACTTTCGGGGTACGGCTTATATAAGCCGACCCCTCTGACACCCCCGATACGTCTTACAATCGGGGGTGTCATACTTTTGGGGAAACACGGTAGCTTATAATCTGCTGCACTATAATCTCATCTATCCATATGTCCTGGAGAGCATAAAAATATGTACATACAAAAATGTATGTGTTCCTGGGTAAATAAATATGAATGCTCTTGTGCCGAGAGTCATAGTGACCTGAGGCTACAAGGCATTGTGAGCTTAAAAGACATAGTTTTGCTTGATATATTTTGCTTAATTAAAAAGAAAACTTCATCATGTGAAAACTGCAATTTTTAATTTATCAGTTTGCCATAAGCCATTTTTTAAAAGTCTGTTCAAAGTTTGTTACTATAATCTTTAATTGTGGCGTGTGTGTGTGTATGTATGTATGTGTGTGTATATATATATATATATATATATATATATAGTGTGTGTGTGTATATATATATATATATATATATATATAGAGAGAGAGAGAGAGAGAGAGAGGTAAATATATCAACTGATGTCAATTCATGATGTGAACTGACCCCCTGTTTGCTGAAGATTCTGTCTTAAGAAATATAAAGGTAAAGGTTTCCCCTTGACATTAAGTCTAGTCAAGTCTGACTCTGGGGTGGTGGTGTTCATTTCTAAGTAGAAGAGCCGGCATTGTTGGTAGACACCTCCAAGGCCATGTGGCCAGCATGACTGCATGGAGCACTGTTACCTTGCCATAGAAGTGGTACCTATTGATCTACTCACATTTGTGTGTTTTCAAACTGCTTAATTGGCAAAAGCTGGGCCTAACAAGAGGAGCTCACCCCATTCCCCGGATTCAGACCGGCAATTTTTGGTCAGCAAGTTCAGCAGCTCAGCGGTTTAACCCGCTTTGTCACCAGGGGACCATGTATAAGAAATATACATGTATAAAAATTTAACATTATATATTTTAAAAATAATATCTCACATTACACATTAGCCACTTTCAGTATTTTTTTCCATACTCCAAATTGCAGTGATTTAGCTAATCATTATTTTAATGATGAAAGTGCTAAACTGCTCTGCTGCAAAAAATTCTGCCAATCAAAAGGTTGCCAGTTCAAGGCCGGGTTGGGGTGAAAGCTCCTTGGCATGGAAGATGGAGCAACAGCACATTACCCCCCCCCCCCCCAGTTTGTAGCCAGTCAAGCACAGCCTCCAAGATGCCGGAAATAAGATGGGAAAAACTGCATTTACCTCTGTTTGTGTTGCCTGTCCTTGTTAATTGTATAACCAGCATTGAATATTTGCCGTATGTGTGTTCTGTAAGCTGCTCTGAGTCTCCTTTGGGTTAAAAAGGGTGGGGATATAACAACTGTAAAAAAAATACATGACATATTCATGTTAATTTTTATTTTTATTTTAAAGATGAGCATTAATGATATTACTAAGGCATTGTTTATTTTTTCTAAAGTCTTTAAAATGGAAAAAATGTCCTAATATCTTCCCATATTGTTTCAGAATAATGAGTAAATATTATTTGTTACATTAAAAAGCATTGACATTGAAATGGAAGAAGGATGTGATCATTCCATTTCAAGAAATAATGACCAGTGACAACATTATCTGGAACACGTTATTTCCATTGTTTCTTGTGTCCTTATTTTCCTAACCGCTTTAAATGGATGACTTGCCTCATTTTTGTTTTAGTTGAGGCTGTCCATCTTGAGGGAAAACGTATTTCATTATAGTGCAAAGAATGGAAATGGTGTGTATCCAAATTTATATTTCCCCAGTGCTGGCAACATTGTTTTTCTTCTACATAGGAATCTAGTCAGGACATTGTTTCAACAAGCACAATGTTGTGGACATTGTGTGGCAGTGACATTTGAGGGTTTCAGTGGGAGTTTTTGCAATTCTATGTGGAGCAAGATGTATTGAATTTGGGGCCATCTGCACATCATGTGCTCTATCACAGAGCTATGACCCTCCAATGGTAAAGTTACTGTAGATCAAGCATGGGGTAACTTGGGCCCGCCAGGTGTTTTGGACTTCAACTCCCACAATTCCTAACAGCCTAAACAGCTGAAGGGGGAAAGGAAAGGGCCTGAGGCTGTTAGGAATTGTGAGAGTTGAAGTTCAAAACACCTGGAGGGCCCAAGTTTTCCCAGGCTTGCTGTAGATCGAGGATCTCAAAATTTGGACCTCCAGATGTTTTGGACATTACCTTCCAGAAACCCTAGCCAGTTTGGTTAATGTTTGGGAATTCTGGATGCTGAAATCCAAAACATTTGGAAAACCAAAATTTGGGAGCCACTGTTATTGACATCTCTACAGTGTCAGAGGTTTTGCAGTCCTGTGATCCTGTGCAAGAAAGTTAATGATCTATGGACGTCACCAGTTAGCTCCACCAACAGAGTGAACTGAGCATTGCCGTGGTCATCTGTAGCAGAAAGAGTATAGTAACATGGCTTCCCAAGGACTCAAAGCTCAAGATGACTTCATAGGACATGTAAAATTGCACTTGACTCGTGGGAAAAGAAAAACAAAGAGACACAGTTGTAACTAGCCATCTGTTTCTGTTCTAGGTCTAATCAGAATCAGTGGCAACCGATGTACTGCTAGTTTTGTTTTCTGAAATAGACATATGCAGTGCAGACAGAAGAGAACATTTCATATTTATAGATGAGGCCTGGCATATGTTGATTTCATCTTTATCACTCATGACTTGCATACAATTTACTCTTAATATATAAGATAAACCCAACTATTCTCAAGATGTAAACCTAAACCCAATTGCTTGTTCCAGCTACGATATTAAACAATGGATTTCATTTACATGTTTGTTTATAATTCAACAGTTTTTCAATGGATCTACTTTATTTAGTACTAGCAATTTGTTTTAGATCACTTTTGCTCTAAAGAGAACTGAATTACTGTACTGACTCTACATCAGTGACAGGCCTGTTTCAGAAGAACTGAAGTCTAGCTTCTTCATTAGTAGGTTCTTCCAACCCTCAATTCTCAGTTAACTTAGGTCCATTCTACATTGCCATATAACATCCAGATTATTTTTTTTGAACTGGATTATATGGCAGTGTAGAGGGGGCCTCAGCCCAGCATTTTTAGACTATCCTGAAAACAACCAGGCAAGAAAAAGCCTTTTTTCAATCAGGGCAAATTTACCTAATGTATTAATTTGCTCTTGCTTTCAGGTGCCCTTCTTTTAGTTGTTCCTTTTATACTACTTTAAGCAAAACCAGGCTGCAGGGAATGCAAGTCACTTCCTCCACTGACTTGCAAAACTAAGGTTATCCAAACAAATAGTGAATTAACAGAGACAGGACATGGCTTCTAATGAAAAGTTCCACATCATGCCTTATATACTTAGATGTTAAAGCACTTCTGCCTTCTTAGGAGTGTATGACCCCAATTCTTCATGAACTTGTGATTTTATCAGGCTCAACATGCCTTGAACATGCCTTGAAAATGTGGCACAGCTGCCTAAGTGTCAGCTGCATAAGATCTCTCTGACCAGTAGGTCATGAGTTTGAGGCCTGCCCGAGTTGAGGTGGGTACTCGACCTTAAGTGTAGCCTGCTGTTGACCTTTGCAGCCCGAAAGACAGTTGCATCTGTCAAGTAGGAGATTAAGGTACCACATCAAGTGGGGAGGCAAATTTTGACTGAATTATGAGGCCATTAAAAGAACTCCAGGAACTCTGAGGAATGCGGAAAGGAACAACAAGGGACGCTGAGAGATGAGGAGTACAGCAGTTCCCCCTGGTGGCCAGAGATTACCTCTGTTCTTTTATATGTTGTGTATGTGAAAAACAGCAGGAATTGTCTGCTAGTATGTGTACTGAGTCCCCTTCAGGGTGAGAAGAACAGAGTATAAAATAAAGTAAATAAATAAATAATTTAAGGCACATCAATGCCCTAAATCAAGAAATAGTTTTCTAAGACCTATACAGATACTCGCAGGAACACCTCAGCAAGTGAGAGTCCAAAAGTGGCAAACTAAAACCCAACACATCAATCAGTGGCTGACATTGAATAAGAGACTCCTCTCTGGGCACACAGAAGGCACTGAACAAACTGCACTCCAGCACCATGAGATGCAGAGCCAACCTTAAGAAATGGGGCCACAAAGTGGAGTCCGCGACATGCGAATGTGGAGAAGAGCAAACCACAGACCACCTAGTACTATGCAGTTTGAGCCCTGCCACATGCAAAAAAGAGGACGTCCTTATCGCAACAGAGGTACTCCAAGTGGCCAGTTACTGGTCAAAGGACATTTAATATAATGCCAAGATTTGGAGCTTTCCATCTCCACACAGTGGGGAAGGAGAGAAATTTGCCCCCCTCCCCCCCAAGGAAGAATGTTTGGTTCCGTGGAACCATCCAGAAAGGGGCAGAGCTGGGCTATGTCCTTAGCTGATCCCCCTTGGCTCATTCTGAACCTGTTTAGTGACCCACCATGCCCACCCATTTGACAGTATATCCATGGTTGCCCCCTGGAACCAGGGAGGAATTTTTATCTCTCCTATGTTCTAGGAAGCTTCTTCGCCTACCCTATACTGTTTTTAGGGGCTAGCTGAAATGGTGTGGGATTTAAATAGGTTAGCATAAATAGAGAGGAAGATCAGATATTCGGTGTACACCCAAGGCACCCCCCTCAGGGGTGAAGGTCTGTAGCTTAAACACTCACCTGCCAATGACTTGGACGGGGTGAGGTTAAATTGATGGGCCTTAAATTGATGAGAATCTGGCTTCAATAACTTTGAGGGAGGCTCCTCCAGGTTTCCTTAGAGGTTGCCCAGTTGTAACTTTACAGGGGATCCAGGTGTTTCGCCCAGTTCGCCGAGGAGTAGTCCAGGTATGGAGGCTACCTCGGCTTTGCCCCTCACCAAGTTCAAGATACACCCTAGTTAGAATAGCAAACGTTAAATAGGTAATTTTTAATTTAAACAATTGCTCAATTTGAACCCAAGTTATTGTTGTCAGTCTCCTTATTTTGGGGGTGGGCAGGCAATAAACTTTGTGTTTTTAAAATATTTATTTATTCAGTTTTGTATGCCGTCTTTCCCCGAGGGCTCAGGACGGCTTACAGAGAGTATAAAAACACACTTTAAAACAACTGAAAAAATTTAACTCTTAGCTAACAGCTATAAAACTATTTACAGCTGGTTAACCAAATCAGACCCCGGAAGCCTGCTGGAATAATATAAATACATTACAATTGTACCCTTGGTTTGCTTCTGATACAATAAATATATCAGACTCACTCTTCAAGTTTCAACTACATAATCAGTAGTTAAGCAATGTGTTCAATGATCATTTCCTTCCTAGTTTACCCCCTTACAGCCAGACTCTTTTCAACCAGACTCTGAAGCCCAGTTGTGAATAATGTATTTCATTGAGTTTTGAATAATGTATTTGATTGTGCAGTTTCTTTGAGACTGATGCAAACTGAGGTGCTTATCACAATACATGGTTATTCTACAGTACCAATGCTTTAGGCCCAACTTAACCTGGAGCTAATCAGACAGTGTTGTGGCTTATTTGGAAAAGGATTCCTTTCCTGCTTGAAATAATTCATCAATGACTTCTTATTCTATTGCATTTTTATCACCACTCTGTGTGCAAATTGCTCATTCTATTTTGTGGTGACATTGGGAGCATTGTGGGCATGCTGTCAATGTGGTTTCATTGCTGCATCCTTGGATTCTCCACCAGTTAAAATACATCAAAAATATAATATTTTAGGAAACCGCACATCTATTGAAGGTCTCTAAGCCCTTACTAGGTCAAGGTGTGAAAGCCTCCTGGCCAAAAGACTACAGAGGGAGAGGAAACCTTGGAATGGGGTTTCATAGCTTCAGTGCAGCCACCAAAAAGGCTTTCTCCTATGTTCTCACCAGACAAGCCTGTGACAGCAAGAATATTTAGAGAAAGCTCTCCTCCAAAGTGCAGAGGACTCCAGGAGGCTTCAGGTCTTACATCCTTGCAGGTTTTGGCAAACCTCCACTGAAAAGCATTTTGTATCTGTGAAAAAGCTATAACACCTTGTCTTTGCTGATGACACTTGGCGTAGTAATTCAGCTGTCATCCTTGAGTGACTATTAGCAATAGCAAAGAGAAACTGGAGAAGGCTTCTATGGTACGCATTTTTCCTCAAGCTTCAGTCTGTCTCTCGCACTTTCTTTCTGTATGAGAGAGAGAGAGAGAGAGAGAGAGAGAGAGAGAAAGAAAGTCAAGAAGTAAAACACACCATGATCACGGCTAATTTAGACTTCAGCTTGGAGGGTTGCTCACTTTCTTTGAGTTCTCACCTCTCCTATGGAGAGAGGAGGGAAAAAAGGAATAGAAAACTAGATGCTAAGAAAAAGCTAGTCTAGAACATTTTCTGACAGGTTAGTTTTTTTACATTCTGTTGAATGTATGTGCACTGAATAATTTGGTGCCACACAACTGTATTTGGAGGGGACAGTCATAAAGCCTTATAACCCCTGGAAGACATTTGAACTTTAAGTTCATGGGTGTGGAGGTGTGGTGGAGTATTATTGCAGCATGTTTGTCTCCCGACCTGTATATACTCATTTGAATTTATGACAGTAAAATAAACACATGCATTACAGACTCATGCACTTTCCTTAGACATTTAAACACTAAGGGGAGAAACCTGATGATGCAATACTTAAAAAGGGTATTACTGTAAGGTATTGTTTGCCTGTGTGTATATGTGCCCTGAAGGCACCTGTCAACTTAAGGCAACCCCAAGTATTTTATAGGGTCCCCTTAGGCAAGGATTATTCAAAGGCGATTTTGTTGATTCCTTCCTCTGAAATATAGCCTACAGCCCCTGGTATTTAGGCCCTGGGGTAGTTTTAATAGTTGGTGTAATGTTTAGATGTTTTAATTTGAGGTTTTAATGCAAAAGTTTATTTTAATTGTATGTTGGTTTTTTTTATGGCATTGAATTATTGCCTCTGGGTGAGAAGGGTGTGGTACAAATATGGCAAATGAAAAAATAAATTCATTGGTAGTCCCCCACCCAAATATTCACCAGGGCTGACCCTGTTTAGGTTTCAAGATCGGATGGGATCTCATGCCCTTTGGGTATTTAGGCTCTAGGCTAGATCTCCGTATTCCAGAAATTCTGATATTTTGTTTAGCAACAGCCTTTTCAGTTCTCTTTGTTTTTAGTCCATGCTTGCATACTGGCACTTTCCTTTTGAAATCACTACCGGATGCAGACCACTTGGCATTTTTTCTAGCTGCTGATTTGCTGTTTGGAATTTCCCCTTGAATATCCTAACAGTAGTTTATTGCTATTTCTCCTGGACTGATTGAAAGAGGCAGTGCAAACTGTTCAGGAGCAGGGTGTAACTAGCTCTGTTCCCTTGGGCAGAAACAATTGGATGGAGATTGTGTTTCAGAAAGAAATTGCCTGCAACCTTTTTTAATGCAAAAAAGAGAGCTACAATTTCTTATTTAGACCAAGGGTGGGAATCATGCAGCTGTCCAGATGTGAATCAACTACAACTCCCAGCATTCCAAAACATTGGGTATGTTGGCTAGCAGTGTAGTGAATGGCAGTGCCACAAAACCTGGAGAGTCACACAATTCCCAGCCCAAAATAGGCATAGGTCTGACACTCACATCATGACAGGAAATGCATAGGAACAATCTAGTTCATCGCTTAATGCTGCATGAATCTTATTCAGGAGACAGAATGTGCCTTCATTGCATGGAGAAAACAGGAGGAGAGCTCAAGCCTGCCAAATAGCAGTCTTTCCCCCCAAATCCTTCCTGATATCAAGCCAATATATCCAGTCACTCATGCCCAAGTGCTGTTTGTTGCTTTTGAGTTGTCCTTTAGCTATGTATAATGTTACCTGGGCAATAAATTCCCTTTCATGTTTAAGTATGAACATTTTTATGGGTTTGGGGGAGGAGAAACATAATTCAAGGTTGAAGCATTTTACTAGTGCAGCTTATTGGATTTCCTTTCTCATCTGGGTTACTCCCGATGAAGCGGACAAACAGCTCACCTTTCTGTAGCTTCCTGCCTATGTTTCTCTACATTCAAATATTGGAATGGGAGGTCCATCTGCTTTGCTACTGTCTTTTGCTATGCTGTTTGCCATCTTTTCTATAAGTGTGCAGCCTCTCATTTCCTCTTTTGCTTCTCTGATCTATCTATTTAGGAAGGTGAACATACTTTTTCTCTGCAACACATCCAACTACTGTTCACCCCCCCCTCCCCCACTTTTCCTGATTTATTTATCTCTGAGGAAGTCAGTTAGAAAAGAGAGAAAACTGGAATTTACCAACAATAGGAAAAGCATGATGTCTGCTTTCCTCCCTTGATGGCTTTCACCATTGGGTACAATTTGGGATTTGAAGGTGTGCAGAATGCCTTTAAATGCATACACACAAATTCAGAATGCTCCATGCTACCCACTCTGCAGCTTGCATCTTTAAAGCGACGCCAGAAGGCACAGCAGTAATCCAAAAATTGCCAAGAGATGGATAATAGTTCAGATTGCAGCTCTGACAGTGATTCCTTCTGTACTTTAGAGAAAGTCTCATAGGAACACAAGGCTACAAGATCAAGATGTGAATGAATGATTGTTGGCAGTGATTGGCAAGAGAAGCCAGCAAACATTGCTTCAAATAGTAATCTTCTCGGACTGGGAGATAGCCAAAGCACTCTAAGGCTAAAGTTATTAGGAGTGTTTCATATTTCCTTTAAAACTGTCAAATAATTTTAATGTCTGTAGTGACGATTCAAACACTAAATAGGACACAGTCCTTGGTTTTTAGTATATTTGTATCCCAATTTTATTCACCCTTAAAATATCAATTTTTCCTTCGACTGGAAAATTGAAAAGAAAAATAACAAAATCACAGTATTAGAAGAGACTTCAATGGTCATGAGGTATAATCTTTTTTTATTCAGATAATCTGCTGCTGTATTATTCCTGATAGGTGGTCATTTAGCTTCTATTTAGGCATATTCCACATCTCCTGAGGGCATCTGTTCCATTACAAATCAGCTGATATAGCCAGGAAGTTACTCTTAATGTTTATTGAAAACCCCCTGACTGGCATTTTGGACATGTTAGTTCCACTCCTTCCTCTGGAGCATCAAAAAAACAAATGAGCCCTTCATTTATATGACAGCGCTTCATAAATTATCGGGCTAAACATATAGAAAGTCTTTCAACCATTTCCCGTATTGATTTACAGGTGGCTCATATCTTTGTTGCTCTCCTCCTCTCCTCTCTACTTTGACATTTATCCTTCTGGATACAGTGTTCAGGATTAGATCTGGGGGGAAAGGAATGGTGGAATGAGACCATTGTTTTGGACTGATATCAAAGCAGTATAGTAAAACACAATGGCAAGAAAAGCAGTATTCAAAGCAAACAGCAAAAGTCAAGAAAATTTTGATCTATCAGTATTTATGTCTTTTTTTCAAAAGCTCCATCAATTAAGCAATGGAGATGCACGATCTGCATTAATGAGGGTAAGGGTAGGACGAGAGTACTCACCTTAGCTTATTGATGCAGTATATTATGTTATTGCTTTTAATATATTGTGTTGTAATTGGTTTGACTTCCTGCATTTATTATGTTTATTTAGTTTAATGCTTGTCACGGTGGTTTATAAGTTATGATGGTTTATAAGTTATATTGAGTTTACTTTAGTTCATGCTTTCCCTTGCTTTGATAATTGTTTATCTGTTATCTGTTTTGGGGCAATGAATGTTTGCCATTTTTGTTATTTTTGTAAACTGCCCCGAGTCCCTTAGAGGAGAGAGGGCAGGTTAAAAGCAAAGTTTATTATTTATTTATTTATTTATTTATTTATATTTATTCGATTTTATATACCTCTCCTTCCTGCAGGCTCGGGGCGGTTTACATACAACCAAATTAAAACAAATCATACAGTAGTACAGTGTTTCTCAACCAGTGTGCCGTGGCACACTAGTGTGCCGTGAGTGATCATCAGGTGTGCCGTGGGAAATTGGCACTCCCCCCCTCCTAGCAGCCCCCTCACAGGTTTCCAAGAAACAAATTGAGCCTCTCTGCTTGGAAATGTTTTGGTTTTTTTACTATTTTACTGGATTTTTTGAGAGTTCCCTCCAAGGAACTGTTTATAACAGCTTCATGACATCCATAGTTAACTAGAAGCAAGTTTCACTCAGGGTGAAATTTCTCAAAGGTCTGGTGAACAAGCTCTATGAGGAGCGGCTTGAAGAGCTGGGCATGTTTAGCCTGAAGAAGAAAAGGCTGAGAGAAGATATGATAGCCATGTATAAATATGTGAGAGATAGTCATACAAATTTTGTGTTCATCAAAACAGGCCCAGGTTTCACACTGAGTGTATAAATACATTTAAAAACATATTAACTATATGTATTACTGTGTTAGAGTGTCATTTTGTGTCATTTGGGTTGGTGGTGTGCCCCAGGATTTTGTAAATGTAAAAAGTGTGCCGCGGCTCAAAAAAGGTTGGGAAACACTGCAGTAGTACACATAAAATTGCATTAAAATGCAATACAATTACATAAAATGCAATAAATGCAAGTAGTACATAAAATGCAGTAAAAACAGAGGATTACAACATCCAGGGCTTCAACTGAAGGCAAGCCTGAATAAGGTGGTTTTGCATGCCCTCCGAAATGGAATGAGCTCTGTGATGGCCCGGACATCATCCGGCAGTGTGTTCCATAGTACCGGGGCCGCAACTGAGAAGGCGTGATGCCTTATTGTGGAGAGATGACAGGAGCGAATAGATGGCACAGTTAGAAGATTTCGCTCTTCCGAGTGTAGTGATCCCGGGGGAACATATGGGGCGAGGCGGTCTCTCAGGTACACTGGCCCTAGACCATATTGTTATTTGTATTGTTATGATTCTTATTTAAGTGTCTCCTGAATTCACTAAGAATTGTTCCTGAGTAAGTGGTATTGTAAAACAAAAATAAATGCCATTGTCTATCCAATTTCTATGCATAGTTGTCAAAGCTGGAAAGCAAAGAAAGGTGATAGGAAGAAAATCAACTCAATTGAAATGTGGTGCTGGAGAAGAGTTCTATGAACAGTGTGGACTACTATAAAGATAGTATGACCACACTAGCCTGAACACGTCTGATTGCATCTGATTTCAGAAGCTAAGCCGGGTCGGGCCTGGTTAATATTTGGATGAGAGACCACCTGGGAATATTGGGTGTTGTAGTCTGTTCAAGAGTTAAGATTTGAAGGGGAGGCCCTGGTCTCGGTCCCACCCCCATCACAAGCATGACTGGTGGGGAGAAGAGACAGGGCCTTCTCTGTGTTGGTCCATCAGTTGTGGAACTCCCTCTCCAATGATATCAGACTGGCCCCCTCCCTCCTGATGTTTAGGGAAAAAAGTGAAGACCTGGCTTTGCAATCAGGTATTTGGGAAGTGCAATATAGATTCAGTAGATATCTGTCATTACTTCGTGAATGAAGATTCTTAGGAAGGACTCATCCCATGCTTTTTACAAGCACGTTGATGACTAAAAAGGCCAATCTGAGATAGGAAAGTCCAGTTGCAGAAAGCACAGCAGAAAGTCTCCTTGGGTGATGTTGTTTCCAAGTTGCGGTTCTTTCTGTGTTGTCGTTTCTCTTCGAGACCCATTTGGCGTGACTTCTTGAAAGAGGCCACAGCATTATGGATAGTGCATCTCCTTGCCTCCCGATGTGAGGCCAGGGTGGACCATTGTTGGTGATCAATCTGGCCAAGCCTGAGATGTTGTTTCAGGGAGTCATTACATCACTTTTTGGATGCCTCTCTTGCTCTGACCCATGGCGAGTTCACCATAGAGTAGTATCTTTGGGAGGCAGTGGTCCTCACACAGAGATTCAGCACAATATAGTATGCAAATGACATCCTTAGGACTGAGTATTATGTTTTAATAGTTTTATGATATTTATGTATTTTAATTGTTTATTGCATTGATGTATTATATTTTATGTTATTGATTATGTGACATTGAATATTGCCATTATGTACGCCGCTCTCAGTCCTTTGCAAGGGTGAAAAGAGCAGGATAGAAATAGAGTAAATATTTCTATCCCATCTCTTAACTAATTGTACTTCAGGAGAGTTTACTTTACTGCTTCTGTTGGGATGATTGCTTCCACCATATAGCAGTGGATGAGGAATCTTCGGCAGGTAATTTAAAGTAATTCTCCAAGACGTGTGTGTTTGTGATTTCTTGCAATCAAGTCTCAGTTTCATCCTAGGGAGATCCTATAAATGGCATACCACTGTGAAGCCACATCTGTTGTTTCTGTACCTTGAATCAATCTACCAGTAACATGGACTCCCTCTTTTCCTACTGGCTGTCACTGCAGAGCATTACCATCTTTTCCCAGTGAGTCACATCGTAGCATGGTATGTTTGCCTCCATTTACTCATCTTGGCTTCTATTGAAAGTTCTGGCTTGTTTTGCTCTAGGACAGTCATTTTCAGCTTGTGGGTCCTCAGATGTTTTGGCCTTCAACTCCAAAAAATCTTAACAGCTGGTAAACTGGCTGGGTTTACCAGCTGTTTGGATTTTTGGAAGTTAAAGGCCAAAACATCTGGGAACTCATAGTCCAAAACATCTGGGGACCCAGAGGCTTCCCAGGGACCTATTAATTTGTCTCTTCAGTGGTCCATCACATCTGTTGAACTCTTCTCCAGCATCACATTTAAAATGGACTAATGTTCTCCCATTCAGCTTTCTTCATTGTCTGTAGCATCTTCACCAGCACTTTGAAATGTGTTGATGGAGCTATCCAAGGTCCTGAACCTCTTCTGAAGATAAGGCTCAGCACTTTGGACCATTTCTTCAAAGTTCAGTTTAAAGCCCAGATGGAATTTGCCACCTTTGGGAACCTCTAACTCCCAGTACTTCTGTAGTGGTGTTGTCTAGGGGGACAAAGAACAGTGTGTGCCATACACTTTTCTTTCAAGTAGACAGGCGATAATGATAAAAGTAGAATCAGAAGGAACAACTTAGGGAATTGTGCTGCTGCCATCGAGCATCTGCTACTTGAGTTGATGGCCCGATTTTGCTTCATGGTGGGGATGATCAATTTCACTTGTCCATATTATTCTTTCTTTCATTCTTCAAAATGCCACAACTGTGAGAGAAGTATGGATCGGGATTTGCGTGTTAAACTGGAAAAATACATTAGTTTGTTTTGATGAGTCATTTGATCCTACACGGCACCTGCTTCATAAGAGACCAAGTGAGCAGAGCCATTTGGAAGATAAGCCATCTGGAAATTTAACACAGCCATTTGAAACATAAGCCAGAACCATTTGAAATACAGGAAACTAAAATATATCTATATACCAATACCATAGAAAATTAATAGTTCAAATAGGTAATAGAGAACTGAAAAAGTAAGATTATGTTGCATTGCAATTACTGGTCATTTTCAAGTGGGCACCTATATGTCCATAAAGTACAGGATAACCGGATACTTAAATCATATTTCCTTTTGGATGGAATCATTAATGAAATTGATGGGTTTTATTGACATAGAATGTCTCCTGCTGACACTCGCATTGTATCATTTTGTTTCCTTTCCTATGTATTTGTTGTTATGTGTTTAGAGAAAAAAATAGATTTTGCAAAAAGCTGTTTTTTTAAAAAAATGTTCTACAGTCTTTCATTAAAATGTTACACATGAGATGCAAAACAGCTCTGCTTTGATAAACAGTATCTTCCACAAATCTCACCCTGACAGCAGCAGACATTAAACTGTAGCAAACTTAATTTGAAGAGAATTTTGATGTTCAGTTTTATTTCCGATTAAGGAATATGCTATTTATTTTATTGCACTTCATTATATTGATTTTCTTTGCTGGAAATTGAAGGTGTTGTGCTATTATACTACCTTCCCAGGAGATCACCATACCCAGCATTGGCCAAATTAGGTCCACCAAGTGATATCATCATGTGCCTACATACATAGTCTAGGGCAGTGTTTCTCAACCTGGGGTTTGGGACCTCCAAGGGGGGGGGGGGTTCAGGAGGGGGTGTCAGAGGGGTTGCCAAAGAACATCAGAAAACACAGTGGTTTTTTTGTTGATCATGTGGATTCTGAGTGGGAAGTTTGGTCCAATTCTCTCATTGGTGGGGTTCAGAATGCTCTTTGCTTATAGGTGAACAACAAATCCCAGCAACTGCAACTGTCAAGGTCTACCTTCCACAAACTCCACCAGTGTTCACATTTGCTCATATTGAGTATTCATGCCAAGTTTGGTCCAGATTCATCATTGTTTGAGTCCACAGTTCTCTCTGGATATAGGTGAACTACAACTCCAAAACTCAATGTTGATGCCCACTGTACCCTTCCAGTATTTTCTGTTGGCCATGGGAGTTCTGTGTGCCAAGTTTGGTTCAATTCCATCATTGGTGGAGTTTAGAGTGCTCTTTGGTTGTAGGTTAACTATAAATGACAGCAACTAAAGCCCCCACATGATAAAATCAACCCCCCCCCCCACCAACATTCAAATTAGGGTGTATCAGGTATTTGTGCCAAATTTGGTCCAGTGAGTGAAAATACATCCTGTAAATCAGATATTTACATTATGATTCATAACAGTAGCAAAATTACAGTTTTAAAGTAGCAACAAAAGTAATTTTATGGTTGGGGAGCACCACAACATGAGAAACTGTATTAAGGGGTTGCAGCATTAAGAAGGTTGAGAATCTCTGGTATATGCCTTTCCAGAAAGTAGAGAACAAGAATATCTTGCAGTGCTTTGAAATCTGAAATCATGCAGCACCTGCTTTCTTTGCATGGTTAGACTATCACAGGGAACCATAGACTCATAGATTTGGAAGAGGTTATAAAGACTAACTAGTCCAACCCCTGCCACACAGGAACACACAATCAAAGCACTCCCAGCAAAGATATGGAACAATAAAGATAGTAAACCTAAAGACATGCACAGTGGTTGAGATTTTACATCATTCCAGACTAGCATAGATATTAAAGGGAGGAGCTAAATTACCCTACCAATGGAGCACAACATATGTGGATCAGTGCGGATGCTGACAACTTGCACAACTACAATAGACAATGGGCAATGGCAACGCATAGATGCAAGGTCAATGGAGCTACTTTGTGTGCTTTAGTACACTGCTGCATACACGATGGAGCCACATGTGCAATTCTGCGTATGCCATCATCAGCTGGATAGGAGCAACATACACTATCAAAACATCACTCTGCATGCATAGTGTAATTTGACCTGTGCTTCTCAGTAACAGGGTGACAATCAGGTCTTTTTCTCTTCTCTAACCTGGAACTAATTTGTGTTATGATAGCCTATTTTATAAGATATTACCAGGTAACACTGTGTAACATGATTTTTGTATCCTGGCTTATAAATGTCATTTCCTAATTGGTTCAGTCATGGAAAAAGTTTATTAAACTGCATAAACTTTGTTTTTGTGGGAATCCTGCAGTGCATTTTGCTATAGTTTTTCAATGAACATCTCATAATTTCTCAACCATTTCAATATAATTTGTGGCAGCCACAAAAACAAAGTTTCTGGAGTGTGACAACTACTTTCAAAGTAAGTACTGCACAATTAAACTTGCAATAATGCTTTCAAACCAGGAACAGATTTGTTTTTCCAGATTTTGTTACATAGTGTAATAGTACAGGGAACAGGACTGGAATGAAAAGCCAAGGGGACACCACAGAATATAGAAGAGGAGCTGGAGAAAACAATTTCCACTGACCAGCTGGTTTAGTGATTGGAGTTAAGCATCTTTCTATGCAAGATAATCTCATATATAAAAGCTGAGAAAGAAGTACAATGGCTACAATGCATAGTGAAATAACACCCAGAATATACAACGTGACTTTCCTGTTTTGTGATAAAGATTCAGTGCCAGGGTGAGGAATATACAGAGAGGGATAGAAGCACTCGGGTGGGGAGATGGAGGTCTCTTCTTTAGTAAAGAAAGAGAACCAGCAGGGATTGTTTACAGAAATATTGGTTTCTGAAAATCAAGTGGTTTCATCATAGAAACTTCAAGGTGAAGTATGGGCTAAAGCAGTTACAAGGAATAGATCCAGTGAATATGATGTAATGCGGCAGCTTAAGAAGTCAATGGGATTTTGGCCTACATAAATAGGAGTATAGTTTCCAAGATCCAGGGAAGTCATGCTATTCTGCCTTGGTCAGACCACACTTGGAATGTGAAGGGAGATGTTGACAAGCTGGAATGTGTCCAGAGGAGGGCAACTAAAATGATCAAGCCCTATGAGGAGCAGCTTAAAGAACTGGACATGTTTTGCCTTCAGAAGAGAAGGCTGAGAGGAGACATTATAGCCATGTATAAATATGTGAGGGAAAGTCATAAGGAGGGAGCAAGCTTGTTTTCTGCTGCCATGGAGACTAGAACGCAACGGAATAATGGCTTCAAACTACAGGAAAGGAGATTCTACCTGAACATTAGGAAGAACTTCCTGAGAGTAAGAGCTGTTCAACAGTGGAACTCTCTGCCCCGGAGTGAGGTGGAGGTTCCTTCTCTGGAAGCTTTTAATCAGAGTCTAGATGGCCATTTTTCAGGGGTGTTTTGAATCTGATTTTCTTCCTTCTTGGCAGGGAGTTGGACTGGATGGCCCACGAGGTCTCTTCCAACTCTATGTTTCTATGTTGAGAACCACATAACCACTGGGCATTGAAGGCCTGGACTTTTGTAGCATTTTTAAACCAAGGAACTGCTTAAGCTGAATGAGGATACTTTTGCCTAGGTGTACAATAATCTCACTTAAGAGTGGACACTGCAGAGATGGGCTGACATTTAACGCAGGTAAATAAGAGAATGGAATTCTGAGGCTAAATTCAACCTGTACAAGGTGTTCTGTGACATTGCACCTGTGGGATGTTGCATGTCTGATAGCGGAGAAATGCCCTGGGAGTGTGCAGTTCTTTAACTGGGTGCATTCAGAGCTGTTCCCTGACTGATAGTCCATATTACATTTCCACCATGAGGAAATATTTCAGTGGTTGGTTATTAGAACTATATCACTAGTTCCTTAGCTTGCACAAGGTGATAACACACACACACACACACACAATTTTGTTAACAGCTATTTTATTTAGTACAGGAGCATAGGTCATCTTCAGAACAATAGAAAAATGTGTGAAAAAACCCCCCATATAAACATCTTCCGCCACTTCAAACAATTACCATTATCACCACCCACGTCCTCCTTTCTTTCCAAACAGCAGGGTTTTCATTCTTTACTTTTTTTTCAAATGCTCTTTTGTACATTTTGCTCTAGCACAGGAATCTTCACAGACACTGCAATGTGAGTGATCTCTTGGGCTGTATGTGGGAGCTTATTTTGTCTTTCTGCTACAAAATGGAAATGTGTAAGTGTGTTGTAACATTATAATGTATTTGATAGATGGTTCTCTCATGGTATAACATAATTGCATTTTGTTAAGGTGTGTATATAGTAGAAATACGGGTGGGTTATTTATTTTACAATTCTCTTATGTAGGGGACTATGTGGCACATTTTGAGACCATCTAAATATCACACAGGTTGTACTCTTGTGTCCTTGCGACTTTTCCTGTTCTGGGTTGCTGTTTGTTTTCCGGCCTGTATGGCTATGTTCCAGAAGCTTTCTCTCCTGATGTTCCGCCCACATCTATGGCAGGCATCAGAGGATGAGGGATCTGTTGGAAACTAAGTAAGTGAGGTTCATATATCTGTGGAATGTCCTGGGTGGGGGAAAGAACTCTTGTCTGCTTGAGGTATGTGTGAATGTTGCAATTTGCCACCTTGATTAGAATTTAATGGCATGTAGTTTCAAGGCCTGGCTGGTTGCTGCCTCGGGGAATCCTTTGTTGGGAGGCATTAGCTGGCCCTGATTGGTTCTTGTCAGAAATTCCCCTGCTTTTTCAGTCTTGTTCTTTATTTTCCTGTTCTGTCCTGCATTATTTCACCTGAAAAATAATCTGGCAGGTTGATCTACAAATGTTATGTTGCATTGGTAGTGTATACATGCGTGACAGGCGTGCTGACTGTATGGCACCTGTGGCTTTTCTTCCTACCCTTTACACACAGGTTGTGACATATATTCAGCTTTGGTTACATCAGGCATCAAACACTTCATGACAAGTGTTCCATATTTCTTATAGGGGTTTCCCCCCATTTCTTTGAATCACCGCTCTTTTTGTCCTGATACATATTGTATTTCAGGTCTTTTATGGCATGTGCAATAGTCAATTTATTTCTATTCTGGATGTGGACATTATGCATATGTGTATATCTTGCCACTCTTCCTCAAAGGTATCTTCCAAGCAGATTCGTAATAACCACTGCTGTATATTTATGGTTTTGACATCCTGGCCATATTAGTCTTCAAATTGTGCTGTTTTGTGTATTGCTTCCACCCTGCTCCAGAGTGTGGTGGAGTCTCTTTCTTGGAAGGCTTTCAAACAGAGGCTGGATGGCAATCTGCCAGGGGTGTTTTGAATGCAATTTTCCTGCTTCTTGGTAGGGGGTTGGACTGGATGGCCCACGAGGTCTCTTTCAACTCTATGATTCTATGATCCCCAGAGGGAGAATTTAGAATTATGCCACAGAATATGGTTGGGAAAGGGGTGAGGATTCTGGGGGACCAAGTCTTATGGGACAGAGAAAGGGGGGCTGCCCCTCAACAAGTGTCTATATGGGCTCAGGCAGTCTGATATAAAATAAATTCTGGGTTTCACAAGCAGCTTGAAGTACTGGGTTTCACAAGGAGCTTGAAGATCATGTTAAGGAGAAACTGCAATTTTGAGACAAAGCAAAATGGGTGATACGAAATGACTGTTTTTGGGAGGTTTCTCTAGGAATATAAAGGACGGAAAAGATAAACTCTTTCCAATTTAGGATAACAATGAATGTATCTCGCATAGTGGGTCCCGATCCATGAAGGATTATGTCCTAATTAATCTGTTTCTCTTTAAATTGTGACAAGGGTTTATTATGTTTTATGTATTGTCGAAGGCTTTCATGGCTGGAATCACTGGGTTGTTGTAGGTTTTTTGGGCTGTATGGCCATATTCCACAAGTTTTCTCTCCTGACATTTCACCTGCAACTGTGGCAGGCATCCTCAGAGATTATGAGGTCTGTTGGAAAATAGGAAAATTGGGTTTATATCTCTGTGGAAAGTCCAGGGTGGGAGAAAGAACTCTTGTCTGTTGGAGGTAGGTGTGAATGTTTCAATTGGCCACCTTGATTACCAATTGCGTTTTTGTGTATTGTGTTTTTCTTCCTTTTGCAATAGACTAGCACACCCACTCTTCTTTGTGAGGTTGTGTAGTTGCAGTGACACTGGAATGGGGGGAGCAGTGTCACAGGAGGCTGGGCTAAATGGTCTTGTGAGTACCTTCTCAGTTCCATCATGTTGAGAAACCAGTTGCTTAGCTTCACATATTTTTCTCTCTTTCCAAAGCTGACTTGGATTGCTACACTAGGTGTAGCAATTGCCTTTTGTTTCCTTCCCTTGGTAATGCACCATCTGTAAGAGGGAACTCAATTGACATTTTTCATGGAGATCTCCCCCCTCCTCCACCCTTCTGCTCCCTCCAGCCTTTAAGGGGGTGCACTTGTAGGAGAGGAAGGACAGGAATCACTTCCCACCCCCATCCCCACCCCCTTCCCAGCAGTTTCTCCATGCAGCCCGATCTTTCAGCACATCCTTTGGAGAGGAAATACTAGAGCCTTTCTGTTCTCTCAGCCCCTTCCCTCCCTCCATCCCCTCCTTCCCTCCCTCCCTCCTTGTAGCATTGATTTGTTGTCTTATTTAAATACAGAGTTCAGTATTCAGGTATGTAAGTGCAACATAAATAAAATGGCATACCCAGCAGAGCCAGAGGGGCTATCTCTTCCTGGGAGCTGAAATAATTTACGACAGGCTAAGGCAACAGCATAAATATTGTGAGGGGTTTATCGCAACCCAAAGACTATAAGCCGCATTTTGGAGCTGGTGGGCTTGAGGAAGAAGAGAGGAAGGAGAAGGGGGAGAGATGGAGGGGTGGGCTGTGAAATTATGTGTCTAGCAAGGTGTCTCGGGAGAACTGGCAGAGCTGAAGTTGGGGGGCGAAGCAAGCAGTTGTGTGCTTGGAAGTGGTGGAGTACATCCTTGTGCCCAACCATTCACAAAATATTCTGGTGGACTGACTCTGGCTGCTGGGAAGGAATAGCCGAGGGGCTCCTTGATCTGGGGGATCCAAAGCCCCCTCCCAGAGGAAGCAGGACAAGAGCCTATAGAAACATATACAAAGCAATGTTGAATTCCTGAGGCATGATTTCCTAATGAAAAGGAGCAGAAGGCACCCTGAGTGTGGGAAGAAAGGCTTCGGAAGCGCTTGGTGTGGGTGAAAAAGAGAAAAAGCATGGCTTTCAACTGAGCTGGAGAATCAAAGCGGTCTCCTGCCACTAAGCCACGATGTCTATGATGATCTCAGCCCAAAAAGTGGCCACCACTGCCACCAGCTTTCCTTCAGCAGCCTCTGCCGTCAGTAAACTGGTAGGTGTGCATGCATCCATGTTTATTACAGAAATGCTCCTGTTTTGCCATATGAACAGATGTAGTATGGATCCTGCCATTGATCTTCGCTTTCTAAGAATGTGGATGTTACCTCTGATGGGTGTTTCCTTTGGTTGTGGTGGAAGAGTAGCGTGCAAAACTTTTGCATGTCTGTGTATCTGTGTATGTGTAAGAGAGTGAATGAGGATGAGACACAGCAGCTATTTGGGAAGTGTGTGCCTGTGCAAACACGTGTGTGAGTGTGTAAGGTTGGGGAAGACCTTTGCTACAGAGCCAGGGTTTATTCAGGATTCAATTGTGCCTTTAAGCACATGCTGTGAGTAGAAGGTGGGGGAGAGAGGGAGAGCTAGGCGCTCTCCAGAGCATCATGGAATGAGAGGATGAATTAATTTGGGGGCTGCAGTTGTTCTGTTTCAGCTCAGCAGCAAATTACTATGGAAATTCAGCCTCCCTCTTCCCCATCTGAAGGAAGGGGAAGCATACTCCCCCTTCTTTTTTCCCAAGGCTTTAAAAGGAAGAGTCAGCTGAAAGTTAGTGCATGATGTATAGAGGTGTGCTGGGCAAATGGAGGGGGGAATGAGTGGGGAGAGATGAATTACTCGATTCATTTAAACTAACAACAGCAACAGCCTTTTCCCCCCTTTTCTTTTGGTCGTAAAGCTCTGGATCAGCATTTTACGCTGAAGCTCTGTAAAGCTGGGGTGAGAGACTGGAAAATAATGCATTTCCCAAACCTGTATTCACACACACACATTCAGAAGAATCTTATGTTTCATACATATTTACACTCATGCATGCCATTGATTTGGGAGTATGCTTCTTAGTTACAATATAGGGCTATTTTTCAAAAATGTAACCTCTTGTAAGACGCTATCGGAAATTTAGCTGCTAGGGTTCTAAAGTCAAATATATTCTCTTTCTTTCTCTCATCTGATAAATCATCAAGCCATCCTACCTGAGCGAGGCTCTGCCCCCAGACTCCAATTTGGAGTCAGACAGGCTTCTAGGAAAAGCCTGGAAATGCATTCACCTAGAGCCACATAGCAAGAGAGTAAGTGTGCCCAAGGACTGGCCAATCCATCAACAGGCAGCACCGCAGTGAGTATCCCTTTGGCCAAATCCTAAATCAATCCACCAAACGCCACCCCTTGCTCTTGTTGACTGGCACCTCCAACTAATTAATATCGATTGCATTTTTGGACTGGAGCATTGCCCCCGTCTTGAATCTGGAAAGTCACCCCCACTTTTATGTCCTGTTCACCCCCTTTCACACATTTGTGCACACAATGTTGACTCTCTCCATAACACAATAAACTATGACAAAAGGACTTTCCAGACCTGGGATTGCTGCAGGGATCTATGAATCTTTAACCTACCTGCTGCTTGTGTGAAATGAACCTTCAGGAGCTGTATAATAATAACAATAATAATAGAAGACTTTCCCTAGCAAAATGGTTCACAGACAGTACTTTGGAATTACACTGAGGTAGGGACGTGGATGATTTGACAAAGATCACTGCCAGCGTGTTTCCTTTTCTGCAGTGCAGCCTGAAACTTGGATATTTTTCTCCTGTTACTCTAGAAATATATTTTTTTGTTATTGCTAGGTTTACTGTATGGCTCTTGCAACTAATAAAATTTTATTACTGGAGTGTGTCTCTCACCACCCACACTTTGTGTCTCTGAGACTTCTTTAATCCCCAAAGTTACATTTGTCACTTGTGACACTAATAATTTGGCTGCACACACAATAGAGATTTTGAGTGGAAATGCATAGCTAGTGTGCCTGGCTGAATATCAGGATCAAGAGACGCGAAGAAGATAACATTCTCATGGACATAGCATAGTATAGTCCTCACATCACTGTATCACTTCAGAATGCAGATAAGGAATTTGCTTTTTGGCATGGTTGGAAAGATCTCGGATTGAAGAAAAATCTATTAATCTGGTGCTCAGCTGAAAGTTTCAAAGTAATTTGGATTTGCAAATAAAAAGTTACAAATAACTAGTTTCTTGTAACTAATTCCTTTTTCAAGTTACTAAGGCATTGTGATGTGGTGTAATGAGGGATAACTTCCTTTCAAAGGAGGGAGAGTGTGACTCCTTTCATTTGTAACTGCAACCTTTAATTGCTTTTATAATTACTATGTTGTGGCTAAGTAGTGGGAAAGGAATACCACATGCTTTAGATTCTGACTGGTACTGTGCTTTGTTCTACAGAATAAAAAATCATTTTGAAAGAGTAACTAAAAGTAACTTGGTGAATTACTCTAGAGAAATAGAAAAGTAAAGCATTACTTTTTAATAACTTGCAAGTATAATGATAACTATTTGAGTCTGATTCTTGAGCTAAAATGCCTTTGTATTGTTGAAGGCTTTCATGGCTGGAATCACTGGGTTGCTGTGAGTTTTTTGGGCTGTATGGCCATGTTCCAGAAGCATTCTCTCCTGTTGTTTCACCCACATCTATGGCAGGCATCCTCAGAGGTTGTGACGTCTGTTTCTCCCACCCTGGACTTTCCACAAATAGATAAACCCAATTTTCCTAGTTTCCAACAGACCTCACAACCTCTGAGGATGCCTGCCATAGATGCAGGCGAAATGTCAGAAAAGAATGCTTCTGGAACATGGCCATCCAGCCCAGAAAACACAGAACAACCCTAAAATGCTTTTAATTTTGAAGACACCACAGTCTTTGGAAAATGAATGGTATTCCTAGCAATACCACTGCATTAAGAACATTTTAGAACAGCGGCTGCCTATATATGGAAGCAATGGGTTCCTTGTATCCTGCCTTTCAATCTGAACATCTTTAGATCAGCTTCTATGTGTATGTGCCTGATTTATGGCAAACCCTGAATTTCTTAGGCTTTCCTTAGGCAAGGAATACACAGAAGTGGGTTTTCCTAGTTCCTCCCTTTGAAATATAGGCTATTGAAGCAGGAATTTGTTATTGGTCTCCCATTCAAGTACAAACCAAGGCTGCCCCAGCTTAACCTCCAAGATTTGACAGGATCTGGGGTTTTTAGGGCAGCTTGCAGACAAATAACCATAAAAATAATGACATGCTTTTCCAGAATTATATGTCAATGGAGACTGCTAGTTAAACGCATCAGGTATGGAAGACAGAACTGATAGCTTAAAAAATCTAATTAAAGGGAGGATCTTCAATAGGATATGAACGTGTTATGTGAGAAAGAGAGGAGATTGTATCAGGCAAAGAGGCACTATTTTCAGATGGTTGGGTGATATAGAGACTCATAATCTCAGGTGATGAGCAGGTTCATAAAGTGTGCCTGCAGTTCTTCTTTTTGCCACAGACATCAACGTGACCCATAATTTCGAAGGTAAAAACAGTAAATTGGATGTAAGGAGATATAATAGGGATATATGGTAACCTGGAGACAAACACCCGCTGCCTTTTGGATTTTTTGGATTTTGAAATACCTGTATTTGCATATATGTACATGATGAGATATCTTGGGGATGGAATCCAAGTCTAAATACGAAATTCGTTTGTGTTTTATATACAGTACAATCCCCATATACTTGGACTTTTTATGGATAATAGCAAACCCTATTATTTTTAGTGGGAAAAACAATGGCAGTACTAAGTATGTCTCTACACCAGGCACGGGCAAACTTCATCCTTCCAGGTGTTTTGGACTTCAACTCCCACAATTCCTATCACCCTATTGGCTGTTAGGAATTATAAGAGTTGAAGTCCAAAACACTTGGAGGGACGAAGTTTGCCAATTCCTGCTCTACACTGTAGAATTATTGAGGCCTGATACCACTTTATTGCCATGGCTCAATGCTAGGGGTTCGTGGGAGTTGTAGTTTTCCAAGGTCTTTAGCCATGATTCCCTAGCATTGAGCCATGATAATTAAAGTGGATTCAAACTGTATTAATTCTACAGTGTAGATGCACCTTAGGAAGAAGGTGTAGAGGCTCTATGCAAATAAGTGAAACCATGTATATCACTTCTGTAGATATGTCATCCTGTACATCTTACACATGTAGTCTGAAGCTAATTTTATACACTATTTTAATAATTTTGATCATTCAGGAAAACTTGTATTTACTGAACCATCATAAAGCAAAGATTTCACTATCTCAGGCACCCATGTGGACAATTTTGGATTTGGGGACGTTTTGGATTTCAGAATTTTTTATAAGGGATGCTCAGTTTGTCACAACTGATAGAGGAAATTCACTCATCTGAAATGTAGCATTGGAAAAGAGAATCTGTGGATACCACTCAAAATATAAATAGATGGATTTGGGAGAAAATTAAGCTTTGAAGCCAAAATGACTAAACTGAAAGCTATTGTGCTTGGACATAGAAGACATGACTCACTGGAAAACATGATAATGCTTCGAAACATGGAAGGCAGCAGGAAAACCGTATTGCAACAGATTTGACTCAGTAAGAAAGTCACAACTCTTGAGTCTGCAAGGCCTGAGCAGGGTATTAATAGCAGGATCTGCTAGAGATCTCGCATTCATAGGGTTGCCATAAGCTGAAGCCATAAAACAAAAAATGAGGAATGGTAGAAGAAGACATGATTGTAGAGTCAGGAACTATGATGTGCTCTGTCAAGAAGGTAGAGAATGTCACCAAAACATATTTCTAGTCCTTTTCCTGATCACTTTGAGCATTTCACTTCATGTCCTTTTCGGGAGTAGAGGGCCATCACATTAGAACTCTGATGAAGACAAAAGGCATAGAGGTGGACAACCAAAAAATCAACATACAATATAATGAGTTGACAGTATGCACAAATTTTGTTACCAATTACTAGCTTCTGCAGAAAACGCTGGCTTTTCCCGGCTCACAGAGAAGAGCCCATTTGCACCGCATGAGGAGGACCAGTCAGAATACTGGTCGAATTTTTACCTCTTCTTATACCCATTGTTATTACTGCTGTATTATTGCATGTGCATGGAATGTAGGTATATGACCAGCCTGGGCAAACTTGGGCCCTTGCTCCTCGGGATCGGGGTGAGAGAGGCAGCGAGGAGCGAGGGGGCTCCTCCTCCTTTTCTTTTGCTGCTTCCAAGAATAGAATACCCGCTCCCTCCCTCCTTCCCTCCCTCCTTCCTATTTGGAGAGTCCCATCTAGAATTCAGTGTGATTTATTCAAGTTTTGGCCTACAACTCCCAGAAATCCCAGCCAATTTACCAGCTGTTAGGATTTCTGGGAGTTGTAGGCCAAAACCATCTGGAATGCGCATGCGCTGGCATACGAACTACTAACAAATTTTGTTAGTAATTAAGTTACATTTTAGAAATTTTTGGAAATTTTTTTGTAAGTCTTTCCTACTAGCTTCTGAGGGTTCACAAGATATTGCCACACACTTTCTTTTCAAACTTAACAGCTAAACGTTGTTTTTAAAAGGATAATATTCTTAGGATCAGCCATTACTCATCCATTGCAGGTTACTCTGTCATCATGGAATATGTGGTGTTTTGGAAGCAGGAAAGAAGAATGTAGTTATTAGATGTGCATGTTTGTAGTATTCAGCTCAGCTGGAATTCACTTCAGATCTCCTAAATGATCCAGACAGGAGAGATTTGAGGTTCCTCAGTAAAACTTCAGAAGAACGAACAGCCCACAAACCATCAGACTGTGTCGCTGAACGAAATATTGTTCCGTGGTAGATAGAAACGAGGATACATGGGATTATTGATTTCTGAAGATTTGTGTAAGTGGATGCAGCAAGAAGAGAACATTTTTAAGAACATAAGAGTGTTTTCTAACTTCCTTTGAAGGTTTCTTCAACACAAGTCTACAAACTAGTCAAGCTAGTGATCTGACTTTGATAACTGAAGTCAAACTCTGCTGAGTCAGACCAAATGTCCATTTAGTCTAGTGTCTTTCTTCTAACAGAGAAGCCCATAAATTGAGCAAAATGGCAATACCCTCTTTCTTCCACTAGTTCATTATACAGTAGATAGTCTGCCAAGGCATTCAGGATCTGTAAGTGAAAAATAGTTGATCTGCCTCACACTAAATTAGCCTCTTTGTCTGTCCAGACTACAATTGGTTGCTCCAACTGACACTAAAGCAAAGGTCTTTGCACTTTGCAGCCTAACCATTTGAACAACTAAACCTAGGACAGAGAGGGGTTTGTGATAATTTGGGTGCCATCTCATGTTGGAACATATTCAGAGAACAGTGACCAAGATTATCAATGGTCTGAAAGCCACGTCTTATGAGGGTGGCTTGGGGAGCTGGTCATGTATAGATCGTGGAAGCAAAAGGTAAGAGGTGATATGATAACTCTTTAAATGTCTAATATGGAGCAAGTTTGTTTACTTCAGCTCCAAAGAGCAGAATCCAAACAAATAGGTTAAAATTACAAGAAAATGGGTTGTTGTAGGTTTTTCGGGCTGCACAGCCATGTTCTAGAAGCATTCTCTCCTGACGTTTCACCTGCATCTACGGCAGGCATCCTGAGAGGTGGTGACCTTACTACCTCTGAGGATGTTTGCCATAGATGCAGGTGAAACATTAGGAGATAATGCTTCTAGAACCTGGCCATTACAGCCCAAAAAACCTACAACAACCCAGTGATCCTGGCCATGAAAGCCTTCGACAACACATTCAAGAAAATGGGTTCCATCTAAACATTAGGAAGAAGGGTTTTTGTTTCTTTTAAAGAACTGTTCAACAGTGAAATAGTTGCCTTACCGGGAGGTTGACTCTTTCTATTTGGAGATCTTGAAACACATGTTGGTTGGATATCTTTGAGATTGCTTTAGTTGTGTATTCCTACCTGCAGGAGATTGGGCTAGATCAGTGGTTCCCAACCTTTGGACCTCCAGGTGTTTTGGACTTCAACTCTGAGAAATCCCAGCTAGCTTACCAGCTGTTAGGAACTGTGGGAGCTGAAGTCCAAAACACCTGGAGGCCCAAAGGTTGGGAACCACTGGGCTAGATGATCATTGTGCTTTCTTCCAACTCTTGAGATACCCTGATTCCATGGTGTTTTTAATCAACAACCTTTCTTCCCTCTTACTAACAAATGCTTGTGATGAGTTATTTTTCTCGCACAAAGTGTCATGAAGGCCAACAATCCAGAGAAAATGCACAGTTAAAACCACAAATTACGAATAGCTAAAATAATAAATTACAAAGATCTGCTAAAATACAATAGGTACAGTAGGTGAAGAGAAGTAAAACATTTGCTTATTCACTGAAGCTTGTACAAGTGGATGCATTTTTAAAGAGTGCCAGGGATAACAAGATTTGTAACAAAGGGAACTTTTTTGCAACTTTCATGCCCTCATTGAAAACCCCAATCATATATAGTAGCCCCCAAGGTTATACTGCGGTAGGCACCACTGCAAAAACATACTCAGATTTGATTTGTCTCTAAACATGCAGTCAAACATTGGAGGCAATTTTGTTTTGTGTAGAAGGGCAGAGATGATCTTTGTCTCCAATCCCCATTGAGATAAGATTTGGTATGAAGACCATGGAGATGTAAATTCAGAATCCTTATGTTAACCTTTAAACATTTCCTGATAATCTTTGGCAAGGCAGGCACTCAAAAAGGAAAGCCATGCTGGCTGGCTATCCTTTTTGAGTGCCTGGTTTGCCAAAGATTATGCAGATTATGATTTGGAAACAAGGATGACAATCTCTTATTTGTGCTCAGCTTTGTCTTTATGATGGAATAAGAGATGCAATGTTTGTTGTTATGGAGTGTATACAACGCACTTCAGACAGCCGCTGTGACAGCTCACTTTCTCTTCTGCAATACCTTGTATCATATGGATTTATTATTATCAGTGGTTTCCAAGGAGTCTGCACACAGACCATTTGTGGCAAACTAACAGAACTTTAAATAGAACATGTCTTGGTTGTTTTGCAGTGAGTAGTTTGCTTACTGCAGAGTTCATGGTTGCCTGGTATTGGCATAACCTAATGGAGTTCTGCCCCAGCAAGTGGTAGCTATTTGGAGTCAATTTTGTCTCCAGCTGAAGGTTCCCTTCTTCTATGACCCTGAATCTGAAATTGGTGTTGAGGGTTATTTCGATGTTTTGGGTGTTACCTCCTTGAATTGTAGGATAAATTGGGCTATTTCAGTTAAACTGTTTTCAAAATTTGCTGTGTCTTGTCTTTCATAGTTTCACAATAAAGTCTTTGCATGGGTTTGCACATACATGTACAGTAGAATTTCGCTTATCCAACAGAACGTTGGATAAGTGAAAATGTTGGATAATTAGGAGAGATTAAGGGAAAGCCTATTAAACATCAAATTAATTTTACAAATTAAGCATGAAAACATGTTTTACAACAAATCGACAAAAAATAACAACAGTTCAATACACAATAATGTTATGTAGTAATTACTGTATTTATGAATTTATCACCAAAACATCACAATGTATTGAAACAGCAGTGGATCTGGGCGGGAGGCGGTCTGCGTTAGATGAGCGAAAGTTGGATAAGTGAGACTCTATGGTATTTCTATTAAACTTATTTTGTTCATTTATGCAACATTTATCCTAGTTTAGCTGTTGTGACCATATTTAAAGGTGTCTACTAGTTTTTTTCATGTACAAGCACTTTTCTATGGTGATCCAGCAGAATCAGAGCTTCAGAAAGTCACTTTTTGGGGATGACAAGGCCAAAATCCTACACCATTCTGGGAGTCTAAGTCCAAAAAGTAACTTTCTCAAGGTCAGAGCATGTAATAGGTAGAAGCCACTTTTTTGTGGAGGTGAGCATTTTTAACAAGACTTTTTGGATGAGTTCTCAGCTTTATGGATGCGTAGGTTTGTCATCCTTCATTTAGCTTTTCTATTTTGTTTCTCATAGAAGACAAAGCAAGTTCCCAAGTGCTTGTCTGTGTCTTTTGCTAGGTCGGCAACATTTTCCCAAAGCATAAAATTGGAGAAATAACCATGGCTTACATTTTTTCCCCTCTGTAGAATGAAAACAAAATAGGGATCAAACCACTCATGAGTAACTTCTTGCTACTTTCTGAAAATTTTATATGGCAGACACAAGGTTTGAATTCACTTCTTGGCATTGCCCTGCCCAACGGAAGTGAGGTGCAAACTGGAACAAATTTGGCTGCCATGGCTTCATTGGCTAAAGGTTTTTAGCAGATGGTTCCTGTCAATCTGACTAAGGAGAAAAAACTTGAAAATTTGGATAGTAAAATTGGGTAGTGCTCATGAATCATTTTTTAAAGGTGAAGGAACACTGCCATACACTTCTACATAAAATATTAATTATATCCTTTGTAGACAAATCTGCCAAGGTTTTCTGAATCTTGGCAAATCCAGTGCAACTCGTACCCAGTTTCTGCTTCCCAATATCCAGAGATTAAGGCAGGTTGCAAAAGTTGAAACAGATATAGAATCATAGAATCATTGAGTTGGAAAGGACCTCATGGGCCATCCAGGCCAACCCCTGCCAATAAGCAGAAAAATCACATTCAAAGCACCCCCGACAGATGGCCATCCAGCCTCTGTTTAAAAGCCTCGAAAGAAGGAGCCTCCACCACACTCTGGGGCAGAGAGTTCCACAGCTGAACAGCTCTCACAGTTAGGGAGTTCTTCCTAATGTTCAGGTGGAATCTCCTTTCCTGTTGTTTGAAGCCATTGTTCCGCATCCCAGCCTCTACGCCAGCAGAAAACAAGCTTGCTCCTTCCTCCCTATGACTTCCCCTCACATATTTAAACATGGCCATCATGTCTCATCTCACAGCCTTTTCTTCTGCAGCTCTTTAAGTTGCTTCTCATAGGGCTTGTTCTCCAGACCCTTGTTTGATTTAATCGCCCTCCTCTGGACACATTCCAGCTTGTCAACATCCCTCTTCAATTGTAGTGCCCAGAGTTGGACACAGTGTGATTCCAGGTGTGGTCTGACCAAGGCGGAATAACTAAATGGATTACATCATAAAATGTTTAAAATGTAATTAAACTATCAATAAAATGAAAAGCCTTTAAAACAGTAACATCTGAAAAGAACAACAAATGTAAACAGAGGAAGATATGAATTGTATAATATCAGTACTTTGATTTGTGTCTGGAAACAGACTGTTAGCCATAGAAGCTATTGCAACAAATGAGTTATGTTCTTACCACAAATAGCCCCAATTAATAATCTGGTTTTAGCTCTTTGGCCCAGTTTAGGTTTGTAAACACTCTTTCACGACGATCCCATGTGAGTACATTTGGTAATACAGACAATATACTGTGTTGCACAGATAAGACTGTTTGTACTTGCCCTCCCTAAGTATCCCTTTTGCCTCAGTTGATCTTGAGTCATGTCAAGTAACTGGCTTCAGTTCATGCTCAGAATTTATGATGCCAACCACCAGGGGCGGACTAAGGTAATTTTAAATGGTAAGCGAACAGTATTTTGGCCCCCCAACCAATCACTCATACACACACACACACACACACACACACATGGATGGGGTGCATAGACCAATTTTGGCCCTCCTGGAATTTTGGACTTCCTACTGGCTGTTTGGAATTGTGGGAGTTGAAGTCCAAAACACATGGAGGGCCGAAGTTGGCCTATGCCATACACACACCATCCTTCCTTCCTTCCTTCTCACCCTTTTCCCTGCTCTATTCCTATTCTCTTTGTGTGTGTGTGTATATATATATATATATATATATATCTATTCCCCTTCCTTCCTTCTCATCCTTCCTTCCTCCTCACCCTTTTCCTTGCCCCCTTCCTAATCTCGTTCCCTTTCTTACCCTTTTCCCTCCTCTCTTCCTATTCTCTTTTTGTGTGTATGTATGTATATGTGTGTATCAGGTCTAGGCTAATTTCGGCCCTCCTTCCAGATGTTCTGGACTTCAACTTCAGAATTCCTAACAGCCAGAATTGTGTGAGCTGAAGTCCAGAACACCTGGAAGGAGGGCTGAAATTATGCTGGCCAAAGCTAGAGTTGAGTTCCATAGGATATCACACTAAATTCCTTAATATTCTATACATTGGATATCATGATAATACATGGAACCTATCAAATAGATGCTTGTGTGTGTGATAATTACAAATATCAAAAGCCAGATCACTCAACATTTAAAAAATAATTATTATTAGAGGTAATATATTCCCACCATCCATAAGACAAGTGTATGGGTTTATGCTGCCTAAACTAGAGTTGAGTTCCATAGGATATCACACTAAATTCCTTAATATTCTATACATTGGATATCATGATAATACATGGAACCTATCAAATAGATGATTGTGTGTGTGATAATTACAAATATCAAAAAGCCAGATCACTCAACACTTAAAAAAATATTATTATTAGAGGTAATATATTCCCACCATCCATAAGACAAGTGTATGGGTTTATGCTGCCTAAACTAGAGTTGAGTTCCATAGGATATCACACTAAATTCCTTAATATTCTATACATTGGATATCATGATAATACATGGAACCTATCAAATAGATGCTTGTGTGTGTGATAATTACAAATATCAAAAAGCCAGATCACTCAACACTTAAAAATAATTATTATTAGAGGTAATATATTCCCACCATCCATAAGACAAGTGTATGGGTTTATGCTGCCTAAACTAGAGTTGAGTTCCATAGGATATCACACTAAATTCCTTAATATTCTATACATTGGATATCATGATAATACATGGAACCTATCAAATAGATGCTTGTGTGTGTGATAATTACAAATATCAAAAGCCAGATCACTCAACACTTAAAAAATAATTATTATTAGAGGTAATATATTCCCACCATCCATAAGACAAGTGTATGGGTTTATGCTGCCTAAACTAGAGTTGAGTTCCATAGGATATCACACTAAATTCCTTAATATTCTATACATTGGATATCATGATAATACATGGAACCTATCAAATAGATGCTTGTGTGTGTGATAATTACAAATATCAAAAAGCCAGATCACTCAACACTTAAAACATATTTATTATTAGAGGTAATATATTCCCACCATCCATAAGACAAGTGTATGGGTTTATGCTGCCTAAACTAGAGTTGAGTTCCATAGGATATCACACTAAATTCCTTAATATTCTATACATTGGATATCATGATAATACATGGAACCTATCAAATAGATGCTTGTGTGTGTGATAATTACAAATATCAAAAAGCCAGATCACTCAACACTTAAAAAATAATTATTATTAGAGGTAATATATTCCCACCATCCATAAGACAAGTGTATGGGTTTATGCTGCCTAAACTAGAGTTGAGTTCCATAGGATATCACACTAAATTCCTTAATATTCTATACATTGGATATCATGATAATACATGGAACCTATCAAATAGATGCTTGTGTGTGTGATAATTACAAATATCAAAAAGCCAGATCACTCAACACTTAAAAAAATAATTATTATTAGAGGTAATATATTCCCACCATCCATAAGACAAGTGTATGGGTTTATGCTGCCTAAACTAGAGTTGAGTTCCATAGGATATCACACTAAATTCCTTAATATTCTATACATTGGATATCATGATAATACATGGAACCTATCAAATAGATGCTTGTGTGTGTGATAATTACAAATATCAAAAAGCCAGATCACTCAACACTTAAAAATAATTATTATTAGAGGTAATATATTCCCACCATCCATAAGACAAGTGTATGGGTTTATGCTGCCTGAACTAGAGTTGAGTTCCATAGGATATCACACTAAATTCCTTAATATTCTATACATTGGATATCATGATAATACATGGAACCTATCAAATAGATGCTTGTGTGTGTGATAATTACAAATATCAAAAGGCCAGATCACTCAACACTTAAAAATAATTATTATTAGAGGTAATATATTCCCACCATCCATAAGACAAGTGTATGGGTTTATGCTGCCTAAACTAGAGTTGAGTTCCATAGGATATCACACTAAATTCCTTAATATTCTATACATTGATATCATGATAATACATGGAACCTATCAAATAGATGCTTGTGTGTGTGATAATTACAAATATCAAAAGCCAGATCACTCAACATTTAAAAAAATAATTATTATTAGAGGTAATATATTCCCACCATCCATAAGACAAGTGTATGGGTTTATGCTGCCTAAACTAGAGTTGAGTTCCATAGGATATCACACTAAATTCCTTAATATTCTATACATTGGATATCATGATAATACATGGAACCTATCAAATAGATGCTTGTGTGTGTGATAATTACAAATATCAAAAGCCAGATCACTCAACATTTAAAAAATAATTATTATTAGAGGTAATATATTCCCACCATCCATAAGACAAGTGTATGGGTTTATGCTGCCTAAACTAGAGTTGAGTTCCATAGGATATCACACTAAATTCCTTAATATTCTATACATTGGATATCATGATAATACATGGAACCTATCAAATAGATGCTTGTGTGTGTGATAATTACAAATATCAAAAAGCCAGATCACTCAACACTTAAAAAATAATTATTATTAGAGGTAATATATTCCCACCATCCATAAGACAAGTGTATGGGTTTATGCTGCCTAAACTAGAGTTGAGTTCCATAGGATATCACACTAAATTCCTTAATATTCTATACATTGGATATCATGATAATACATGGAACCTATCAAATAGATGCTTGTGTGTGTGATAATTACAAATATCAAAAAGCCAGATCACTCAACATTTAAAAATAATTATTATTAGAGGTAATATATTCCCACCATCCATAAGAGGAGGGTTGAGTTACAGTGAAGGTGTTATATGTGTTCCTAAGCATCCCACCATTGTTAAGCTAACACACAGGTGAGTAGACTTAGCAACTGTGTCTTACCTTTTCCCGGGCCTCACTCCCGGAGGTGGCAGGGCAGCTGTCGTCCTTCTCCGGCCCTGCACCTAAGGCCAAGCTCGAGCTAAAAAGAGAGCCCGCTCAGCCCCGGGAAGGTGGAAGGTCCCAGCAGGGAGGAGGCACCCTGGATGGGAGTTTGCCCTGAGTAGGCAGCAGCAGGCCAGGGAGGCAGGCCCTCCCCACGGCATTGGGGCCTCTGGCGGCCTGCATCCGGAGGCGCCTCCAGCCCTCGGGGCTGGCGAGTTGCGGCTCCGCCTTCGCGCCACACTAGCCGAACGGGCCTGTAGCAATGGCGCTGCATGTGCTGCACCTGGCGGCTGCGGCCAAATGCGCCCTTAGCCATGGCCAGATACGCCCCCAGATAAGTGGCGCCCTGAGGCAGCCGCCTCCCTTGGCCTCCAGTAAGATCCGCCTCTGCCAACCACAATATGTCTCTTAAAACCGAAGTGTTTTTTTCTTTAAACCAAGCAATGTATATTGTGTATCTTTAGATGTTCAAGATGTGTTGCATATGTTTCCCTCAGCCAGCCAATAAGGGTACTCAATATATTACCAGTGCAAGTAATATTGTCAAATTCATAAGAGAGGTAAGGTCAGAACTGGAAGTTGCCTGGTTCAAAGCATGTTGTCTCAGTCTCGACACTACACTAATCCAAGCATGTCTGTCTTATGTGTGTATACCAGGCATGGGCAAATTAAGGTCCAAGGGGTCGGGTGTGGCTCCCTGGGTGTTTACCTGGGAGCAGGTTGCAGGGAGTGAAAAACACCTCAACTAAAGCAGCTCCACTGGCTGCCAATAAGTTTCCGGTCCCAATTCAAAGTGCAGGTTATTACCTACAAAGCCCTAAACGGTTCAGGTCATGCTCATCTTCATGATCGTATCTCTCTCTACAAACTGGCATGGGCACTAAGATCTGCTGGTGATGCCCCTTTCTTGCTCTCACCACCATCACAAGCATGGTTGGTGGAGACAAGAGAGAGGTCTTCCTTGGTGGTGGCCCCCAGCTCTGGAACTCTCTTCCCAGGGAGATTAGATTAGCCCCACCCTGTCCAACTTCAGGAAAGACTTGAAGACTTGGATGTTCCAATGTGACCTTGAATAATGGTTTAGCAGCTACTGATTAAGTCTGCCTAGCCCTAATTTTCTGGTTGGATCTCCAGCACTTTATTCCTAGCCTTGGCGCTATGGTTTGCATTTCGACAAGCCCTTGTCCTGCCCCATTAGTCTCAAATCCATACATGACCACTTCCCTTGGCTACTCATTTGATGTTTAGCTCATGTTTTATGATCTCTTATGTTCTGTGGGTTTTATTTTTTATTTTTTAATATATTTTATTGTTATATGTTTTTAATTGTGTTACTTTGTAACCTTTGTTTATATTGGGCTTGGTCCCCATATAAGTCCTTTTGGGGACATGGAGGCTAGCTTTAAGAATAAAGTTGTTATTATTATTTGAAACACAAGATGGGTCCACAGCAGACAAGATCACTCTGCTGGCTGTTGCATTGGCTCACACGCTGGACACTTCCCAAATGCCTAGGATTGTGTGATGTATCCGCGAATAATGCATGGAGATCCCAGTAAGATAGCCTTCTACAACTGGCAGATGGTAATTTTGTCAGTGCTGATTGTGTTTAAGTGCAGGCCAAGGTCTTTGGGCACTGCATCCAGTGTGCCAATCACCACTGGGACCACTTTTACTGGCTTTTGCCAGAGTCTTTGCAGTTCGATCTTTAAATCCTCATATCGTGTCAGCTTTTCCATTTGTTTCTCTTCAATCCTGCTTTCGCCTGGGATTGCAACGATGATTCATACTTGGTTTTTTAACACGATCAAGAGATCAGGAGTATTGTGTTCCAAAACTCTGTCAGTCTGAATTTGGAAGTCCCAGAGTAGTTTGAAGTGTTCATTTTCTGTAACTTTTTCAGGCTTGTGATCCCACCAGTTCTTTGTCGCAGGCAGATGGTATTTGTGGCACAAGTTCCAATTAATCATCTGAGCAATGGTGTTATGTCTCTGCTTGTAGTCTGTTTTTGCGATCTTCTTGCAGCAGCTGAGGATGTGATCTATTGTTTCATCTGCTTCCTTGCAGAGTCTACATTTGGGATCTGTTGTCGACTTTTCAATTCTGGCTTTGATGGCATTTGTTCTAATGGCTTGTTATTGGGCTGCTAGAATCAGGCCCCCCTTTGTCTCCTTTTTCAAAGTTCCATTTGTGAGCTAAATCCATGTTTTTTCTTTGTCAATTTGGCTCTCAATTTTTCCCAGGAACTGTCCATGGAGGGCCTTCTTTTGCCAGTTTTCTCTTCTGCTCTGGATTGTGTTTTTACGGTATTCCCTCTTTGTCTTTTGCATTTTAAGCAGTTTATTATTATTATTATTATTATTCCTCATGCCCCCTAATTTTCCCTGTCATCTTGGCATAAGGACACGGTGGCCTACCATGGGAGGAAGGCACATAGTTGCCGAGAGCCCTCAGGAGTACACTCAACCATTGTCTGTCTCATCCTCCTCCTGGCATAAGGATGTAGCAAGTGGCCTTGTCCTTATGCTGGAAGGATGGCACAAGGTGGCTGAGAACCCTCCAGAACATTCTCAGCCTCTGCCTGTCTTGTTCTCCTCCCAGCATAATGCCAAGAGGACAGCCTGAGGATCAGGAGGGGAGGATAGGAGAGGTTGCCAAATGTCTTGCCTTCCTCCTGACATAAGGATGAGGCGAGCAGTCCTGGCCATAAGCCGAGAGGACAACCTGAAGATGACCCAGGCCCTGCTCTGCCCCCTCCTGGGCCTGCCCTCTTCTGGGCCCTCCCTCTCCCAGGGCTGTCATGCTCAGCATGTACCTGGCTGTTCTCCCTCTCAGCCTGGCCCTTCTGGCTGCTTTGCCCATATACACAGACACACACACACACACAACATCTGAGATAAAAGATGTGGCTCTTTCTTTCCTCGTTAAATTAGGATGTAAGTAGAGAATAAAGATCAAGCATGAATGGACCTATGCAAACTTAATTATATTTATCTATGTATTTTCTAAAATCCTTAAAAAATACATTTTTGAAGAGAAGGCCTATTTTCTATCTAGACTCTAATCCACCTGATTTCCTGAGGAGTTCTTAATGTGATGTTTGTGCAATGGAAATTGAACCAAAATCAGCATTTCTGAATTGTATTAAGGCTTTTGATGGAGGCACTTGAAATATATGGGTTCTGCTCCTTGTTTCCGCAGTGCTGTGCATATTGAGGCAAACATCTGTATGGGAGAAGTACCAACACTGACAAGTAGTTATTTAGTAAGGAATTATATGAAAATATGGTGTAAGCTTATGCTGGGGAATCTTTCTTATCTACATACTTTCCAGCGATTGCTGTACCGGCTGGAACAAATTTTGACATTACTACTGATAAAGCAACAGACAAAATGTAAAAAATTATATATATACACACAATAATAATAATTCCAGTTCTTTTTCTCTTATTGGCCAGATCAATGTAGTGCAAGTTATTCTGCTTTCCTGCAGTAGAAAAATGTTTTTATGTAAAGCTCAAAGGCTGGCAATGTTACTCAAATATATTTTAAATTCAGACCAGATGGAGCTCCTTCCTGGTGTTGGGGGTGTGTCAGCTATTTCTGGATGAAGTTACACTTATCGTGAAACATTATATTTGCAGCTTAAATATGCTTCTGGACTCCAAGTGACATGGATAAGAGGGAGTGCTTATTAACGCCCTAAGCTGAAATGTCAGGCACACTTCTTACTAAAGCTGGAGGACCTAAAGATGGATGTGCACATACTAGTAATGTTAAGACATGGAACAGTAAAATAACAGGTATAATTTTCAAAGGCTCAAATCATATGAAATCACTTAACACTGTAAAAAAAACCCAAATAATCTAAACAGTGTAGGCAAATGGAGTAAAATCAAAGATGGCAAGGACTTTAACAAAAAAAATTAGTTTGACTTAGAACTGGAATGGCTAATTAAACCTCTGAAGGGAGGGCATAAGAGCCCACAGCAAACAAGACCCTCTCCCATGTCCTCCTGAAGTGTATTGTCCTCACTGTTCCCCTCCAAGAAACTCCAATTTTTGGGAAGGTTTAAACAGGGAGAAGCATTTCTTTGATTATCAAGGTCCCAAACTGTTTAAAGCTTTATAGCTCCCCCCCTCACACACACACACACACTGGCACACCAGACATTGAAAACTAGTCTTATATAATTTATTTATTTATTTATTTATCGTATTTGTATTCCGTCCTTCTCACCCCGCAGGGCACTCAGGGTGCATTACAATGCACATATACATGGCAAACATTCAATGTCATTTAGACATACAACATATATAGACAGACACAGAAGCATTTAACATTCTAGCGTTTCCAGCTTCATGAGGTTATGCTCAATTCCAGCCACAGGGGGAGCTGCCATGTCACTGTCCATTTTTGATACCTAATTTATGGCATCATAAATTAGTTAAATATCCTCCCCGCATAAAGCGGTACCTAAATTTCCTACTTCACAGATGCAACTGTCTTTCGGGCTGCATTGGTCGACAGCAAGCTAGACTATTAATGGTTGGGAACTTACTCCAATCTGGGCTGGTTTTGAACTCATGACCTCTCAATCCGGGCTGGCTTTGAACTCATGACCTCTCATGGCTACTAACTATCTGCACCACAGCCGGGTCCAATTTCTGTTGTATTTTGCAGTACTATCACATCCTTTGGTAGAAACTGATGATGGCAGTAGTAGCTTCCTGTCATTCTTTCTGATCGTTTCTGAACCCACCACTGATCTTTCTCTTAAAGTAGTGAGCTGTGTGTGTCACGTAGTTTACTCTGATGCCTCTAAAGTACTTGCGGATCTACTGTGTGCCAGGTGATAGTCTTGTTGCCAGTGTTGAAGTAAGACTTTATGGTCCTATTGACATTGGGATGTAGAGGGCAGCATTTTGTCCTTTCCTCCAGTCAACAAAATAGTTTTAGCCTGATCCTCAACGTTCATTGTGCACATCCTTCCACTGCATCAGCGATCAAATGTAGTTCCCATGTGTTTTTGGGTTGCAATGTTTTTCAGCCTAGTGCCAAGGGATTATGGGAGCTTCCAGTACACACCTGGAAGGTCAGAGTTATCCACCCTTGCTTTATGAACATAAATCTGTTGTTGAAAAATCATTCATATATAGTTTTATCAAATGTGAGTATTCTTTTCCCACTCAGAAGATGCTCCAAGCTATAATCCTAAGCATCTCTTTACACAGCCAAGAACTGCATCTTAGGTACATTTCCTGCTCTTATTTTATTCCTGGTTTTCTACATTCTCGCTATTTTACAGGTATTATTTTTTTAAAAATAAGTGCACATAGTATTTTAACCAGGGTGCCTTTAAAATCCATAATTATAATTCAGGCTTCATGTAGCCTCGTTCTTTCCAAATTGTTCCCTCCTTTTCATTTTTTCCTCAATGACCATTAATTTGTTTGGAGCAACAGGGAATCATGATGAGACATCCTCAGACTTATTGATTATGTGGCATGAAGAATGAGTTCAGAGTGAACTGAACCAAAGGCACAGGAACATGAATACGTATCAGGGAATGTCGGAGCAGATGCCTGGTGAGGTCATAAATGTACGGCACTGGCAATAAGACATCCTCACACACTGAGTGAGAAGCACAATAAAAAGAATCCAGTAATGATTTCCACACATGCCCAATTTTTGAGCAGCTTGAAAATTGTCACAGGTCTTGCAAATGTACTGTAGACACTTGAGCTTGGTAATGGAGACAGCAATGTGGAAGCTTTGCTCAAGATACAAGTTGTGCAGGGACATTGTGTCCAAGACCATGAGCCTGACATTCTGGAACTGAGCCTCATCTACATTTTCATATAATGCAGTTTGAAACTGCATTATATAATCAATGTAGACTCATATAATGCTGTTCATTGCAAATAACCTGCAGCAAGCATGTAGCCGGGGGGAGGGGGGGTTAAGGGGCTTCAGCCTCCCCCAAATTCTCAGGGTGGTCTGCGAGAAGGCCTTACTGGTACATTATTTAAACTGTTATGTTTATTCATATCATGATCTGATCACCATGCTCAATATATCCCATGTGCATGGGGGTATTGGGATAATGATACAAAAGGTTTTCTAGGGTAGACCCTCTCTCACTCAGACTCAGCCCCCCATCAAACTCTTCCCCCCACCCCAAATCAAAATCCTGGCTACAGCCCTGACCTGCACTATATGTTTCACTGTCTACACTGATCATTTAATTCAAACTGCATTAGATGGCAGTGTAGATGGAACCTGAGCCTTTACAAAATATTGATTCTTCCCGTTTGGATGCAAAGGGGATTCCTGGCAGAGGTAGTAGGCAAGCATCCTTATATTACCTTTCAGTCATATATGTGTATCAGTTCATGGTGTGGGACCTGGCATTTCTTTTTTCTTCTTCTTGGCTTTAGTTATTTCACTCATGTTCTTGGTCTCATTCCTCTAGTATAGTGCATTTAGCCTTCCAGGAATCTTCCAAGAAATGCAATACAGTGGCTAAAATCATAATGTTTCCATATGAAAGGAAACGGAAACTGCATTCTATGCCTTATATTGTTCTTTCTATGTCAAGCAAATTATCAAAAGGCTTTGTTTATTTAAAGGTTTTGTTCTTTTATCAGATTTTTTTTAAAATAAAAAAGCCTTTTGATAATGTGAATTATCTATCTATCCCATGCCCACTATTTCTGTGTACTTATCCTGTATGTAACCTTTGTATTGATTTCTTCATTTCATGCAGAACCTTCTTTTGCTGCAATTTGTTGTGGCCTCTTCTTCAAGTTCGCTTTCCTGCAGTGGATAGCTGCCTGGTTAATATTTCAGTGACGATTAAAGATCAAAGTTCAAAGAGCATATAACAACAAACATTCCAAATTGGGATGACTGTGAAGCCCAAGGAACTAGTTTAATGACTACCCTTTTGTTCTGGGAAGTGTATACAAGCAAAGGGATATTTTGTAAAATAAAAAAAACACGCCAAAAAAACAAAAACAAAAAACAACCCAGCCTGGCCATGTAAGCAACACTCTCTATCTGGGCCTGCCTTTGAAGATAGTTTGGAAACTCCAAAGAGTCCAAAGATTGGCAGCCATGTTGCAACTGAAGCACTGTACAGGGAGCAGACAACTCCCACGTTATGGCAGCTCCAATGGCTGCCAATCCACTTCTGGGCTAAATACGAAGTGCTGTTTATTATCAATAAAGCCCTAAATGGTTTGGGTCCAGGCTACTTAGCTAACTGCATCTCTGCATATAAACCTACATGCACACTGCGGTCATCAGAAGGGGCCCTGCTCTCAGTCCCACCCCGACTCAAGCATGGTTGGTGGGAATGAGGGAGGGGGGCTTCTCCGTGGCAGTCCCTTCTCTCTGGAACTCCCTTTCTTTAGAAGCAAGAATAACTTCCTCACTCCACTCCTTTATGAAGCAATTAAAACAGACTTCTGAATACTGGCCTTTGGAGAGGAGGGTGATTAGCTTTTATCAACATCTTATGCTTATATTCTGCCTGATGAGGCCGACTGAGAATATATTGCCATAACTCATTGCACAGCCACATTTTTATTGTTCATTTCTCAAGTTGATCCTATTAATTCACTATGTTATTTATGGAACTTATGTTTTAATGATTGTGTTATTTATTAATTTCCAATCACTTGTTTTATTTATTTTTTTACTGCTGTTTATCTCTATTTTGTTTTTGTCTTTGTAAGCTGCCCCAAGTCCCTTCAGGGAGAGAGGTCAGGTTATAAATAAAGTTGTTGTTGATGATGTTATTAATATGATTATTATTGGTTATCATTTACTGAAAAAAAGAAAAGGGGCCTTCAATATGTGCCTAGCATGTTATGGCTCTGAAGTACATTGTGACTGAAATACGGTATTGAAATTGTGATGGTAAACAGCTAGAAGGACCTGCCTGAAAACACAATGGCTCAAGCTGCAATTAATGACTCTAGTTGTTTTTGCTTTTTTAAGAAATAGAGGTGGGCAATGGGCAAAGCTTGAGAAACTTCTTACTTTTTTACTACAGACCTCCAGAATTCCTAAGTCAATATTGGCAATGGCAGTGGAATGGACAATTGGGAAAAGACTCCTAGAGAGGATCAGCCTCTAGCAGCAGAGCACCTTTATGACTATTAGGCATGGTTAGGTCCAGTCGGAATCTTTGTAATTTGAATTAAATTCAGATCAAATTCCTTTTTGAAGTGGTTTTGAAGCAGTTTGGGAACCCGGAAATATCCTTGCCATTTCGAAGCCACTGTCGCCATCTTTGTTCCAACTCAGGAAGTGAATCGGAAAAGACCCAGTGTTTGGAGGCAAGCAGTAGCTTCCATGCTGAGATGCTTGCCTCCGGCCAATGAGGGGAAACCATGTGGGGAGGGGTGGGGTTTTGGCACGGCAGCCATTGCCCTTTAAAAAGGCCCGCACATGCCTCATGGGCTCATTGCGAGCCAGGGATGCAAATGGGAAGGGACTAGGCAAGCTGCTTGGGTGGGAAAGGTGCCACGCTACTGCTTTGCAAGGGAACATCTGGGTTGGGGAAAAATTGGGGAAACCAGCTGGAAGCAGACCCCTTGCCTGCAAGGCTTCCTTGTATGTGGGGAGGGAAGAAGGGCAGGGCAGCTGGGAGAAGTGTTCTTCTCTTGCCTGCAACTGCCAATTTTCCTTTTTGAAGCAGTGATTTTAGCTTTCAACAGACCTCAATCCCCTTTGGGTTACAACTTGGATTTTGGGATCCCAGAAAGTCCCTTTGGACTTTGGAAAGCCCATTTTCTGCTAATAATGTCCTTGGGAAACCACATCATACAACTTTGGACCCCCCTTTCTCTGCTTGGGGTTACACATTGTACTTTTGGAAACTAGAAATCTCCTAATCTCCTAATTTCGTTGGGGAACCACACAATTAAGTTTGGAGACCCCTTTGTCGGCTTTGGGTTACACATTGTACTTTTGAAAACAAGAAATCTTCCCCAAATTTTGCCTGTCCTGTTTGCAGCTTTTTGTATATTGCGCAATTGTGCCCGCCATTAACAAAGCAATTCAGAAATTTTGGAAAATTATGACTTTTGTTTTTGGAAAATTTTGAATATTACTTCAGAATCGAATTGCCAGCACCCCCTACATCCGGAATGAGTTTTGAACCATTTTTCCTTGATCAAACAAGCCTAATGGCTATAGTAACTTCCAAATATAGGGCAGAAAACACCAGTAAATCATTAGCAGTGGTGCTTTTTGGCTCCCATATCATTGGGCTGTTGAATCTAGTGCAGGTTTCAGTTCAGAGCTATCCAAAGTGCTTCTACCTCTTTTAGAGAGATAGTTCAGCACTTTGGATAGCTTTTTAAAGGTACCCTAAACCTGTATTTACTGTCTCTCTGACATGGGATCTACCAGCCATAGGCAGTTGGGCATGTTAGCATGCAGAAGTTGGAAGTAATCGCTTCTCTATTCACCCTAAATAAATCCATCCCGTCCCATCATATCTTATCCTTATCCCTGCCTTGTAAGTTAAGGTTAAGGTTTCCACTTCACATTAAGTCTAGTCATGTCCAACTCTGAAGGGTGGTGCTCATCTCCATTTCTAAGCTGAAGAGTCGGCTTTGTCCATAGACGTCTCCAAGTTCATGTGGCTGGCATGACTGCATGGAGCGCTGTTGCCTTCCTGCCCAAGCAGTACTTATTTGCATGTTTTCAAACTGCTAGGTTGGCAGAAGCTGGAGCTAACAGTGGGAGCTCACCCCACTTCCCGGATTTTTATATTTGGTCAGCAAGTTCATCAGCTCAGCAGTTTGACCCTCCTTTCCTTGTAAAGCAACATACAATCAGTCCTGCCATAAACTTGGAGCAGTTAAAGAACCCGAAATATAACACCAACCTGCTTTTGTCATTACTTTGTCCCACAAAAGTTGCTTTCATCCCAGGGAAACACCAGCAGAAAACTGTATGTGCTGCTCCTGGCAACATCTCCATTCAGGAGTCATAATTGTTAGTTTGCTTGGGGGCTGCTTATATCTGAGTTTTTAATATGTGTCACTGAAAGCCTTTTTAAAAATTGGGCATTGATTTTTAGCAAAAATTTCATTCAGTAGCTGTCACTAACTGTTTGCTAAAGAATAATTTCAAAAAGGGCACATCATTGTGCAATGATTTTTTTTAAACAAAAAGGATGTTATATCCCCCAAAACAGCCTTCTTTCATACTATATTCTAATGCTGAACTTTCAAAAATAAAATGTTTAGTTATACAAAACGAATGCATAAAATGATCACAGTTATTTGGCATTTAGAAAACCCATTATATTCACAACAGAACGGCTTCTGATATTTTTGAGTGTTTACCCCCCACTTCCACCAATGGTTATTTGATTGTGCCAAGCAAAATAACACAACACACATTATGAATGATTACACGGATATCCTAATTATTATTAGACATGGTAGAAGACCTTTCCATTGACCGCAGACATTCTCATATTGCAGTTTTAGAACAGGCAAAATATCTGAGTGCAATGATAGGGTATGAAAATGAGAGTTATTAATGTGCTTTGAGAGAAATAATGTTGGGATTTGAAATCACTGCTCATTTTTGTGGGGAAAAACACTGAAAGCATTTTGTTGTTATTTGTATGGTTACATTTTTAGAATGAAAAACATTTATGCAAAATAAGGTTAAAATATAAGTCACTGTACTAGAAGTAAGGGTTATGGTGAGCATAGTTTTACTGAAATTAAAGCATTTCTGCATTGGTATGCTTGCCATAATTCCAATCTGTTAATTTTCTCATTTAATTTCAACCAATTTAAGAGTGACAAAGGAATGCCAGTTTATCTATGTAAAGGTAAAGGACAAGGTTTCCCCTTGACATTAAGTCTGGTTGTGTCAGACTCTGGGGGGTGGGGAACATCTTCATTTCTAAGCCAAAGAGCCAGCATTGTCCATAGACGTCTCCAAGGTCATGTAGCCAGCATGACTGCATAGAGCGCCATTACCTTCCTGCCAGAGCGGTACTTATTGATATACTCACATTTCCATTCTTTAAACTGCTAGGTTGGCAGAAGCTGGGCCTAACAGCAGGAGCTCACCCCACTCCCCAGATTCGAACCACTAACCTTCCATTCAGCAAGTTCACCAGTTTAGTGTTTTAACCTGCTGCCCCACCAGGGGGCTTGTTCACCGCATAGGAAACTGCTTATTCTTGTGGGTAACATTTCCAATCTGTTGTCTTCGAGAACAAGTCATGTGGTCGCCTCTTTCCTACAAGCACAGAGTACGGTTCCTATCCTGGAACTAGGAGCCCCCAGTGGTGCAATGGGCTAAACCCTTATTCCAGTAGGACTGAAAGACAGGTTGAATCTGGGGAGAGTGCAGATGAGCTTCCTCTGTCAGCTCCAGCTCCCCATGTGGGCACATGGGAGAAGCCTCCCCCTAGGATGGTAAATCATCAAAACATCTCTCACTCCTCCCACTATGGACAGCTCCATAGACCAGTGAGTGAACCTCTGAAAGTTGCCAGGAGATAGGCATCTCCTGGGCAACGTCCTTGCAGATGGCCAATTTTCTCACACAAGAAATGACTTGCAGTTTCTCTTTTTTTAAAAAAAAAATTTTTTATTAAGTTTTCAGAATACAGTAAAAAGAAGGGGATCATATTGCTGTTTCTCAAATCACCCCTGACACGGAAAAAAATATCCTAGAACTGGTTTGAGCACTGCCAGGCAACTTTCAGAGGTTCACTGGTCTATGGAGCTGTCCATGATGGGAAGAGTGAGAGATGGTGGTTTTGAAGAAATCAGGTCTATTTGGGAATTCCTGAGAAGGCACTAAGACTTTTCGAACTGCTTGGTTGGTAGAAGCTGGGACTAACCGCGGGAGCTCACCCCACTCTCTGGATTTGAACTGCTGACCTTCATGTTTAGCAGTTCAGTGGTTTAAACAACTGCTACATCACTGGGGGCTCTGATCTATGTATATAATGTAATTAATGTATGTATTCATGTATGTAATTTTATACCCCAAAAGGCTTTGATTCTTCTGCATTTGTTAATAAAACTAATGCTTCAAACTGCAACTTACCTGTGATCCTCCACTGGATTGAGGAAATTGAGAAGGCGTTTTAGTCCTGTTTCTCCTTCATTTAAAGTGATAAAACCGACCTTTCCCAGACATGGTGAACAGATCCAGTGAAGTCTGTCAGTTTTCTCAGTGGAGTGGTTAATATTTCCTTACTAAAAGTGACTTGTCAGATTTACTTTAAAAAAAAAAGCTGATGTGCAGGAATGAGTCTAAGTCCTACAATGCTTGAACTTCATACTGCTGGTGATTTGGTGCATGAAGCATCATGCACATTTGTAAGCATACGGAAAAAGCAGCAGATGCAAGCAAAAGGCATTCCTGAATTCTATGGATATCAGAGATGTTCCATAGACATTCCAATAATAACCTTCTCATGGGGTAGGAATATTTCACAGTTCCAGGGAACTAGGGAGATGACTTTCACACTTTGGCAGACACTTGCACTTTCATGATATTATGTAAGGATCATACCTTGATTATGCTTGAACAAACAACATTCTATTTATATATGCACCTTTATGCCAGAGTTTATTTATTTCATTTCATAGATTTCTACCCCACCCTTCTCCCCCCAAAGGATGTTTATACTTCCTTCAAAGTTGTGCCAGGTATGGCCTGGTTAGGTTTTTCGGAATGCTCTGAAATCGGAATTAATTCGGAATTAATTCATTTTTGAAGTGATGTAAGCAACCCGGAAGTGAATTTGCGGGTTTCCCTACCCTGGCCTTTCCTTCCCTGTGTGGCTGTCGATGGCATTGGCTCCAAACTGGGTGTTTTCACCCAGTTTAGAGTCCATGCCTTCCCTCCAAACTGGTTGTTTTCACCGATTTTTGAGCCGAGGTCCAATGTGGAGGAAAGGCATGGGCTCCAAACTGGGTTAAAACACCCAGTTTGGAGCCGAGGTCTAACGTGGAGGGAAAGCATGGGCTCCAAACTGGGTTAAAACACGGCTCTCGCGATAGTTCTGACATGGAAGGAAGGTATTCGTGTCTAAACTGGGTTAAACAAGCGCCATTAACGAAGCCTTTTCGAAATTTCGGAATTAATTCGGAAACATTCCAAATTTTTTTCTAAAAATTTCAGAATTCAATCAGATTTGAAGCACCAGCGCCCCCTACATCCAAAACCTTTTTTCCCCCTCTAGATCAACCAGGCCTAGTGCCAGGGTCATATCCTGTTTATACCTGCACAATTATAGTTCTGTTGATGTTAAAGGAATGGACTTAAATCCAACAAATGTTAACTTTCCACAACTGATGCTTGGTGAACAAAGCGTTGTATCCGCACGTTCTGCAAATAGACTCCCAAGAGAATTTGCACATTGACTGAGAGCACCAACCTCAGGTGATTTGTTTCAACTAGTTAAACATTGACACACTGAAGCACATGGGTGGTATAGCATACAGCATAGCTATGCTGACATAATTATACACTGTGCATTTTAAAAAACTGGACGTTGGCCTAAGCAACTGAACCTATGGTCTCTTGGCATTGGTTTATTTTCTTTCTCTTTTATTGGTCAAGTTTCCTTTGTGGACTTCTAGGTTTTGGGAGCAAAAAATGGAGAGTAACTATTGCCATCGTATCCTACTTGAATATGTTTCAGAGAGTCTTCATCCCAGTTCATTGTTAGAGCATCTGAATATTTAAATGACCATATCTTGACAGATTATAGAGACGCATTTGTAACAACTGAGTTTGGGGTTTTTTTGCCATTACGGTAATAGTAGTTACTTACTTACTTACTTAGGCGAGCCCTCATTGTTTGAGTAAGATTGTCTTCCAAGTGTGGTGTCCTTGCGGTGGGTACATAAGTGACTGTGGAGCCCCATTCTTGACCTGCATGTTCTCCCACAGTGAGGGCATTGATTTTCAGGTGGCAGTCCCAGTCGGGGTTGGCTTGGCATGCCTTTCTCTTGGCACATTTCTCTTTTTCATCCTCCATTCATGCCTCTTCAAATTCTACAGCACTGCTGGTCACAGCTGACCTCCAGCTAGAGCAACCAAGGGTCGGGTGTTTTCAGTTCTCGGTATCTATGCCATAGTTTTTAAGGCTGCCTTTGAGCCCATCTTTAAACCTTTTCTCCTGCCCTCCAAGATTCCATTTTCTGTTCTTTAGTTCAGAGCAGAGTAACTGCTTTCGGAGACAGTGATCGGGCAATCGGACAATGTGGCCGGTCCAGCGGTGTTGATGGCAGAGGCCCATCACATCAATGCTAGTGGTCTTTGCTTCTTCCAGTGCACTGACACTTGTCTGCCTGTCTTCCCAAGACATCTGCAGGTATTAGTAGTAGCACACTGACACTTGTCTGCCTGTCTTCCCAAGAGATCTGCAGGTAGTAGTAGTAGAGTAGTAGTAGTAGTAACAACAAAAATAATAATAATCAATTTTATTTGTTACCTTCCTCTCCACACAGCTCAAGGCGAGGTACAATATGGTTAAAACACACAAAATGTAAGACTATAAAATGCATATATTAAAACACACAAAACAAAGATTGACACAATACTAATAAAATGTAAGGTTAAAAATAACCATTTAAGAAGACTGGGATTGTCTACTATACATTCTGTATATTGTTTATTTATGGATAGATGGATGGATGGATGGATGGATAGATGGATAGATAGATGGATAGATAGATAAACAGACAGATAGCTATTTCCTTGATATCCAGTACCAGCAGCTGTATTTTTTGATATGAAAAAATTCAGATAAGCATAAACATTGTTGAACTCTGCTTCTTCTTGCATATGCTTACATCTGATAAGAAATCTACCGTATCCTCATAAATAGTGTGGAGAAAACCCCAGGTTATATTTTCTTGAAGACATATTCCCAGGTGGCTGTGATGTTGGTCAGCATAATTGGCTTTTTTTAAAAAAGGATTTGACTCGGTGACATGGTGAAGGAAGGGAACAGGCATTTCTGCCAGTACTTTTATTTGCTATGACAGCTAGGAGTTGAGCCTTCATATTAAGAGGAAATATAAGCCTGATTATTTGGAAACAGACAGGAACAATATGGGTTGGGTTTTTCTATCCTGGCCTGCTGACTTTTCTGGTCTACACTTCACAAAGTGGTCCCGGCCAATACAGCTGGCTGGAACAGTGGATGAATCTATATTGGAGAATTAATGCTGTTTGACACCACTTTAACTGCTATAGCTCAGTGGTATAGAATCATGGAAGCTGAATTTTACAAGGTCTGTAGCCTTCTCTGCCAAAGAGCACCAGGGCCCCACCAAACTATAAACTCTAGGATTCCACAGCATTGTGTCATGGCAGTAAATGTGGTGTCTCACTGCATTAATTCTACAGTGTAGTTGCCCCTACTGCAGGCTCTGGTGGGATCAGACTGATAGGTGTGGGGATCAATGGGTCTGCATGGTTTCTTAAGCATGAGCCAATCTGGACATTTTTATATTTTACTGAGCAGCCCTCTTTCTAATTATACAATAATACTCAAGTTTCATGGGATCTGTTTATTCAAAAGGTACGTGCACCACACAACAGGATGCTTTTGGAAATTGTTAGGATGGAAGCACAAAACCATAGAGCATGTTTCATTCATCCAGAATCCAATGAGAAGTATGGGATTATACCCAATATTTTTGTGCTCCCTCTTTGCTCTTTCATGGTTAGGAAATATTTAATACCTGCCATCTGGGTAAAACTGTAGGAGAAGAAGCAATTAAATTAGCTGAGTTGTTTGAGGAAAAGGTCATTCCAGAATTTTGTAATGGGAAGGGCTTTTAAAAAGCTGGACTGAGAGTGGTCTAACCTAAGGCTTCTGAATTCCTTCCATTTGGGACCCCTTTCAGCCCAAATGCAAGCCCGGGTATATAGGTAATGGTATATAAAATTGGTATAAAATCAAACATTTATCGATAACCAGTCAGCCTTTGCAAGGCTTGCTAAACAGGAGAATTTTTGTTTTTATGAAGTACAACTGAAGCATTTTCTGCAGAGTCCACTGTAAGCACTGCACAACAGATTTGTGTAAATGTCTAAAACGGCCACTAGGTGGCATTCAGAAACCCTTTATTGTCGTCAAATTTTTCAGGATTCCAACACTGAAGTAAGGGATGTCCATTTGGGGTCTGGACCCACAGTTTAAGAAGATGTTTTCTAAGCCTTTGGGGAAATCACCTATGCCCATTCCACGCATACACAAGGCTTCCAGAATAGAAAAGCAAACAATGTGTGCTTGCAATTTAGGAACTAGTTTTGCTGAACGCATTAAGTAATTCTGCTGAAAATATGCCAGTTTTTCTGGAATCAGGCCTTTGATGTCTGTTATCAAGAAGCAAACAGAACAAATTGTTTTTAAAGAAAGCTATTTAAAATTTATTTTTGTATGGCATAAATATTTGCCCTTGGGTCCAAAGATCCTGTTGTGAGCTGGGAGCTGATACTAAAACAACAACAATCAACAGCAGTTAGGAGGAGGAACAGAAGGACACTTGCTCTCTTGGAGTTCACACATCTACATCCATGCAAACACAAAGGTTGCATGGTGATGAACATATACATTGCCAGAGTGTGTTTTGTTTGGACAATTGGATCTTGGATCCATTACAGAACTTAGAAAATCCTAGTGAATTCAATAGTAGGTGTACATAGAACTGCATTGTGAATCATTTAGTAACTGTTCTAAATAGTTCTTCCCTGCCACTTATTGAATGGATAATATAGTTTTCCAATGCCAATGGACAGAAACTTGCAACTTAAGTATTTACATCCGACACTGGTTGGACTCAAATGAAAGAGCAGATAAATATGGTTGGACTGGTATCCAGAACCGGCATCTTGGGGCTCCTGAAAAAGAGAGGCAAAGACACTAGGCCTGTTGTATCACAGAAAAAACTGCTTCAAAAGTCGATTCGGATGTAGGGGGCACTGGTGCCTTGTTTCTGATAGACCTCCAAAGTTTTCAGCAGTATCATTGGAATTCATTTGGATATACTTCCGAAATTTGGAATGTTAAAGGAGTTTAACCCGCTGTATACTAGGCTTTCCTTCCTGCATTGGAGGGAGGGAAAGCTTTGTCCACAGCGGGAGTTTAACCCACTGTGGGCAAAGCTTTCCCTCCCTCCAAGGCAGAAAGGAAAGCCATGTCCGCAGCGGGAGTTACGCAGCTAGAGAAGGGCGGAAATGACATACGAGCCCTCTCTGAAAATGGCAACGGAAACCTTGAAATGGCGGATCCACTTCCGGTTTCCTAAACTCTGCTCAGAACCTGTTCAAAAGTGAAAAATATCCGATAAACATCCAAAAATCAGATGTTTCCGATGATGTGCCACAGGTCTAAAAGACACTGTTAAGTATAGCTTCTGTCTTAAGGATTAAAACTACAGTAAAGGAGATTCCACCTGAACATTAGGAAGATCTTCCTGACCATAAGAGCTGTTCAACAGTGGGACTCTCTGCCCTGGAGTACAGTGGAGGCTCATTCTTTGGAGGCTTTTAAACAGAGACTGAATGGCCATCTGTCGGGTGTGCTTTGAATGTGATTTTCCTGCTTCTTGGCAGGGGGGATGGACTGGATGGCCCACGAGGTCTCTTCCAACTCTGTGATTATGTCTAAAGCCCATTCTAGTCATTGATACTCTTCTCTCCAATACTTCATTTGCAGGGAGCCTTCAAACCAGAAAAGTCATAAACAGAGCATGCAAAAGAGATGGGAACACATTGACAGGATCCTGGAACAAACTCAGATGCCAGCTCAGTATTACAGGATCTAAAAATGTCAGTCACAATAAGAAGGGTGTTCATTTATTCTGCCCTTCTGGATTCCATGTAGGATAAATAATAAATGGACACATCTCTAGCATCAGGAAGGACAACATTCAGAAACAAGTGGGAGAAAATTCTGGCCTCCCAAAATGCTCTGTTGCTGCTCTTAAATCTTAAACAAAGATGTTTCCAAGGAAGATTCTTGCTGTGAAATCTGGGATTACTTTTAACAAAATATGGTCCCAGATTTGTGTGGAGAATGGAGCTGCCAGGGCCAGCTTTGATGGTCTCCTTGGCAGAGAGGCCACAATTCTTTCTGTCTGATATATTTGACCTTCTGATTTGAAAAATGTCACCAGTTTCCCCCTTATTAGCTCTAGTTTTTGAGATACAAAAGATATGCCCTATACCAGGGCTGTCCAACTTCTTCCGACCCAAGGGCCGGAAGAAGTGTCACTGATCACCTGGGGGGGCGTAGGTGATCAGTGAGCAGGGGGTGGGGCCGCTCGCGGGGGCAGGGTGTGGGGCGGGGTCGCTCACGTAGCCCCTCCTCCTTCACCCGGGGCCGTGGCATTGCCCGGATCCCGGGTAAAGGAGGAGGGGCTTTGGAGGGAGAAGGGAGCTGGCTCCCTTCTCCCTCCATAGCCCCTCCTCCTTCACCTGGGGCCGTGGCATTGCCCAGATCCCGAGTGAAGGAGGGGGGGCTTTGGAGGGAGAAGGAAGCCGGCTCCCTTCTCCCTCCATAGCCCCTCCTCCACCCGGGCATTGCCCGGACCACGGGTGAAGGAGGAGGGGCTATGGAGGAAGAAGACAGCCTGCTCCCCTGCCCTTCCTAGCAGTACCCCAGGCCTCTGACGCGCCGCCCTTGGTGCCGCCTACTGCTCCTTTTCGGCAGTTCCCCCTCCCTAGGAAGGGAGGCGCAGAGAGAGGGACGGAGGGGGCGGTGCAGGGAGGAGGAGCTGGCTCCCTTCCTTCTCCCTGCCCCGCCTCCCCCCCCAGCTGCCATTTTTTAAAAACAAATATTTTTTCAATTTTTTTTAAAAAGGCGGCCGGGGGAGTAGCGGGGGCCGTGTCCAACAGGCTGGGGGGCCGTGTATGGCCCACGGACCGCCTGTTGGACAGCCCTGCCCTATACCAGTATTTGATATATCCCACACAATTTTCTGAATCAGCAACCCAAATAACTCCAGGAACAGACTTAAAAACCAAAACACCAATATTTTTTTGTTAGACAGTGCTACCTTTGATCTGAAGTGAGTTAACATATTTTTCACCAGCTTGCATCTGTCACTCAGTTTACATATATTACAGTTGACACAGTTTGGCAGTTACAATTTCAATTAATCCCCTACCTTTTCAGTTGGTTCTCGGTGTCCTCATTTCTCTCCCTTCCTGTCATTTCCCCCCTTTGCCCCCACCTTACTTCAATTGCTGCAACTGAGATTGATGCGCAAAAGTTATTTGTACTGAAGTCAATGGGGAAAGATCACAAGAAGGCATAACCCCTTGATTTACCTTGCAGATTTCGGCCAAAGCAAACAGCTGCACCTCCACCTAGCTTGTCCAGGAGACAAAATTCAGTCTTTGTAATGGATAGAAAAAGGGTAGTCTAGATTAGAAAGTCTGGAGCCACCAAAGAAAAGAATTAAAATAGCCTTGGGAACTAAATATGGTCCCAAGGCCACCCTTTGTCCAATTAGAAACATTTCTAAGGCACATTTAAGAGAAATGGCATTTTCAAATGTATCTATTTCCCAAACACTGTTTTAATACACACCAGGGAATCTTTAACAGTGATAAAAGGCACCATGGCGTTTCCAGGCTTTCCAAGGCAATGAGTTATATAAATGCTTCTCAGGCTTGAGGCAAACTGGGTGTGGTGGAAAGAAAGCCCTGCACCCCCTGCTATACCTTCCTTAATGCTCTTATCTGCAGACAAAATCAAGGTGAACTCAAGACCGTCCAATACAGTGCTGCAGTAAGGCACGCATGATGAGAATATGAATATGGGCCATAGGGGGGACTCCTGCCTCTCTGTGAAAAATGCAGTTATGAGTGTGGTTTGCAAAGCAGTTTATTTTGCTTGGGTACACAAATCGAAATTACATGGTGCTCACATCTAAAATCATTGTAAATCATATCTCTATAGCTTGTGATTTGAAGCCAATATCATGACATTGGCTACTTAATGGGAATATTGTATTTTGGGTTTAAATTTTTTGGAAGGGTGGGGTTCAGTATATGTAAATATTTCCATCACACCACCTATAATGGTTTCACTTTTTTGCTGCCTGTCCCAATTCCTTCAGCTCTGTTATTCTTGTTTTATTATTCAACTGCCCTCATATTTCTGGATCTCATCATGCTTCATGTTTTTCCTTGAGCTTGATCTCATTTCCCATTTGTCTCTCAAAGATATCTAGACAAATCTATCCTGATAAAGTACGATTCTTCAACATAGTGCTTATTTTTTACTGTATCCCTTTTCTATCTTAGGTTGGCAGTGATTATGATGACAAATACAAAACAATGCAGTCTTAAAGGTGTGTTTTGCAGTTGGACATGTCTCTCAGAGAAATTGGTTTCTTCTGCTGCCTGTACCTATTTCTTTCTCATTGGCTAAATGAATTAACTGTTTGCATCAGAGTCACAAGTCTCTGGAGATGAGGCAGATTTTTACTAAAACATTGAGGATTTCTTGCTACCTTAAACTCCATATTTTTGTTGTAGATCATCAAGGAGATTGGTACATGGAGGACTGATAGTGCCAGACTCCAAAAGCATTGAGGATAGTATTTGATATCACTCTAGCAACAGTCTGAAAAGAAATGGAACCACCTCTTCTCATTGCAATTCGTTCCTCATGAAACCATCTGTGTAGCATTTGTGGCCAATAAAAAACAGAACTCTGCTGAACTCACGGTTCCTGATGAGTACATCTGTAACAATCCAGGGAAGTCATTCTTTGCTTCTGTGCAACAATATTTAGATGTCAGATAACCTTTTTCTCCCTAGTACAGACCACTGAGCCTCTAAATGAATTTTGGTTTTTGAAAAATGTAAACAACACACTATGTATAACTTTTCAATTGTGTGCTAAGGCTAAAAATGCTCTTGCCAGCATTCAAAAGTGATTCAAGGAGGCCCCAGTAAGCAGTCCTAAGCAAACCTTGCAGGCAAGAAGAACTGAAGAAATAATAGATTATTCATCCAATTAATGGGATTGCCTGTAATTTTCAAGCATAGAAAGAGCAAGTCCACAGAAAGTGAAGTGTCAAAAGGTAGAGAAAGTCTGTACAGCCATCTAAGAGGTTATCTCTTTCCAGCATCCTGGATAGTGTCTGAGACATCTTTATATTAGGAGTGTGCAATTTTTTGTCAGTCACAAGTCGTATCAAATTTGTTAAATTCGTACTTACGACACAATCTTCAATGCGCGAGCATGGCCTGCGCTCAAAACTTAAGAATCAAAATTTACCCAATATCTTTTCATTTGCATTTTGTAAATGTTGGAAACCTCCCAAAGTCAGTTTCATTTTCAGCACAAGGAAGCAAAGCCAAGCCAAAAAGGCTGCTCTTCCTCCTTAAATTAATTCCATCTTGCATTTAGGGGAAAGAAGCAAAAGGGGGAAGGCAAGGTTTGCTGGGAAAGAGACTGAGAAAGCACAGAATTATGGAAAATGTAGTTTGGGAAGGTGAGGAGCCCTATAGCAAAGAATTCAAAAGGCTCTGCCCTAAACTACATTTCCCAGAATTTTGCTCAGCATCAAAAAGCCCCAATCAGGATAGGGGAGAGCTATTTTCCCTCCTTAACAGTAGCCAGCCAGAGTTCCAAAAATTGTTGAATCTGCAAAGAGGAGGACTGACAGATGCTTCCAGTTAGTCAATCTCTGTGCTGGGCTGGGAATAAATTCCTAAATGGAAGTTCTATTAGATTATACATATGAGAGAAATTCAATGAGATAGCTTGGGGGTGATCTGTTATCTCATGTCATTGTATAGAAAATTCAAGGAGATCGTTCCTGTAGTTTTTAAAAATGTTGTTTATAAAATCTTTGAAAATTTTCCAAAATTCTGTGGCTTAGTGAATGATCTGAAACTTGATGGGCTAACAGTGGCACATGTGTTCTACCATTGTAGCAAGTTTCACCCCAGATAGCTGTAAAAATGAGGGAGAAAGGAGCCCCTGAAGTTTCCCCACTTGCGGAATTACTATAATGAAAAAGTAACAAAATTTTGTTACTATTGTTACAGTAATGAAATTTTCACTAACCACACTTTAGGAACACTTTAGAAATAAATTGTCATCGACCACACAGCCCTACTTCCTGCATTCACATTTAACATTTGTGAAATAAAAGTATACTGTACACTGCCATGTGCACTAAACAAATTGTGTATCTCATATTTGGCCATTTCAGGCTTTGGCTTTGTGCAGGTAGCAATATGTGTTTTAAAAGATTCATACCCACTTGAAATCTAATTAAAATTAACAAAGGCATCGGTCTAGTTGGGCTGAAATGGAGACTTCACATTAAAATACAATACTATACAATGGTGATGGCTCTGGAAGATGCTCAAATCTGAATCTGAGGATAGAGAGTGAAAGAGGTTCATTGTTGTTAGATGTGAAAACTATAATCGACATCTTTTGTAGCCAAAGTAATTTGGCGCATGAAGGCAAGCTAGCTTCACATTTAGAAATACTGATAAGTTATTTTGCCCTCCAGTGCATATGTATTGTTCTGCACATTTGATTTTGTCTCCCATGAATTAAACTGCATAACAGAAAGCAGACTGAATGCATGTCACAGTCTCAGTCACAGCCCTACTGTCTCTGATTCAGGTGAGCCACAAATGAACATCCTTCCTACTTGAGAAACTTCTGCTAGACTCTGGCAATCCATATTTTGAATGACCTTTCATGCCAAATGGGCAGCAATTTTGGCAGTGTTCCCCAGGATGGTAAAAATTAGAATGACTCGAGAGTGGTTCTATTCCCATGACTCCTCTTAGGGGTTTTGTTTTGTTTTTTGTCTTGTTGGATAAATGATTTTGTGAAATATATTGAGACATGGTGTTTTAGGAGTAGGGAAAGTACAGCCTTGGGAACACGGTCAGCTGTTTTTGCAGGCTTCCAGGCATCTCCGATTGCTCTTTTTATGTAGCTGAAAGAAAAAGGGAAAAAGAAAATTATGTCTTTCCCCTGAAAATCTCCAGGAGTGCAATTTACCTTTTAAATAAGTTGTGCTGTGTAACTTTTTTTAAAAAATAGAAATACTCCTGAACACTTTTCCTTTTTTTTTGTTGGTGTGCTGACCAACTCCTGGAATAATGTGACTACACATAAGATATGGATTGAAATATTGGCGACTTATTTTAAAATTGTCATTTATTTAATTTAACTTTAATATCTGGAAAAATGGGGAGAGCAACCTAGTAAAGGAGCAGCCCACTTTCTCCTGGATGAAAACAACTGAGCCCCTGAAAGAAACTATTTCCCAAAATTGGGTTCCTTTCAGAAAAGGATCAAGTGGCAGCTGATCCTGTCCAAAAGTTCCACAAACTAAAACCAACCCCAAAGACAATCTCCTTCCCCAACCGTCTTGCTGTATGGCTCATAGGGGCCTATTCTTCACTTAAAGGGTGTCATAGGTGCTCACCATATCTTTCCCCCAAATACTTGCCAAGTGACACCTGTTTAGATCCCACTCTGGCCAGTTGTCCAGTGTGGGATCCACAGTGGTGCAATGGGTTAAACCCTTGCACTGGCTGAACTGCTGACCTGAAGACCTGAAGGTCAGCAGTTCTAATCTGGAGAGTGGGGTGAGCTCTGTCTGTCAGCTCCAGCTTCCCATGCAGGTGTTGAGGTGCAATTAAAAATGTTCTATATGCGGCAACACAAAACGACCTCTTCTCAGCAGAAGCTCTTTCTCTCCAGTTGAAGGAGTAGACATATACCAATGGTCTTTGTAACAGAAAATGGACTTTATACAAAATAATGTTTACAATACAGGAACTCTTCTTCAAACCTTTCTGGCAGCAACTCCCAAGCAGTTGAAATCTTCTTGCTTGCAAAAGCTTTCTTCTTCAGGAACTTTGCCGCTTTCTCTTAAATACAGTCCTCCAACACAGACTCTCCAATCCTCCAACAACATAGAAGCTATGCACTACTTTAGTACTTTCACAACTACTCCACCCTGGCAGCAAATTACATAAGATTAACCAGGTGGATTGATTGTCATTATTTACAGCATGCTTGGGTCAGATTCTTACATTTACTTACATTCACTTAAGAAATGACTTACTTAAAAATTCCAACAGCTGGGACATGAGAAAAGCCCCCGACAAGGACAGTAAAACATCAAAACATCTGGGCATCCTCTAGGCAATGTCCTTGCAGACGGCCAATTCTCTCACACCAGAAGCAACTTGCAGTATATTCTCAAGTCACTTCTGACATGACAAAAAACCCCACCCTGTTTAGATCCTACCTTGGCCAGTTGTCCAGTCCCCTATTGAAAGTGTAGGGTGGACAAAAACCCTCAATGAAAAGATAAAAACTCCTACCTGAAGTGTCCAATGAACTTATACTGTGTGAGAGGTGGAAGAATGGGTGAAATGTCCATGGAAAAGAGAAGGGCTAGGTGCAGTGAAGGCTTAAATTCTCTCCTTCTATATCCTGGTACTTAGTATTACAACATTGGTCATGATGTGGTTTCCACCATTGGAGGCCAGCAAACCAACTTCCTCCCTCCACACTGCTCTGGTCAGGGGAAATTGGATTGTTTTGTCTGTTACCTTTTAAAAACAAAGTAAGGTCATTTTAAAAAATCCAAAAATCATTAGATAAAATATAGATACATTATTCTTGTTCTCTCCATTCAAGTTCTAATATTTTAGTCCTATATGGGAGGGCACTTTTTTGTTGATCAGACCTCCCCCCCCCCTTTAAATGAGTTGTTAAAATATAATTAGATTTCAGATCTGAGCATTAATTATTAATAAGAGGAAGTTATGGGATTAGCAAAGGGCAGCCTCTCATGTTTATGAATTATAAATGGCTTATAACTTACAGCCTGGAAGCAATGAAAATGCTGATGAGAAATAAGATGGGAAATATTATTTACTCTCCAAGAGTCCTATGTGGGGTTTTCAACTTGGAATAGTGATGAACTCGCCTGCTTACAATAGCTGCCCATGCTACAAGTGATGCATTCAAATGTCAAATGTATAGAGACACCAAGGCTATAAAGAGTTTGGAAAAGTTACTCTTTGGATGACAACTTCCAGAATCTCTTAGCCAATGTAGCTAGAGGCCATGTTGACTGGGACATGGAAGTTTATTTATTTAAAGCATTTTAAATATTTTTCACTCAGAGGGGAACTCTGAGTGGAGCACAACATGTATATGGCAAACATTCAATGCCAAAACATAAACAAACAATATATATACACACAAACATTAAAATCAGTTGTATCCACTAGGCATGGTTTAGAACCCAAAAATAGGAAATCGAAAATCTAATGGGGGATTTTTTTTTATTAGTAATAGGAAGACTTACAAAAATTTTCCAAAAATTTCTAAAATGTAACTTAATTACTAACGAAATTCGTTAGTAGTTCGTATGCCAGCGCATGCGCATTCCAGATGGTTTTGGCCTACAACTCCCAGAAATCCTAACAGCTGGTAAATTGGCTGGGATTTCTGGGAGTTGTAGGCCAAAACTTGAATAAATCACACTGAATTCTAGATGGGACTCTCCAAATAGGAAGGAGGGAGGGAAGGAGGGAGGGAGGGGGTATTCTATTCTTGGAAGCAGCAAAAGAAAAGGAGGAGGAGCCCCGGCTCCTCGCTGCCTCTCTCTCACCCCGATCCCGAGGAGCGAGGGCCCAAGTTTGCCCAGGCTGGTCATATACCTACATTCCATGCACATGCAATAATACAGCAGTAATAACAATGGGTATAAGAAGAGGTAAAAAATTCAAACCGAAGTATTCTGACTGGTCCCTGCCTCATGCGGTGCAAACGGGCTCCTCTCTGTGAGCCCGGGAAAAGCCAGCGTTTTCTGCTTGGGTGCACACACATACCTAGTCTTTGGGGGATTTGCTGCAGAATCTTCTCTATGAGCCCGGGATTCTGCAGCAAATCCCCCAAGAATATGTATGTGTGTGCTCCCAAGCAGCAAACGCTGGCTTTCCCGGCCTAATTTCCCGGGCTAATAAGAGAAGAGCCCGTTTGCACCGCATGAGGAGAGACCAGTCAGAATACTTCGGTTTGAATTTTACCTCTTGTTATTGTTATTACTGCTGTATTATTGCATGTGCATGGAATGTAGGTATGACCAATTGGATTACTTATAATATTAGGCACTTACAGTAGCATTCATTCTATTATACATTAGGTTGGTTTCTCACCCCAACACTCTTTGATGCTTTAGATCCTGGCAGGGCAGGAGAGGCAGGGAGCCTGGAAAAATGTAAACAGAGAGGTTTACTCAGAAGTAAATCCACAAAGGAGGGCCCTTCATCCAAAGTGCTTTGCAGATTTACTTCTGAGTAAACCTCTCTGTTTACATTTTTCCAGGCTTCCAGCCAAAAGGAGGAGCGAGTTTAGGGCTTGCCTTGCCATAATACTTATTGGCAAGGGAGGCGGGAGGGTGGTGAGAGAGAAGGAGGTGCCCCCTACGACCTAATAACGACACTTAAGAAAATCCTGGCCCCCGAAGTTCGAAAAAGAAAGTCCACTTCCTGGTTGGCGTTCCAGGTGCGGAAATACTCCAAAGTAGCATTTCTTACGAATTTCTTACGAAATGAATCATTTTCATAACTTTTTTCTCATGCCTTGTATCCACTTTAAAATAAATTGTTAAAATGATCTCAAAAATAGCTACACCTAATCTGGCTCGTAGGGTAGGATTCCTATTATTACCACCTTATTGCACTGTCCTAAAGCATTGGTCCCAAGGAAGGAGGGTGCTGATCTGATCTCACCAGGGAGGGAGTTCCATATTTAAGGGGCAATCACTGAGAAGGTCCTGTCTCTCGTTCCTGCTGATAGTGCCTATGACAGTGGTGGTAGTGAGAGCAGGACCTCCCTGGAGGTTTTTAGTCTCCTAGGTATTTCGTAGAGGGAGATGTATTCGGGCAGGTAAACTGGGCCGGGGCCATTTAGGTCTTTACAGGCCAAAGCCAGCACATTGAATTGTGCTCGGTAGCAAAGTGGAGCTGGCACAACATGGGAGTTGTGTGCTCCCTGAATGCCGCCCCAGTTATTAACCTGGCTGCCTCTCAAGCTCAAAACTTTATTATGGTCACTGACCAGCACAAAGCGGGCACAAGCGCCCTAAGAGGGGAAGGACAACTCTGGCTGCCTCTCATCAGACTATTTGGAACTTCCGAACAGTCTTCAATGCCAACCCCATGTAGAACACATTGCAGTAGTCAAGTTGTGGACCAAAAAAGCAAAATTCCTCAACCGTGGGTCTTTATTGATGTGCCTCATTCATTTAGTTTTGTATAATTGAACAGGCCACTTAATTATTTTAGAAATGACTCAGTCAGTTTTATGCGGAAGTTGCACTTTTGGAACTGGAACAGAGTATCATTCTGTATAATAATCTGCCTGTGATACCTGTCTTGACAACCAAAAACATTTGGGAGGAATTTTGGTTCAGAATCTGTTTCTTCTTGATAATGAGATACATTCAGCTGCTCGGATTTGGCAATGGAAAAAGTCAACATAGGCTCTATAATTTTAGAGTTGCATGCTTATTTTGTTAAGATCACCTTATCATCCTGAATACACCTGATTTTGATTCTGGAAGCTAATCACTTGCATGGGAGACTGACCAGGGATTATCTGGTATAAAAGAGCCTAAAGCAAATCCCACTGGAAGCCTGGAGAGCAAGTGTTTTCTGAGTTGACCATACTCATCTAGGTGGATCTGTGTCAAATGAAATACGAGAAATTTCTATGTTCACATCCCCACCGTTCTATTTTATTACTTTGAAACTCTTCAATATTCTGCTCCTCAGTGTACGTACTTCTATGTCTCCATTCCTTTTCCTGCTTCGTACGAAGTCATTTGCTCTGCTGTGGTTTTTTCTCCTCTCTTTTTCCATTTCTTGTCCTCATTACCTCTCTGTGGAATAGCTGGTCCTCTCTCCTTTGCACCAGTTCTTTCTCCTCCTTAAATTTTTATTTCAAACTCTACTTAAAGAAAATAGAAACCCAGTTTTCCTGCATCTTCATGGATTTAGCTTTGCCCTCTTCTTTCAGTGGCTGCTCTTTGATCTCTATAGGAGCCTCTCCCCTCCTATGCTGACCATATAGTACCTGATAAGCCTTTGGGCAGGCCTAGGCGATCTCAATGTGTAGCACAGTGTGTGCACAGTATAAATCAGAGATGAGGAACGTGCCTCCGCTGGAGAAAGTTGGAATACAAGTCCCATCACGTATAATCGCAGCAACATTTTCTGAGTCCACCAATGCTTGAAAACTTTCTTATTGTAGCATAATGGCAAGAATTGCCTGTAGTGGGCGTTTAATGGTTGTGCGTGGGAGAGTTTTAATATTTTCTCCTTTAATGAGTTTAAATTATTTTAATTCTATATATTTCTTAATTCCTTTAAAATATTTATATATAAGTTTCAATCTATTCTATTTATAATATTCTGTAAAAAGCTTTGATTCTCAAAGATAGGGTACGAATGAATAAAGCAACACTTGAAGAGCCAAAGTTTCCCCTACCCCAAGTTGGATAAATAAATAGATAGATAGTAGGCATGGTTTAAAACCCAAAATAGGGAATCGAAAATCTAATGGGGGGTTAATTAGTAATAGAAAGACTTACAAAAATTCCAAAAATTTCTAAAATGTAACGTAATTACTAATGAAATTCGTTAGTAGTTCATATGCCAGCGCATGCGCATTCCAGATGGTTTTGGCCTACAACTCCCAGAAATCCTAACAGCTGGTAAACTGGCTGGGATTTCTGGGAGTTGTAGGCCAAAACTTGAATAAATCACACTGAATTCTAGATGGGACTCTCCAAAGAGGAAGGAGGGAAGGAGGGAGGGAGGGAGGGAGGGGGTATTCTATTCTTGGAAGCAGCAAAAAAAGGAGGAGGCCCCCCCTCGCTCCTCGCTGACTCTCTCTCACCCCGATCCTGAGGTAGCGAGGGCCCAAGTTTGCCCAGGCTGAGAGGAAAAGGAAGAGGCCTGAGGCTGTGAGGAATGGTGGGAGTTGAAGTCCAAAACACCTGGAGGGCTGAAGTTGGCCCGTCATGAAGCCTCTTCAAGGCTTTAGATCCTGGCAGGCAGAAGGGGCAGGGAGGGCCCGTCCACTCCTCCTCCCCTGCCAGGATCTAAAGCGCATCAAGGCTTGGCACGCTTTAGATCCTGTGAGAAACCAACCTAATGTATAATAGAATGAATGCTAACTTATAGAGTAAGTGCCTAAATATTATAAGTAATCCAACTGGTCATATACCTACATTCCATGCACATGCAATAATACAGCAGTAATAACAATGGGTATAAGAAGAGGTAGGGTTAACAACATAAAATTCAAACCGAAGTATTCTGACTCTGGTCCTCCTCAAGCGGTGCAAACGGGCTCTTCTCTATGAGCCCGGGATTCTGCAGCAAATCCTCCCCCAAAGAATATGTATGTGCACGCAGGCAGCAAACGCTGTGCCCGGGCTTTTCCCAGGAGAGGCTGCCTCCCAGGCTCATAGAGAAGAGCCGTTTGCAGTTTGCACCGCTTGAGGAGGGAGACCAGAGTCAGAATACTTCGGTTTGAATTTTATGTTGTTAACCCCTACCTCTTCTTATACCCATTGTTATTACTGCTGTATTATTGCATGTGCATGGAATGTAGGTATATGACCAGTTGGATTACTTATAATATTAGGCACTTACTCTATAAGTTAGCATTCATTCTATTATACATTAGGTTGGTTTTTCACATGTTGTGTGCAACTACCCCAATACTCTTTGATGCTTTAGATCCTGGCAGGCAGGAGGGGCAGGGAGCCCCCGTTTGGCTGGAAGCCTGGAAAAATGTAAACAGAGAGGTTTACTCAAGAGTAAATCCACAAAGGAGGGCACTTCATCCAAAGGGCCCTCCTTTGCGGATTTACTCTTGAGTAAACCTCTCTGTTTACTTCCTTTGCAGATTTACTTCTGAGTAAACCTCTCTGTTTACATTTTTCCAGGCTTCCAGCCAAAAGAAGGAACGAGTTTAGGGCTTGCCTTGCCAATACTTATTGGCAAGGGAGGCAGGAGGGTGGTGAGAGAGAAGGAGGGTGCCCCCCCTTATGACCTTATTACAATACTTAAGAAAATCCTGGCCCCCGAAGTTCTATAAAGAAAGTCCACTTCCTGGTTGGCGTTCCAGATGCGGAAATATTCAAAAGTAGCATTTCTTACTAATCCCTTCCGAATCATTTAATTTTCATAACTTTTTTCTCATGCCTAATAGATAGATATGAAGGTAATTTCATGCAGAGCATCTTAGATGTTCCACCTAAACATTAAGAAGAACTTCCTGATGGTGAAAATTGTTCAGCAATGTAGTATGCAGCTGTAATATGCTATCTTGGATTGTGGTGCTGAATAAAACTTTCTGCATTCAGGACAATAGCCAATGTTCAATGTTCAATCACATTATTATTTTGTTGTTGTATCCTTTCAACATATGACTGCCCTAAGGTTTTCAACATATGACTGCCCTAAGGTCATCCCATCATCTTGTGAATATAGTGGATTGCTGAATTTGCGAAATGTATGGATGATTATTGAAATGGATGACGACCTTACTTTATGACACGCCTCTTGAATCGACACAGCCTTGAAAAAGGTCAGCAATGACCGAAACGGGCGGATCCTATACACCTCCGTTATCCCGTCGGCTGAAATAGATGCTATTAAGCATAATTATCTTATGAGGCTTCCAACATTGGGGACACTAAATCGCCAATTCGGCTTGTTACGACAAGAGAGGTCCCTTTAAAGAATACTTCCTGCTTTCGTCCCATTCCGGACGCGAGGCTTGCCTCATCCTCGCGAGAAGCACGCCGCTTCCGGGTTGTTCCTCTCGCGAGACTTGGAATGCTACCAGCGACGCTTCTGGGACATGTAGTCTCTTTGAATTACCTTCCACACAAGCCACTACTCAAGCTTCGGGACTGTGAGAGTTATCTTTTATTTATATAAGGATACCGTTAGGAGTTTTTGGAAGCGGCTACTGGCACATGCTGTATTGTATATGCTTGCATGAGTGTATCCTGCTGTATATGTGTATTGTGTTTGTGTATTTATACACACTAATTGTTTCTACCATTGGCCATTGGGCTTCATAGGTACACCTAGCGTGTCCAGCATAAAGATTATCTTTTGATATTATATGCAACTTAGTATGTTTTGAGACACTTGTTTCCACTTTCTGTTGCTTTAGTAATGGTAGAAAGACACACATGAAGCTCTTGCTCAACAGTGTCAAGTCTCTCTCTGTTTTTAGTTTTCTTTTTTCTTTTGTCTACCATTGATATAAGGGTCTTCATCTGTATCATAATTTAATTGTTGAGTATGCTATAACCCTGCCGGTTAATTTTAACTTGTGGTTTGCTCTCTGTGATGTTTTATATGACTGTGAGCCGCTCCGAGCCCTCGGGGAGGGGCGGCGTACAAATTTGAATAATAAATAAATAAATAAGTTTCGTCTAGGGCCCTGTTCGGTGTTTGCATTTTCCCTTCTCAAAAACTTTTCCATCACTGTCACTCACTTGTCTTGCAGTGATCCCAAATTGACGCGCAGCTGCAGCACTAACTCTAACTTTGTTTACTTATCCGTGTCTGAGCGAATCCAAGATGGCACGACCATAGCACTCTCACATCACTTCTTAAATGACGCAAGAGTGCTATGGTTCCATTTCTTAAAGGGACAGATGCGCCTTATAGTTTATATATGAATGAAGTTCAAAAATAATTTCCCACGGCACACCTGATGATCTCTCACGGCACACTAGTGTTCCGCGGCACACTGGTTGAAAATCACTGCTCTAGGGGATGCCCAGATGTTAGATTTTTTTCTACCATTCTGTGTGAGGCTTTTCTCATGTCCCTGCATGGGGAGCTAGAGCTGACAGAGGGAGCTCAACCCACTTTCCCCGGATTCAAACCACTGACCTGTCAGTCAGCATTCCTGCCAGCACAAGGGTTTAACCCATTGTACCACCAAGGGCTCCTTGACCTAAGATAAAAACCTTATCACAAGGGTTCTTTTGGCAAGATTTGTTCAAAGGGGCTTACTTTTGCCATCCTCTGAAGATGAAAGTGTGTGACTTGCCTAAGGTCACCCAGTGGGTTTCCATGGCCAAGCAGAGATTCAGACCCTTGTCTCCAGAATCATAATTCGGTGCTGAAGCCACTACACTGCACTGGTTGTCACGTTATAACACCAATAGATATTTCTGTGCTTCTTGAAAAACAGTTGTACATATCATGCTGAGATCTTTGGCAAGGAGAAGACATTTTGTTTGTTCTTGGGACACAGATGAATCTTTCAACAAGTATGGAAAATGGAGCATATATTAGGAGGAGATTAAATCTGCTTTATACTTCCTTGTATTATGGCTTCATACTCCAGGAGAGAAGGGAAGGGGGCTTCTTCTCTATAAAACTGATGAAGAACAAAGAGCAGTAAAGCACTCGGGATTAATGGATATAGCTGGGTAAGTGAACCTCGTTGGATTTCTTTAAAATGATTCAGTGCTCTCCGTTCTTGCAAACTCACTCTGGTTTCAGTAGAAGTTGCTATGTGTTCTGCTGTAAATGTGCCAGGGATTTATCAACTAGTTTGAGCTATTGTACTTTTATCCATAGAATAGCATTTTGAGCTATAGGTTGGTCTGTTTAGTGAGTAGGCCATGAAAAAGAAATGGTGATCAATAATTAGGAGTCTTGCGTGAATGAATGGGGCCTTAAAGTGTCTGGCAGAGTCTTCCACATCCTCACATAATAGGTTTTGCCCATGATCAGTTTAAAAAGTATGAAAAAACGGTTCATGGAAGTGTTTGCTTGAATGTGCTTAGAAATGCTATTCAGACTTTTGGATATCCCAAATAGTCCCTCCTCAGAGGTGAGAAGACTGGGATATAAAAGTTTAAAATAATAATAAATAAGACCTGATCTCTCCAAAAACATTGCTCACTCTTCCCACCATGGACACCTCCATAGACCAGTGAACCACTGAAAGTTGCCTGGCCGTGCTCAAACCAGTTTCAGGATAGGAACTGTACTCTGTGCATGTAGCAAAGAGGTCATCATGTGATTTGTTCTAGAAGACTACAGATTGGAAATGTTACCCACAAGAATAAGCAGTTTCCTATGCAGAAAATGGGCCTCCTGGTAATGCAGTGGGCTAAACCGCTGAGCTTCTGAACTTGCTGACCGGAAGGTTGGCCATTCGAATCCAGGGAGCAGGGTGAGCTCCCACTGTTAGATCTAGCTTCTGATAACCTAGCAGTTCAAAAACATGCAAATGTGAGTAGCTAAAGAGGTACCGCTTCTGCGGGAAGGCAATGGCACTCCATGCGGCCACATGTCCTTGGAGGTGTCTACGGACAACACCGGCTCTTCAGCTTAAAAATGGAGATGAGCACCACCCCCCAGAGTTGGACATGACTAGACTTAATGTCAGGGGAAAGCTTTACTTTTACCTTTATGCAGAAAACACTGTTGCTAAGCAAATCACCCAGTTGTAAATTTTGGATTTCAACTATGGACCATCTCATCAGTCCAGAATTCTTCTTGCCAGGGTTTCTTCACAGTTAAAAACATGTTTTTGACTATTTGAAAATATTTTTTCCATCCCTATTTTTGACCCATATTGTATTTCCGGCCAACAGCTGACCAGTATTAGCAGTGTGTGGAAAAATACTTTTTAACTTCATCCATATTTTCTATGTACACTTCATTGGCTAGTTGCAATGCTCCCATTGCATTTTTGAGTATTGGGAAAGAGGATTGTTTTGAATCTCCTTCTTGAGAGTGTCCTCCAATAACTATCAACAGTGCATCTCTTCTCTACCCTCGGACTCCCTCTCACATTATTTATAATGAATTGGATTTTGAAGAGATGGTTGAAAATCAAGGCAAGGCTACTGTTTTCACATCAGAGTAGCACTTTGAAGAGCCACAATCTCAGGTGGAAAGAAGCTCAAGTAGTTCTTTGCACCTTTCTCAACACAGATTGTGGAGACAATTGGCCTGATGTGACTATTATGTGAAGCACACAATAGTTACTGGGAACCTTCTATTTGGAAAATGTGGCATGATATAGACATGATGGTATAAGTCTTAGAAAATTTCTTACGTCACTGGAAAGAAAGTTCCACCATCTTTTCTATGCAGAGAATTATAATGATTTACTATGCCAGGTTGTAGTAATTTTTGCTTAGTTAACAAAGCACTTTGCCTACTTAGTAAGCAAGGAATAGTATGTCAGCATACAATGCTAGAAACAGCTAGGACAAGCTTTTTAAATTTTCCTCACACGTCGTTGCCTTCTTTTTATATGCATCCCAAGTGCCTCCTCCATTTGCTGATCTTCATCTATTGACTTTACTATCTTTTGTTTAGTGTTAGCTGCTATAGATCTTCCTCCTCCTCTAGATTTTCACCAAGACAGATTTTGTGAACTGTTCTGCTGCCCAGAGTTTGAGAACAAAGGTTTGAGACTCAGAAATGAGTCATTCACAAAGTAATGTTTTTGATGGATGGCTATTCATGTGTTTAGCATGAGTGTGGCATGATATAATGTTCACTACTACTAACTCCAAAGATCACTGTGCTCCAAGGAGCAAAACCTCTTGGAAATTCCTAGTCTGAAGAACTATCACCTGACAGCAACAAAGAACAGATTAAATGTACAGACAAAACAAACTGGGCTTTGGCCCCTGCATGTGCCAGAGGAAGTTAAATAGGCTGCCTGGGCAGAGGGAAGGGCCAGCTAACATGGAGGAGAGGCGTGGCCAGTGGAATGCCCTCCCCTCTGAGGTTCGGGCACTGCGGGATCAGATGGCCTTTCGTAGGGCTTGCAATACCTAACTTTTTCAACAGGCTTTTGAGCTTTGAATATTAATGGAAACATTTTATTTCTGTTTACTGTCTGTATGGTTGTCTACTTCTTATGTAAACCGCCCCGAGCCTTTGGGAGTGGAGGTGTATAAGTTGAAGTAATAAATAAATAAATAAATAATCAAGTAAACTGTATTTATATAATGAAAGGGTAGGAAATATCACATACATTTGAGGAAGTGTTTTTATTGTCTTTGTTGTCATTATCCTCAAAACTGGAATTTAATGTTCCTGCATTAGATTAAATTGTAGAATAAACTGTGTTGTTGTTGTGTGTCTTAGAGTCATTCCCAATTTATGGCTTCTCTAAGGATGTTTTAAGATGGCAATTTATGGCTTCTCTAAGGATGTTTCAAGATGGTGCTCATTAGGTAGATCGCGATCTACTGGTAGATCGCGTAGGGTGTCCTGGTAGATCGCAGGCAGGGTGGGAGGAAGGCTCAGTCCCACCCAGCAGGCTCCCGATGCCTCCCAGGTGCAGAAGGAGGTTGGACTGGATGGCCCTTGAAGGTCTCCTCCTATTTTCGGAACCCATTGTTGTTCTTATTATTATTACTACTATTACCAGAGGCTGAATGATAATCTGTGAGGAATGTTTCAATTGTGGTTTTCCCTTATGGCAGAAGGAGGTTGGAATGGATGGCCCTTGGAGGTCTCCTTCTACTCTAGAAACCTGTTGTTGTTACTACTATTATTAGTAGTACTAGTAGTAACAGAGGCTGAATGAATATCATCATCATTATTATTATGAATAAATTCAGGGGCTTATTATACTCACATTTAGTTGAATTCATTCTTAAAATATATTATATGGCTCTCACTGAAATAAATTTCCAAATATTTTACTTTTATGGCTCTCTGAGTAGTGGGTAAGTAGATCATTTTGACTTGGTTGTTTTATAAGTAGCTCGCATGCTGAAAAAGTGTGAGCACCCCTGTCTTAGAAGGATTTGTTGGCATTTGCCTTTGCTTTCCTCTGCAGCTGAGAAAGTATAATTTGCCTGAGGTTACCCAATGGGCTTCCATGGCTGAGTGGTGATTTGAACCTGGTCTCAAGGAGCCCCAGTTCAAATTTCAAACCACTTCACTGTGGCATAATGTAAAATAAACCATGTGTAGTTCATATTTGATCAGCTCACACACTGCCTTGCCAGAGAAAGAATATATGCCACGCAGGTGAACAGTAAAGAACAAGTAGTTTACTCTTCGTAGTTCACAACAACATATGTACAGTATGATCGGTTGCGTCAACTCACACAATGTCCTTTTATGAGAGATTTAAAATAGTCTTTCTTTGTCCATGTGGATAAACTCCTTCAGCAGCTCATGAAGTGAGAGCACACTCACAACTCTGTCTCTCTCTGCTTCACTCTTTTTCTCTACAAGCATCTGCATAGCTCGAGCCTGAACAAAAATGTAACAGTAACCAAAAGTCCCAGGCTCAGTGTGAGGCTGCTCCAATCTTCTGTAAAGATCATGCACAAACTGCAGGTCGATCCAACGAGATTTTATTGAAGGTACAACACCTGTAAAGCCAAAGCATTGGCTTGTGCCCCAAACACACCTTTTATACTCAACCCCCTCCAACCCGTCACCCGCAATGTCCGGGAAAAGTTGCATCACCCTCCCTGACTCAGCAAACTACTGTCCAATGGATATTATGTCATATCCCTGCTGAGTCAGCATTATGTCCATCAATGTCCACTGTCCGGAAGAGGTTGCATCACATCCGTCCTGACTCAGCACTTCTCCCAGGAGATTGCATCATCCCCGGGATTTCCCCAAGGTCCTGCACGCCAGGCTTTTCCCGGTCATGGCAAACTGGGAGTTCTTGAGCCTCCCTCAAGGCTCAGAACCTCCAGCTCTGACACTCAGCTTACTCCCCGAGCATTGCTCAACCAATCAGATTCATGCATCTTATTTTACAGCTGACACATACACACATTAACTGTTTCCTTGCATACTCCAAAATTCACCACACATTTTGAAATGTCAGTGTACTCTTGGAAAACAGAATGAATATTATGGCATAGAATATTTTATCATCTTTCAAAACACCCCTTTTAGTTGTTAGGCAAGTAACTGATCCTTTAATCAATACAAATACTGAAGAAACATGAATAGACCATAATGAATGTTTTCTTTCTTTCTGGAATAATCAACAAGTATGAAGAGAATGAAATATCGATAACATCTTCTGAGACTAAATATCTTGATGGAATAGTAAACATTTTCCAATTCATTTAAGTATGAAGTCTACATCAGTGTTAATGTCTCTTTGCTTATAGCAGACTCAGTCGATTCTTACTATAAAAAATGAAACAGGAGAATATCTTACATTTTAAAGAATAATTTTATAAGATTTTAGGTTCCATTTGATACATCTTTATTAGTTCCATATGATAATGGCTTTTGAACTGACCCCAATGCAACTGTGGGTTGGGGAGATGCCACCTGGCTTAGTTTACAATCTTTCTCCTCCTCCTCCTCATTTTGTATTATTTTAAGGGAATGAGTTGACTCTAATAATTGTGTGTGTGTGTTCAACTCTTGTCCTGTGTTCCTGGAATCCAATAACCTATATGGCAAAATGGACTTAAGCAGTGGTTAAACTGTAAGCCACAAAAGTTACATTTTCAAAGCTTTATCTCCAAAATAGCAACATTTCAGGGCTGGCTCAAAATGGGTTTTGTTCCAAAACCAAAATCCAGGGATGTTCTTATCCCTTTATATATAACAGCATAACACAATATAAAATGGCAAAAGCAAGCACTGATTTTTGGAATGTTTTTAGAACATTTTCAATCCATGAATGGTTGAATCTATGGATGCAGAAAACATGGATACGTGAACCATTTACTCCACAGAATTTGAGTGCAATTATTCCACTAATTATTCCATGGTCCTATGCAATCCTGGTATCTGTAGTTTGGTAAGACATTAGTGTGTTCTGGATAAGAATCCTAAATCAATACCAATCCCAAGATCCCTTGGGAAGGAGTCATTGCAGTTTATTCATTATTTATCATATCATAAGCAAATTGAGGGTACAGTTATAATGTATTTAAAAAACAAACAAAATTAATAACTTTGCATTTTACTAGATTTCCTTTGATCAGAAGCTGGCCACTTGGAGTGTCTCTGGTGTCACTGTGAAAAGGTCCTCCATTGTGCATGTGGCAGGGCTCAGGCTGCATTGTAGTGAGTGGTCTGTGGTTTGCTCTTCTCCACACTCACATGTCGTGGACTGCACTTTGTAGCCCCATTTCTTAAGGTTGGCTCTGCATCTTGTGGTACCAGTGTGTATTTTCTTTAGTGCCTTCCAGGTCACCCAGTCTTTTGTGTGCTCAGGGGGAATTTCTCATCCGGCATCAGTCACTAACTGAGGTTCTGGGTTTTAACCTGCCACTTTTGGACTCTTGTTTGCTGAGGTGTTCCTGCGAGTGTCTCTGTAGATCTTAGGAAACTATTTCTTGAATTAAGACATTGGCATGCTGGCTGACATCCGAACAGAAGATGGGCTGGAGATGTCATGCCTTATTTATTTATTTATTTATTTATTTATTTACTTTATTTATATTCCGCTCTTCTCACCCCGAAGGGGACTCAGAGCGGATTACAGATACGCATACTAGCAGACAATTCCTGCTGTTTTTCACATACACAACACATATAGACGAACAGAGGCAAACTCTGGCCACCAAGGGGAGCTGACACACTCCTCATCTCTCAGCGTCCCTTGTTGTTCCTTCTGCATTCCTTAGCATTCCTGGAATTCTTTAATGGCCTCATAATTCAGTCAAAATTTGCCTCCCCACTTAATGGGGTACCTTTATCTCCTACTTGACAGATGCAACTGTCTTTCGGGTTGCAAAGGTCGGCAGCAGGCTACACTTAAGGTCGAGCACCCACCTCGACCCGGGCAGGCCTTGAACTCATGACCTACTGGTCAGAGAGATCTTATGCAGCTGACACTTAGCCAGCTGCGCCTTAGTCCTTTCAGTATAGGCTGCTATTTCCTGATGGATGTCAGGTGGTGCCATAACATCGAAACAGTATAATTTTTCCAGCAGTGTAGGATGGAGACATCTTGTGATAATGTGGCATGTCTCATTAAGAGCCACATCCACTGTTTTAGTGTGGTGAGATGTATTCCACACTGGGCATACGTATTCAGCAGCAGAGTAGCAAAGCACAAGGGCAGGTGTCTTCACTGTATCTAGTTGCCATGGCAGTTAAAGTGGACTAATAGGGCTTTAATTTAATAATGTGAAATAACTCCTAGTCTTTCCCAAGGGGGAGAATTCCAAAAATTCTCCCCTTTATCCCAGCTGTCCAGGACTCATACTGCCAAACTATGTTTTCCTCCTCTTCTTTCTCTCCAGTGTTTCTTTATCGTATTCCTCACACTGTGATAGGATGAACCTATGAATAATCAGATACCAACTATGTCCATCACAGTCATACAGTGAGATTTTTCACATCTCAAGCTTCTCAACAGTGGTCCAGCTATTTAACGTGTGTGACCTTATATTGATCTTGGCCACACTGGGTGTCCAGAATAATGATGGCATTTACGTTTCCTGTGATGGAAGCACTGAAACTTTAAGAGCTGACAAATGTTAAAATTGCCTCTCAGTAATGGCTTATGTACTACTTAACTGATCCTCTTTAATGCTCATTTATTATTATAGTTTTACCTAGTATTTAAACTATATGATTCAGACAATGGGAAGTCATGAACCTATGAATCCATTATTAAAGTAGCTCCTCTGAAACTTGAAGCTGAGGGCCCTTTTAAACAACTCTTTTTATACCTTGCTCAAATTCTTGATTACTGGGTTTATTTAGGGAATTACTAGGCTGCTGTGAAAGCTTCAAAGTGGCTTAAGAAAAATAAATATGCAGCTAAAACTAACAGACAAATCAAAGTAAGAGTGGTCTAAAAAAGATAAAATAAAATGCATCTTATTATCTTTACAAACTGAGAACAGTACAACCAATATAAGCAACAATGGGCAATGAATAAAACCCAGTAGCATTTTAAAACCATTGCTGTGTGAGGTGCGATGAAACAAAATGATCATTACAGAAATAAATTGCAACTTAATTGACTGAGAGTTGTCTTAATAGCAGGGGGTGCATTATCTGTTGAGCCTAATGACCATTTACGCAATCATTTCTGTTTATTGCATTGTTTAACATCATTCCTTAACTATGTCACCTGAACAGCCATTTGGGGACAACTTGAGCATCGCTTGTTCAGAATTTCAAAATCCAATATTGACCACATGGATGGCTGTGATAATGACAGCTTTTTTTCTGATTGCTAAATGTACCCAAACTTTGTTTCATGCAGAACATTATTTAAAATGTTGTATAAAATTACCTTCAGGCTATGTGTATAAGTTATATATAGAACATAATAATTACATTTATTTATTTATTTATTTGTTTATTTTGAAACATTTATATTCCGCCCTTCTCACCTTGAAGGGGACTCAGGGCGGAGCACAACATATATACGGCAAGCATTCCATGCTGGGACATAAAATAACAATAAATATACACTAAAATCAGTTAGATGCACTTTGAAATCAGTTGTTTAAAACTATCTCAAAACACCATGCTGGCTCCACTCAGTGGAGTGGGTTTCCTATTTCCTTATTGCACTGTCCCAAAGGCTTGGTCCCACATACAGGTTTTTACCATCTTTCTGAAGGACAGAAGGGAGGGAGCTGATCTAACCTTTTTTTAAAGTGTTTATTTTATTTAAAGTAGGAGAGGGTGAAAGTGTTTATTTTGATTTAAAAAAAGTAGGAAAGAAAGAAAAGGTGATAGAGGTAGGAAGGTGTTACAGGTAAATAGTGGGGGCCGAACAATTTTGTTTCGGAGTTTTGGTTCGAAAAAGTGGGAAAAATCTTTTGAAATCCCAATAACCCCATTAATGGGGATATAATGAGAGGGAAGGAGCAAATATGAAAAACTACATCTAAATAATCACCTCTATAAGGTCCATGTATATAAAGAAAAAAACCCCAAAAATAGAAGAAGAAGAAGAAAAAGAAAAAATAAAAATAATAAAAAGAAAAAGATAAAAAAGAAAGAAAAAATGTGAATATGAGAATTTTACCATCTTTCTGAAGGTCAGAAGGGAGGGAGCTGATCTAATCTTGAAGGGAGTTGCATAGCTAGGGGGCAATCACTGAGAAGGCCCTCTCTCTTGTCCCCACCAAATGCGCCTGTGACATGGGAGTTGTGTGCTCCATGTATGCCGCCACAGTTATTAACCTGACTGTTTCCTGTTAACTATTCGAAGCTTTCAAACAGTCTTCAAAGGCAACCTCACATAGAGCACGTTGCAGTAGTCTATCCTGGATGTAACGAGAGCGTGGACCACCATGGCCAAGTCTGTCTTCCCAAGGTATGGGTGCAACTGGCACACAAGTTTTAATTGTACAAAAGCCTTCCTAGCCACTGGTTCAGTGATGAGTCAAGGAAGACTCCCTTCAGGGCTTAGGTCCCATCTCCACAATAGCTCATTCTGTATGTATGTGCAAATACAATAAATCTGGGGAGTGGGGGTGGGGGTGTGCAGAAGTGTTTATTTTTTATTATAGGATTGAGGATTGAATATGTATTGAGATGTTTAGATGTTTAGGGAAGGTGCACTTCTTCAGTGAAGGCCCACCTTGGGGAAGAGTTGTCATAGCAACATGGCTGTAAGGCAGAGGTGGGAGGAGTCAACAGCTTTCTGCCACAGCCAAGAATAGAATTCTGGGGAAGTTTGAATTTTGACAGTTTAACTGTCAGCCCAGCTCTAGGAGAGAGCAGGTTCTGAGGGCAGTCTGGTTTTGGAGCTGTAGAGAGACAGTTCTAGTAGGCTGAGCTTGCGAGCCAGTCTGTTTGTATAGAGCCTGAGGTCTAGAGATAGGCAAGGTGCCTATAGGAGGAAAGAAGGTCTGTGTGTGAGATAGTTACATACTGATCTAACTGAGTAATAGTAACAGTCAAACATTTTAAACTTTGTATCTTCTACAATACCAATGTAACCATGATGAGTTGAGCCTCTAAGAAGTTATAACGTATCCATCACGCTTTTGTGCCAAGCTATAAATAAACTGTTATTGTTCTTTTCATCAACAATCTCTCTCTGTTCCGTATTTTAAAAGTCAAGCCTCAGAGTAAAGCAAGACAGGAAAGTGTTTTTAACCTGTCTTGTTACACAGTTTGAAGTCCCACAATAATTGGTGACAGACCCTCCTAGATAACTGATAACAACAACAGTTCTCACAATCTGGTGGCTAATCTCTTCATATTTAAGGGATCCTTAAATTAAAGTTATACAACACCCTTTTACATTAGGTCAGATACGTAGTGACCTTATCGTTACAAATTAGTGGCAGCGATGGGATCAGTAAAAGAGGGTCCACCCTGTCCAGCTGGTTCATTTGAATAGCCTCTTTACAGGGGTAATCTAAAATCCAATACTTGTACTCAGCTTGTATTTCTCGGTTTTTCATCTGAATATCCTTTAATACCTCCAAGCTCTTGTTATTGGGAGTAAATAACAAATTAGAATCTCTAACTTTATATTCTATGGCACCCAAGACATACTGTATGTGGATGGGGAGCTTAAAAAGGTAATGGTTGGCCCCCTCCTCTCAACACTGTAGGTTTGGAAGAAAAGGCAAAATAAATTACAAATAAACAAAATAGATCCCTTTCTGTTAGAAATCCTGGAAAACAAAGACAAAACATTTAGGAACTTAATTTAGACTCTGAAAGAAAATGGTGTAAATAAGGTAGGAGATCTTTTAGAACCTACTGGAGAAATTAAAAAATGGAATAAGATCAAGAATAGAGGCGGTTTTAAAAACTGGATAGCATGGTTGGGCTTGTCCCAAAGACTACAGGAAATGAAAAAGAAAGAAGCAATAGATGCCCCATTACATAGAATCATTAGTTGGAAAATAGAAAGAGAGAAAGGAATTATTGGGGAAATCTATATGGAATTAACATCCTTATCCTACAAGACAAAATATACTTTAGTAGAGGCTTGGAAAAAGATACAAACTTTAACGAGAATTTAGTCAGGTTCTGGATTGACAAAATCCAAAAAAAATTAAACACCCAAGAATCAAAGAAACACAACAGAAAATAATTTCAACATGGTATAGAACCCCCTTACAATTGGCAGACATTATGGAAAACGTTTCTAATACCTGCTGGCATAAGTGCAGGGAGATTGGTACATTTTCGCTCATATGTGGGGGGATTGCATTGAAATCCAAAAATATTATAACACTAAAACTTTATTTATATTCCTCCCTATCTCCCCAAGCAGGGCTGTAGCCAGGATTTTGTTTCGGAGGGGGCTGAGTTTGGTTCGGGGGGGGGGGGGCTGAGACTGGGTGGAAGAGGGTCTACCCTAGCAAATCTTTTGTATTGTTATCCCAATAACCCCATTAATGTGGGATATAATGAGCATGGTGATCAGATCATGATATGAATAAACATAACAGTTTAAATAATGTACCAGTAAGGCCTTTTCGCAGACCACCCTGAGAATTTCGGGGGGCTGAGCCCCTTAGCCCCCCCAGGCTACATGCCTGTCCCCAAGGGAACTCAGGGTAGATTACAGTATACAGATACGGCAAACATTCAATGCCGTTTGGGCAGACAAGACAGAAACAGACAGAAAGGAGATATGTTGTGTCAGCATCCAGCTTTTTGGCACCTTGGAGGTTGTGCTCACATCCAGTCACGGGGGGGGGGGGGTCGCTCCATTATCTATGAGAAAGAGTCATCAGGACTTCCTCTTTCCTTTTGGTCACTGGGCATTTTCTGATTTTTTTTTTGCTTTTATGGAGTCATAAAATACCTCCCTCACTGTCTAGCGGTATCTAATTTTTCTACTTACAGCTCTAAGCTGTTTTCGAACTGCTTAGGTAAACAGTGAGCTGGGCTGATAGTCAGGTGCTCACAATGATCAGGACTTCGAACTGGCAACCTTTTGGTTGGTAATTCTTATTGCTGGTGATTTACCAGCTGTGCTAAAAGCCCAGTCAGGGAAATAATAGTGGAAATAATAGGGCAAAAATTATATTGGAATAAAGCCTGATGTCTGTCCCTCACTATAGAAGTAAAGAATGGGAACAGCAAATGGAGAGAAATATTAAAATTTATGATATCTGACTGCTATACACACCGCAATCACCCAAGGTTGGAAAGACAAAACAAGGTGGGATCTGGAAACCTGGTGGTCGCACCTCTCTGAATATTTAATTAAGAACTTTATCAATCAAAGGAAAAATAAATATTTAAATAGTTATTCCAAACAAGACTGGAATAGGAAATGGTATTGTTTAATCGGAAATGATAGGTACAGAATTTTGAACCAGGCCATCCAAACAATTAAATCAATGTATTGAAACAATCCTTGTAAACTGTATTGAATTGGTAAACTGCTTTTGAAAGTGTGTTAGGGCAGAAATGGCCAGTGGGTTAAACTGCAGAAATAGCACAAGTGGGAAGCTGAAATTAAGGCTGCTGCTGCTGTCTTGAATATATTTTTTTCCTGAGGTCCTTTTCTTTTTCCAAGTTGTAATTTCTTCTAAGGGACTGACTCTGCTGGTCCTCAGTCCTAGGTGAGAAAGCACACCTTTGTAGATCCAGATCATATATTTTGTGAAGCAAAAAGGTGAGAGATGGTGGGCTTCCTGCAAGGATTGGCAGAAAGTCATGCCAGTGATGTCTTTGTTGTGTCCCAGCATGGCTCTTTTCCTTCTCGTCTAAAATACGGGTCTCATCTTTGAGTACAAACCATCAAGTGCCAGCTTTGCACATTACAGAGAAGGATGGTATTTCGTCTCATATATATTCCTACTAATCTGGTTTATATTCAGGCCCTGTGGATGAGATGGGGGAGTATTTTATGTTCAAAAATTATAGTTTTACTTTAGCTATTCACGGAGGTATAAGAATTCCTGCTGAGACACTGACTTTGAAATGGGGAGGCATTGTGTCTTGCCTAGTTTCTTCCTTGCGTGCATGCTGATCCTTTGCCCTGCACACAGCACATTTTACTGTAATTAGAAGCAGAAAACTTCTAATAAAAGTGTTGGGCTGAACAGAAGGAAGTTCGCCTTCAAACATAGATTCTCAGTGCACATGTTTATACACATTCTATCAAATGTATACATTCCTAGTTCACAAAATACAATTTCTTGGCTTAAGCTGTTTCCAGTTAAGTGTGTGCTTGCATATGAGAGACTGTCTGCATATGAGAGACAGTGCTGTTTTCCTATAATGTGCTGGTGAAGGCATGTCAATAATCGATGTGTTAGAAGCAAGCCAAGTTCAAAGTGCAAAGGTAATTTGCTCTCAATTAACTTAGCAGGGAAGGTGAGAAACTTGCCTTCCTATTAGGATCAGTCAAAAGCAAACTGCTGCAGTCTTTACTAGCTTATTTTTTTAAAAAATACTTTATTAAAGTTTTATAGTACATTCTAATCTTAAATGGAACTTTGAGATGGTTGAACACAAGCTCTCCAAAGCTTTAGGTGCTCCTACTGCCTATTACAGGCGAAACCAGCTGATTCCTAATCCATCTAAGGCACAGACATGTGCTTTTCATCTTGAGAAAAGACAAGCATCTTTAGCTCTGAGAATTACCTGAGAAGGAATCCCACTGGAGCATTGCAGCACACCCAAATACCTGGGAATTACCCTGAACCGTGCTCTGACCTACAAAGAGCACTACCTGAATACCAATCTAAAAGTGGGTGCTAGAAACATTATCATACTAAAGTTCACTGGCAAAAACTGGGCATCAAAACCAGATACAGTGAAGACATCTGCCCTTGCGCTTTGCTACTCTGCTACTGAGTACGCATGCCTAGTGTGGAACACATCTCACCACGCTAAAACAATGGATGTGGCAAACCTCATTATCACAGGCTGTCTGCGCCCTGCACCACTGGAGAAATTACACTGTCTAGCCAGCATTGTACCTCCTGACATCTGCTGGGAACAGGCATGTAGCCGGGGGGAGGGGGGAAGGACCTTGAAGGGCTTCTGCCCCCCCCCCCCCAATCCGTGAGAAGGCCTTACTGGTACATTATTTAAACTGTTATGTTTAAATAATTCATATCATAATCTGATCGCCATGCTCAATATATCCCATATGTATGGGGGTATTTGGGATAATGATACAAAAGGTTTGCTAGGGTAGATCCTCTCTCACTCAGACTCAACCCCGAAATCAAAATCCTGGCTACGGCACTGGCTGGGAAGTAGCCAATAATGAAAGGACCAAGGCAGTGACATCTCCGGCTCATCTCATTTGGATATCAGCCAGCACACCAATGCCTTAAATCAAGAAATTGTTTTCTAAGATCTACAGATACTTGCAGGAACACCTCGGCAAGCGAGAGTCCAAAAACGGCAGGCTAAAACCCAGCATTTCAATCCATGGCTGATACCAAATGAGAGACTTCCTCCTGGGCACATAGAAGAATGGGCAACTTGGAAGGCGCTGCACAGACTGCACCACGAGATGCAGAGCCAACCTTAAGAACTGGGGCTACAAAGTGCAGTCCATGAAATGTGAGGGTGGAGAAGAGCAAACCACAGACCACCTATTACAATGCAGCCTGAGCCCTACCACATGCACAATGGAGGACCTTCTTATAGCAATACCAGAGGCTCCCCAAGTGGCCAACTACTGGTCAAAGGACATTTAACAGAATGCCAAGTTTTTAAACTTTGTGTTTTCTCAAATACATTGGTTTGCTCCTGATACGATAAATAAATAAATAAAATCTAAAATGAAGACAGGGGAAGTTAGGGAATGGGAAAGGTAGATTAAGGGTGGACGTGGGAAAAGAATAACCAAATTAAAAAGGGATATTTATATAGGAAAGAGGAATAGTGAAGAAGGGGGGCAAAGGAAAAAAGAGGGGAGGGAAAAAGGGAAAGATTTGTAGGCTTCCAATCTTCCCCATTGAAGAAAAATAATTAGTCCCATTGTAACTTTTTATGTGCTTCCTCCTTTCACACTTATGTCTGGGTCACAGTTTTTATATTATCATCTTCATTTTTTCTTGAATCATATAGTTCTTAAAAAGTTGCCAGTCTGTTCTTTCCTTGGGTCTTCCATAGTCGTATTTCAAATGTGTAAGAGTATCCATATTTATAATATCCATTATTTTTATCAGCCATTCCTCTATTGAAAGTTTTTCTTTAAGTCTCTATCTTCTTGTGTATACTGTCCTGGCTAGATAATTGAAAAGAATGTCTTTGTTTGTATCTAACTCCATGTCTATTATTCCCAGTTAAAAATATTCTGATTTCTTTGGCATATTTATTTTAAGTATTTTCTGGGATATTTCTTGAATTTCTTTCCAGGATTTCTTTTAGCTTCTTCGCATGTCCACCACATATGGTAGAAAGTGCCTTCTGACATTTCCAGCATTTATTTTGTACATTCTTATACATCTTACCCAATTTCTGCAGAGTAATATACCATTGGTACATCATTTTATACCAATTTTCTTTGAGATCGTATGCATATGTGAATGTCAATTTGTGGTTCCATATACGTTCCCATTCCTCTAATTTTATTGGCCGGTCTATATTGGAGTCCCATCTGAACAATTTGTTCTTGTTCCGTAGCCCATTATAATAGTTGTAAATTTTGGAGATTATTTTCTTCTCTGAACTCTTCTAGCTTATGTGGCTTTCTGCATTAATAATTTTTGCCATTTTGATATTCTTTGCCAAGACATGTTGCAGTTGTCACTGGGAGCATGTGCTAACTCAATCTTACTGTCTTCCTCTCTCAAGATACATCTACACTCTGTAATTAATGCAGTTTGGCACCACCTGCACTGCCCTTGCTTAATGCTATGGAATCCTGGGAGTTGTAGTTTCACAATGTCTTTAACATTATCTGACAAAGAGTTGTGGTGCTTCACCAAACTATACATCCCCAGAATCTATAGCATGAAAACAGGGCAATTCAAAAGGTGCTAGACTGGTTCTACAATGCAGATACACCCTTTGTTTCTCCCCTTTCTGCTTCTCTCCCTATCTTTGCCTACCAGCCTTCCAATCCAGAGATGGATCACTCTGGCCAGATACTGAATTGGTCTCTTGCAAAAGCCTTTTAAATTTAGGCCAAGGGCTGCATGTAATTAGGCCAAGGTTGCCCATTTTTTTCAGGAAAGATATTTTTTTTTGTTCCAAGCTATTTAAGACAACCTGATACTTACAACTATCAGTTTCTTTAAAAACAAAAAAAAATGAGCTCACAAATTCCCCACACAATTTACGTTTAGAAGGGAACTGTGATTGAGATGAGTGTCATGTCTCTCCTAGGTGGTAGGTATTTGGGTGGGATGTGTTGTTGCCGTTGTTACATTACAGTTAGCACATCTCCCTCATTTCCTAGAAGGGTTACCGTGAAACCACACGCAATCAATCAGAGCACAGATGGGGAGAGAATAAGTCTCAGACAGTGGGTGGAATCGTCCTGGTGCACTAGGCAAGTGTAACTATGCCAACATAGGTGATGGAATAAACAGGGAAAGGGTCACAGAAATAGTGAAAGACACGTAGCTTTGGAGAAATGGGCCGCTTGGAATTGGTGGATTTTGGACTTTACTGCATGAAACTGCTATCCTATGGCATTCACATGACCAGGGACAGTGGCAAATTACCAGTATGATCACCACCATTACATAAGAACATAAGAACATAAGAAGAGCCATGCTGAATTGGGCCTCAGCCCATCTAGTCCAGCATTCTGTGTCACACAGTGGCCCACTAGTTGTACACAGGGATCTCTAGCAGAAAGGAGGGCAAAACCCTCACCTGCTCCCGACCCCCCCACAACCAGTACCCGGGGAAAATCCTGCCTGCCTCCATCAACACAGAGGTGGTACTTGGATGTCCATTTCAGTAACTACTGATTCCCTTGGTATCCATGAATCTGTCTAATCCTGCCTTGAAGCTGTTCAGGCTGACAGCTGTCACAACCTCTTCTGGAAGTGAGTTCCATAACCCAATGACCCTCTGGGTGAAGAAATATTTCCCTTTATTAGTCCTAACTTTCCTACCTTGGAGCTTTAGGAGTGCCCCCTAGTCCTAGTGTTGTGTGACAGAGAAAATATTTTTCTTTATTCACCTTTTCTATCCCATGCATGATTTTATACACTTCGATCAAGTCACCTCTTAAACACCGTCTTTCAAGGCTGAAAAGACCAAGGCGTTGCAACCTGATTTCATAAGGGAGCTGCTCCATCCCTTGGATCATTTTTGTTGCCCTTCTTTATACCTTTTCCAGTTCCGTTATATCCTTCTTGAGGTGCAGTGACCAGAATTGTACACAGTACTCAGATGTGGCCTCACCATAGATTTGTAGAGAGGTAATACAACATTTGCCGACCTATTTTCGATTCCCTTCCTGATCATGCCAAGCATAGAATTTGCTTTTTTCGCTGCTGCTGCGCACTGGGTTGACATCTTCATTGAGCTGTCCACCAAAACCCCAAGATCCCTTTCCTGGTTTGTCTCAGAAAGCTTTGATCCCATCAGTTTATAAGTGTATTTGAGGTTCTCTGCCCCGATGTGCATGACTTTACACTTGTTTAGGTTAAAATGCATTTGCCACTTTGTTGCCCATTCACTCAATTTCGAGAGATCTTTCTGGAGCTCTTTACAGTCAGTTTCATTTTTAACTACCCTGAACAGTTTAGTGTCATCTGCAAACTTTGCTACCTCACAATTTACTTCTACATCCAGATCATTTATGAATAAATTAAAAAGTAACGGTCCTAAAACTGAACCTTGGGGTACGCCACTTCTCACCTCTTTCCATCCAGAGAAGTGTCCATTTATTACCACCCTTTGTTTCCTACAGTTTAGCCAGGTTCCAATCCAGGACAAGACCTGTCCCCTGATTCCATGGCTGAAGAGCTTATTTAGGAGCCTTTGGTGAGGGACTTTGTCAAAAGCCTTTTGAAAGTCAAGGTAAACAATCATTATCGCACATCTTTGAGCATTGCTCCATCATGATGCTTTGCAGATCTGAGGCTGCACTTTTGAGTAGCAGCAGCATTATTTATCATTTTATTAAAAGCAACTTTGGAATTATAGCAAAGTTTAGGTTAAAAATAAATTTAATTGAATTAATTACGGTAAAGAAACTGGGGAAGGAGCACAATCCTACCCCATTGCACCAGTCGTATGCAGGCAATTTGCAAAATTGTGGCACAATCAGGAGCTATTGGGGGTATTTATCTGTTGGTATCAGGGAACTTTTGTGTGTGTGAGAGGAGGTTGTAGACCAGCAATGGGTTGCACATGTTATCGCGTGATAGGAATGATTTCTAGGAGTCTTAATAGATCACAAGCTGAACATGAATCAACAGTGTGATGCATCAGCATAAAAACAGAGCAATTATGGGCTGCATCAATAGGAGAACAGTGTCTATATCAGTGGTTCCCAAGAACTAAAATATTGTCTGCAGCCTCACATTTACTACACCATTGCAACGAGAGTGACTGGTCTCTTGAAACCTTATAGTGCTGTAGCTTTTAAAATATAGTTTTCTGTGGATGAACAGATGACGACTACAGGATGGAATATGTTCTGTATCAGAAACTAGAGCTGATGTGGTCTATCCAATGCAATTTTCTCAATCAGCACCCAAAATAACCAAACTGAATCTAAAGTTGATCAAAAACTGATTCGTAACCTTTTTGGTACTAATGTTGGAGAGTGGTCCCTGGTCAAAGTGGTCCCTGGTCATAAAAAGGTTGGGAACCACTGGTCTAGATCAAAGGAAGTCATAGTCCCACTCTGTTCTGCTTTAGTCACACCCACCTGGAAGAATCCAGTTCTGGCACCATAACAACATGTGCAGATGGAAGGTAGCCAGATAAGTGTGATCAAGATAGTCAAAGGTCTAAAAGCCAAGTCCTATGAGGAGCATTTGAGAGAACTGGGGGTGTTTAGCCTGGAGAAAAGAAGGCTGAGAGAAGAATCTATTTAAATATTTGAAAAATTGTCACAGTGAGGGGTGTGTATGTGTGTCATTTTTTTCTGCTGCTTTGGAAACTAAGATACTATTGAGCAATTGATTTAAATTGCAGGGAAAGCGATTCCACCGAAACATTAGGAAAAGCTTCCAGATGGTAAGAGCAGTTTGGGAGTGGAATGTGCTGCCTCGGAGGTGGTGGAGTCTTTGCCTTTGGATGCATTTAAGCAGAGGCTGGATGGCCATCTGTTGGGGGTGCTTTGATTTGTGTGTTCCTGCCTGGTAGAGAGTTGGACTAATTGGCTCTTGTAATCTCTTCTAACTCTCTGCCCATGATTCCAACATGATTATTCTGTGCCCATTTGCCACCCATATACAATATTTTGCTGTTTATTCTACTTCTTAATAAATAATATAGTTTATTTATATTTTGCTCCATCTCTCCAAAGGGTCTCAGAGCGGATTAGAGAATATATATATGGCAAACATTCAATGCAGTTACACAGTTAACAAGAAAGACAGGCATTACATAGAGACAAGGCTTCCCTCTTTTTCATTTCCAGCATCTGGAGACTGTGCTCAACTCGGCCATGGGGAGGTGCTGTTCTTCCATTTTTTCATGCTGAAAGCCTGTTGTCCATGAATGCCTTCCTGATAGAATTGCAGGCATTTTGGGGGGGGGGGGGCGCTTTTAACCTCCCCACCAAAGTGGTACCTATTTATCTACTCACACTGCTGATTTTGAACTGCTAGGAAAGCAGAATCTAGGGCTGATGGCAGGAGCTAACCCTGACCCACGACTTGAACTGCCAGCCTTTTGGTCAGCAAGATTTTCTGTAGCTGGCGGGTTAACTCACAGTGCTAGCCACAGGTTAAATATATGTTCATCTATAAGAATTCACCCTGTGGTATTTCCCTGCCTCCAAATAAATGCTATTCAAATGTCTTATTATGCTGAAATAGCTGGTAACAAAAGCAATTAAGCAGGTAACGGCAAATATTCTGTTTCAGGAGAAAGGTTTTCATTCACTTTCAGGTTTGAATTTGTGGTCATCTGGTGCAGGAAAAGAATGTGGCAATTTTGCTCATTTCTTGGGCCCTCTTTATCCAATCAATGAGATGTAACACAGCTACCAAATTCCTTATGATTTAAACTCTTGTTACCTGAGCCTACATGATTCAGGATATTTGTTGAAAATGTTTTTCATTCCAAATGTCAGAGCATATATTGAATGAATTAAACTACTGCAGTGCAACCCTGCATTGAAAGGAAAGTAGAGAGGAGCATCCCTGAGTTCAGATTTAGGAACTACAGGAGCACCCTCCAGTGGTAATGGACTAGGCTTTGAAGTATATTTTCTTGCATCCTCCATGCTGATATTAAATAGGTTTAAAAAAATCCTACAGGAGACAGTCTATAAATCAGTACTAAAGAGCATAGTTTATGTGCAAAAGGTCTTAAGTTCAGTTGCTGGCATTTATGATTAGAACAAGGGTGGAAATCCATGATGCACCAGGTGTTGGATTGCATTTTCCAGCATTCCTTGCTATTGGTTGTACTGGCTATGTCTCTTGGGACACTGAGGCAAACCTCCAATCACAGTTGTCAGCGAGATAGAAGGATAAGGTGATAGGAAAGATCTCTACAAAGCAACTGCCAATCAGAATTGACAGTAGTGGTCAAGATAGACACATAATGTCATTTGGAGTAATATAGCTTCCTGTTGAAGGTAACAATCACTACAGATGGAAAGAATGTGGTTTTTTTTGAAAGAGGATAATTGTCCAACTAAGGCTGGATCTACACTGCCATATAATATCAAAGCAGGATTGTAACAACAACAACAACAACAACAACACTTTATTTATATTCCACCCTATCTCCCCAAAGGGACTCAGGGCAAATCACCGTACACAGACAGCAAACAATCAGTGCCATTTTGGAAAGACAATACCGAGACAGGCAGAACAGAAAGGAGATATGTTGTATTGAAGTCCAGCTTTCTGGCACCTTGGAAGTTTGTGCTCAAATCCAGCCACTCAAAAGTTTTGTAATCCAAACGCGTCCCGGGAACAGTTGGTGGTGAGATGCAAATCCAAAGGCTGTGTCGCTAGCAATTCATTATCGTACTTGTATATATCACACAAAGACTGTGACGGTGAAGATCCAGCTGTAAGTTACATCGCTATTTTCAAGATTTGAGTAGCACAAGAGACTTGGATGTGCTACATTCCTTCCCTGGGACAGACTTGAATTACAAACTTTACCAATACAATGGAAAACTTTTACTCTACCCACCATTTGGATTATCCCATATGTGGGTCTAATCTATAAAGATTGAGGTGGTCCTTCATAGAGACCACAATACCACCAGGCGGTTAGAGTCTACACAAACTTCCTGATCCACGATTGATACAAACACGCTAAGTATCGCCCTTTATTTATATATTGTAATATTTGTATAAACTATGACTTACTAATGCTCCTTATAGAGAATAATTAAATTATTACATTTACTTTATGAAGATCAGCTGTAAGCTCACAAATGAATATATGTTGAGTTATTTTGGGTTCAGTCCCAGTGTGTTTTGGTAGTACGTAGGTACGCCAGCTTCCCTCTGTGTAGTACTTTTTTTATTGACATGGTGCATATGATAGCTCTTCACCCATCTCCAAAAAATGAAAAAATGGGCAATTGTTTGCAAATTTGGTTATTTTGCATAATGTAAATCTCTTGGAATCTGGCTCTCTCTCGATCTAGAATTTGGGTTTCTGCAGTGCAAGAGGGAACATAAGGCAGAACAAAAAGCAAAAATATAGCAGATGACGGATGTAGTATACTAAGCGGAAACAAGCAAGGTTTTGTTTCTTTTGTATTAGCGATGTTAACGTCATTTATCCATTTATCATCCCAGTTATGTGAAAAATAGTCCATATATTATGCAATATATTACGCATATTATGCACATATTATGTAATGGGTTAAACACTTGTGCTGGCAGTACTGCTGACTGAAAGGTCGGCAGTTTGAATCCGGGGAGTGGGGTGAGCTCCTGTCTGTCAACTCCAGCTTCTCATACGGGGACATGACAGAAGCCTCCCATAGGATAGTAAAACATCCAGGCTTCCCCTGAGCAATGTCCTTGCGGATAGCCAATTCTCTCACACCAGAAGCAACTTGATCCAAGGGATGGAGCGGCTCCCTTATGAAATCAGGTTGCAACGCCTTGGTCTTTTCAGCCTTGAAAGACGGCGTTTAAGAGGTGACTTGATCGAAGTGTATAAAATCATGCATGGGATAGAAAAGGCGAATAAAGAAAAAATATTTTCTTTGTCACAAAACACTAGGACTAGAGGGCACTCCCTGAAGCTCCAAGGTAGGAAAATTAGGACTAATAAAGGGAAATATTTCTTCACCCAGAGGGTCATTGGGTTATGGAACTCACTTCCAGAAGAGGTTGTGACAGCTGTCAGCCTGAACAACTTCAAGGCAGGATTAGACAGATTCATGGATACCAAGTGTATCGGTAGTTACTGAAAAGGACATTCAAGTGCCACCTCGGAGTTGGTTGAGGTAGGCAGGATTTCCCTGGGTACTGGTTGTGGGGGGTAGGGAGCAGGTCAGAGTTTTGCCCTCCCTTCTGCTCGAGATCCCCGTGTACAACTGGTGGGCCACTGTGTGATACAGAATGCTGGACTAGATGGGCTGAGGTCCGATTCAGCATGGCTCTTTAAAAAAAAACTTGCAGTTTCTCAAGTGGCTGCTGACACGAAAAAATGCTGAGAGAGTTATCCTTTTAATGGATTGTGAAGGTTTCCCATCCTCTGTTCATGTCAAGATGTTTGTTTTTGTTTTGGTTTCAATTGTCCTTCCATTGTAGGGAGTAATGATATATATCTTGGAATGCTGCCAGGTTTACTTAGGTCTGGAAGGCATTGTGAAAAACTAGTTATCTTTTTCTCCCCTGGGAATGCAGGGGTGTGAATCGTTGTGATGCTTACAAAACCTTGACAAAATGCCCTTGACAACTTTAGAGGAAGACATTCTTGTGTATTTTCCTCTTCCAGCCCTTGAGTATTTGTTTCCATCGGCACGAAATAAAACCAAATCCTGACATATGTCAAGTGCTGTCATTACTACCATCTTTGTGGTTATTTCTGAAGCAGGGAAAATAATTTTGTGCAATTAAACATGAAGGCGCATAGAGCCCAGTGAAAGTATTTAACTACATATTATTAAAAACCTTAAAGTTACTCTCTTTGCTCCCAAAGATTTTCTGACTGTGATTTCCATTTCTGGATAATACTAATGGGGTTTTGGCTGCTGCTCTGACATCTCTTTGGGGCAAGAGGCTGCTTCGTGTTGCTGGAAGGGTCCCACAATGGATTCTGGTCATCCAGAAAAACATAATTCTTATCTGGAATTCCCACAAACACCTTGAGATTTATTGCAAAGCAATACAGGCTTATTTTTAAAATCTAGTCTCTTTCTTTAGATTTTCCAAAATGTGAAATTGGGGGTGTTACTTGCTCATATCATCTGGGGGCTTACATATAAATACTGAACATGCCAAATTAAAATTATGCCAGTTCAATGAAGCCTGGCCAGCTACAAATCAGATAGACTTCAGGGTATTTTGTATGTTATTTAGACACACATTCTGGTTTGTCACATAACATAGTCACCCCTGTGAAAGTGGTAAAAACATGAATAAAGGGAACTATTACTTTTTACCCAGTGGTTCCCAACCTTTTTTTGATCAGGGACCACTTGATCAGGGACCACTCTCCAACATTAGTACCAGAAGAGTTACGAATCAGTTTTTGGTCAACTTTAGATTCAATTTGGTTATTTGGAGAGCTGATTGAGAAAATTGCATTGGATAGACCACATCAGCTCTAGTTTCTGTTACTGAACATATGCCATCCAGTAGTCACCATGTTCTCATCCACAGAAAACCGTATTTAATCATTCTCAGCACTGTAAGAGGGTTTTGCGAGACCAGTCATTCTTGTTGCAGTGGTGTAGTAATGTTGAGGCTGTGGACCATATTTTAGTTCTTGCAGACCACTGGTAGTTCACGGACCACAGGATGGGAACCACTGCTATAGAATCATGGGAGGCAGTCTAGCAGAAAGCTAAAGAACTTGGAAAGCTACAACTTCCATGAATCCATAGCACTGGGCTGTGTCACTTAAAGTGGTGAAATATTGCACTGATTCGACAGTGTACATGTACCTTTAGAGGAAGGCAATGGCAAACTCCATGGCTCAATGCTATGAACAGTGGTTCCCAACCTTTTTTTGACCAGGGACCACTTGACCAGGGACCACTCTCCAATTTTAGTACCAAAATGGTTACGAATCAGTTTTTGGTCAACTGCAGATTTGGTTTGGTTATTTGGGGTGCTGATTTAGAAAGTGGCATTGGATAGACTACATCATCTCTAGTTTCTGATACAGGACATACTCCATCCAGTAGTCACCATCCCACAGAAAACCATATTTAATAATCTAGAGCTGAAATGGTCTATCCAATGCAATTATCTGAGTTAGCACCCCAAAAAACTCCAGGAACAGGCCTAAAAATGAAGACACCAAGGCATTTTTTGGTTGGGTTATGTTATTATTTGTGGATTTTTTTAATGCTCATGTAAAAAAAAGAAGGTGAGGTGGCCGAGGTTGAAAAAAATACAAAAAGCAGAGTATGAGATCCAAGAAACTGTCCCTAACAGCTTTCTCATGCCTCCTCACCACAGGTGTATAGCCACGAGGAAGGGGGTGGGGTCTGTGGGGCATTGCAGCGGTGTAATAATGATGACGCCATGGACCATATTTTAATTCTTGTGGATCACTGGTGGTCCACAGGCCACAGGTTGGGAACTACTGCTTTAAAGTAAACACATGGAACAAGGTAGGTAGCTGGATTACAAACCCTGTGGAACGCTCGATACGCATCTATCTACACCTTAGTTAGCATCCCATGACGTTGTTTCGGATTGGATTCACTCCTGGATCCTACAGACTATATAAACCGGGATTACTCATTCGAACTCTGTTCCGCTATGGGTAGGAATTAAGACTGGTACACTTTCTGTTGGGTGGTGACCTGTTTATATATGTACAAGCTCTTTCTGTTGTTGATATTATTGAATTTTCATATTACTGATTACATTGTTCCGTGTGTTTACTTGGTACCTTTGACACAGTTTCCCCATTTGTGTGTTGTTGCTTCAGGGTGAACTACTGCTTTAACCTGAGAAAACATCTCTCTATGAATCTCTAGGTCAGTGGTTCTCAACCTGTGGCCTGCGGACCACCAGTGAGCCACAAGAATTAAAATATGGTCCATGGTCTCATCATTGCTACACTCCCGCAATGCCCCAGAGACCCAACCCCTTCCTCATGGCCATACACTTGTGGTGAGGAGGCCAAAACATCTGGGGACCCACAGGTTGAGAACCACTGCTTTAGGTCATCTAGCACAAATGCCCCAAATTGATTGTATGACTGCAAGAACTAGAGATACCCAGAGAGACCATATTAATCACATACATAAATAATCAAATCTGTAAAAGTTAAACCAGCCAACATGGCTAAACGTCGAGAATTTGTAACCATTATTCTCACTCTGGTTGCAACCCATGCCTCACCGATGAAATGTGCTTGGATACTGCTGTTTCCCCCACTTTTGTGTTTTGTTTCTGTTCCCATTCTTGATTTATGAAGCCAAGTCAATTTTACTGGATTATAAGTTTAGTAAGCCCATTTCCCCTTTAAAAAGTGAATGCTTTATTAAGCTCCAGCTAGGAAAACAGGAAGCATTTTTAGATCCATCCAGCTGCTCGCTAGCAGAATTCAATCTGCTCCTTCTGGGTTTTAATTTTTATGCAATAAACAAGGTGCTAGCTGCTACCACGTTGCCAAGCTCTGGATTAAATGGAGGCATAAATTTGTCCAGTGAAAAGACCCAGAAAAAAAGATCTATTCTGCTCAGAAACTGTATAATGTAATCATGACAATTCAAGAAGCTTTATTTTCCTTTTTCCTATTCTGGCAATTCTTGCGCACAAGAAGGTTCTTCATTACCTTTTGTATTCAGAATTGGCTGATGATTAAATAACAAGGTAATAGGCAAATGTCAGGCCAAATTTTGCTATAAGGTTATATCTCGTATGCCACTTGGAATTTAGTATTGTCCAACTTATTTACTATCATAGTGTTTTTATTGAATATTTTATCTAATTGAGTTGGGTTTTATCTTCAGTAAGTGTTGTTTGTGCTTTGATATTGTGCTATTACTAGTGTTGATATATTTTACTTGTATTTCATGTGGTTTACAGGACAAATATAGGGCTGTTTTATAAGCCGTCCTGAAGCCCCTTTGGGAGATGGTGGAGGAATATAAATAAAGTTGTTGATGGGTTGCTGTAAGATTTTCGGGCTGCATGGCCATGTTCCAGAAGCATTCTCTCCTAATGTTTCACCTGCATCTGTGGCAGGCATCCTCAGAGGTTGTGAGGTCTGTTGGAAACTAGGAAAATGGGGTTTATATATATAGGTGAAATATCCAGGGTGGGAGAATGAATTCTTGTCTGTTTGAGGTAGGTGTGAATGGTTCAATTGGTCACCTTGATTAGCATTTAATGGCCTAGCTGTTTTCAAGGTCTGGCTTCTTACTGCCTGGGGGAATCCATTGTTGAGAGGTGATTAGTTGTCCCTGATTGTTTCTTGTCTGGAGCTCCCCTGTTTTTATTTATTGTTATGATTTTAGAGTTTTTTAAAAAAATACTGGTAGCCAGATTTTGTTCATTTTCATGGTTTCTTCCTTTCTGTTGCAATTGTCCACATTGTTGTTGTTGTTGTTGTTGTTGTTGTACTCTACTACTACTACTACTACTACTTGTTGTTGTTTTTGATAGGTTTCTTTCTCATTCTCATAATCAGAATTTCGCCAATCACCACAGATTTATTATGCAAGCTCTGTTTTGCCATTATCTTCCAAAATTTGCTGCCTTTTGTGTGCCTTACACATTTTTTGCTCTATATAAAATCATATTGAAAGAACTCCTGTAAAATGTCACTAGCAAGCCATTCATATCTGCATTTTGATCTTCAATTCATTCTTTCTCTCTTTTATGCTTGCAGCTCATTCTTTTCACCTTTCTTTTATGGTCTCTTGCCTTGCAGACAAATTAATTTTCTTATCCTGAATTATATATTTTATTCCTTTCTAATTATGCTAGATTTTTTGGGCTGGCAGATCTAATCATGTATATCCAAACAACATTTGATTTTATGTTGTTCAGGCAACATCCACTCTCTTCCTTGCCAAAAGCATATGCATTGATGAGTTTTCACAAAAATAATTCCTGATAGTTTACCATCCCAATCTGTCTCTTACCTGAGCTTTGTAATCTATACAGTTTGGAGGAATTTTGATCTCTTATGTGAATTGCAAAGAAAACATAAAGGGGGAGATGCTTAGGTTTGCCAGTGTGAGATCTATAAGACACACACACACATACACACACACACACACACAATCCTCATTGAAGCCTGTATACTCCTGAGTCCAGGGAAAATTTCACAAAGATAATATTTTAATAGGAAGCAATAGAATCATAGAATCATAGAGTTGGAAGAGACCTCATGGGCCATCCAGTCCAACCCCTTGCCAAGAAGCAGGAAAAATGCAAGTGTTGAAAATGCAAGAACAATACAAGTTATTAATCATTAATCTTTCAAAATCAAAATCAAAATAAATTTAACTTCACTGTTTATTATTGCCTGAGGTTCAAACAAGATGCCAGTTTCTTTATGAAGGAGACAGAGCAAGGTTTGGAGCATCAATGCTCATGTGTTCTTATATTCTATTTGCCCCTCTCTCTTCTATATCTTGCTTACCATGCCATATAAAAAGCTTGGCTCGGATAGATTTGAGTATACTTTGAGGAATGTTGAGGGCAAAGAAACATTCATCACCACAACTACATCTTCTCAGGATCATCTGTCACATTTTATTTATGTGGTGCACACAGCCGTTTCAAATCTGGTTCCAGGGAAAGATGGTATAGGAACTCCAAAAAGCATGCAGTGATGCAGTGGGAAAACACTTTGACAACAGAGGCAGCTCTCTCCACCATGCCTTGCTTCTGGTCCAGCTTACCTCGTATCTCCCTCTATGATCCACCTCAGAGGTTAAGATAATTGGGGGAGGCTGTGTTGTCGGTCTCACCTCCTTCACAGGTGTGGTTGGTGGGGACGAGAGGCAGGACCTTCTCAGCGGTGGCCCCTCGGCTATCAAACTCCCTCTCCAGTGAAATCAAATGAGCTCCCTCCCTCCTGACCCTCAGGAAAAAACTAAAAACATGGCTATAGGATCAAGCCTTTGGCCAGTAGCATTTGGACAGTGCAATAAGTGATTACGAAATAATACAATGACAAATGGAACAGCCCTGGATTATTATTTGGATTACGGGATTTTAATGATGTTTTAATTTTTGATGTTTTTAATGGCTTGGATTTTAATGTACCGGTATTGGTTTATTTTATTGATAGGTATTATTATTATTGTTATTATTATTATAGTTCGACTTCCTATACCGCTCTATCCAAAAGGCTCAGAGCGGTTCACAGTCTAAGCATAAAATACAGCAGTGCACAGACAAAACAATACAACACAAAAGGAGGGTCCTACAACTAAGAAAGGGGAGGGAAGTCAGACTCAGGACCACAGGGTCCATGAGCTACCCAAGGTCTAGCCAGCAGTGGCTCGACCATCGAACGAGGGGAGCCTAGGAGGGCCCCACAAGTATCTGTGTGGCATTGAATTGTTGCCTTTTGTAAGGTTGCGCTGAGTCCTCTTTTGGGGTGAGAAGAGAGGGGTACAATAAAGAGGGGCATTAAATAAATAAATAAGTTATGAGTAATGCAATGTGAGGTACAGGACTATCCACAGTGGCACCTGGTCAAGTTTCAGTTCCTGTAGTCTGAGGATAAGGACAAGTTGTTTGGTTGAGTCTGGCAAAACATTCCTATGCATGATCCTTGTTTTTTGTTAGGAAAACATGCTCCAAATGTTTCTGAAGAAACGTATCATAGTTACCAGCTTGGATGTAATTCTCCTTCTGGACAAAACCATTGAGAACAGTGGTAGGCAATTCCAATCACTGTTAGACAAAATTGATTTTTAACCTCAGCCTACTAAAGGATTCCTTCCAGATGGCCTATATGCACAAAAGAAGTAGAAGTAGTGTGATTCTGAACTTAGTGCAATGCTGTACTGCTATATCCTTCTCGGTCCTTTTTTACAATTTTAGTTTGAACAGTCGTTCTTCTCTAACTTAGTTTGTCATTTCCAGACATTATTTCTTAAATCCTTGGCAGTCACACTTTGAAGTTCTGCAGGAGATTATTACTTTCTCCCCTGTTATTTAACATTGCTGGAGTCAGGGGAACAGCCTTGAAATGGCTGTTGTCCTTTCTCCACAACCGGGGACAGCGAGTGGAAAGGGGAGGTATGGTTTCCGAGAGGGCTCCACTTACTTGTGGGGTCCTTCAAGGTGCCATTCTCTCCCCTTTATTATTTAACATTTATATGCAATCACTTGCTGGTCTGGTCCGAAGCTTTGGGCTGGAATGTTATCAGTATGCTGATGACACCCAGCTCGTTTTGAAAATGGAAGGCCGATCGGACTCGATACCCTCTTGTTTCCAACAGTGCCTTGAAGCCGTTACTGGTTGGCTGCGGGCCAGTAGATTGAGAGTGAATCCAGCAAAGATGGAGATACTGTGGCTGGGCCGCCCAGTGGGTGGGGAGGTCCGACTGCCTAGCTTGGATGGTGAGGCATTATGCCCGACATCCTCAGTAAAGAGCCTTGGGGTCGTCTTAGACCCGTTGCTGTTGATGGAAGCCCAGGTCTCCACCATCAGCAAAACCGCTTTCTTCCATCTGCAGCAAGCTAGGCGTCTGGCCCCCTACTTATCCAGAGATGACCTGGCTGCGGTGCTCCAAGCCACGGTCATCTCAAGACTGGACTACTGTAACGGCCTTTACATTGGCCTGCCCTTGTCAGCAATCCAGAAATTAAAGCTCGTCCAGAATGCCGCTGCCCGACTTCTCACTGGGACCCCAGTGAGATGTCACATAACACCTATTCTACAGCAGCTCCAATGGGTTCTGGTCGAGCACCGGATCACCTTCAAGGTGATGGTATCAACCTTCAAGGCCTTGCATGGTCTGGGGCCGCTGTATCTGAGGGGCTGTCTCTTCCCCTACCAACCTCAGAGGTTACTTCAATCCAAACAAATGAATCTCCTGGAAGTGCCAAATTTTAAAGCAATTCCCCTCACATCAACCTGGTGCAGAGCCTTTTCTGTAGTAGCGCCGTCAATCTGGAAAACCCGTCCAAGTGATGTGCTGGCCTTGCATGATCTATTCTCTTTCCTCAAGGCCTGCAAGACCCACATTTTCTGGCTAGGCTTTAAATGCTAATCTGGAAAATCTTTATTGGTCTAGTTTAATATGTTGTTTTTATTCCTGTGATGCTTTTATATGTTTGTTAGCCGCTCCGAGCCCTCGGGGAGTGGCAGGGTACAAGTCCAAATAATAAATAAATAAATAACATCTGGAACTATTTAATTTGTGGTGTCACCACTATGGAAATAATACTGAACTTGATCTCTAATGTTCCCTTGATTCTGGGGAAAGCTTTGGCTCTCTTGAACCAGGACTTGAGCTTGGTAACAGGCTCGATGGTTTCTAACAAATTGAGACGGACTCCATGTAAAGTGGAAAGTACTGAGTGCTAACAAATCTTAAAGAAACTGAACCCCATTCTCACATTCTAAGTGGGGGGCTTCATAATACATCAGGTTTGCATTTTGAGGGTCCTTAGATACCCAGCAGATGTCAAGTCCATACAACATTTTCTCAAGCTTTCAATAGCCTTTTTTATCTCTGTTCATTGATGTAAGATAACAATAGGAGGAAAAGCTTACAGGATAGCAGGGGCATACTTAAAGGCCAGGTGCAGATATGAGCATGACATTTCCCTATTCTTTCCCTTCAAAGAGCATTAGAAGATCTCATCCTGGGAAATCAGCCTTTGCCTAAACCTCTGGCAGTTTGAATCTAAAAAGTAAGCAATGGCCAATGGTTATAATTCTGTAATAGCTGCTGGCTGCTTCTGTACTTCCTCCGAAACATTCAGTTCTTGGCAGTGCCTGAGATAAGGAATCTGAGGTCGATGAACCATTGGTCTGAATTGCTATGGCAAATCCCAATCACTAATTAAATGATTAACGTGCATCCAGTTCCAGATGAGCTATCCACTCTCAGTGCATTCTTGGGCAACAAATTGGGCTCAGAACTGCACTCAGAACAAAACATCTTTGGGCAAGAGACAACAAAGAAGAATGCTAGATATTTATTTATTTATTTACGACATTTATATGCTGCCCTTCTTACCCCAAGGGGGTCTCAGAGCAGCTTACAAGTAAAATGTAAATACAATACATTATATTATTGCCATAGCACAATATTAATATTATATCTTACATTGTACTATAACATTATACCATAATATTATTAGTAATATTACATGTAATATAAAATATATAATTATAATATCATATTATAATTAGTAGTATTATATTGTATTACATTATAATATTATCAATATTATATGCATATACAATACATTATATTATATTATAAGCACAGTGCAGGAGGCAAGATGGAGCCACCTTCCTGGCCCCTCTCTTCACTCTTCAGATACCCATAGTTCTGCCTTCTCCTTGCTTTGCTTTTGTCAAAAGATTATCACAGAGTAATAGCTAATGCAGAGCCAGCATGGGGTAGTGGTTTCAGTATTGGACTAAGACACTGTGTTTGGATCCCCACTTGGCCATGAGAAAACACTAGTGATCTTGCATGAGACACACTCTCTTTGCCTTGGAGGAAGGCAAGGGCAACCACCCTCTAAACCAGGGGCGGGCAAACTGCGGCCCGGGGGCCGGATGCGGCCCTTTGGCTGATTCTATCCGGCCCGCCTAAGGGCCCCTGGCTTGCTTCCCCTGCCTGGCCTCTGCATAAAAATCTCCAGAGAAGGGGACTATAAGGAAGCATTATTTTATTTTAGTGGTTTTTATTATTATTGTATAATAATTTTATAACAATAAAATAATATAATAAATAATATAATATAATGTTATATGATATATTATAATTTCAATATATTATGCTTATATATATACTATAATATAATAATTATATTAATACTAATAATATATGAATATTTCTTGATATATTAATATGTTAATATTAATGATGTGTAATATATAGTAAATATAGTAAGTGAATAAATAAATAAATTATGTAGATTAGCATGTAGTTCCGCCTTTAGGTGCGGCCCTCCATAATATTTTTTGGCTCTCGTGTGGCCCCTTGGAAAAAATAGTTGCCCACCCCTGCTCTAAACAAACTCTACCAACAAACCCCCATGAAAGGTTTGGCTTAGAGTTGCCATAAGTACCGGGAATGTGGCGCAGCTGGCTAAGTGACATCTGCTTAAGATCTCTCTGACCAGTAGGTCATGAGTTCGAGACCTGCCCAGGTCGAGATGGGTGCTTGACCTTTAAGTGTAGCCTGCTGTCGACCTTTGCAGCCTGAAAGACAGTTGCATCTGTCAAGTAGGAGATAAAGGTACCACATTAAGTGGGGAGGCAAATTTTGACTGAATTATGAGGCCATTAAAAAAGAACTCCAGGAACGCTGAGGAATGTGGAAGGAACAACAAGGGATGCTGGGAACGCTGAGAGATGAGGAGTGTGTCAGCTCCCCCTGGTGGCCAGAGTTTGCCTCTGTTCAACTATATGTGTGTATGTGAAAAACGGCAGGGATTGTCTGCTAAGTATGTGTACCTGTAATTCGCTCTGAGTCCCCTTCAGGGTGAGAAGAGCGGAATATAAATAAAGTAAATAAATAAATAAATAAGTCAGAAATGAGTTCAAAGCATATAGCAGCAGTTGTGAATGTTGTGGCTGATTTAAGTTATAGGAAAATGAAACCCTTCCCCTGCAAGATTTTGTTCTCAGATCGCTGTGCATTTCTATGAGTGTTTTGTGGAAGGCTGAGAAATTGGTTTCCATGTGCGAGGATACAAAGACTGGTTTTATGATGGCGGTGTTACCTTACAAAGTTCAATTCTTAGCACTCCTTTTCAAAGCATTCTTCGCTCATTCCTTCATTCTTTCATTCATTCATTCATTCATCTAAAGAGCATTATATCCCTCATTTGTAAATTGGGCATTCAAAGCACTGGTTTTGACATTCAAAATCTCAAAGTGCTTAAGCCAAGAATATTTGAAAGACTTATTCCTTCCATAATGTGAGATGCTCACTCAGTAAAGCACTAGGCTCATGTCTGCCACTCTCAGGTGCTAAGTTGGTTGTGAAAGTTACAGTGCGCAGGCTGACTGGAGAGTTCTATAGGTTGCGATGCAAGCTGTTTTTATAAGAACGGATCTGGTGTGTGGTTGACTGTAAAGGAAAATTCACAGTTGCTGCTTTAAATGGTCAGAGTACCTCCAATGCAAATTACAAGAGCCTGCAATTTCTCTTGCCTCAGTCCTTTGCAATGGAGAGGAATAACATGATAGTTTCTACCTTGTGGAATAGGAGCATGTTAGTATGAATGGACCTTCAAACAAAGTGTTGTGGGGAGTGCTAAACTTAGCAAAGGAAGCCTTCTACTATAATAAATAAAATGGTTATTTATATCCTGCACTATCTCCCGGAGGGGACTCAGGGCGGTTTCCAACAAAAACTGACAAACATTCAATGCTGTAATTAACTAAACAAAAACAAATAGACAACCCAACCAAAACCCAGAAATAAGTCCACATCTATAACAAAATAATAACAGATTATAACAACCATCTACCATTACACATCTGACATTAAAACTAAACACAAATCTTTTTTTAAAAAAAATAAATCTTTATTAGGTTTTCACAGATTGACAATAATAATAAAAAAGAAGTATGAAGAATAGAGTGAAATAAAAGATGGCGGGGACCAAGAAAAAGGGTCCCCTAGAAAAGCATCTGGTGGTACCGAGTGACCACCTTCAAATAGTAAGAGTAGTGGGAAAAGATGAAAAATACAATAGCAGTGCTCATGGAAACAGAAATAGCAGATTGGAGATATGACAAGATTTTTGTCTTAAATTAGCAAATGATGTTCTTCCAAGTACATTCATTTTTCACATCTCTGTTTTCCCGACCCTTCCATCTCCGACCTATAATTAAAGAATATTTCACATGTTTAACTTTACCAATACCCCTTTATCTTAACCCAGGCCTACATCTCTATGTCAACTTTACATTCATTTCTACAGTATTCTCGGAGGAGCGACCAGTCCCATTTTTCTGTGTATTTTTGTCGGTATTCCTTTCTCTCAGTGCCTCCGTTAATTTTTCCATAAGACTAATGTCCAATAGTTTTTGTCTCCATTCTTCCCTTGTGGGGATCGTCTCTGACCTCCATTGAGTGGCAAAGAGGGTCTTGGCTGCTGTTATTGCCAGTGTAAATATTCTACTTTCACTTCTATTGAGTTCATTCTCTGTGATCCCTAACAGGAATTTTTCTGGTCTTTTTCTTATCTTTTTTTGGAGAAGTTTCTCTACCTCTCTATGGACCATACACCAATATTTTTTAGCTTTGGGGCAAAACCAGAGCATGTGAAAGAATGTGCCGCTACGGTTATTACAAATCCAGCAATTTGGTTTTGTTTTTTTATATATTTTAGCTAATTTTACCGGGGTAAGATACCATCTATATAGTATCTTAATCCAATTTTCTCTATATTTATAGCATAAGGAGATATTTACATTTTTTTTCCAAATTGTTTTCCAGGTCTCTGGATTTATTCTGTAGCCGATGTTTCTTGACCACTCTTTCACATGTACTCCGTTACATTCGTTTCCATTACCCATTTTTAATAAGATTTTATATATTCTGGCCATCGATTTGGCCTCTTTACCCATGATCGCTTCCTCTAACTCCGTCTCTTTACCTTCCCACCCCCTTTTTGCATCTTCTTTCGCTCTTTCCCTTAACTGAAAGTATGGAAACCAGCCCATGTCGTATCCCTCTCCCTTCAGCTGAGTTCTGGTCTTCACGGTCCAGTCTGATCCATCTATTTCCAGTAAATCCTTATATTTTATCCATCTGTCGTTTTCTAATTGTCTTATTTGGTGTGCTTCATTTGGGGACACCCAAAGGGGTATCTTTTCACTCATTTGTTTCTTATATTTCTCCCATACTTTTAACAACGGCTTCCTTATAAAATGGTCGTTTACTTTTCTATCCGCTTTTGTCTTTCCGTACCAGAGGTAGCCGTGGAGACCAAACTTCAGCCCATATCCTTCAATACTTAAGATCCTCTCCCCCACCAATCCACACCAATTCCTCAGCCAATTAAGACAGCTGGCCTCGAAGTAAAGTCTCAGATTCGGCACTCCCAATCCTCCTCCATCTTTCGAGGCCTGCAGCACTTTCATTCTGACTCTTGGTTTTTTCCCCGCCCAGATAAATTTGGAAAGATCTTTGTTCCAAGTGTCAAAATGAGAAATTTTGGGGACTACCGGAATTGTCGTGAAGAGGAAGATCATTCTCGGTAATACATTCATTTTAACAGTGGCGATTTTACCCAGGAAGGACAGGTTAAGTCTGGACCATCTCTGTATATCTTTCTTAATTTCCATCCACTTCGTTTTATAATTGTTTTTAAAGATCTGTGAATTCTTTGGAGTTATCGTCACCCCCAGGTATTTGACTTTATTAGTAATTTTCATCTCTATCATTTCTTGTAAACACAAATCTAACCAGATTTAAAACACATTAAAATTATTAGAAAATTTTAAGCAGCCAACAGAGCCAGGGTGCAATGCTATCTCCAATCTCTGATAACTATGCATAGTATTCTAATCCTCCTCCTCTCTATACACTAGAAAACATAAATGCATTTTAGCTGCATTTTAAAGGAGAGTAGGGAGAGGGCATTTTTCTTTCTTTAGATCAGTGGTTCTCAACCTATGGGTCCCCAGATGTTTTGGCCTACAACTCCCAGAAATCCTAGCTAGTTTACCAGCTGTTAAGATTTCTGGGAGTTGAAGGCTAAAACATCTGGGGATGTACCCACAGGTTGAAAACCACTGCTCTAGGGAGAGAGTTCCAGAGGCAGGGGGCAATCACGAAGAAGGCACATTGGCTGCACTTGAGACTGGGATGGGACCAAGAGCAGGTCCTCCTCTGCTGACCGTAGAGCCTGAGCACATCTGTATGTGGAGATGTGGTTTGCCAAATAGTCTGGGCCTGAATCATTCAGGGCTTTAAAGGTAATAACCAGCACTTTGTACTTAGCCTGGAATCAGACTGGTATCCAGTTGAGCTAGTTCTCTCCCTTTATGGCCCTCCAGTTAGTAATCTGGCTTCCCATCTCTGGACCAGTTGAAGCTTCTGAACTGTCTTCAAAGGCAGCCCCACATAGAGAGCATTACAGAAGTCCAAATGGGATGTAACTAAGGCATGGACCACCATGGCCAGTTCTGGCGTCTCAAGGTACGGGTGCACCTGGCACATAAGTTTTAATTGTGCGAAGGCACTCCTGGCTACCACTGACACCTGAGGTTCTAGGGTCAGTGATAAATCCAGGATCGTCCCCAAGCTGTGAACCTGTATCTTCAGGGGGAGTGTGACCCCATTCAACTTAGGCAATTTCACTATACCCTAATCTGCCTTCTGACTGACCAGGGGTTCCTGTGTCTTGTCTGGATTTAATCTCAACTTGTTAGCCCTCATCCAGTCCACGACTAATGACAGGCACCAGTTCAGGACCAGGATGGCATCCTTGGCACTAGGTGGAAAGGAGTAATAGAGTTGGGTGTCATCTGCATATATTTGACACCAAATGCCAAAACTCCGGATGATCTCACTCAGTGATTTCATGCAGATGAGGTTCTACATGAGGGTTCTATTGAAGGTTCCAACCAAGGAACCATTAACTAGTCATGATGCGTTCTGTAATAAGCCATCTTCTCTCATGCTCAATTTTTCACCGGCTTCCCTAACTGGCAAACAGTATTCAGTGGCTCCATCTAGACTGCACTATATGGTCAGTTTAGACTCATATAATGCAGCTGCATTACATTACATGAGTCTGCTCTAACCATATAATGCAATTTCAAATTGCATTGTATGACACTGTAGATAGCAGGCCTGTTTGATCAAGGAAAAAATGGTTCAAAACCCGTTTCAGATGTAGGGGGCACTGATGATTCGAATTGCAAATGATTTCCAAAATTTTCCAAAAAAATGTTTCAAAATTGCCAAAATTTCAGAAATTTCGGAATCGCTTCATTAATGGCGTCTGCGATTGTGCAATGCGTGAAACCCTGCAAACAGGACAGGCAAAACTTTGGGGGATTCCCTTTCCCTCATTTTTAGACTGCTACTGACAAAACTTGCCACCGTTGTAGAAAATATTCTCATCTGTCAGCATACTAACTTTCAACGTGTTTAGATCTCTGAGTCCTTGACAATTTTTAAAGTAATTTCAGTAATCTAATAAGGAATATTACAAGAAGAAGAAATGTGCTGCCTCCAGGATTCTTTGGGAAAATTTAAATCTATCTCTGTTTTGCATATTTGTCTAGGGATTAGTTGATTCCTAGTTCCCCAAAGTATCACGTGTAACCCAAAGGAGAGGAAAGGATTGGATTAGTTGATTCCTAGTTTCCCAGTTTGTATGCGGATCTCCTTCTCTCCCACGTCAGACCTGGGGCGAGAACCGTGTTTAACCAAGTTTGGACGCAACTCTCGCCCCAGGTCTGATGTGGTGCCAGAGAAGTGAGTTACTCCATCCATCCAAACTGGGTTAAACATGGCTCTCACCCCAGGTCTGACGCGGGAGAGCAGTGTTTAACCCAGTTTGGATGCGGATGTCCTTCTCTTCCGTGCCAGACCTGGGGCGAGAGTTTGGTGAGTTACTGACGTGGGGGGGGACACACATCCGCATCCAAACTGGGTTAAACACAGCTCTTGCCCCAGGTCTGATGTGGGAGAGAAGGACATCCACATCCAAGCTGGGTTAAACACGGCTCCCACCCCAGGTGTGACGCGGGAAAGCCGTGTTTAACCCAGTTTGGATGCGGATGTCCTTCTCTTCCATGTCAGACCTGGGGCGAGAGTTTGGTGAGTTACTGACGTGGGGGGGGGGACACACATCTGCATCCAAACTGGGTTAAACATGGCTCTCACCCCAGGTCAGACACGGGAGGGAAAGGAAATGAAGGGAATCCATCCACACTGGTTTGAAAAGCTGAATCATTTACGACTCACTTATGGATTCTGGCGGAAAAAGCTTCAAAGTGGCAAGGATACTCCCGAGTTCCCAAATCACTTCAGAATCACTTCAAAAAGGAATTTGATCTGAATTTATTCTGAATTAAGAAGATTCCAAACAAACCGACCCAGGCCTAGTAAATATGCTGTATGCACGCCACGAAAATTACTCCAGTCCCATTGGGACTGTTCTTAGCTGTTTCTTGGGTTCTTCTTGTTGTTTTACCTCCTTCAGTGTCTTTTAAAATGTTTTCCCTTTCTGCCCTTCTCAGACTGCCCAGTGATCAAGGCGATACTTTCTTCCAGTTTCTTGGTGTCCCTGTTTCCATCACCACTCCGTAAAAGTTTGCTTTCAGATGAAGTAATCCTATATAGACAGTCTTTCCTTGTGGAGACAAAATTTAAGCTGCAGTGAGATGTGAACAATAAATGTGTTGAAATGCTATAAAACGTTTGCTTATTTTTGAAATGTGCCACTTCACGGTTTGATTTGAGTACCTTTCTAGGACAGTTAATTCTCCCCATTAGTGAGTCTGATTTTTGCAGATTTGGCTTCCTCTGATGCCTGTAAAGCTCAGCTCTTTTACCGAAATGTATCATTGTAATGGGTTGACATTCATATTTGTATTCCACTGAGATTCTGTGGTTTTTGGTATTTCCTTTAGGGATTTTCCGCCAACACCCACGTGTCTACAGATTTAAAAAATTCTAACATTATTAAATGATCATTGTGTTCCTTGATTTTGCCATCCTGTCCCATGCCAGCCAGTTAGTTTAAAATGAGATTCTGGCACTTACCGTTTTGCTTCTCAGAATGTTGCCAAGTCATTCATCACAGGATTATTGTTTCTAATGAAAGGAATGGCAAAAAAAATCAGCACCAGGTTGGATTCACTCTGTGACACAACTGGTTTACATTTAGCCCCCCCACCCCACCCCATACGGGGACATTTATTTATTTATTATTTATTAGGTTCAGCTTCATATACCGCTCTCTCTGGCGCCCAGAGCGGTTCACAGAGCTAGTGCAAATAAAACAGGTAAAACACATTAAAATACAATAAAACAGTTAAAACACCCGAGTTAAACAATTTGCCAGCCAATAGCAGTAGTTAGCAATAGCATGCCAACAACGGACCCATAGGTGCCAATAGTGGCAATTGACTATGGGCCGAATGCCTGCCTAAAGAGCCATGTTTTTACTGCTCTGCGGAACGGCAAGAGGGCCCGGATGGCCCGGATCTCTTCAGGGAGGCCGTTCCACAGAGCTGGCGTGGCTGCGGTAAACGCCCTCCGTCGTGTGGTAGCCAATCTACATGAGAGAAGCCTCCCACAAAGATGGTATTATCTTTATTTTTCCGTGTCAGGAGTGACTTGAGAAACTACAAATTGCTTCTGGTGTGAGAGAATTGGCCATTTGCAAGGACATTGCCCAGGGGACACATGGATGTTTTGATGTTTTACCAATGGGTTAAACCCTTGTGCTGGCAGGACTGAAGACCACTGACGGGTTAGAGGTTCGAATCTAGGGAAAGCACAGATGAGCTCCTTCTGTCAGCTCCAGCTCCCCGTGTGGGGACATGAGAGAAGCCTCCCACAAGGATAGTAAAACATCCTTGATTTTGAGGCACACATAGCAAAGAATATTAAAAAAACAACAAAAACTTCTTTAAGTACATCAGAAGCAGGAACCCAACTAGAAAAGCAGTTGGGCCACTCGACGACAATGGTCAGAAAGGGAAAATCAGCGAAGACAAGGAGATTGCTGAGCGGCTAAATGACTTCTTTGCCTCCGTTTTCACACAGGAAAACAGACAACATATGCCTGCAGCTGAGTCAGTTTTTTCAGGGAGGGAATTAAATGAATTAAACCAGATAGAGATAAACAAGGAAGATGTTCTCACATGCCTTACTAAACTAAATGTCAACAAATCGCCAGGGCCAGATGGCATCCACCCCAGAGTTGTTAAGGAACTCAAGTGTGAAATTGCTGAAATTCTAGCCAAAATATATAACCTTTCTCTAAGATCAGGCACTGTACCCGAGGACTGGAGGGAGGCAAATGTAACTCCGATCTTCAAGAAAGGATCCAGGGGTGATCCAGGAAATTATAGGCCAGTTAGTCTAACCTCAGTTCCAGGCAAAGTGATGGAAACCATTATTAAAGAAAAAATTACTAAGCACATAGAAGAACAGGCATTGCTGAAGGAAAATCAACATGGTTTCTGCAAAGGCAAATCATGTCTTACTAACTTGTTAGAATTCTTTGAGGGTGTAAATAAACACATAGATAAAGGGGACCCAATTGATATTGTTTACCTTGACTTTCAAAAGGCTTTTGACAAAGTCCCTCACCAAAGGCTCCTAAATAAGCTCTTCAGCCATGGAATCAGGGGACAGGTCTTGTCCTGGATTGGAACCTGGCTAAACTGTAGGAAACAAAGGGTGGTAATAAACGGACATTTCTCTGGGTGGAAAGAGGTGAGAAGTGGCGTACCCCAAGGTTCAGTTTTGGGTCCGTTACTTTTTAATTTATTCATTAATGATCTGGATGTAGGAGTGAATTCTGAGGTAGCAAAGTTTGCAGACGACACTAAATTGTTCAGGGTAGTTAAAAATGAAACTGATTGTAAAGAGCTCCAGAAAGATCTCTCGAAATTGAGTGAATGGGCAACAAAGTGGCAAATGCATTTTAACCTAAACAAGTGTAAAGTCATGCACATCGGGGCAAAGAACCCCAACTACACCTACAAATTGATGGGGTCAAAGCTTTCCGAGACAAACCAGGAAAGGGATCTTGGGGTCTTGGTGGACAGCTCAATGAAGATGTCAACCCAGTGCGCAGCAGCAGTGAAAAAAGCAAATTCTATGCTAGGCATGATCAGAAAGGGAATCGAAAATAGGTCAGCAAATGTTGTATTACCTCTCTACAAATCGATGGTAAGGCCACATATGGAGTACTGTGTACAATTCTGGTCTCCGCACCTTAAGAAGGATATAACGGAACTGGAAAAGGTACAGAAAAGGGCAACAAGAATGATCCAAGGGATGGAGCAGCTCCCTTATGAAACCAGGTTGCAACGCCTTGATCTTTTCAGCCTTGAAAGACGGCGTTTAAGAGGTGACTTGATCGAAGTGTATAAAATCATGCATGGGATAGAAAAGGTGAATAAAGAAAAACTGTTTTCTTTGTCACAAAACACTAGAACTAGAGGGGACTCCCGGAAGCTCCAAGGTAGGAAAATTAGGACTAATAAAGGGAAATATTTCTTCACCCAGAGGGTCATTGGGTTATGGAACTCACTTCCAGAAGAGGTTGTGACAGCTGTCAGCCTGGACAACTTCAAGGCAGGATTAGACAGATTCATGGATACCAAGTGTATCGGTAGTTACTGAAAAGGACATTCAAGTGCCACCTCGGAGTTGGTTGAGGTAGGCAGGATTTCCCTGGGTACTGGTTGTGGGGGGTCGGGAGCAGGTCAGGGTTTTGCCCTCCCTTCTGCTCGAGATCCCCGTGTACAACTGGTGGGCCACTGTGTGATACAGAATGCTGGACTAGATGGGCTGAGGTCCGATTCAGCATGGCTCTTCTTATGTTCTTATGTTCTTATGTTCAAAGCATCTTGAGTGTCCTCTGGGCAATGTCCTTGCAAACGGCCAATTCTCTCACACCAGAAGCAACTTGCAGTTTCTCAAGTCACTCCTGACATGAAAAAAACAACAACAAACCATCCTTGTGGAAGGCTTCTCTCATGTCCCCACATGGGGTGCTGGAGCTGACAGAGGCAGCTCTTCATCTCCCTGGATTCGAACCTCTGACCTGTCGGTCTTCAGTTCTGCCGGCACAAGGGTTTAACGAATTACGCCACCCGGGGCTCCACTTTTAGGTGACAATTCATCACAGTTTCTGATGGCTGCCTGACTTAATGCAACCCCCCCCCCCCCCCGAAAACCAATGTTTCATTCCTGAGAGTCATGGGTTTACTTTCTTGCCTTCTCTCAATTAAATGCCAGGGTCGTACGACTGAAGATCAAAACAAAGGCTCCTTTCTTTCAACTCCAGGCAGGATAGATGCCTTCCTACAAACTGAGATCCTTGCTTTCATCTCAATGTTATGACTTTCCAGCATTGGCTTTGAAGACCTCAGCAGATGAAAGCTCTTTGGGGTGCCGATGGGGGGAAATGTGGTGCCATTAGGCAGCTGTTTTATTTTGGTCGGCTTTGTTTGGATGGTAGGTATCTTCTGGCAACTGGCCAAAAAAATCTAGATGGCATGAGCAACTGAAAATATCAAGTTTTCATGTAGGCTGTTCTTATTTCCAAAGTTGGAAACCTGTATTTATTGCTTATGTTAATTCCTGCATATCTAGGAGCCTTTTCAAGGTGAAATTGAATAGTGGAATAATAGCTGTTTCTCTCCTACCACCTCCATACAGTGTGAGGATTGAGATGACTTGATGATCATCCCACCTCCACTTCCTTTCCTCATCTGCTTTTTTGTTGTTGTTGCTAACATCTTTCCTGAATAAGATGCCTGCTAAATCACTAAAGTTTGTACATTTTTGGGAAATGCCTTTATGGTTGCCCACAATATACATTCTGGGATTTGTCTCAAGGCCAATAGGATAATCCCTGTGTTTTGTATTTTGTCTGCAAAGAAAGACACAACTTAAGCAGTCTCCTCTCCACTCGAATCAGAATGTAATGGCAATGAAGACATTTCTCAGAGAAGGGGGGAAAAACTAAGGCCATGACATGCTCGGATTACCCATAAGGCCAACGAGGCCATGGCCTAGGGGCGCAAGCTGGGGGGGGGGGGGCGCAGATCACGGACTAAAAAACCCAAAACTGCTCGGTGCCCCTCTTTCCCCCTTTCTCATGCCCCTTCTCTCTCCTTCTCCCGGCAAAGTCTCTGCTCTGTCCCCTCAGTCTCTCTCTCTCACACACACACACTCTCTCTCCCTCTTGCGTGCGCTCTCTCTCTCATGCGCGTGCTCTCTCTCTCTTTCTCACGCTCTCTCTTGCACACTCTCTCTCTCTCTCTCGCACGCTCTCTCTCTCTCTCTCTCTCTCTCTCGTGCGCCTTTGGAGCGAGTTTGCACCCGCTGTGCTCTCCCCAAGCCTCCCGACTCCTGAGGAGACCTTCAGAGCACAGCAGAGCTTTCCAGCCGGTGGGAATGGGGACCTTGGAGGTGGCGGGAGGTTGGCTTAAAGGGGGCGTAATTCAGAACTGTGGCCTAGGGTGCAAAAAAGTGTTAATCCGGGCCTGGCCGTGAGGAAATGTAACCTTTACAATCTGTTGTTGTTGTTGTTGTTGTTGCCTTGTCCATTCAAGTTATTTCTTATTGTGATTCTAAGGGAATGCCAGAATGTGGTTTTCTTGGCAAGGTTTGTTCAGAGAGGCTTTGTCTTCCTTTGTGTAACTTACTCAAGGCCACCCTATGGGTTTCCCTGGACAAGCGGGAATCTAAATCCCAGTTTACCTGTGTCATAGTCCAATGCTCAAACCACTGCATCAAACTGAATTGTTGTTGCCGTGTACCTTCAAGTTGTTTCCAATTTATGGTAACTCAAGCTGAACCTGTCATAGAGTTTTCTTGGCAAAAATTGTTCAGAGGGGATTTCCTGTGAGGCTGAGAGTGTGTGACTTACACAAGGATATTCCATGGCTGAGTGGGGATTCAAAAGCTGGCTTCCCAGTGTCTTTGTCGTGTGCTCCAACTGCTAGGCTAGAATCATAGAGTTGGAAGAGATCTCATGGGCCATCCAGTCCAAGCGCCTGCCAAGAAGGGAGTTGTACATCCCCACGTTGGCTTGTTGCCGTTGTGTACCTTCAAGTTGTTTGTGACTTATTGCAACCCTATCACTGGGTTTTCTAGAACTGAGATGTGTGCCTTGCCCAAGGTCACTCAGTTGGTCTTCATGGTTGGGTGAGGATTTGAACTGTCCACTGGGCCATGTTGGCTCAAGGAGAGAAGCTTCAAGAGGAAGTACAGGGGGATAATGTCATCTTGCATCAAGAGGGAGGGTTCGTTCCCAACATCTGTTGCTAATGAGTTCTAGCCTATCTTCTGTGTCCCCTTCTCCCCCCAAATCTTAATTCCATCACTGAAGTCTGTGCTACTATAGCTAGCAAGCAAGCCTTGGTGAGCTCCATAGGAGTCCAGAGGGTCTCCTGGGCAAGCAGATCCTCCTAACCATTCCTTCCTCCTTTTGTTGGAGAAGCAGCTCAGCTTTCTACTTTGGGTTCCCTCTCCTTTCCTCCCCTCCCTCCTTCCCTCCTTCCTCCCCTACCCTTCCTCCCCTCCTTCCTTCCCTCTTCCCTTCCCTCCCTTCCTCTCCTTCCTTTCTTCCTTTCTTCTTCCTCTAGCATTCCCTCCTCCCTCTTTCCCTCATTCCTCCTTCCTTCCTACCTACCTTCCTCCTTCCTTCCACTTCTTCCTTCCTTCTTCCCCCATCCTTCTTTCCTTCTCTTCCTTCCTTTCTTCCTTCCTCATCCCTCCTTCCTTCCTTCCCTCCTTCCTTCTCTCTTTCCTTCCCTTCCTCTCCTTCCCTTCTTCCTTCCTTTCTTCTTACTCTAGCCTTCCTTCCCCCATTTCTTCCTCTTCCTCCTCCCTTCCTTCCCTCCCTCCCTTCCTTCCTCTCCTTCCCTTCTTCCTTCCTTCTTCCTCTAGTCTTCCTTCCTTCCCCTCCTTCCTTGCTCCCTCATTCCTTCCTTCCTACCTACCTTCTTCCTTCCTTCCCCTCCTTCTTTCCTTCCCTCCCCTCCTTCCCTCCCTTCCTCCCCCTCCCTTCCTTCCCTCCCTTTCTTCCTCCCTCCTTCCTTCCCTTCTTCCTTCCTTCTTCCTCCATTCTTTCCTTCCCTTCCCCTTGCTTCCCTCATCCCTCCTCCCCTCCCTCCTTCCTTGTTTCCCTTTCTTTCTCCCTCCCGCCTTCCCTTCCTTCCCTTCCTCCGTCCTTCCCTCCCTGCTTCCCTTCCCTTCCTTCCTTCCTTCCTTCCTTCCTTCGGGGAGAACAATGCGCGCGGGTCTCCACGGAGGGGCGCTGGAGCACGTTTTAATGCAGCAAAAAAAAAAAGGACCGGAGAACCAAATGATGGAGGAGCCCCTTTGGGCTGAAGAAAGAAAGGAGCGAGCGGCGCGTGTGTGTATGTGTATGTGAATGAATGAATGGAAGGAAGGAAGGGAAGAAGGAGAGAGGGAGGGGCAGGAAAGCCCAGGGCGCCCTCAAAGCCTCCGTCCTGACGGGCCCGGGAAATGGGCAGCCCCGTCCTTTCCTTGGCTTGGGATGCAGGCAGGAGGCCGGAGGCGCCCCCGGCTGCTCGGAGGAGGCAACGTCTCTCCTTTCCTCTCTCTGGGGAGGGGTCTCTGGAAGCCCCAGCTCTGGCTCCCTCCCCTTGAGGGCTGGCGCTCCCCCCTCCCTCTCCATCACCTCCTCTTCCTCAGTGCCAAGTTCAGCAAATGCGGATAAAGGAGCCCCGGATCCCCTTTGCCCCGGGGGTCCTTCCACACCGCCTCCCTCCCTCCCTCCCTCTGGAGCCCGCAACGTGCTTGGAATGAGGCTCCACTGCCGGCCTTCCTCTCTCTCTCTCTGGCTCTGCCTCCTCCTCCTTTCCTCCTTTCCTTCCTTCTCGCAGCAGCACACAAATCAGACTTGGGAAAGCAACCCGCCTCCCAAACAGGCAGGCAGGCAGACAGACAGACACACGCCTCTTTCTCGCTCTCTGTCTCTCTCTGATCGTAAACTGCTGGCATGAGACTCGGCTCGGCCCAGCCACGGAGACAAGCCCCCTTCTCGCCGACATCGAGCCTTTGGGGAGGGAGAGGAGGAAGATCAGAGAGAGACTGAGAGAGGAAGAGAGAGGCATTGGCTCCTGCGCGCGTCCCTGCTCGGGGTGCCTTGCCTTCCTTTGTGGGGCGCTTGCTTCCTTCAGCACCAGGCACGGGCGGACAGAGGCGGAGAGAAGCGACCCGAGCTGAGCTGCCTCCTTGCCTCCCTCTCTCCATGGCTTCCTTGTACCAGAGGCTCGGGGGGAAGATCAACACCTCGCGCTCCTTCCCGGCCACCCCCGAGGCCAGCCACCTCCTGGGACCCCCGTGCGGGGAGGAGGACGGAGGAGGGGGCAAAGCCGGCGCCAACAACACCAACGCCGCCAACGCCGCCTTACACCCCGAGAGCCCCGCCAGAGCCCCGCGCTTCCAGTACAACACCCGGAGGAGCGACTGCGAGGAGGAAGATGTAAGCGGCGCCGGGCCTCTCTCTGCCCCCCTTGGCCCTTCCTTCCCCCCTTCCCTTGCGCCTGGGTCCTCCTGCTTCTCCTCTTTCTTTCCCCTTGACTCATCTTCCCCTCTGGAGAAAAAGCCAGGCGTGGGATCATTGAGGAGATGATGCCTCAGACTTGTTGGCCTCTGGGTCTGCCTCTGAGGAAGGGAGACTTCCTCAGCCTGCTTCTCTGAGAAGGAGACTCTGGGAAGGGGGTTGCTCTTTCTCTCCAGACCAGGCATGGGCAAACTTGAGCCCTCCAAGTGTTTTGGGCTTCAACTCCCACCGTCCCTGCTCTCAGGCCCCTTCCTTTTCCCCTTCAGCCTCTTAAGCAGCTTTGCATGGGTAAACTTCGGCCCTCCAAGTGTTTTGGGCTTCAACTCCCACCGTCCCTGCCTTCAGGCCCCTTCTTTTTTCCCCTTCAGTCCCTTAAGCAGCTTTGCATGGGTAAACTTCGGCCCTCAAGGAGTTTTGGACTCCAACTCCCACCATTCCTGGCCTCAAGCCCCTTGCTTTTCCCCCTCAGCCACTTAAGCGGTGTTGCACGGGCAAACTTTGACCCTCCTCCAAGTGTTTTGGATATCAACTCCCACCATTCCTGGCCTCAGGTCCCTTCCTTTTTCCCCTTAGCCTCTTAAGCAGCTTTGAATGGATAAACTTTGACCCTCCAGGTGTTTTGGACTCCAACTCCCACCATTCCCAGCCTCAGGACCTTTCCTTTCCCCCCTCAGTCGTTTAAGTTGTGTTGCATGGATAAACCCTCAGTCATGCTTTGGAATTCAGCTTCTACCATTCCTGGCCTCAGACCCCTTCTCTCCCCCCCCCCGCCTTAGCCTCTTAAACGGCTTTGCATGGGCAAACTTCAGCCCTCTGGGTGTTTTGGACTTCAATTGCCACCATTCCTGGCCTCAGGCCCTTTCTTTTTCCCCCTCAGCTGTATTTTGGACTTCATCTCCCACCATTCCTGGCCCCAGGCCCCTTCTTCCCCCCACCCTCAGCCTCTTAAGCAGCTTTGCATGGTCAAACTTCAGCCCTCTAGGTGTTTTGGACTTCAACTCCCACCTTTCCTTGTCTCCGGTCCCTTCCTTTCCCCCCTCAGCCATGTTTTGGACTTCAACTCCCACCTTTCCTGGCCTCAGGCCCTTTCCTTTTCCCCCTCAGCCATGTTTTGGACTTCAGCTCCCACCTTTCCTGGACTCTGGTCCCTTCCTTTTCCCCCTCAGCAATGTTTTGGACTTCAACCTCCACCTTTCCTGGCCTCAGGCCCTTTTCTTTTTTCCCCTCAGCCATGTTTTGGACTTCAGCTCCCACCATTCCTGGCCTGAGGTTCCTCCCCCCCCCCCCCTCAGGCACTTAAGCAGCTGAGGGGGAAAGGAAAGGACCTGGGGCCAGGAATAGTGGGAACTGAAGTCAAAAACACCTGGAGAGCCAAAGTTTGCCTATGCCTGGTCCAGACTCTTGACCAATCCTGTCTTGCTCCTCCTCCCTTTCAAAGCTGAGTTGTTGTTGTTGTTGTTGTTGTTGTTATATCTTCTGTGTCCTTTGCCCCTCTCTTTCCTCTGATGTGAAGACCTCCGGGTGCCTTTGCTCTCCACCTCCAGTCTCAGGACTCTGGTTGGAAGACATGTCACTTTTTCCATCGCAAAGCACAGGAGCCCCTTGGCTCATCATGTGTCCACCTCCAACCCCCTTCTACCCTACTGAAAGACCCAGTTAAAGCCCTCCAGACAGATAGCCATTCGGTCTTCTTCAAAACCCTCCAGGGAAGGAGGCTCCATCCTTCTCAGTTTGGGAGTTTATCCCATTGAGTCTGGTTGCAGTTGTTTATGGGGCCTGGGGAAGATCCCTTTTCGTTGAGAAGCACTCACTTAAAAACTCTCCAGAGAAGGAGACTCCATACTTCCCAGTTTGGAAGTTTGTCCCACTGAGTCTGGTTGCAGTTGTTTATAGGGTCTGGGGAAGATCACTTTTCCCTTGGAAGCCCTCCCTCCCTCCCATCCTCGCCCTTTTCTATTTTTATTTAATCGCTCTGTTAAAACACCCAGAAGGTGACAAAAAAGTGTAAATTGGGGCCACTGTGCATTTTTCTTTCTTTCCCTTTCTTCTGCCAGGAGAGACTTCAAAGAGAGTTTTGCATATCGCCTTAGTAACCAGTGACTCATCCAGGGCACTTGTGGGATACTGGGGCTGATGGTGGCTTGCAGGGAGGGAAGGAGTTGACATCCTCTTGGTTTGACCATTTGCCACAAAGGGCAGGAGCATCATGATCCCAGACGATCCCCCAGGGATTGCCGCCTTGAGCCTGGATCCCCTCCTGTTCAAAAAGCACCTGTTGAACTGGTTTGTCCTGTTCAGAAGTCCTTTCCTGGCCTTTCCTTGTATATGTTTGGTTCGCTGTTGGTAAAAAATGTAAGTTATAAAAGTTGGGGAAAGAGAGAGAGAGAGAGAGAGAGAGAGAGAGAGAGAGATCTTAATAGTTCCATGTCTATGGCTGGCACCACACTTTAGAATGAACGCAGTTGGATACAATTTTCTGTCCTAACTTATTGCTATGGAATTCTACCTGTTGTAGTTTACAGCACTTTTGGGCAGAGAAGGCCAACAACCTTGTAAAACTACAACTCCCAGGACCACGTAGCCTTGTGTTATGTCAGTTCAAGTGGTGTCAAATTGCATTCCTTTATATGGTGTAGATCAGGCATGAGCCAGCTACAGCCCTGCAGATGTTTTGGACTTCAACTCCCACCATTCCTAACAGCCTCAGGACCCTTCCTTTTCTCCCTCAGCTGCTTAAGCGGCTGAGGGAGAAAAGGAAGGGTCCTGAGGCTGTTAGGAATGGTGGGAGTTGAAGTCCAAAACATCTGCACGGCTGAAGCTGGCCTATGGTCCTTGTTTCTCCCTAAACCACTTAAGTTTCTGGGGAGTGCTTGGAATAAGAGGTGGGCTTGGGACAGGAAAACAACAATTCCTTTCTGATTCACCTATTTCCGATCCCTGTTAACGGGAGCTCTTAGCAAAGAAGTTGTAGCATTTTCTTTTGTCCCTAATTATTTCGTGGGCGCAAAAACATTTAGTGGGACTTAGTTTGAGGAGTTGGTTCTTCTTCCTGTTCAACAAGAAGAGAAGAAGCAAAATCCTGGAAACGGAAGCTACAGGTTATATTTTAACACCTCCCCAATGCTTCTCGGCATTACTTCGCGAACGAAGATTCTTAGGAAGGACTCATCCCATGCTTTTTACAAGCACGTTGATGACTAAAAAGGCCAATCTGAGATAGGCAAGTTTGGTTGCAGAAAGCACAGCAGAAAGTCTCCTTGGGTGATGTTGTTTCCAAGTTGCGGTTCTTTCTGCGTTGTTGTTTCTCTTCGAGACCCATTCGGCGTGTCTTCTCGAAAGAGGCCACAGCATTGTGGATAGTGCATCTCCATGCCTCCTGATGTGAGGCCAGGGTGGACCATTGTTGGTGATCAATCTGGCCAAGCCTGAGATGTTGTTTCAGGGAGTCCTTATATCTCTTTTTGTGGGTGCCTCTCTTGCACTGACCCGTGGCGAGTTCACCATAGAGTAGTATCGTTGGGAGGCGGTGGTCCTCCATCCTAGAGATGTGCCCTGCCCAGCGCAGCTGTGTTCTCAATAGCATGGCCTCAAATGCACCTCCCCAATGCAGTACACAAATAAAATGAGAGAATTCCCAGATTAAATATATAAAAAATCAGTTATAGGTACCATTGGAATACCTATTGTGTAAAGGGGAATGGTATCAAAGATAAGTATGAAACTAACTTGGTAACCTATAGATCTTTTTTCAAACTAGCAAACAAACAATAATGATATCAATCATCTGATTGTGTTGTCTGTTGTCTCTGTTGTATCCCACCACTGTCCACTAGATGGCAGTGTAATAAAGCAAAGGATTTTTGGAGGGAAACAAGAAAAAAGTATCCTCTCCTTTCTTAATATTCAGCTTGATGCATTGCATTGCTTACATCTCACTCCCCCCTCTGCCCAGCTTTCAATAAGACAGATGTCTCTCTGATAATCTAAAGCATTGAGCAGCAAAACAAATAAGAGAGCGTAACATGTGCAAGTGATTCATGCTGGCATGGGTTGCATCTACCACAGTTAGGAACATTAGGAGTATAGAGGAGAATGTCCCCCGCTTCCTCCCATTCCAGGGGAAGTGAAAAAGGCACAAGGGGAAAAGGCTAATTCAGCCCATTTCTTCCTAGTGCCAGTCTGCTGAATTTGAAGGACATTGTTTTATAGTTTAGAGCAGGCATGGACAAACTTGGGCCCTCCAGTTGTTTTGGACTTCAACTCCCACAATTCCTAACAGCCTACTGACTGTTAGCAGTTGTGGGAGTTAAAGTCCAAAACACCTGGAGGGCCCAAGTTTTCCCAGGCCTGGTTTAGATAGTGTGATAGAAAATGATACTACAGAGATTAAAATATAAATTGTGAAGGGATGATAAAATAAAGGTTATAACTCCCCTTTTGTATTCCCATTGCATCTACGCACACCACTTTAACTGCCATGGCTTGGTGCAATAGAATCCTGGGAGTCACAGTTTGTTAGGCACCAAAACTCTGTAGCCAATAACCTTGTCAAACTACAGCTCCCAGGATTCCATAGCATTGAGCCACGATGACAGTGAAAGTGGTACCAAATGGCTTTAATTCAGCAGTGTAGAGCAGTGGTTCCCAACCACACTCTAGCATTAGTACCAAAAGGGTTACGAAACAGTTTTTGTTCAACTTAAGATTCACTTTGGTTATTTGGGGTGCTGATTAAGAAAATTACATTGGATAGATGACACCAGCTCTAGTTTCTGATAATGCCATCCAGTACAGTGTTCCCTCGCTACTTCGCAGTTTGCTTTTCGCAGACTTACTGTTTTGTGGTTTTTCAATAAATACAATAATGTATATATTTACACTGGATCTGTGCCTCTCCTTGCCACATGAATTTTGTGAGATGACAGCCTGGGAAGCCGCCTCCTGCAGGCACCCTGCTCACTCAGTTCCTCCACCTCGCCTGCTTCCTCCTCCTCTTCCTCACTCTCTCCTGCAGATGGGAGCCCTTCTGGGTTGAAAGTGGGAGAAAGAAAGGAGAAGGAAGGGAAGGAAGGAAGGGAAGGATGATGAACAGGTTTAGAGGGCGAATGATAGGTGGGTCAGGAGGGAGGAAGGGAGAGCTGCATGATGTCTCGAGACCAACCCGGTGCAGGGAAAGAAAGGCAGGAGAGGCATCAGTCTCCCTAAAAAGAAAAGGGTGTCAGGATATACTCAGCAAATGAATACATACCAAAAACAAAAGTAGGACTTAGCGGCTTCTTGAGATGCTACTTGCCAATGTGAGATTTTGTGTGTGTGTGTGTGTGTGTGTGTGTGTGTATACTTCATGGATTTTCACTTTTTGCAGGTGGTCCTGGAACACAACACCCACTAATATTTATTTATTTATTTATTTATCATATTTCTATACCACCCCTCTCAGCCCGAAGGTGACTCGGGGCGGTTTACACAAGGTAGTCTCTGCCCTCCAATCAAAACACAAGCAAAACAAAACCAAACAATAACCATATAACAACAATTAGCAATTAAAACATACAATTGCAGTCTCAGAGTCACATTGAAATCACTTTCCGTCACATCATCGTCATTCCATATATCTAATTAAACCGTTATATCTCATCAGCAAATGCCTGCTCAAACAGCCAGGTCTTGACTTTCTTGCGAAATGTCCGGAGGGAGGGGGCCGATCTGATGTCACTAGGGAGGGCATTCCAAAGCTGAGGAGCCACCACTGAAAAGGCCCTGTCTCCCATCTCCGCCAATCGCGCCTGCGAAGAAGGCGGGATCGAGAGCAGGGCCTCTCCGGATGATCATAAGCATCTCGTTTAAGTGAGGGAACACTGTAGTCACCACCTTCCTGCCCACAGAAAACCATATTTAATAAGCCTTGGCACTACAAAAGAGTTTTGTGAAACCAGTCACTCTAGTTGAAACAGTGTAGCAACGATGAGGTCGCAGGCCACATTTTAGTTCTTGCAGACCACATGTTGGGAACCACTGTATAGAGGCACCCTTGGAAATCAATATTTGGGGGGGGGGGTGGGGGAGAGAGAAGCATCAAGATGTCAAACCCTGATTTAGATAACCAGAAGTTTTGATCAAGTGGGCAAAAGTATTGGAATAAAGTATTGCAATACTTTCTCCCACTGGATCAGAACTTCTGGTTATCTAAATTTATGCGAGAGGGTCAAGGTGAATTTGCAGCAGCGGGAAGGATGTTGAGATGCACACAGGCTGTTCCTCTGCCAAGAGACAGCATTGCAAATCCTGGGTCTTCATTTTTTTTCCTTTCTGCCTTTCTTCTGAAGAGCGCTGCTGTCTTTGAGAGCTGTCTCAGGTGCTGACGCCTTTAAAGCTCCGCCACTCAGCTTTCTTTTCTTGCTGGCAGACTTTTGCATTGAGTTATTTGAAGGGAGCTGGCGGCTTTATTGGCCTTCTGGAGCTTGCTGTCACCTAGAGAAGAGAGCTCAGCTTGTGTGCCAAGACAGGATTTCTGACCTTGGCAACCAGGGGGGGAAAAGGATCACAGGGAAACAAATAATACAGTCTCTCCCTTCCTCCTTCCTTGCAAATGGTGCTTAGAAGTGAGACTGTAGGCAGGACTTCTAAATGTAGGTTTAATATACATTGTTGTAGCTTTCATCTTATAGTCCATTCTGAGGGAAGGTGATGCCCAAGGACAAATGTAGCTAAATGAAATGCAGGGACGTGTGAATTTTGACAGTTTCTGCTGAATCCACTTTGCACAGTCGCTAGCAATCCCGAGTGCTGGAAATTCGGCTAAATCCTACCACAGCTATATGCGATTATGTTTGATAACTGGCTGCTAGATGGGTGATTGCATTATAAACCCTTATCTGGGAGGATTAGGCATCTAATATAAATTTCATATTAAAGGCTAAAACTGAGTAAAGAAGCACTTGGCCTTAATGAGGGCATCCCCATAAAAGTAGCTGAGCATATGGCCTGAAGGTTCAGGCTTCGAAACTTCCAAGTAAAAGATCTCAGGATTGAGATTCAAGGCTGAAACAAAATACTTAGGACACGATAGCATTGAATGCCCATTTCTAAGACAGTGTCCTGCTCATTGAGGTGGGGATGGATCAGTTACTGAGGGTTTTTTTACTCCACCCTCATAAATAATTTGGCTCCACAACCATAGTTTTGGTACAATTGGATACTTCCTTAACAATTGGATACTTCCTTACTTTCGGGCTTCTTATAAGACACTGGTCTTGACCTTCAAGGCCCTTCATGGACAGGGGCCGCTATACCTCAGGGAGTGTCTTTCATCCCTTCATCATAAGAGACCACCGCGACCAGCTCAAGAGAACCTTCTTTACATTCTGGGCCCCAGAGAAGTACGCCTAGCGTCCACAAAGCGTAGGGTCTTCTCCATCTCTGCCCCAATCTTGTGGAACTCTCTACCACCAGAATTAAGAGCCATGCCTGACCTGCGGTCATTTATGCAAACACTCAAGACATGGCTCTTTGGTAAAGCTTTTAATGTGTAACTATTCTAGCTGTAATTTATATTCTGTTTCTTAGTGTGTAAGTCGCTCGGAGCACTCCAGTGGAGGGTGACTCATCAAGTAATAAACTGAATGAATGAATTAATTAATTAATGAACAATAATTAGACTAGACCAGGGGTGCTCACACTTTTTCAGCATGCGAGCTACTTATAAAACAACCAAGTCAAAATGATCTACCTACCCACTACAAAAATGTGAAATATATAACACAATATCTGCTTTGAACTGGGTTTTCTGAGTCCACACTGCCATTATTTTAAGCTGTGTATGTAAGAAATTTTTATATGCAATATTTTAGCTGTTTTAACGGTATTATTAGGTGTTTTTAGTTAGCTGCGCAGTTGGTATGTGTGTGATTTTACCTGTGTTTGTTTGTATCACAATGTGTTGTGAGTCACCCCGAGCCGCACGGGAGTGGCGACAGACAAGTCAAAACAAATAAATAATAAAATAAATATAATCTGATTCAAAGCAGATAACATGGGATTTTATTCAACTCTGTGGAAAGGACCTTCAACAACCCAGGGCTGGCAGCACTTGGGCCGCATTGGGAGCCTGCGGGGCAGGACTGTGCCTTCCTCCCACCCTGCTTGCGATCTACCAGGACGCCCTACGTGATCTACCAATAGATCACGATCTACCTAATGAGCACCCCTGGACTAGACTTTTAAAAGCCTGACTGGCTTGTAGACCTATTAGATCAGTTGTCAGGCATTGAAATGGTGTTGATGATGATTACAATTACACTGGCCAACATTAGGCATGGGCAATCCATGGTTCTAAAGTACTTACAAAACTAGGGGGTGCTGGTACTTTGCTTCTAAAGTGTTTCCAAAGCTGGTGCTTTGCTTCTAAAGTGTTGTTAAAGTTCTGGTGATGAAAATTTCAGAACTCTAACAAAACTTTGAAATTTTCATTATTATTTCGTTATTGGCGATTTTTTATGACAGAACCAATTAGGAACTGCCATTTATGATGAAATTTTGAAAGTTTTGTTAGAGTTCTGAAGTTTTCACCACCAAAACTTTAGAAACACTTTAGAAGCAAAGCACCAGCACCCCCTAGTTTTGTAAGTACTTTAAAACCATTTAGAACCATGGATTACCCATGCCTAGCCAACACACATTTTGGTGCTTCAAATGTTAGCCCTGCTTTTGGGTATATTTGACCTGCTGATTCCAAAATGGCACTATTTACCCCCTATCAGCTCTACTTTTTGAGAGACATAATATGTATATGTCATATACCAGTCTACATCTGCTCACCTATGCTAACCATATCTAAAAAACTAGAGATGATGTGGTCTATCACCACAAATAATTTCAAGAGCAAGCTTAAAAACCAAGATATTTTATTGTCTTATTGATTTATTTATTGAGACCCAGAACAATTCTATTAAGAGGGTTCAAGGTAAGATTACAAAGTGTGATCAACAATAAGACCTCCTTATCCATGGGGGAAACAATCTAACCTGGGATGAGGTTAATTGAAATGGCAGATATGACTGAACAGCCAGTAGGGACCCACTGGTGACACAGTGGGTGAAACCACTGAGCTGCTGAACTTGCTGACAAAAAGGTCAGTGGAGTGAGTGGGGTGAGCTCCTGCTGTTAGCTTCAGCTTCTGCCAACGTAGCAGTTCAAAAACATGCAAATGTGAGTACATCAATAGGTACCACTTGGGCCGGAAGGTAACGGTGCTCCATGCAGTCATGCCGGCCACATGACCTTGGAGGCATCTATGGACAATGCTGGCTCTTTGGCTTAGAAATTGAGATGAGCACCAACCACCCAAGTTGGACATGACTAGTCTTAATGTCAAGAGAAAACCTTTACCTTTATCAATACAGCAAACATTCAATGTCATTATACAATTAACAAAGACAGACAGTACATAAGCAGAGGTAAAAGATTCCCATCTTTTTCTATCTCTGGCATCTGGCGGTTGTGCTCGATTCTGGCCATGGGAAGGTGCTGTCGCTCCATCTTCTATGCCAAAGAGCTCTGTTGTTCTTAGACACTCTCCCGATCAAATTGCTGGCATGTCCACATGGGCACCTTTTATTACCTCTCCACCAAAGCGGTACCTATTTATCTACTCACATTGCTATTTTCAAAGTGCTAGGTGAGCAGAAGCTGGGCTGACAGTTGGGAGCTCACCCCAACCCGGGCTTGAACTGTCGACCTTTTGATCAGCAAGATTTTTTTGCAGCTGATGGTTTAACCTGCTTTGGTAAATATTATGGAAATATGTCTGTATTTTATACAGAATTTTCCTACATTTTCATTAATGATGATGGTGATGATCATGGCTTTAGTGTATTGGAGACCCATGTGAATGGATGGGTTTTGCCTTGAGGTTTAGTCTTTTTTGGTTTGTCTCAAGAGGAGGGCAAGACGGTATAGTGGTGACACATGAAAAGAGGATCATGATGAAACTACTGATACTAACTACATCTTAATCATGTCTCTTTTCCAAGGTGATCTGAGAAGTGTTTATGGTTGTGTCAGAATTCCTCAGCCCCTTTCACATTGCCTTAGGTAAAGATAAAGGTTTCTCCTTGACATAAAGTCTAGTCGTGTCCGACTCTGAGGGTGGTGTTCATCATTTCTAAGTCGAAGAGCCAGTATTGTCCGTAGAATGCCATTACCTTACCACCAGAACAGTATCTATTGATCTACTAACATTTGCATGTTTTAAAACTACTATGTTGGCAGAAGCTGGGGCTAACTGTGGGAGCTCACCCTGCTCCGTTGACCTTTTTGGTCAGGAGTTCAGCGGCTCAGCGTCCATTGCCTTAGGGAAAAGAAGAAGAAGCAGAACAGTGACCTCGAAGAAAAACAAAACAGCCAGCCAGGGTGATTTATAGGTTGTGTAGTAGGAATACATTGTTTATTGTATCCTCAACAGAGAAACAATAAAGGAGGCCTTTGAGAATACATGGAATTTATAGTAGAGAAATAGTTCCTTTCTTTGAAGCTGATATGAACAGTTTTGCTGCCTAGAAAGCTATAGAGATGACAGAAGCTGGAGACTGGGGTTTAATTCCCTGCTTAGACATGAAATGCCATATTCTCAACCCCAGAAAACCTCATGATAGGGTCATTTAGGGTCACCAAAACAATAACAAAGGAAAATCATTCTATGATAAATGTGTGGTCCAGGCTCACATGAATCCCAAACTCCCATCTTCTCAGTCTCTACTCTAATCCCTCCCTAATAATATGGAGAGAATAATATTAGTCCAAATTCAAGGGTTTGTGTAGCACATACAGAGATATTCAAAAAAACTCAAATCACTAGCACGGCATACATTTTAAGCCTTGTTTAGTATCGAACATGAGTTTAATATAGAACATAAGTTTGCAAGAGAAACTGATTTTAAAACTATGAACTCATATTAACTGTGTCATGGTATTTATGGATTGTGTTCTTGTAGACCTGCCTGCTTGGATTAATTGTTATGGATGCAGTTTCTGGGGAAGGAACCAAAGTAACTACAGAAAATTATAACAGGAGCACGTTCATTTATAATTTTTGTCATCACACTCATATTTTTCCTGTTGAGATTAATGTTTTCCATACAGACTAATGGGTATTTTTTCCATGGCAGCCCTATCCCATAAAATAAAACTTTCCTCCCAGTTTCCTTCTCCAGCTTACTTTTCCTTGCAGTCAGAGTGATTAACGAGCTTAATTTCTGCCGGCAACTGCCAAAGGTGCTGAGTAAGATGTACAGGCCGATTGTGGATAACCCTGTTCCTTTTAATTACTGTGATGATAATAATGCATTAATCAAGTGCATACGAAATTCAGCACTTCTGACTAATGCAAAATATTGATTAATTTCATAGGACATTGAGAGAAAAAGTGATCATCACAGTAATCCGTTTAAAATTAAATTTGTGATGCTAAGTTATTTCTTTTGAAGGGGATTGACTATTAGTGGTCAGGTCTATAAAGTTAGGCCAATGCTTCAGAGTTTCCTTTTCCTCCTTTGTTCATCACAAGTGTGTGTGTGTGTGTGTGTGTGTGTGTGTATCTGGCATTGCCTGGGTTTGCATTTTGTTTGTGGCCATTTCTTTTCTTCTTCCCTTTCCCTTGTACACATTGTCCCTCTTGTCTAGATCCATGCTATCCCTCTTGTGCTCTATTGTGCCTTGGTTAGACCACACCTGGAATGCTATGTCCAATTCTGGGCACCACAATTGAAAGGAGATGTTGACAAGCTGGAAGGTGTCCAGATGAGGTTGACTAAGATGATCAAGGGTCTGGAGAACAAGCCCTATGAGCAGGCATGTAGCCGGGGGGGGGACGGACTTGAGGGGATTCAGAACCCCCCCATTTTCAGGGTGGTTCTCAAGAAGGCCTTACTGGTACATTATTTAAACTGTTATGTTTATTCATATCATGATCTGATCACCATGCTCAATATATCCCATATGCATGGGGGCATTGGGATAACATTGGGATATATTGATAGCCCCCCAAGCAAAATCCTGGCTATGGGCCTGCCTATGAGGAGTGGCTTAAAGAGCTGGGCATGTTTAGCCTGAAGAAAAGAAGACCGAGAGGAGACACGATAGCCATGTATAAATATGTGAGAGGGAGTCATAGGAAGGAGGGAACAAGCTTGTTTTCTGCTGCTCTGGAGACCAGGATGTGGAACAATCGCTTCAAACTAAAAGAAAAGAGATTCCATCTGAACATTAGGAAGAACTTGGTAGTAGAACTCTCTGCCCCGGAGTGTGGTGGAGGCTCCTCCTTTAGAGGCTTTTAAGCAGAGACTGGATGGCAATCTGTTGGGGCAGGGCCGTAGCCAGGATTTTGTTTCGGAGGGGGCTGAGTTTGGTTCGGGGGGGGGGGGCTGAGACTGGGTGGAAGAGGGTCTACCCTAGCAAATCTTTTGTATTGTTATCCCAATAATTTGGGATATAATGAGCATGGTGATCAGATCATGATATGAATAAACATAACAGTTTAAATAATGTACCAGTAAGGCCTTTTCGGCGACCACCCTGAGAATTTCAGGGGGGGGGGCTGAAGCCCCCTTAGCCCCCCCCCTGGCTACATGCCTGTGTTGGGGGGTGCTTTGAATGTGATTTTCCTGCTTCTTGGCAGGGCGTTGGAATGAGGTCTCTTACAACTCTATGATTCTATGATCCTTCCTTTCCTTTCCTTCTTCTCTTGTTTTCCTTCATACTCACCCTCTTCATCCATCCATCCATCCCATTCTCTTTCTTCTTTTTGTCCTTTTTCTTTCTTCTCCCTCCCTTCCTTTATACTAGTAATTCTCCACCTGTGGGTCCCCAGATATTTTGGCCTTCAACTCCCAGAAACCCTAACCGCTGGTAAACTGGCTGCGATTTCTGGGAGTTGTAGGCCAAAACACCTGGGGACCCACAAGTTGAGAACCACTGCTCTGTAAACATGCCATCTAGTAGCAGCCAATCTACTTCACTCCCTTTCTTTCCTAGTCACACAGGGCTGTAGCCAAGAAGACCCGGGGGGAGTTAGGGAGTCAACTTATTAATTTTGACTGGTTAACCAAATCCCCATGCTAAGTCTATGAGAAGCAAACATTAAATGAGTCCCTCCAGAACTCCAAACACTATCTCAAGCAAATTTTGACAACTTATCCACACTGTCATTACTCACAAAAATGGCTGATATAGTGGAAGCAACCAAGTTGGCCCACCCATAACTGGCAGGCAAAGCCCAAGGCATGCTGGGGGGGGGGGTGGATTTGAAGGCCCTAAAGAAGAAGACAAGACTTGGTGGGGGTGGTTGACAGGGGGAGCTGCAGTCTATTTAAGTCTCCTCTGCCCCCTTGCTGTGGCCTTTGCTTCAGCATGAGGTAAGAGGCAGGTTCCTAATGGGGAATTAGGCCTTTCCCTTCTTTCTCCCTACTCCCCTTTTTCCAGATAGTAGGGTTTCCATTGCTATGCCTATATATAGGTCATTTTCAACTCTTACGTTTTTGAAAATATACATAAGAAGCACAATGGGGCAAGGAAGACTCACTGATCTTGCACTCTTGAGTGTCCACCAAAGTTTCTCAATGGAGCCTGATTTCTGGCAAAGTTTTCAAGTGTTTCCAACAGATGTAGTATACTTAAAAGTACTTTTCAGTTATTTTAAGACTTGAAACTTTGTAACTAAAATAAAAAATGATTTAATTAAGTCTATATAAAAATATAGAACAAACCATACTTTTTCAATTATTTTGTTTACTCTTCATTATTCTTTTTGTTTTTAAAAGTTGGATAATGATGGGTATAAGTACCAAATCTGGTCCAGATCCATCAAATCATGTAAAGCCTTTTAAAACCCATTGAATCAAAGACAAGAGATATGACCATCATTATATACATTTGCAGGTACTTGCCTGACTTGGGAAGGAGACAGATCAAAACCATTGGCATGATCATACAGCATTGACTATAAGAAGAACTAATAACAGTAGTGGGCATCTGGTTTGTTTTGTATCATGCCTATTGCTCAGAATGGGCAAGGGGTGAAACAAAATTTCCTGTAACACCATTTTCTGGGTTTGTTTCTCCAAAAAGGAATTGATTTTTTTTAAAAAAAATACAGTGTCTGTAAGTCTTACCTGGAAGGAAACTATGGCTAATAGTGCTGAAAACTGCCAAGAGACCCAGCAAAACCAACAGGGAAATACTCCTCCATCCAGTGTTCTGTGTAGGTATTAACTAAATGCCATTGCCCTCATTTCTTTCAGGGCTTAAAACTGGCTTCTGCTTCTGCAGACCTTACTACTAATAATTAGATTCTTGGTGATGGTATACATCTCCCAAAATGTATATGGGCAACTCTTATTTTTAAGAGCACACAAATACTGAACATAAGCTATAAATAATACGAGAAGCTGTCTTGTCTACTCTGTGGTTGCATAGCATAAGTAGGTATCAGTTCCTCAGTGAAATAAAATCCTGCACACCAACTGTTCCTTGGTCTGGCAAGAGCATGAAAGGAAGGCTGAAGCATGGCAGAATCAAATTGCAATATTCTCTGAAATGCAGATTTCAGCAAAACAAGCAATTGACATTGATTATGGACTGCGAATGTGTTAACATTCAAGGCTGGGAGAGCGATGGTTGAGGAAAACGCAAGAAAGTGCAGGTTTTATGGGGAGCAATAAAAAAAATCCCACAGAGTAGCAAATTGCTGCAATAAACATTGATATTTAGGGCAAGAGAAGGATGATCAAGAATAACAAATACATGGAGAATCTTTAACATTTGCATTGGCAGGTTTCAGTGGTGCTGATGCAACAGCCTTGCAAAGAGCATCAGGACTTCTTCTCTTGTATTTTCACCAGATGGCAATGAGAAGCAAATAAATCTTTGGAGATTGAAGCATTGTCATAAATGTGGATGTCACAACAGTCATCTACAGGCATTTTGTCAGGCGGATGAGCAGCTAGTTTGTCACTTGAATTTTCGGGTGAAAATATATTCCTGGGGGGGGAAATGCATGCTTTCTTTCTTTGGTTTTAGATGATGCACCCACCTGAGGTGCTAGTGCAGGCATGCTTATTTATTTCATACATAGAAGAAAATGCTTCTTCTAGTGCAGAGATAGGCAAACTTTAGGCCTCCAGGTGTTTTGGTCTTCAACTCCCGCTCTGGTCACATCCCGAATAGATTACTGCAACGCACTCTACGTGGGGCTGCCTTTGAAGACAGTTCGGAAATTGCAATTAGTCCAGCGGGCGGCAGCCAGATTGCTAACGGGAGCTACATACAGGGAGCATACCACCCCCCCCCCCGTTGTGTCAGCTCCACTGGCTGCCGGTCCAATTCCGGGCTCAATTCAAAGTGCTGGTTTTGACCTTTAAAGCTCTATACGGTTCTGGCCCAGCCTACTTGTCCGAACGCATCAGCCGCTATGTCCCACCTCGTAATCTAAGATCATCCGGAGAGACCCTGCTCTCGTTCCCGCCTACGTCTCAGATGAGGCTGGTGGGGACGAGGGATAGGGCCTTCTCGGTGGTGGCTCCCCGTCTGTGGAATGCGCTTCCTATGGATGTACGATCCACCACATCCCTCCTGGCCTTCAGGAAAAAAGTAAAATCCTGGCTGTGGGACCAGGCATTTGTACACCAGCACAAGGCAGCATTTTAGATTGGTTTTTAATGGAAGTGGGTGATTATGGCCAATGTTTTTATGGACTGAACATTGTTTTAATCCAGAGTGAATGTGTATGGTGCTAATGTAGTTGTATTTTAATGTATTTTTAATGTATTTTAATTGTTGAAGGGTTTTGGGGTTTTATATTGTGATTATGTGGGCATCGAATTGTGCCGTACTGTAAGCCGCTCTGAGTCCCCCCTTGGGGGTTGAGAAGAGCGGGGTAAAATCCCGAAATAAATAATTAAATGGCTGAGGGGAAAAACAAAGAGGCCCGAGGCTAGGGATTGTGGGAGTTGAAGTCCAAAACACATGGAGGCCTATAGTTTGCCTATGTCTGCACTAGAAGAAGCATTTTCTTCTATGTATGAAATAAATAAGCATGCCTCTTACAATGCAACTCCAAGTGCATCTTCTTTCAGGCACTCTATTGAGTAAATATTCATGTCATTGAGCTCTGGCAATTTTTATAAATATTTTTATTTAGGAAACCCCTCAAAAATCTACTAGCAAATGAGTCTTGTGGCATTTTAGCTGGTTTGATATTTGAATCAATTATATCAAAGGTACATGTCTTCTGCACAATACACCACATATGAATAAGGCTTTATCGTATACACCACAACTTCCTTGAATTATTATTATGTTTTTGTTTCTGGATCTAATTTCTCTAGCTGCTTAAAAGAAGATGTTGAACTTCTACATCAAGTTGTGGTTGTCATTGTTGTTGTGTGGCTTCAAGTTGTGTCCAACCTATGGCAAACTAAGACAAGCCCAACACTGGATTTTACTGGAAAGATTTTAGAGAAGGGTTTGCCATTTCCTTCCTCAGAGGGCACATCTACACTGTAGAATCATTGCAGTATGTCACCACTTTAACTGATATGGTCCAGTGCTATGGATTCATGGGAGTTGTAGCTTTCCAAGTTATTTAGCCTATTTGTTGCATGATTCTATAGCAGTGGTTCCCAACTTTTGGTCCGTGAACCACCAGTGGTCCGTAAAAACTAAAATATGGTCCACAGCTTCACCGTTACTACACTGTTGCAACGAGAGTGACTAGTTTCATGAAACCCTCTTATAGTGTCAAGGCTTATTAAATATGGTTTTCTGTGGGCAAACAGATGGAAACAACTGCATGGCATATGTTCTGTATCAGAAACTAGAGCTGATGTGGTATATCCAATGCGGTTTTCTGAATCAGCACCACAAGTAACCAAACCAAATCTAAAATTGACCAAAAACTGATTCGTAATCCTTTTGGTACTAATGTTGGAGAGTGGATTCTGGTTGAAGTGGTCCCTGGTCAAGTGGTTTCTAGTAAAAAAGAAAGAAAGATTGGGAACCACTGTTCTGTAGCATTGAGCCATGGCAGTTAAAGTGGTATCAAACTACATTACTTTGAAAGTGTAGATGCACCTTGAGGCAGAAAGATCTCAGTGGGTTTCCACTGGCTGCGATCAACCAATGGATTTATATGAGGCATGGGCAAACTTCAGCCCTTTGGGTATTTTGGACTTCAACTCCCACAGTTCCTAACAGCTGGAAGGCTGTTAGGAATTGTGGGAGTTGAAGTCCAAAACACCTGGAGGGCTGAAATTTGTCCATGCCTGATTTATATGGCCAAGCAGAAAATATCATCTCTGGTCTACAGAGTCATAGTCCAACACTCAAACCACGATGCTGCACTGGCTTAGATCAGTTTACGTGAGATTAAAAAAGCCTCTCAGGCTTACAATCTAATTTATATTTACACTCTTTATATACCACCTAATTAACACTGTCTACATGGTAGCTAGAACTAGAAGCTAAACATATTAAGCTTTCTAAACAAACACAGTAGAAAATAAATAATATGAAAGAAGGTACACAAATCCTATCTTAATGCCACAGAGCTTAAAAGCAACAACCAAAACCTTCAAATTCCTAAACTGCCTGGGATTCAGGGCATTATTACCGAATAAAATAATAGCCCAGTTATGCTGTTCTTTAAAGAAGGACAGTCCACAAACAAGGTGTAATGGAAAATAAGCTTTTCATTCTTAATAACCCATCAATTTGTGTGTGTGTGGGGGGGAGTGCAAGAAATTTCTGACATGGGATTTTGGAGAAGAATGTTGGGTCTAAAGGAGGAGATTTCTTCTTAGGTCACCTTTGAGTTTAGCCTGAAAGCAGCATGGTGAACAAATGGGGAAAATGATGGGATACAGATGGGAAAAAAGGAAGTGAGGCACACTAACTGTAGTTGCAAAGTTCTTATAATAATTGGCTGAAAAAACAGAAGTACTTTAGATCAGAAAATATATCCACATGATACAGTGATCCCGAGGAATTATGGGAACTCCTTGTATGATCAATTGCATGTCTGGCAATTAAGCAGTATAGAAAATACTATACAAGCTAGCTAATGTTTGAGTGGTCTCTGGTTGAAGTGTCCCTGCCCCCACATGTGTGATGGGAAGTTGCTGTCAACTGTGAGATAAATAAGCTTGAACACTGTGAAAGCCACCCATTGTATAGCTACCAGCCTCTTCCAAGTAGACTTAAATCAAGGAAAACCTTCATGAGAACCACCACTCCTCTTACGTTTCTCCAGCAACCGCAAGAATATCCCCGTGGGCAGCAAAATCAGGCAATTCCAATTGGATCCCCCCCCCCCAAACGAGGGTCTTCCTCCAGGGGCAAACAAAGAATGGACAACTTGGAAGTCCCTGAACAGACTCAGAAGTGGAGTGAGCAGTTCAAAAGACAACTTGGCAAAATGGTGCAGATTCCTCCACCTCTGCAACTGTAGAGCAGAATAAACAACTGAGCATCTGTATGCTTGCCAACAATGCCCTGCCTCATGCATTGAGGAAGAACTGTTGAAAGCTACAGACAATGTAGTCACTGTTGCCCGTTTCTGGTCTAAAACTATGTAGCCAGTTGTGATGCCTTTATTTCATCAGTTTTAACTATTTTTCCATTATGAATTTCAGTCTATAAGCAATACTTAAGTGGAGCATTAAAATTTAATTTTGCAATTTGGGCCATGCTGTGCTCTGGATCGGGAAGCTCAGGTGACAAAAACAAGAGCGATCTTCAGATAGATACAAGGTAACCGATAATGGCAAAAAAAACCTGTCACTCCCTGAGATAAGAGGTGTATTCAGGAAACCATTAGATATTTTTTAATATTTTCATTCATAATGGTAATCACTATCCTTTCACAAGACAGAGAATCAGTGACTTAAAAACTCTAGTCTATTAGGGGAAATGACATAAAGAGTTTCAAAGGAGTCCAGGGTCCATACAATCTAACATTATCCTTATTGCTGTCTCTCTGCATGGAGGGTATCGCTCTATTGCTATCATGATTAATAGCTATTGACAGACTTGTCTTCAATTTGTCTAATCTCCTTTTAAATGCTTTCTAAGCTACTGACCATGACTAGTGGTGAAATGACATGACACATACCTTCAGTGGCCAGGAATAGAGAAGGTGATAGGATCAGGTACATCTTATAGTGGAAATATATTAATGAGGGACAAATTAGAGAAAGAGAGAAAAACATGGAGAATTGGTTTGAGTTGAGATTCAGAGCCATGGGAACCTACTGAGACCCCATCCACACTGCCATATAAAACCCATATTATCTTCTTTGAACTGGATTGTATGACAATGTAGGCTCATATAATCCAGTTAAAGGCAGAAAAACTGTATTATATGCTTTGATATTATATGCCAGTGTCGATCCAGCCTGAGTGATCACAGTCTCTCAGCCTAAGAATAAATCTTCCTGAAATCCTGTCATAGGGTTGAAGGTATATAGCAGTGTTTCTCAACCTGGGGGTCAGAACCCCTGGAGGGGTCATGAGGGGGTGTCAGAGGGGTCACCAAAGATCATCACATAACACAGAATTTTCTGTTGATCATGGGGTGTGTGTGTGTGGGGGGGAGTTCTATCTATCTTTGGTGGAGTTCAAAATACTCTTTGATTGTAGGTGAACTATAAATACCAGCAACTACAATTCCCAAATGTCAAGTCTATTTTCCCCAACTCCACAGTGTTCACATTTGGACATATTGATATTCATAGCAAGTTTAGTCCAGATCCATCATTGTTTTGAGTTGACAGTGCACTCGGGATGTAGGTGAACTACAACTCCAAAACTTAAGGTCAGTGCTCACCAAACCCTTCCAGTATTTTCTGTTGGTCATGGGAATTCTGTGTCCCAAGTTTGGTTCAATTCCTCCATTGGTGGGGTTCAAAATGCTCTTTGATTGTAGATGAACTATAAATCCCAGCAACTACAACTCCCAAATGACAATCTCTCCCGCCAATCCAACCAGTATTCAAATGTGGGCATATTGGGTATATGTGCCAAATTTGGTCCAGTGAATGAAAATACCTCCTACATAACAGATATTTACATTACGCTTCATAACAATAGCAAAATCACAGTTGTGAAGTAGCATTGAAATAATTATATGATTGGGGGTCACTACAACATGAGGAACTGTATTAAGGGGTCACAGCATTAGGAAGGTTGAGAACCACTCGTATATAGCAACAACAGCAATGTGTATATGCAGCATTCCCCCCCCCCGGCCCCTGCCCCCCCCCCGGTGGCACTCCCTAAGTTTAGCCACCATCCTCCTGTCCTTTAGGAGACAACTAAAAACCTAACTGTGGGCCCAGGCGTTTGACTAAGGTACTGAGCATTATAATGGCAACTGGACTTGAAATTTGTTGATATGATGATAATGGAATTATTGGCTGAACTCTGGTTGTAACGGCATGTTAATGTGATAATGTTTTTATTGATGTTTTTATAATATTTTGTACTAATTGTTTTTATTGATTGTATTTGTATAGCATCATTGATGCATTGTGAAGCCGCCCTGAGTCCTCCTGTGGGTAGAAATAAAGTAAATAAAAGAAATAAATATTAAACTGTTGAAGGATCTTCTTGGTAAACTGGGATGTGCAGCTCAGAATTATGTGTCTATATTGCGCTATTGGATCCATGCTGTGTAGCTGGTGGAAGCGGGACAAAATAAGCTGTGGCTACAGCATTTATGATGGAAAGAAGGCCCCAATAACTAATAGATTTTGCCCACCTGCCCTTAACAATGCTATCCAGCATTGGAAAAAGTGCATATTGTACTAATAGGTTTCTGGAAGCATGTATTGTTCAATTGTTTGTACTGGGTTAATGTTATTTTCTGATCTGAATTGACTCTGGTGATCAACTCTTGACTTGTTTGTAGGACCAGTAATGTTCCTCCGTGATATGTTTATTCCTTGCTATGTGGTTTGGAATGGACTTCTAATAAAGACCTCTGTTCCCTAATGCCACACACACATGGTGCCAGGGCCGTAGCCAGGATTTTGATTCAGGGGGGGGTTTGGTTCGGGGGCTGAGACTGGGCGGAAGAGGGTCTACCCTAGCAAACCTTTTGTATTGCTATCCCAATAACCCCATTAATGTGGGATATAATGAGCATGGTGATCAGATCATGATATGAATAAACATAACAGTTTAAATAATGTACCAGTAAGGCCTTTTCGCGGACCACCCTAAGAATTTCGGGGGGGGGCTGAAGCCCCCTTAGCCCCCCCCCCCCCGGCTACATGCCTGCATGGTGCAAATGCAGTCCTTCCTGATCCATGCTAACCCTTTATCTGTTGGAAATAGCAACCTTCTTCAAGCTTCCACTAGTTATTTGTTTGTATATGATTCAGATTGCTTACTGTATTGTATATATATGTATATTGGTATGCAGTTTTCCTTAACTCTATGTTGTGGGAGGGGCTAAAGACCATGTTTTCAGAACTGGTATTGTTCAGGACTCAGACTCCATTTTAGAAACAGTATGCTTTCAGATTCCAGTAGAAACAGTATGGTTTTAGAAGACTGTAGAAACAGAATGCTTTGGAGAATTGCCTCCATGAGACTCCATCAGTCGCTCAGGACAGAGAGATGCTTTGGACTTTGGACTGTTGATTATAAGAAAGATGCCCTGTGTTACTTACACTGAGAAACTACTTCAAATCCTATCTGTCACTGGATTGATATGCAATGTACCTGTATGCTGATTACATGAAGTTTTGTGAGTAAACCAACTATGTTATTTTAAAGAAGTCTACTTTCCAAAGTTATCTTGCTGCCCAACCCAAAAAATCCCCCTTACTAAATTTTGTCACCCTTCTACACTGCCATATAATCCAGATTATCAAAGCAGATAATCTGGATTTAATATGGCAGTGTAGAAGGGGCCTCAGGTTAATTCTTTGCATGTTTTTTCTATTCTCATAACAACAACAACAATAGCAGATTGGTTGTAGATTCTTGATTTTTTATTGCAAAATGGTACACCAAAAATCTGTACATATTAACTTTATAAATTGTCTAGTTTTGTTCTGCGGTGAATGGGTGAAAGTTCTCATTTGTTACAATATCTCTGTTAAGCTGAGAAGTAATAATTGGCCTAAATACATGCTTTTAAAAACTTAACAAGAGCTAATAAGCATCTGCTGTTTGCAAAATGTCAGACGGAGCCAAAGTGCATGCAATTAGATAAAGATAATGTGGCAAGAGGAAGGATATGCATGGTGGTGCTGTCTTCCCTCCTTGGCTTTTTGGCTGCAAAAGTGCTGTTAAAGAAGGACATGGCTTTTTGGTTTTAAAGCACAGGGTTGGAGATCGTCAGAGATGGAAACAGGAGCTAATGTGATGAAATGAGAAGGTTAGACTGCGAGGAACATGCAAACAGATGGAGAACTGCCCAGACGACAAGTCAGATATTTATAGGGTTAGGGAAAGCCAAAAGGGAATGAAATGGGAGAAGAGCGAGAAGACATGTCTGGCAACATAGATTTCCTTTTTACCAAGCTATATCCCTAAATGAGATGTTTGGAATTGTAGTACTACCACTTTTTTGGCATTGCTTTCTCTTGAGTCACCTGAAAGTTATTTCACTCAAAATGTTTTTCTTACTATATTGTCACCTTTATTCTGTCTTGATCTTTTCAAGGAATGTCAATGCCGATACATATTGCAGGGGAGCATTGCTAAAGCACCTTTCCAGTGGATTTCACTGTTTACATCTCAGGTGTTTGCTTGTGTTTACTATAGAGTTAGGGACAAATTAGACGTGACATTAATTAATGCAATTAAAATGCATGTGTTGTTTCATTGGAAGCAGTTTTGGTCCCATGGAGAGCGAGGCCCCTTTTACATTGCTATGTAAAATCCGGATGATCTGATTTGAACTGGATTGTATGGCAGTGTAGACTCATATAATCCAGTTCAAAGCAGATAATGTGGATTATCTGCTCTGACAATTGGATTATATGGCAGTGTAGAAGGGGCCTGAGATAGTAGAATTTAACTCTTTAACACTTTGATGCTGCTATTTGAATTCCATGATATCTACTTTGGCAGACTTGGCAGCCATATAATAATAATAATAATAATAATAATAATAATAAAGGCCATCTTACTTGGATCTGCGCACATCATTAGAAAATACATCACATAGTCCTAAACGCTTGGGAAGTGTTTGTATATCTCATTTGCTGGGACATACTGTGTTTTTGTGTCAGTAAAATAATAATATACTTTATTTATATTCTTCTCTTATCTCCCCAAGGGGACTTACGGCGGATTACTGAATACATATATGGCAAGCATTCAATGCCATTATACAATTGACAAGAGCAGACAATACATAAACAGAGGTAGAGTATAGGCTTTCCACATCTTTTTCCATCTCCGGAATCTGGAGGCTGTGCTTGACTCCAGCCATGGGGAGGTGCTGTCGCTCCATCTTCCATGCCGAGGAGCTTTTTGCTATCTGTAGGTGACCTCCAGATTGAATTGTCCTAACGGGTGCCCTGCTTAAAGCGGTATCTATTTATCTACTCACATTGCTGTTTTCGATCTGCTAGGTGAGCAGAAGCTAGGCTGGTGGCTGGGGGCTCACCCTGACCTGGGCTTGAACTGTCAATGTTTTGATTGGCAAGATTTTCTGCAGCTGGCCATTAACCCGCTGTGCTAAAGCGTGTCCCATATAACCCTGAATATCAAGGCAAGAAAATCCCACAATATCTGCTTTGAACTGGGTTATCTGAGTCCACACTGCCATATATTCCAGTTCAAAGGAGCCTCGGCCTGTATTTCCCAAAATCTCTCCAGCTTAGAGTACTATCTCCCCTTGTTTCTACAATCTCTTTTTACCTGTGGTGAACATTTTAGAGGGTAAGGTAGTAGTCTAGAGGCTATGAGCAAAATGAGGTGGCTAATGACAGTTCCTAGCCCTGTGGTTTACTGTATTATATACATACGTATAGTACCACACTCTGCATCTGCTATGTGGAATCTGCTTGAAGAAATCCCCCAAGGATCATTGTTTTCTTACAGGAAGCTCAATGTGCCTTTCTAACCTAAGAAAACCCTAATTTAATTTAAATCTCATTATTTTGCATTTATTTCATTTAATCTGCCAACTGGCAAATGGTAAAAAAAATTCCTACACTGTAGGTCAATAGGAGACAATTTATTTAACTTCATAACAGGATTGATTAAAAAGATTCTAAGTGTGTATTATTAGCAATTTTTCCAAGTGAGAAAGAGAACAAGAATTTACAAGAATTTACGTACTAGGCTTTCAATAACAAGTGAGGGTTTTAAAAATGTATGCACCCTAGTGGCAAAGTGGGTTAAACCGCTGAGCTGCTGATCTTGCTGACCAAAAGATTGGCAGTTCAAATCCGAGGAGTGGGATGAGCTCCCGCTGCTAGACCCAGCTTCTGCCAATCTAGTAGTTCAAAGTCATGCAAATGTGAGTAGATCAGTAGGTACTGCTTCTTCAGGAAGGTAACGCATTCCATACAGTCATGCTGGCCACATGACCTTGGAGGTGTCTATGGACAACGCCTGCTTTTTGTCTTCGAAATTGAGATGAGCACCACCACCCCAGAGTCGGTCATGACTAGACTTAATGTCAGAGAAAACCTTTACCTTTACTATACACAATTGACTAATGAAGACTGTGCAGAGTACATTGTTATATTTGCAATTCGTCTCAAGTTTGTCCTGTTGAAGGAGAGAAAGGAAGGGAATGACCCTGCATAAGTCCAAGTGCATGAATTACAAGATGCATGCTAAGCAATTAACTTGTGCATGATGCAGTTTGACTTGCAACTTGTTGCAATAAGATAACAATTACATGATACTAATCAGGCTCTTGTCCCCGGAATACATTTTGCATGTTTACTAATATCTGCATGCCTCTCTAATACTATTCTGCCTATTTTCATTTTTATTACTAACATCTCTTCTGGTCTACTCCATACTTCAAATGTTTCCTGGCTCATACAACCCATTTCTTCTGCAAAGCCATGCACTGCATCCTGTAGATGCCTAAAATCTTCTTTAAAAGACATTAACACTTAGTATCATCATGCCTGCCCTGCCATATAGGCTGCAGCAGAGGCAAAGCCAGTTCAAATATTGCACAGGGCAGCTTTCATGGCTTCTTGTGGTGTTTGCCCTCTGCATGAGCAAAGTCAAGTGTGGTCTCTGGGGCTAAAGACTAAGAGCTTCTTGTGGTCTCCGATGCTCCAGGAGGTCTTGTGCATGTGGTTGGCTGAGAAAGTAAACTGTTGGTCTTCCCTACTGCATCGCTTCTCGACCTTTTGGCGAAGATCAAATGTGTGGTCTCCACTATCGCATCACTGAAACTCACATTAGTGAAATATAGAAGAGGTACATGTTATGTAAGTACAAGACTGCCACATTAGTTGGGGTTAGGGACACGGGACCTCCATGAAAGTGAGAAAAGGCCAATTAAAAGCTGCTTTTTTTAACCTGAGAGAACACGTCTCTAGGAATCTCTAGATCAGTGGTTCTCAACCTGCAGGTCCCCAGATGTTTTGGCCTCCAACTCCCAGAAATTGTAACAGCTGGGATTTCTGGGAGTTGTAGGCCAAAACATCTGGGGACCCACAGGTTGTGAACCACAGCTCTAGATTCTACAGTATGGCTATATGGTCCATTTCTCCTGGAAGATGACCTCAGACCATACCGGAGAACCGGAGACATATGATGGACCTAGAGAAAACATTATGCTCAAATCCATGACGAAACAAATCTCCAAAAGTGAAATGCAGACAGCCAGCTGTAATGAGAGGTATTATATTTTAGGGCTCTTCCACACAGCCATATAACCCAGAATATCAAGGCAGATAATTGAACTGGATTATCTGAGTCCACACTGCCATTTAATCCATTTCATTGTGGATTTTATACAGCTGTGCAAAAGGGGCATAATATACACATAGGCTCCAACTGTTTGATGAAAGATTGGAGGACCATCCCTTTGTGGAGATAAATAACTGGGCATTATTGACATCATCATCGTTTTGGTAGAAACAGATCCTCTCCCAAAGACCGGGGCCTCATCTACACTACATGATTAACTGCATTGAACTGGATTATATGGCAACATAGACTCATAATCCAAGTCAATATGGTTTAGCCTGTATTATATGAGTCTACACCAGTTATGGGCAAGCTTTGGTCCTCTGAGTGTTTTGGACTTCAACTTCCATAATTCCTAACAGCCTATCAGCTGAATTATAAGAGTTGAAGTCCAGAGGGCCGAAGTTTGCCCATGTCTGGTCTACACTGACCATTAATTCAATAATAATTCAAACTGTATTATGTAGCCGTGTAGATGGGGCCTGGGTGTAAGCCTACTGCTTTCAGGAGGATTGTGAGCGAGCTCTGGAAATAAATGGAAGGCTTTTCAGAAAGGAGTTTCCCACAGCCTCAAAGCCTTGAGCTACACAAAGCAGAAATTCAGGGCTGTCCAGGCCCCAAGATCCTCCAGATAAAGATTTCCTATATATCTATTTTGTATATAAGATGATCTTCATCCCACAGTTATCTTCTCTAATCCAATGAAGGTGAATTTAGGGTTTGTTCACATTGGAGAATTTATGTCGTTTGACCTCCGTCCAACTGCCAAGACTTTGAGGCCCCGTCTACACTGCCATATAATCCAGATTATCAAAGCACTTTCTTTCTCTCCTCCCTTAGTAAAGGTCAACCCCATTGTTCGCCCCTTCTGAGTTCTCCCCTCAGACACACACTACTCCATGTACTTATCTCACCCAGGGTTTTATCAATTTTATCTCGTGCATTTGGTCTGCCCAATGTGCTCGTATTCCTTCACCATGTTATTTTGCATTTGTTTATTGTATACTCTGTTATTTTGTATTTTACTTTGATATTATTTTTGTTGTATTGTACTTTGCAGTATTGTAATTCTGGGCTTGGCCTCATGCTAGCCGCCCCGAGTCCCCTTTGGGGAGATGGTGGTGGGGTCTAAATAAATAAATTATTTATACTGAGCACCGGGACTGTGGCACAGCTGGCTGGGTGTCGGCTACATTAAGATCACTACTGACCAAAAGGTCCAGAGTTTGAAGCCAGCCCGGGTGGAGTGAGCTTCTGGCCAATTTTGAGTAGCTTGTTGTCAACATTTGCAACCCGAAAGACAGTTGCATCTGTCAAGTAGGAAATTTAGGTACCACCCATGTGTGGGGAGGCTAACTTAACAAATTTACGAGGCCATACAAAACCTCCAGAAAAAAGCATGTGGGGAATGCGGAAAGTACTTCATCAGTGTCGCAGATGGACAGTGAAGTGACAGCTCCCCTGGTGGTCCACGCTCTGGTCACATCCCGAATAGATTACTGCAACGCACTCTACGTGGGGCTGCCTTTGAAGACAGTTCGGAAATTGCAATTAGTCCAGCGGGCGGCAGCCAGATTGCTAACGGAGTTACATACAGGAGCATACCACCCCCTGTTGTGTCAGCTCCACTGGCTGCCGGTCCAATTCCGGGCTCAATTCAAAGTGCTGGTTTTGACCTTTAAAGCTCTATACGGGTCTGGCCCAGCCTACTTGTCCGAACGCATCAGCCGCTATGTCCCACCTCGTAATCTAAGATCATCCGGAGGCCCTGCTCTCGCTCCCGCCACGTCTCAGATGAGGCTGGTGGGGACGAGGATAGGGCCTTCTCGGTGGTGGCTCCTCGCCTGTGGAATGCGCTCCTATTGATGTACGATCCACCACATCCCTCCTGGCCTTCAGGAAAAAGTAAAATCCTGGCTGTGGGACCAGGCATTTGTACACCAGCACAAGGCGGCATTTTAGATTGGTTTTTAATGGAAGTGGGTGATTATGGCCAATGTTTTTATGGACTGAACATTGTTTTAATCCAGAGTGAATGGTGCTAATGTAGTTGTATTTTAATGTATTTTAATGTATTTTAATTGTTGAAGGGTTTTGGGGTTTTATATTGTGATTATGTGAGCATCGAATTGTGTGCCGTACTGTAAGCCGCTCTGAGTCCCCCCTTGGGGGTTGAGAAGAGCGGGGTAAAATCCCGAAATAAAAATAAAATAAATAAAAAAGTTAAATAGCCTCTGACTGTCTGTCTATATGTGTTGTGTGTCTATGGCATTGAATGTTTGCCATGTTTGTGTACATAGTAATCCACCCTGAGTCCCCTGCGGGGTGAGAAGAGTGGAATATAAATACTGTAAATTAATAAATAAATAAATAATAAAATAAATAAAAAGATAATAAATTAAAGAAAATAATCTGGATTTTATATTGTAGTGTAGAAGGTGTCTCAATGCTACGGGCTTATAGGATTTGTAGGTTTATAAGCCTCCTATGCAAAAGAATTGTGGTTGGTTTCTAGCCAAACTACAACTGCCATGATTTCATAGCATTGATTCAAGAGTATGCACCACCTGCCATAACTTGGAATTCATGAGAGATCTCATTATTTTTTGCACTTATTAGTGCTTTCTTCTATTGAACTCATGATGATAGGATTCTTAAGGAACAAGGGGTTGTGCTCCATATTGGATGGAGAAAAATCCGATAAAATGGAATAGACCAGGAAGATGTGGATGAAAACGTACTTCTTCCCAGTACTATATAATGATTCCACCATTTTCCATAGTTCGTGCTTATTCTTTCTCTTTCTGGAGACAGTGTTGCTGGTGGATTTGACGACATATATTTCCTCTTTTGATAAAGACTATTTTCATTTTACTATATTCATAAAGTGAATAAGGCATAGTCTAAATAATTAACTGTCAAAGCTTTATAATAAATATCTGTAAAAACATGAGTGGAAAAAATTATCTTTACTCCAACCTTGGGGGGGGGGGGGAGTCCCTTATATTTAGTCCTTATAGGAATTCAGTTTTTGAATTGTTTTATTCCTTCCACAAAGGCAAGATTTATTCCTTCCACAAAGGCATTTTGAAAAAGGAATCCTGTTGCAGCAAGTCAAGAGCACAGGGGTCACTTTGAGGAAGGAGATGAGATGGGTGAATTTGAAAAACATCATTTGCACATGAAAATGGCAGTGCCGTGTTCATTACTTTTGTATGAGGAAAGTGAAATTCTGGCTGAAAGAGTATAATCTTATTTATTATGTCTGATTAAGGCGTTCAGAAACAGAATATACAAAGACCCCCTAAGCATTCTAAATGAGCTGTCATTTGCAATGATTTCATTGCAATCTAAATGCAAATATAGGGCACAGAATCACAGAAGTGGAGGCGGCATTAATGCCATTTCGCCAGCAGAGGGCAGAGTTTGCTGTGCAGAAAATCACTCCTGGTCTTGGAAAAAAAAATAGCAGCATGCAAAAGTGGGATTGCATGCTTGCTGTAGGCAATGAGTGGTTCATAAAATTCCTCCTTTTGAAAAAAAAAATTGCTTTCTTTTTCTGCATTTTAGGCCAAAAATAGCATCCTAGATTGTGTTTTTAAGTATAGCAATATTAGAAATATGTGTGAAACCATCAGGAAGGATGTACATATGGTTGGGTTGGGGATGGATCATAAACATGCATCAGTCTTCTGTCTTTGTCTTGCTTCTTTCTGTTTCTTTCCTAACATTTTTTAAAAAGGAGAATAGATGTCACCTTGCAGTTTAAACATATACTGAGAGATTTTCTTTTGAGAAGTTAGGGCAGGGGTGGGCAATTATTTTTTCCAAGGGGCCACACGAGAGCCAAAAAATATTATGGAGGGCCGTACCTAAAGTCTGAACTACATTCTAATCTACATTATTTATTTATTTACTATATTTACTATATATTACACATCATTAATATTAACATATTAATATATCAAGAAATATTCATATATTATTAGTATTAATATCATAATTATATTATAGTATATATATAGACATTATAATATATTGAAATTATAATATAACATTATATTATTTATTATATTATTATAATAAAATTATTATAAAATAATAATAAAAACCCACTAAAATGAAATGAAATAACAGTGGGGGGAGCTTATGCTGTATCTGTGATTCCTGACTGTTCCTGGACTTTGTCACCTTTGGAACTTTATGAGACATTTGGATTATACATCTTCCTTTCCTGTTCTTGATTTTATATGCTTTTTATCTGCTTTTATGATAAACCGTTTGCTTATATACCTGGACTCTTGTGTGATGTGGTGGTCATAGGTGTTTCCCGGTCTGGAGTGCAACAGTGTTGTTATGCAGAATTGCTCAACTTGAGCCTTCTGCTAGAATCTGTGTCAGCTCTTTCGTTGCAGGTTTTTTTCAATTCCTGACTCTGTCATAGTACCTTGGAGCCGTGCATTAGGCAAATAGGTAAAGGCTTTCCCCTGACATTAAGTCCAGTCGGGTCTGACTCTGGGGTGTAGTGCTAATCTCCATTTCTAAGCCGAAGAGCTGACATTGTCCATAGACACCTCCAAGGTCATGTGGCTGGCATAACTGCATTGGGCAAATAGGTGGCTCTAAATATATCCACCTTCTGTCACCAGATGACCAATTCTTCCTTTGGTTGTGATCTCCAAATGCATTGAGTGATAGGGACTACCTAGCCTACTATTTATCATCATTGTGCTTGTGCAAGTAGGTCTTGGATACCTCCTGATGCAAGCAGTTAGGTTGTCAATTGTTCAATTTATTTGATGTAGTATCATCCTGGTTTGTACTTCCTGCTTGAGTAGGACTACCTGTATAGTGAATAACTTTCCCATTGCAGAGACAGAGTAATATATCATGGGCAATAGATATATTCTACCACCACTGCTGAATAAAAATTACATTTAGTTGTGAAAAGATACCTGATTGAATTTTCTTAGTACAAGTGCAAACAACAAGACTTGGATGAAAATGATGGATGTTGATCGTTACTTTGTCCTGTGTATTACTTAGGAAGGAAAAAAACCCCTAAATTTCATGGATAATTATGATTGTTCAACTACTACTTAATTGTAAAATGAGCTTGCTGGTATCGTGGTTTTTTTTATTTAAAAAAAACATCTTTGTGTCACGAAAAAATCAATAAGTCATTGTTAGGTGACAAGATTGCAAAAACACAATTATATATTATAATAAATGTTGTTGGATATATGCTAATACATAACATTAACACCCCCCCAATACTGTTTTAATTATCTTTGATCAGTGCATGTAAAAGAAATTGAAGAAATTTTTATTGTTAAATAGACCTGTGCACAGATTTGATTAGGTCGGTTCGCTTCGGCCAATCCAACTTGTTTGGCTTGTTTGGCTGGCTGTAATGGTATGGGCTCAGCTAATTTGTTTTTTAGGCTTAAAGAAGACACACGGTAGCCGGTCATGGCTCCCCCTCTCCTATTTGGCATTACTCAGCATGCAAAGAGGCTGCCACATGCGTGCACGGGGCTTCCCTGTGAGCCCTGCCAGTTGAGCCAATCAGAATGGAAGAACACCATGACGTGTCTTATTCAAGTTGTGTCTATTTTATGAGGTGAGTGCCTCCATTGCTCTCAGCTGCATCCTAGCTCTAGAGAAGTGTTTCCGTCCAGTTGTCTTGCCACTTGCTCTCAGCTTTATTTTTTGGCTTGGTTTAAAGCTCTCTAGCATTGAATCTTTTTTATTTTCCTTTATTTTCTTGGTCCTTTTAAATTAGTGGGATGGGGATTGGAAAAGTGTGGGACTTGGGGTGTGCACGAACGTTTGAAGACTTGGGAGAAAGAAAGAGCATGTCTTTGCTCTCGGGGTGCTTTTCTTTAAAAATATTTGGGTGGCTCTGGGAGCCTTGAGTCACCCTTTAGTTTCTTTTTCTCCTCCCCTCCTTCAGAAAATACTTTTCAAAGATTACTATTATTATTATTAACAATAATCCAGCAAAACAAATGGAAAAGCCTCATTCTCAGAAAACTACTACCTAGTTATCTACCTATTTGTTTATTTATTCACAGTATTTATATTTTGCTCTTCTCACCCAGCAGGGGACTCAGGACGGATTACAATGTACACATACATGGCAAACATTCAATGCCATAGACACACAACACATATAGACAGACAGAGGCTATTTAACATTCCAACTTCTGGCCACCAGGGGAGCTGTCGCTTCACCACCCATGTGTGACACTGATTAAATACTTTCTGCATTCCCCACATGCTTTTGCTGGAGATTTTTATGGCCTCGTAAATTTTTGATAAATTAGCCTCCCCACACATAGGTGGTACCTAAATTTCCCACTTGACAGATGCAACTGTCTTTCGGGTTGCAAAGGTCGACAACAAGCTACACAATTGGCCGGAAGCTCACTCCGATCCGACCTATAATTTTTTTCCTTTGCAAATATATCTCTCTGTCCTCTAAAAAGAAGAGAAATTCCTAAGAATCAGGGGGTGACCCATACGTTATGAAACTTAGTGGGATAACAGTGGTAGATGTGTCCTCCAAGTGTGGTCATTTTCATCCCGATAGCCCTAAAATGACGGGAAGGGAATTCCAGGTAAGCCCTCTCATGCTGCCAATGAGCCAGATCTAGCCACATTTTTGGGTGCAGATCAAAAACAGCTATTTGGCTACTCACCCATTTTCAGGAGACATGCGAAAACAGATCTTGGAGTCTCTCAAAATTCATCCAGCAGAAATAAATCAATATTCAGCCAAAATGTGCAAGCTTACTATTAAGCTAAATAACTTCCTATGCTAAGAACAGATGGACTTACTATGACCTCATGTCCATCTTCCATTAAAGTTTCCTGCAGATCTAGACAATTGCCACCAGTCCTTTAAATAATGAGTAATTGTCTGCATTGCAGAAGGTTCAACTGCAGGATAGTAATTACACCATATATATTAGCAACACGCAAGCATTGCTTATGTGAAAACTCCAATCTTTCCTTCTTTCCTTAGGTACTTCAGTCTATTAGTGGGCAGAGTATTGAGACAGCCACAGGAAATGGCAATTGTCACAATCCAAACATGTAACACTAATAAGATCATCTACCTAGTGCCCCTTATGTGAGATTAGCAAATTGCCAGTGTTGCTAATATGAAAAGCATCGTGTTTTTCTTTGCTTTGTCCACTTAAGAAACAGGAGAAGATCTAATGAAATACCTGCAGAAACTGGTGCTAATCAACATTTACAAATGTAACTCTAATTAAGGTCAACTACCCGCTGAATCATATGTTCTGTCAGAAATTCAACAGCATTTAAATAGAAACTGGCCGGTTTTTGAGGTTCAGCTTGTCAATCGGAGGCATTTTTTAAAAATCATAGAGGTAGAAGAGCCCACAAGGGCCCTCCAGTCTAACAGATGGCCATATAGCCTTTGCTTCAAAACCTCCAAATAGGAGATGCCATCATGCTCTGAGGCAGCATTTTCCACTGCCAAATAACTGTAACCATCAAGAGGTTCTTCCTAATGTTTACATGGAATCTCTTTTCCTGCAATTTGAATCCATTGCTCCATTTTGTAATAGCCTTCAGAGTAGCAGAAAACAAGCTTGCCCCATTCCCAATGTGACATCCTTTCACACACTTTTTCACATGGCTCTCATTTCTCCTCTCAGCCTTTTTTCTCCAAGCTAAACATGGAGCCTTATGGCTCTCCATAGTCTTGGAAAAAATAAATACAGCCATACTTCCAACAAAGTTACTTCTACACAATCAAGCACTGGGAATGTGGCGCAGCTGGCTAAGTGTCAGTTGCATAAGATCTCTCTGACCAGTGGGTCATGAGTTTGAGGCCTGCCCGGGTCGAGGTGCGTGCTCAACCTTTAAGTGTAGCCTGCTGTTGATCTTTGCAGCCCGAAAGACTGCTGCATCTGTCAAGTAGGTAATAAAGGTACCACATGAAGTGGGGAGGCAAATTTTGACTGAATTATGAGGCCATTAAAGAACTCCAGGAGCGCTGAGGAATGCGGAAGAACAACAAGGGACACTGGAAATGCTGAGAGATGAGGAGTGCATCAGCTCCCCCTGGTGGCCAGAGTTTGCCTCTGTTTGTTTATATGTGTGTTTGTGAAACAGCAGGAATTGTCTGCTAAAGTATGTGCATCTGTAATCCGCTCTGAGTCCCCTTCGGGGTGAGAAGAGCGGAATATAAATAAAGTAAATAAATAAATGAAATAAAGTAATCTGGGTCAAAATGTGGGTAAAACAAATCTGGTTCATTGTGGAGTGCCTACGCAGGCACCCCAGGAACCAGTTCCAAATTGTGGCAGAGGCCACAAGGATTCATTGCGGATCAATCCAATCCAACAATTATTCTTCTCCTACTTCCTCCAGCAAGAAACATTGGTAAGAAACAGCAGAAGAGCCAGTCTGTGCTTGTGGTTTCTTTCTCTAACTGCTTCAGCATTAGCCCTGTCCTCACAATGCTCTGCATGGTGGATCTGGTTGCCTGCTCTGCATTATTTATAAGGCTTCAGTGTGGGTGTTATGGTTTGATTTAGAATTTCTGGCGAGTTTTTAATATGCTCTTTCTAGCTGAATATGGGTTACAACTCATATTGGGAATGTATATTTTTGTTGCACACCGGCTGAGAACCAGGGCCCTTTAAATATTCACACAACCACGGCTGGAAATAACAGTCTATTTATTGAAGTAAACAATGTCCAAAATAATAACCGTAAACATGAAAATAGCCAAGGCAAAAAGCATTCGAGAAAATCCCAGGAAATGTTCCCAAAGCCTCCGGCTAATTAAGTTGTAAGGTCTCTGAATATAATTCCACTAAGAAGCAACAGAACTTAAAACTAGGATAGTCCCAAAAAGACAAGCACAAAGTTCTGTCATGAATGACCAAAAAATCATGAAATCAGGAGTTCATGGAACTGCTTGCAGTAGAATCGAAAGTTGACCGGAACTGAATTTCAATATATGCAGTGTGTACAGATGATGGAGTTTTCTCTAGTAAATACACATATATTATATCAATGCAGCATAAGCACAAGAACATGAAAAATACATATCATATCACAAGGTAAGTACCAACATCATAGGTTAGGAAATAATGGCGGACGACCTTCTCCCACCAACATATCATTTCAGTGAGAATTCCCTGGAATTTGGATTTATTTTGAAGATTTTGGCTTTGTTTGGGAGAGGCGTCTGGGACTGTGCCTTGATTATCTATCATTGACTCTCCTCGTTTGAGCCCGGGCGTCTTGGCTCGCCTCTTGTGTGAGCCTGTTCACCGCCATTATTTCCTAACCTATGATGTTGGTACTTACCTTGTGATATGATATGTATTTTTCATGTTCTTGTGCTTATGCTGCATTGATATAATATATGTGTATTTACTAGAGAAGACTCCATCATCTGTACACACTGCATATATTGCCACTGTTTATTTATTAGCTTCCTGCTATCTCTTCCATTGTATAGTCTTTGCATGTGGAATAGCTCTTCTTTTACTTATTGCCGGAACTGAATTTCAACCTTCACAGGGCTAATAACAAGATCTCAACATTCTAACATTTCCCTCCCTTTTCCTTGGGAAAGTAACAGCTGCGGCTAGAATCAGCAAGCCAGGTGTCTCAATTCCCACCCACTGGACTCTCAGAAAAACTAAATTCCCTTAACCGCTTTTCCAGAGTTTCATCACCTTGGCCCTGCACTGAAAATCACACAGATTCTTGCACACCACAACCCACAACCCCTGAAGCCACAGAAGCCACAGGCCCAACAATTTTGCAGACACCCTGACCTCAAGCCAGCATCAAGTTGGATGTTCATGCCTGCGTGGAAGGGCAAGATTTTTTAAAATGATACGATAAGGGAAAATGTGCATGGGATGGGTTTGGTGGTAGAAATAGGAGAATACTTATAAATAAGAGATTATACCTAAATATTAGGAGAAATGTCCTGATGGTAAGAGCTGTCCAACATTGGAACAAGCAGCCTGGGACTCTGTTGAAGTCTCCTTCCCTGAACTTTTCTAAGCAGAAGTTGGATGGCCATCTGTTGGGAGAGCTTGGACTGTGTTTTCCTGCATAGCAGAGGGTTGTTTTGGATGGCCCTTGTGGTCTCTTCCAGCTCTATGATTCTGTTAAATAGACTAGACAAATATGCTGATCCTTAGTGATATCACACCACATTTTTCCTGTTTTAACCTGCTTCTTGTACAAAACTTTAGGGCATTATGTAACATGATTTTTTTTAGTAGCAGTGCCTATCTCTTTCCTAATCTCTTGTCCCAACCTAAGGGCTAGATTAAGTTGGACATTTTGTTATGGGCATCAGACCCATGCTGTTCTGCAGTCTGTTGAATATTTAAAGAAGTGTCAGAAAAGAAAGTTCTGTGTACAGTATAAATTAGGTCTCTCTCTCTCTCTCTTTCTCTTGGGATTAAAAAGCTGTATTGGACTTCTTTCCCCCAAAGTGGCAAGGCTACTACGGAAGAATAATGAGTAATTGCCATGGCAACCTTGCTTTCCACATATTGCTCACATATGGCATGCTCATAAAAAGAGAATGGGTATCAAAGCAGGGATCATACCTGAGCTTATTATTTAGGGGTTTCTTCCTCAGGATAGCATCTTTGTCTCTAAAACTTTTGGCCAGGAACAAAAAAGAAACCAAAACATTTGTTGACATTAATAAGGGTTTCTTGCCCTAAGTTTTTGTCTTGAAAAAAAGGCCAAGGAGATTAGCAAAGAGAGACAGAAGCTTGTTCATACACTAAATGAAAGCAGAATACTTCAGAGTAACAAACTGAACTGCCGAATTTCTCTAAATCCCTGATACCAGAATGTCACTTTCCTTCTAAGTGTTTGGCATCCGTTTGCATATTTCATATTATCAGATATCAACTTGTGCTGTATAGCTAGTTTAAAGCTTACAGGAGATGGATGGTACGCTGCTTCATTTCAAAATGCTCCATGCAATTTACTTTGCTGACATATATCCTGAATGTATGTCTAAAAAATCAGTGGACTTATTTATCACATACTAGAGCCATCCCCTGCCGCGTGTTGCTGTGGCCCAGTCTGGTGATCTGGATAATAAGTAATGAGAAAGTATTCGTTTCTAATATATGCAATTTCTTTATGCTTGTGGGTAAACAGTATTTCTTGCTGTTTCTTAGTCAGTGTTCATATGGAGATTGCCTGGTTTGCCTGGTCTGGAGCATGCAACGTATCATTTTCATTCTTTAGGGGCCCCTTTCAAATCTGTGATACTATATTTGTGTGTGTGAATCATATCTATCTATGACTAGATGGCTCTTTGTCAGGAGGGCTTTGATTACATTTTCTTGCCCTGGTGAAGGGAGTTGGACTGGATGGCCTTAAGTATTTTCTGTTGCTCATGGGGGTTCTATGTAGGAAGTTTGGCCCAATTATATCATTGGTGGGGTTCAGAATGCTCTTTTATTGTAGGTGAATTATAAATCCCAGTAACCACAACTCCCAAATGACAATGTCTATTTTTCCAAAACTACATCTGTGTTCATATTTGGGCATATGGAATATTCGTGCCAAGTTTGGTCCAGATCCTTCATTGTTTGAGTCCTCAGTGCTCTCTGGATGTAGGTGAACTACAACTCCCAAACCCAAGGTCAATGCCCACCAACCATTCTAGTGTTTTCTGTTGGTCATGGAAGTCCCGTGTGCCTCGTTTGGTTCAATTCAATTGTTGGAGGAGTTCAGAATGCTCTTTGATTGTAGGTTAACTATAAATCCCAGCAACTACAACTCCCAAATGACAAAATAATTTTTTTAATGGTGGTCACCCCTTGGGTTAGTAGTTGTCTTGTGGCCAAATTTGGTGGCAATTCGTCCAGTGGTTTTTGAGTTATGTTAATCCCACAAACAAACATTACATTTTTATTTATATAGATTAACCATTGTTTGTTGTTATGTGCCTTCAAGTTGGCTCCAAGATTTATAACAGAGGCTGCATCTACACTATAGAATTAATGCATTTTGTCACTACTTCAGCTGCCATGACTCAATGCTATGGAACCTGGTGTCTGTGGTTTGGTGAGGCACCAGGTGTCTTGGATAGAGAATGTGAAAGAGTTTTAGAACTCGAGCCCCCTGGTTCCATAGCCTTGAACTGTGACAGTTTCGATCCGCATGCATTCAATAGTGTAGATCGGTTATGGACAAACCCAAATCCAGGAGCTGGATGTGGCTCCTTGAGCTCTTTTCTCAGGTCCTCCTCTCTCACACCATCCTATCCTGACTTTCTGCTGCTCTAGAGACCAGGGCACACGGGAGCAATGGTTTCAAATGGTAGGGAAAGAGATTCGACTGAAAAGATTAGGAAGAACTTCCTGAGAGTAAGCTATTGGAGAGTGGCAAAGGCTCCTCTCGGTCTGGTCACCATCACAAGCACAGTTGGTGGAGATGAGGGAGAGGGCCTTATCGGTGGCAGCCCCCTTGCTTTGGAATGCCCTCCCAATGGAGATTAGACAGGCCCCAACACTGTCCTTCTTTTTGTAGGGATTTGAAGAAATGGCTTTTCAAACAAGCTTTTGAGAATGCTTAGTCTTTAGTTGTTCTGCGCAGTAGTTGCACATCCTTCTTTTTTATCCTATGCCCTTTCTCCATTGTTGCAGCTTGCACTTATTCCATTCCTATTTTTTACAGCATGGTCATGTTTACATCAGCTTACCACTACTAATTGATGATTTCAGTGTTATTGAGTCTGTGTTGATGTTTTAATATGCGTATGTGTATTATTTTATTGTATTTTATATTGTGCTTCATTTTAATGTTTGCTTTTAGGCACTTTGTGCCATCTTTCAGCCTCCTTGAGCCCCTTCGGGGGGATGGTGGCAGGATACAGGAATAAAGTTATTATTTGAAACACAAAAAGATTAGTGCACCGCAAACAAGGTCACTCTGCTCGCTGTTGTATTGGATCACATGTCGGACTGTATGATTTAACATCAAATAATGTGTGCAGATCCCAGTAGGGTGGCCTTTTGCAGCTGGCAGATGGTAATTTTGTTAGCGCCGATTGTGTTTGAGTTCAGGCCACGGTCTTTAGGCACTGCACCCACTGTGCCAATCACCACTGGGAACACCTTTACTGGCTTGTGCCAGAGTCTTTGCAGTTCGATCATTAAATCATTGTATCATGTCAGGTTTTCCAGTTGTTTCTCTTCAATCCTGCTGTCGCTTGGGATTGCAACATCGATGATCCATATTTGGTTTTTTAATACGATCATGAGGTTAGGAGTATTGTGCTCCAAAACTCTGTCAGCCTGAATTCGGAAGTCCCAGAGTAGTTTGACATGTTCATTTTCTGTAATTTTTTCAGGCTTGTGATCCCACCAGTTCTTTGTCACAGTCAGATGGTATTTGTAATACAAGTTCTAATGAATCATCTGAACAACGATATTATGCCTCTGCTTGTAGTCTGTCTGTGCGATCTTCTTGCAGCAGCTGAGGATGTGATCTATTGTTTCATCTGCTTCCTTGCAGAGTCTACAAGTTGTTGTTGTTGTTGTTAAATTGAAGCTGTTGTGCTTTGGACATAGCATGAGATGGCATGACTAGTTGGGGGGAAAGGTAATGGAAGGGAGTAGGAAGAGAGGAAGCCTGGATTAAGAGGGATTGATTCAAAAAAGGAAGTCACAGTCCTGCGTTCACCAAACCAATTTATGGCCAGGGATGTTGGATTTCTATCATTCATGTGGTCACCATAAATTAAAGTTGACTGCAAATAACAGCAACAGCCACGATGGGAAGAAAACATGCAGAAAGAAATCTTGTTCAGCTATAAATCTCAACAGGTGACCTTCTCTTTTTGTACTTGCAAGCATTCAAATAGCAAAAGCTGCCATGTATGCCATTCCTGAGTTCCTTGGAGGAACATGTGATAAATAAGGACCAAAATATTATTAATTCTGTTCAAGTTTAAGCCTCAGCACCTGCCAATTTTTCAAAATTAATCAATGATAACCTGCCACACTGAAGCTTCCCTCCATGTCTACCTTTCACACCCTACAGTTTTACTATTCTGTTTATGGAATCTGTCATCCACTGTAGATGCTATTAAATATTTAAAGCAAAAAAGCACCCGGAGGACCTGACTTTAAAATTCACAAAAGCAATATTAATAGATGAGACCAGAGCCACTTTGAGACCCGCATTAAAATTGTTCTGTATTTTCCTTCTCGGTGAGCTATTTAGTGTCATGCTGCTTTGCTTGAGAAAATGTCACTTAATGCCAAATGCTAATTATGAGTGGGAATGTGTTTTTCAATTGCCTCAGGTTGTTGCCAAGAATGAAACTCCGAATGTTAACAAATAAAGTAACATACTATTTCTCCTGGGGCAGTGTTGTGCATACCACAGATAATGAAAAATATTTTTAAGGTCATTTCTGTTCAAATAACCCCACTGGATGCTTGGAAACCAAATGCATGTATCGATTTGTGAGTGGAAATATCTTCTTCTTCTCTTTTCTTTTCTTTTTTTTTTTTGGATAAGTGATTTACAGTCACTTGAACATTGCAATTCAATTTGTGGTGCATGTGTTTTTGTGTGTACACATTTATTCTAGCAAATGAATTCCCATCTCTACAGAAATTAAACTTGCATTATAACATGAAAGGGGAGCTTCTCAAACTTATATTGCATGTCTTATGAAGAAAAGGAAACAAAGGCAGCTGTTGAAGAATTAAAACCAAGCACAGAGTACTATCTAAACTTGGAATAGGAAAAGTATGGCCTGGGACTGGTGTACAGCTCTTTTTGTAGTCATCTCCCCACTATCCTTTCTCTGGCAAAAAAATTAAAAAGTTGAATCATCTGTCTTGGAAATGATGTATAACTTTAAGGATGTTGGTGTTGGTACCATTGCCCTCAGCATTATATCCTTGGGTGAACTCAGAATCGGCAGTAAATGTCCACTTCTAATATTCATAGAACAGTGGTTCCCAGCCTGTGGCCCATGGAACACCAATGATCTACAAGACCTAAAATATGGTACACAGCCTCATTGTTCCTACACCATTGCAACAAGAGCAGCTGGTCTCACGAAACCCTCTTATAGTGCCAAGGCTTACTAAATTTGGTTTTCTGAGTGCAAGCAGATGGTGACTACTGGATGGCATATGTACTGTATCAGAAACTAGAGCTGATGGGGTCTGTCCAATGCAGTTTTCTGAATCAGCACCCCAAATAAACAAACCAAATCTAAAGATGACCAAAAACTGATTTGTAATCTTTTTGGTAAATGTTGGAGAGTGGTCCCTGGTAAAAAAAAAAAAAAAAAGGTTGGGAACCACTGCCATAGAATCATAGAATTGAAAGAGACCACATGGGCCATCTAGCAACCCCCACCATGCAGGAAAGCACAATCAAAGCATCCCCGATAGATGGCCATCAGCCTTTGTTTAAAAGCTTCTGAAGAAGGAGCTTCCACCATGCTCTGCAAGCTCTTCTTAGAGTCAGGAAGTTCTTCCTAATGTTCAGGTGGAACCTCCTTTCCTGTAATTTGAACCCATTGCTCCAAGTGCTTATTTCCAGGGCAGCAGAAGACAAGTCTCCTCCATCTTCCTTAGGACTTCCTTTCAAATATATCTCTTCTCAGCCTTGTTGTGTGCCTTCAAGTCATTTCTGACTTATAATGGCACTATCACAGGGTTGTATTGGCAAGATTTGTTAAGAGGGGGCTTGCCTCTGAAGAAATCTCTCTCTTAGCTGGAGAGGCTAAGAGAGAGATACTTCCCAAAGGTAACCCAGTAGGTAGCTATGGCTAAATGGGGATTTGTACCCTGATTTCTGGAGTTCTAGGCCAATGCTCAGATGTCTACACCACATCATACCTGGAAGGATTTAGCATCTCCTATAATCAAACAAATCATTCAACTAAATGGAAGCTCCAGTGAAAGCAGCCAAGGCACAAGGATTGGAACATTAGATTGACCTTCGTTGTCCTCAACGTACAAATTGTGTACACATAATCTCCAATATGGCTATTTCATAATGGTAGCCTAAATGTAGTCTCGTGTACCTAAATGTACTCTCATGTGGCTATGATATCCTGGGACCAGGTGTTCAGTTGTATCCATAGTTTTATGTAACTGCAGACCACTCAATAATACATTCCCTGCATCTTTGGGGGCCTTAATGTAATTATTACACCATTAGGTTCCTGTACTAAAGGTCCAGTTGATGCGACTCAACTGCTTATAATCAGGAGTCATTCCATCAACAAAGAAATCCTCCATGGCTATAGAAGCAACTAAGGGGGGATTGGAAGTTGGGGAACTGGGAAAACTCTGGTGCAGAAACTGCAAATGGTGGAACGGCTAACATTTTTGAGTTAATCTAAAGTTATCAACCATAATATTTAGTTGTACAAAAGTGCTTCCTCAAGGCAATCTTAATGGGACATTGCTTTTAGTAGGGCTCCTTTGTACCGCTTTTGGTGTATTCCAGATCATTTCTTTGAATCTTGAACCATGGATAGTTTCCCCTCCCTGTTCTTCTTCTTCAAAGTTTCCGCTTCTGTCCTTGCTTGTTCTGTGCAGGGAGTAAAGAAACCCTTTGAGCAAAGGAATCTTTGAAACCCCTCACAGAGGCAATGTAATGAGCATTTGCTAAAAAAATATCCTCCAAAGACTGCTGGCTTATCCTGTAATTATTTGAAATAAATATTATATAATTTTACATGTGTTCAGTTAGTGAAGATGCTGGTCATCCTGCCATTTGCAGTCTCTGCAGCGGAGAGTTACCAGTTTCCCAACTTCTCATGTCCCCTGGTTGCTTCAGTAACCATGGAGGATTTCTTTGCGGAAGGGATGGCTCCCAATATAGACCAGGTAAGGACCACTTTTGGGGCTTTTTGTTGGGCTGGGCTGGAGAATTTGAAGCAAGCCAACCATGGGCAAAAATGGATAGCAAGTGATATGATACGGACAGGAGTATTTGGAGCTGAGTGTTTCTTCAATTCATGCAGTCTTGCTTTCAATCTCACCTTGAAGCTTTTGCCACCTTACTCTCTCTCCTCCCATCCCATTTGCAACATCCCCAAGAGTGCTCCTTCTTCCTCCATTACAAGGCTCCACAAAAATAATGGGCTGCTAATTTAAACTGAGTACCTGAAATTCAATTCTTAATGGAAGCAATGGAAGATAGGCATAGAGTAGCCTAGCATACAGGGTACAATGTATGAGCTTTCTAATAATGCAATCCTTTTCATGTTTACTTAGAAATGAGTCCCATTAAGTTCAGTTGGTATTACTTTACTACACACAGTTGGCAAAAATGGGGGGAAATGAATTCCTTTTAGCTCACAGAGATAGCTGGCCAGGAACAGATCAATGGAGAAAAAGATGCAATATTTAATAAAGGGACAGTTTTTACAGGTGTTGTCTCAGGTGTATAACAACCATGCCAGCCTTCAATGAGACAGACAGAAAAGTTGTTGTGTGTCTTGAAGATGTTTCCAACTTATGGTGACCCTAAGGCAGTGTTTCTCAACCTTCCTAATGCTGCAACTCCTTAATACAGTTCCTCATGTTGTGGTGACTCCCAACCATAAAATTATTTCAGTTGCTACTTCATAACTGCAATTTTGCTACTGTTATGAATCGTTATGTAAATATGTGATATGCAGGATGTATTATCATTCACAGGACCAAATTCGGCACAAATACCCAATATGCCCAAATTTGAATAATGGTGGATTTTGGGGGGAATTGATTTTGTCATTTGGGTGTTGTAGTTGCTGGGATTGATAGCTCACCTTCAATCAAAGAGCATTCTGAACTCTACTAATGATGGAATTGAACCAATCTTGGCAAACAGAACTCCCTTTACCAACAGAAAACACTAGAGGGGTTTGGTGTGTATTGACCTTGAGTTTTGGAATTGTAGTTTGCCTAAATCTAGAGAGAACTGGGGACTCAAACAGTGATGGATCTGAACCAAACTTGGCAGAAATACTCAGTATGCCCAAATGTGAACACTGGTGGAGCTTGGGGAAAATAGACATTGACATTTGGGAGTTATCATTGCTGGGATTTATAGTTCACCTATAATCAAAGAGCATTCTGAACCCCACCAAGAGAATTGGGCCAAACTTCCCACACAGAACCCCTATGACCAACAGAAAAATGCTGTGTTTTCTGATGGTCTTTGGCAACCCCTCTGGCATCCCCTTATGACACCCCCCCCCGGGGTCCCGACCCCCAGGTTGAGAAGTGCTGCCCTAAGGTGACGATATTTTAGGGTTGTCTTGGCAAGATTTGTTGAGAATTGAGTTTGCTATTGCCTGCCTCTGAGGCTGAGTGAATATGTCTTGCCAAAAGGTCACCCAGTGGATTTCCACGTCCGAGAAGGAATTCGAACTCCAAAACTATAGCTCAGACAAGTACATACAATACCAGTTCCTATGAAAGAGAGAGAGAGACTTGCATGTGGATGTTATCCCTGCAATATGTTAGAAATGAAATAAGAATCTCACAACTTTATAACAATATTTGTGTTAGGAGAGAGTAATATTTGTGAGCATCTCTTATGTACTTTTGTGTTTATTCTATACAGCGGAATAGTTTTAAGTATAATATCTTAGTCACAAAAATGTCACAATTGGAGTGAATGCATCCACTCTTTCCTCACCCTTGGTGACTCATCTGTGCCATTAAAAACATACGTATTCCAGGGGCCAGAGAGGATATTTCTGGGTGAACTATTTTGTATATTTTTGTTCTTAAGTTTGGGTCAGGCAACACTAGGGAAATCATTCAGCAATGTACTCTGAGAAACGGGTTAATACCATATTGATATTTCCAAGGAGTGTGTTTAGAAAGTAATGGGAGAAATATTAATAATGCATAGCCTTCATTTTAAATAATGGATGCATTTTTATAAAACACATTAGGGATTCCATTCTACTGTATTGGTAATGTATGCAGAGTTTTGGTGATGCTTGAATGGCCATTGAAAGCACTCGCACCATTAGCACAGAGATTGTCATCCACCTCTTTCTTCGCTCGCTCCTCTTATCAAAGCTGGAATGGCAGAAAACTTGCATCAAATCTCTGCCTTCTGCAATCGAAGGGAATGAAATGTGATTTGGAAAAGCAGAGCAATGCTTGAAAGTTATCTCAGAAAAGTAAAACATTATCAATGTTTCAGAGAACTTTTGGAACACAGGAGAATGTTTTCCCTAAAGCTAGACTTGAGGACTTCCTAACTTCCTATTATTGACGTTGCCAATGGTTCTCCTTTTTTTCCGGTTAGGAGTGTTTCCAGTCCTACCTGGAAATGCTAAGATCTTGTCAATGTAAAATATGTACAAAGTTGTGGCTGTTCCCAGTGCACTGTTCTATTGTAGTCTTGGTTATGACATTTATAGAGGTGAAAAAACTAACAACTTTTTGGGGTGCTGTGTTTTCGGAACTGTATGGCCATGTTCCAGAAGCATTCTTTCCTGACGTTTTGTTCACATCTATGGCAGACACCCTCAGAGGTTGTGAGATCTGTTGGAAACTAGGTAAGTGGGAGTTTATATATCTGTGGAATATATAACCCCTACAGATATATAAACCCCACAGATACTCCACAGATATACGAGGGCGGGCCAATAAGTCCATGACTTTTTGAATTTCCCGCCTCTTAACTGAAAGGGCAACACTGCTCCTGTCAACAGGCATCTGTCAGTTGACTCCTGTCAAAATTTGAATAAGCTGTGTCATTTAGTTTGTGTTTGTCAGACATTGATAGCAGACTACTGTGTGCTTTGCAGAGAAAATGGAAAAAAAGTGAATTTCGTGTGCTCATTAAGCATTATTTTTTTGCGGAAAAAAACCATCACTCAAAACAAGGCTAAGTTTGATAAATACTAAGGGGACCCTGCACCATCAATTTCAATGGTAAAAAAGTGGTTTACTGAATTTCAGTGTGGTTGTACAAACACGGAACATGCTGAACTTTCTGTTGAGGTCTCTACAACCGAAAAAATTGAAAAAAATTACGATATGGTGTTGGCTGATCGGAGATTGAAAGTGCGAGAGATTGTGGAAGCCATAGGCATAGGCATCTCATATGGCTCAGTGGTTTCAATTTTGAATAATAATTTGGGTATGAGAAAGCTTTCCGCAAGATGGGTGCTGCGTTTGCTCACAATTTACCACAAATGCAATTGTGTGACAATTTCGCAGGAGTGTTTGGTGTTGTTCAACCGCAATATGGATGATGTTTTGCGCCGTTTCATAACCGTGGACGAAACGTGGATCCACCACACAACACACCAGAGACCAAACAGTCAAAACAGTGGGTTTCTCAGGGTGAATCGGCGCCAAAGGCCAAGGTGGGTTTGTCAGCCAATAAAGTCATGGCGACCGTATTTTGGGATGCACACAGTATAATCCACATTGACTACCTTAATGGTGAATATTATGCCAACTTATTGGGTTGATTTAATGAGGATTTTAGGGGACAAAATGACCGCATTTGGCCAAGAAAAAAGTTATTTTGCACCAGGACAACGCAAGGGTGCACACATGTGCAGTTGCCATGGCAACAATCCATGAATTGGATATGAATTGCTCCCTCATCGGCCCTATTCTCCGGATTTAGCCCCGAGTAACTATTTCTTGTTTCCAAACCTGAAGAAAATGGCTCGGCGGAAAGAGATTTGACTCCAACAATGAAATCATCTCACAAACAAATACCTATTTTGATGACCTCTACAAATCTTATTTTTTGGAAGGGATAAAAAATTGGAGAAACGTTGGACAAAGTGTATAGAGCTCAAAGGAGACTACGTTGAAAAATAAAATGATTTTTTATCAAAAAACCTGTGTTTTATTCAAAAAGTCACAGACTTATTGACCCACCCTTGTATAAACCCCACTTGCCTAGTTTCCAACAGACCTCACAACCTCTGAGGATGCCTGCTATAGATGTGGGTGAAAGGTCAAGAGATAATGCTTCTGGAATATGGCCATACAGGCTGAAAACTCACAGCAACACAGTGATTCTGGCCATGAAAACCTTCAACAACACATTAACAACAAGTTGATTCAACGATCTTGCTCAGTTGCAGATCATTGAATCAACTGATCACATGTTTGCCATTTTCTTGAAATTTGATTCATTAGCTTGTTCCATACTATTTCCGCAACCCTCCCTTTTTAAAAAGGAATATTTGGTAAGAATTTGGCCGTGAAAAATTGGCACTTCCCATGAAGATTGCCCAGACCTTTCAGCTTGTGCAAAATCTAGTGGTACAATTCCTAATTGAAATACAATATGGATGCTGGCCCACAGAGAATTGGCTCCCAAAATGCCTCCAGTCTTAATTTAAGATGCCTGCAAACATATATGGAGTCCTAGTCGCTTGGGATCTTACATCTTGACCTCAATCCTCAGATATTTATTTATCATGTCAGAAGTGAATTGAGTACACAGTTATAGTAGATAGAAAAACCATAAACAAAATTAAAAACTTGGCATTATGCTAAATTTCCTTTGACCAGAAACTGGCCACTTTGAGTGCCTCTGGTGTCGCTGTAAGTAGGTTTTCCATTGTGCATGTGGCAGGGCTCAGGCTGCATTGTAGTAAGTGGTCTGTGGCTTGCTCTTCTCCACACTCACATGTTGTAGACTTCACTTTGCATCCCCATTTCTTAAGGTTGGCTCTGTATTCTGGCATCTTGTGGTGCTAGAGCATAGTCTGTTCAGTGCCTTCCAAGTCCTCCAGTCCTTTGTTTGCCCAGGAATGTTTCTAATTTGGTATCAGCCACTGATAGAGGTTCTGAGTTTTAACCTGCCACTTTGGACTCTTGTGTTACCACAAGTATCTCTGTAGATCTTAGGAAGCTATTTCTTGATTTAAGGCATTGGCATGTTGGTTGATATCCAAATAGAGAATGAGCCGGAGATGTCACTGCCTTGGTTCTTTTATTACAGGCTGCTACTTCCCAATGGATGTGTGAGCTGGTGCAGTGGCTAAACAGTTTAATTTCGCCAGTGGTGTAGGGGCATAGACATTCTGTGATAATACAACATGTCTCATTAAGAGCCACATCCATTGTTTTAATGTGGTGAGATATATTCCATACTGGACATACCTATTCAGCAGCAGAGTAGCAAAGCGCAAGGGCAGATGTACCGTATTTTTCACACCATAAGGCGCACCTGCTGATAAGACGCACCTAGATTTTTGAGGAGGAAAATTGGGGAAAAAATGGGGGCTGGCTACACTAATATGGAGGGGGGGGAGACACTAACATGGGGGGGGGAGGCGCTGGAGCAGAGGGGGGGCGATGTACTCATGCTATATTCGCGCCCCTGCCCCCGGCGGCTCCCGGCGGCTCCCGCGCATGCCCAGACTCTCGCCGCCGTGTCGCCGCAGCTAGCCGGCGGCGCGGAGGAATGGGGGTGGAAGAGGGGACTCATGGGGCGGGCTCGCCGCTCACGGACCCGAGGAGGAGCAGGAGGAGGGGGGAGGCCACGAGGGCGGCCTCCACGGAGACGCAGCGGCAGCAGCAGCAGCGGCAGCAGCGGAAGGGCCCGAAGCCAGAGGCGCATCTTCGTGAGGTCACGAAGATGCGCCTCTGCCGAGGAGGAAGGGAACGAAGGCCTCGCCGGCCGCGCGCTGTAAGGAGGCCCGAAAGAGGAGGGGAGGGAGGGAGGAAGGAGGAAGAGTTCCCTCCCTCCGGCCTCTCTTCCGGGCGTTCTTACAGCACGTGGCCGGCGAGGCCTTCCTCCGGCAGAGGCGCATCTTCGTGACGTCACTCCTCGGCAGAGCGCGGCGCGGTAGTGACGTCACGAAGATGCGCCTCCGTCTTTGGGTCTCCGTGCGGGCCGCCCTCGTGGCCCGAAGACAGAGGCGCATCTTCTTCACGTCACTTAGATGCGCCTCTGCCGAAGAGAGGAAGGCCTCGCGTCCGCGCGCTGTAAATACGCCCAGAAGGAGAGAGGCGGAGGGAGGGAGGGGGAAGGAGGAAGAGGCCGCAGCGTCTCTGCAGGGCTCCCTCCCTCCGGCCTCTCTCCTTCTGGGCGTGCTCACAGCGCGCGCCGGCGAGGCCTTCCTCCCTTCGGCAGAGGCGCGTCTAAGTGACGTGAAGAAGATGCGCCTCTGTCTTCGGGCCACGAGGGCAGCCCCCACAGAAACCCAAAGACGGAGGCGCATCTTCGTGACGTCACTTCGTCGCGCCTGCTGAGGAGTGACGTCACGAAGATGCGCCTCTGCCGAGGAGGAAGGCCTTCCGCCGCGCGGCTGTAAGAACGCCCGGAAGAGAGGCCGGAGGGAGGGAGGGAACTCTTCCTCCTTCCCTCCCTCCCTCCCTCCTCTCTTTCGGGCCTCCAGCAGCGCGGGCCGGCGAGGCCTTCCTCCCCCTTCCTCCGCCTCGGCAGAGGCGTGTCTAAGTGACGTGAAGAAGAGGCGCCTCCGTCTTCGGGTCTCCGTGGGGGCCGCCCTCGTGGCCTCCCCCTCCTCCTGCTCCACCCCGCGAGTCCCCTCTTCCGCAAGGTGCCGGTAAGTACAATATATCGCCCCCCCGCTGCTCCCCCCTCCCTGCCCTGCGTCTTCGCTCCATAGGACGCAGCTGATTTTTCATCCCACTTTGGGACGAAAAAAAACTGTGTCTTATGGTGCGAAAAATACGGTATATGGCACCTCTCCAATGGCACCCCCTTGTCATGGGGGAGAGGTTTGCGTACCCTAATGAAGTTGTGAGCTATGCTGGCGATGGCATAGCCACCGGTAGGGCCTCCCATGCCAGACAGGTCACAACCAAAAGGTCTGACAAAGAGCGTCAATGGGCAGGATGGGCTCTCTAGCCTTTTGACAACCATCCTGAGAGAAGGAAAACTCTAATTTCAAACCTGGGCAGATGGTGCTCGTCTAACCCTGTAAGGTCAACCATCTAGAGAAGGAAGCTCAAATCAAACCTATGACCTGAGGACCTCGCTGCCACCATCCTAAGCTTGCTAGGCCCCGGCAGACAAACCTTTGGTTTAAAGGGTGAGACCAGTTCTGTGCACACTGCGCTCCACCAGAAACTCCATTGCACAGGCTCGAAGGACACATCCAACCTCCTTAGTCATCACCGTGCTTGTAGAAAGCGTGGGATGAGTCGTTCCTAAGAATCTTCGTTTGCAAAGTAATGCCAGATATATGGTTGTAATCTCCAATTCCTGAGGTATTGCGGTCTGCTCTTGAAGCATCCATTGTGTTTTCTCCAGTGATATTGAAATCAGATAAAATAACAATATCCAGTAAGAGAAAAAGTTCAATCCAGTGTATCTTTCTAAAAATTGACCTGGTTGCAGAGATTTATATATGTCTATTTTGCTAACATAGCCAACTATTAAAAATGAATTGTATTTCCTCTCTATTTATCTCTTGAATATTTTTTCTCCATCATTGCCTGGTACCATAACCTGTTCTCCTAACAAAGAGATGTTTTGGTCATTCTTCATGTAAGATATATTTCTAGCTGAGCCACTGGATATAGGAATAGTATAAAGAAAATATGTATTGGGTATTAAAAGGTGAATTTTCTTTCTTTACCTACCTTCAAGTATTCATGTTTCTTATTTCAGTCTGTAAAGCTGTAGGAGGCATCATTCATCAACTATAGCAGCAGGTTTATCCCAACACATTGTATTAGAAAGGATGCTAAGTACTCTAACACAGATTGGTGTTACATTAGCAGTTTTATGTAGTTGGGAAGATCTGAAAGGAGTTCAAACAGCTAGGCTTCTGTTTTTAAGAAGCTTTATTTATATGGTTGAAATAATCTCATTAATTCCCACTGCAGAGGGAATCACATGCTCTCTGGCCGATTTGGAGCTGTGTTCCCGGGGATATGGTTACAGGAAGAACAGTGCAGGACAAGACTTCGCTTTGATGGAGGTATATATCAAGAGGATGGGATTTCGAAATTGCAGAAGTGTTCCTCCTTTGAAGAACTGCTCGCCTCTTACGTTGGGGCTCAAGAGTGCTATTAGGGAAGGAATTAATGTTGGCTCCACTTATCTCTCCTCACCTCTGTCAGAGACTGATACAGAAATGTAATAAACCAGTTTCTCAGAAAAAGCAAGGAGGTTCATGGGCACATTTTAAAGAGCTTTTTATATAAAGATTGTAGCCTAGGAAGGCTTCCATCCCTTTCTTCTAAAGGCCAAGCTACAACTTGTTCAGGAAATCCATTATTAGATCTTCTAGCTTTTATGAAGAAGGGCTCAGAAGTGGTCATGGTCTAGATATATTATTCTAGCATGTTACAAGGGGAAATATTTCTCATGACAAAACCATATAGAGGCCAAGCTGTACTGCGACATGTAATTGTTTCCCCACTGCACCGTTTCTCAACCTGGGGGGCAGGACCCCTGAAGGGTTCATGAGGGGCCGTCATAGGGGTCGCCATCAAAACATAGTATTTTCTCTTAGTCATGGGGGTTCTGTGTGGGAAGTTTGGCCCAATTCTATTATTGGTGGGGTTCAGAATGCTCTTTGATTGTAGGTGAACTATAAATCTTAGTAGCTACAACTCCCAAATGTCAAGGTCTGTTTTCCCCAAACTCCATCAGCATTCATATTTGGGCATATTGAGTATTCATGCCAAGTTTGGTCCAGATCCATCATTGTTTGGGTCCACAGTGCTCTCTGGATGTAGGGGAACGACAACTCTCAAACTTAAGGTCAATGGCCACCAAACCCTTCCAGTATTTTCTGTTGATCGTAGGTGAACTATAAATCCCAGAAATTTAGGATTTTATATAAAATAAACAAAACAGTCAAGTATTTACTTATTTATTTATCCAACAAATTCATTTAAAAGAAGACAATAAATAAGCAGTTGTTAAAAACATGCCAGTTAAAATCAAAGTCCGGGTCAGTTCATTGTCACTTCAAATTGTCTAAGTTTTCTTCTCAGTTGCTGCTATTCAGTGGTCAAAAGCGTCATCCCACAATCAAGTCTTGAGTTTCTTTCTAAAGGACAGGAGGGAGGTAGCCAATTCGATGTCCCTGGGGAGAGAATTCCACAGGCGAGGGGGGGGGGCACTGCTGAGAAGGCCCTGTCCCTCGTCCCCACCAATCGCTTTTGCAATGGCAGTGGGATCAAGAGCAGGGCCTCTCCAGATGATCTTAAACTTTGTGATGGTTCGTAACAAGAGATACGTTCAGATAGGTAGTCTGGGCCAGAACTGTTAAGGGCTTTAAAGGTTAAAACCAGCACTTTGAATTGTGCTCAGTAGCAGATCGGCAGCCAGTGGAGCTGGCGTAACAAAGGAATTGTGTGCTCCCTGTTCACCGCTCCAGTGAGCAGCCTGGCTGCCAACCATTAGACTTGTTGAAGCTTCTAGGCAGTCTTCAAAAGCAGCCCCACATAAAGTGTATTGCTGAGATCTGGGGTTCAACGATGAGTCTAGGATCACACCCAAGCTGCGAACCTGTGTCTTCAGGGGGAGTGGTACCCTGTCCAACACAGGCTGTAACCCTATGCCCTGTTTGGCCTTTCAACTGACCAGGAGTACCTCTGTCTTGTCTGGTTTCAATTTTAATTTGTTCGCCCTCATCCAGACCGGCACAGCAGCCAAGTACCGGTTCAGGACCTGCACAGCCTTCTTAGTGACAGGTGGAAAGGAGTGAAATAGCTGAACATCATCTGTGTACAGTACTAAGGAGGAGGTCTGTAAGTGTCTTGAGTTTTGGCCCTCTTGGATGTTTGGATAATTCAGTCATTTTTATGGAAAAGTTTATTGGTGGTTTAAAAGTTGGACATTATAGATTTATAGGTCTGGGAAACTTATGATCTCTGTCTTTGGTGCTTAGTCAAAATCTGGTATGTTGTTCATAAGACAGTCATTTCCTCAGATGTGCTCTGATGATTAATAAGTGAAGGCTGATTTTACTATGATGATGCCCACGAAAGATATCCAGAGGAGGCTATATTCATAAATATTCAACATGTTCCTGCATTCTATGATCCTTGAAATCTAAAAAATTATTAATTATTATTGTCACACCAAGAAGTATCCTTACATTTCTTGCACGGAATAATTATTTTAAGAAGTTTTCTTTGTGTTAGTTAAAGGAAAGAGTACGTAAGATGGTGCCCAATTGATGTTTTAGTATTTATTAGCTTGGATCAGTCGAGAACTTCCAAGTTGATTCTGGACCTCATATTTTTTAATGTCTTTATATATGACTTGAATGATGGAATAAAGGTCATACATATTAAATTTGGGAATGTCACCACATTAGTAGGAATTGCAAATACCTTAAACAACTGCATTAGGACTTGATATATGAGTCTACACTGCAAAATAATCTAGTTCAAACCAGATAATCTGGATTTTATATGGCAGTGTAGAGGGGGCCTAAGAGTCAATGACAGAGTTACATTTTGAGCACAGCCTGTGTGGAGATTTGTTTATTTACTTAGTTATATAGTTTTGAGCTTCTTCTTCTTTCCCCTGATCACTGTTTGAGAGTGACAACTCTTAATGTCTCTTGACACATACTGTCTACAGTTTTAAAATATAATAAAGCTCCCTTCTTTTTCAGCTTTGCAGTTGTGTCATGGAAATTTTTGAACCCAGTCATAAGAGTCTAATCTGCCAGCATTTAACTGTATGGGGAAAATACCTTATGAGAGTTTATTCATCTATCAAAAGTAATTACTTGTCCCAGTTGACTGAATTGGGTAATATATGAGTGACTTTGTTAAAAACCTCTGCTCTAATGATGAGGAATTATGGGATAGTCTAATCAAGCATCATTCTTGTTTTTTAGGGTTATTTCAAAGTATTTGTGTTTCTTACTTTTCTACATTTAGCCTGCAGAAGAGAAGGTTGAGAGGAGACATAACAGCCACGTATAGATATTTGAAAGTCTGTCATGTAGACTCAGACTCAGAGCAATGGGTTCAAAATACAGGAAAGGAAATTCTACCTGAACATTAGAAAGAACTTCCTGACTGTGAGATCTGTTCAACAATGGAACTTCCTGCCTTGTAATGTAGGCCAAGTGAGGATGTTTACATCTTTAATATATCTTGTTTTTCCTGAAGCATTGGTTAACATGCTAGCCTGATGGAAATTACTAAAGTAAGACAGTAATTCTAATTGAACTCACAAAGGACATACATGGGTAACAACAGTCTGATTTTATCTGTCTTTCTTCTTATCTCTATCTATCTATCTATCTATCTATCTATCTATTTCCTCAATTGCAGGAAAAGAAATCCAGACCAGGGTTAAATATCCATAACCTTCGCTTGTTTATTCATAACTTTTGCCATCGTTACCAAACTCGGATGTTGTTGGACCGCACATGCCCTGGTTTTCATTGGAGGGTATGAATATCAGTTTAGGAAAAATTATCTCAAGCTAATGTGAAGTGGTAGAGAAGCTCTTGAAAAGAGAACCAAATGTACAAGAGGTGTCATATAGCTTTCTTCCATTAAAACAATCAAATGGGCTGAAATCTCCTGAGTCATTCTTATTGAGTCACAGGCTCTTGAGTTATGAATAACTCAATTGAATTTAAAACCTCAAGGGAAATGGAGCATTACATGGGAAGTGAACTCCACTAGGCGGAATTGCCTTTAATAATTCTCTTTAAAGACTTCTGTATTGGTGCTCCATCATATAATTACTTGGATTAAATAATAATAGCTTATCTTCTCCCCCGCCTCTTTTTTCTCAGTTTTAACTGCAACAATTTGTGTCTTGCTTGAATTAGCTAGGGCTAGTCTCTCTGTGTTTTCTAAGGTCCCCATTCCTTTCTGATCTTTAGACCTGGCATAAAAGACATTACACTGAAAAAAATTCTGCTAACATACCTTTGGTTAACAAAAGCATTTAATGATTGACTGAATTTCTATCTCCAGTTTAGGCTTGTGTAATGGATTGACCTACCTTACAAGGTTGGTGAAAAGCCAGTAAACAGCTTGGAAAAGCGAAGGAGAGCAGAGGGGTGGAGCAATCAGGCAGCTTAATAGCTGGAAGTGCAGTCTGATTGGCTGATGAAATTGGAAGGAGTTGCTTAGCAACTGGAGGGGGTGGAGCCAGAGGAAAAGTAAGAGCTCATGCAGTCAGAATCCTGTCAGTTTGAAGTTGGGAGTTTGGTGTTTGAAAAAGTTAGTTAGGAGTTTTGAAGGGGAGGGAAGGAAGGAAGAGTTTTTGGAATATGAAAGATACTTCTTTGAGGAAGATAGTAAAAGCATTCAGGGAGAAGGAGTGAGAAATATTGTAGGCCTCTATAGTATTAGAGTGCTGGGGTGGAAAGAGGATTCAAAAGGTTCAAAATAACCTGTTTGTATTCCTGTATGTGGAACATTGCTTTAAAAAAAACACAAGTTATAAGACAATTCTCTGTAAAAGTAAAGCCTGACAATTTATTGAAACCATTATGTATCTTTACTGCTCAAGAACAAAAGAAACAACATATTTTTGTTTTACGTCACTTGAAGAGTTTGTGTGCCTTCTTAAACATTCGAGTGATGGAAGTGGCCTATGAATCAATAGATGGTGGCAACAAAAGGAATCTTAATAATTAATTGGTGGCAGCGAAGAAATATTTAATATACAGTCTGGCATGTAGCCAGGGGGGGGGGCAATTCTCAGGGTGGTCCGCGAGAAGGCCTTACTGGTACATTATTTAAACTGTTATGTTTATTCATATCATGATCTGATCACCATGCTCATTATATCCCACATGCATGAGGTTATTGGGATAACAATACAAAAGGTTTGGTAGGGTAGTCCCTCTCTTACTCAGACTCAGTCCCTCCCGAATCAAACTTAGCCCTACCCAAATCAAAATCCTGGCTACGGCCCTGCATACAGTGGTGCCATCCCACTGTCCTGTCTTATCTGTGAGAGTGTGTGCGTCTCTTTTCCCTCATGGCCTTGGCTGGCAATACCTGTAATCTCGTCAATTATTACAGCTTGACTCATTTATTCTTTATTTGTATTTTTATTCCACTCTCCATGAAAATACTACTGGATAGATGTTGACATCTATGTGGCCACGTTTCCTGGTTTTCTTATGTGAAATAGAGGGTATTATACAAAATAGCATTGGTTTTGATTTATGGATCATCTTCTTACATAGTTTTGCCCCTCTTTTGCTGAATTTTTTCACTATTGGTTCCTTCCTCCACAGTCACAACTTCTTATATGATCTATGATAAATTCTGTTTTTTATCTTTTCTGAAAAGGGAATATAAGATCAACCAGCACAAACTTCATGGACTCCAGAACTAGGTTGATCTTCCACCCAGTCTAGATGGACTCAAATTCCAGCAAACTCTTACCAATTCACATTCTGGTTATAGTTTGTGACTCGATTGGTGCCATTAATGGAACTCATTTGGGCTTCACTGTTGCAACTAGAGCTTGAACCGGACCCTGAGTAAACCAATACACAGTTTCTGTGGTTAAATGCTTTATTGAGAATAAATGAAAGAAGCAAAAGGCAAAATAGAAATCAGCTAGGCTGCGCCCAATCCCAGATTTAGGCACCCCAAATGCTTGAAATAGTTCCAAGTAGAGCAATGTAGAAATGCCGCAAATGGCTAGTCCTGAAAAGTCTCTGGATCAAATCTTAGTAAGTATAGGATAGTTCCAACTAGAAGACCACCGTGGTCCAACACAGTTCCAAAGACAAGGCAAGGAAATCAAAAGTTGACTCGAGATGCGGAACCCTCTCCGGACCCGAATACGCTGACTGCGTCGGACAACTTTCCCAGGATCAGCTGGGAAGGTTTCAGTTCCCACCTCTTCTTGGCCAGATTGGAATGTGTCCTCATTAGAGCAAACACCTGGAGTTGGGGGAGTACTGCTAGTCTCATGAATCTTAGCTGGCTTATCAGCGCGAGAACTAACAAGGATGCGCCTGGCCTTGGAAGCTCGAAGTTCACTCGGAGTTGACTGCAGAGGCCTGCTTTCAGGCCTCTTTGAATCCAGGGCTGTAACATGGCGTTGCTCTGGTTTGGGCTTGGAAAGTGTCTGGGGTGTGACATTCACAAAGTTACTGAGTTCCTGCCCCACTCTTCCTCTTTCCACAGCTTAAAAGCAATCACATATTTTTTTTCTTGTATAATGATGCCGCAAGGGAGTAGAGATCATTAGGTATTTTCAGTGAGTATTTCAGGGTGTATTTTCATTTTCACAGTAAACTGTATCCGATCCCAGACTCAGCATGATGTAGCGCTTTAAGCATGTGACTACAACTCCTTCCTCAAGAATGGACCCCCTCCCCGGGGTAAATCCCACCCTCTCCAAAAACCATGTTATATGTTCACTTTAAGTCAGAAACAACCTGAAGGCATACAACAGCAACAACAGTTTTATCCCATCTTGGATAAGTTACTTTTCTGGCAGTACAACTCTCAAATCCTTTTTTTAAAATGTTGTCTTTTTTTCCAGCACTGTAGACATTCTGCTGGTGGTGTGCTAAAGATGAAGCACAGATGATCAAATCATATCTAAGAAGCGACACCAAATTTTGCTTTTAATGGTGGCATTCTAAAATGACAAAGTAAACCAAAGAAATAAAGCCTTTGGAAAACAGTGAATGGAACAAAATATAAGCATTGAAAGCAAGAGATTTGTGGATTATAGATGAAGATAGTGATAAGGATAGTTGCAGCCCAAATCTTGGAGCCTTTGGTGATGCAGTGGGTTAAATCCTTGTGCCGGCAGGACTGAAGACCGACTGGTTAGAGGTTATAATCCAGGGAGAACGCGGATGACTTCCCTCTGTCAGCTCCAGCTCCCCATGCAGGGACATGAAAGAAGCCTCCCACAAGGATGATAAAGCTTCAAAACATCTGGGCATCCCCTGGGCAACGTCCTTTCAGACAGCCAATTCTCTCACACCAGAAGCATCTTGCAGTTTCTCAAGTTGCTCCTGACACGAAAAAAAAGCCCAAACCTTAAATTCTTAAGTAACTGATTTATGTCTCCATTAAATACTATTTTCCTCAACATTTGCACACAATTATATCAGCAGATGCATTGTTTGAAAGAAACATCATAAGCAGAATTATAGGCCCTAGCTTATTTAATGCTTTTTTTTATGACTGTGGCTTACTGTAGTTCTGACTTCAAAAAAACCAAAGAAAAAACCCTTGGCATTCATGAAGAGTAACACTTGTGGATTCTGTTTTTCAATCCACAGCAGAGATGTAGTGGGTACACTTTGAGATAGCAGGCATCCATTCTGCTAGATAGCATATCAGAACCCCATGTTGGAAATATACTATGGGAAATATAATCCAATTATATTTCCCATAATGGTTGGTTTTAAAAAAACAGACACAACATGACTCCTCTGTGATCAAATCTTCTTTCATTTCTCAGAGTTCTTTACAACAATTGTAGGAGGGTCTGATTTTGATTAAAGCAATTTTGTTGGAAGAATACCCCTTTTCCCAACACTATTCTTCAATCTAAAACTCATTCTCAATCTGCTATTAGGGCAGCAGTGGAAAGAAGACAGATACCATTGAAAGAGTCACTGTTTGGTATTCTTTAAAGATAGGTTAGCTATTCTTACTGGTTATTGAATGTTTCCATTACCAGTTGGAGGTGTGTACATGTAATTAAACACTGTACATTCTAGCTTCTACGTGAAACAATACTGTACTTGGTATGTAGAGGTCACGTGGAGTTATGAATAAAGGCCAGAAGAGAGAATCATATCATAGCAAATCCTTGTCAGGACTGCCTTCCATCTGGAAATATATGTCCTCATTGCAAAAGACTATGGGGATCCAGAATAGGTTTCTACAGTCAATTATGAACCCACTGCCAAGACTCTTCTTCTGGAAGACAACCATATTCAGCCAGAAGGAACCACCTATGATAACACCTCATGTTCTGCTTAGCAAAAAGAGATTTTCCTATAAGTAACTGTGGACACACCAGGTTATCCACACTATCTTAAGATAATTATTGTGTGGAATGACACAGTGGACAGGATCTTAGAAAGTCAACTTGGGTAATGTCTTGAATTAGGCTAGGATCAAAAGAAGGGGTATAATACGTGAAGCTGGAGTTTAGCGTTTTGCTTTAATTACATCAGTGGTTACCAAGCTTTTTTTTATTATCAGGGACCACTTGACCAGGGACCACTCTCCAACATTAGTACCAAAAGGGTTAGGAATCGGTTTTTGGTCAACTTTAGGTTCATTTTGGTTATTGAGGTGCTGATTCAGAAAATTGCATTGGATAGACCACATCAGCTCTAGTTTCTGATACAGAACATCTGCTCGCCCTCAGAAAACCATATTTAATAAGCCTCGGCTGTAGACCATATTTTAGTTCTTGCAGACCACTGGTTGCCCATGGATCACAGGTTGGGAGCCACCATATTACAGTGTTAACTACTGCCAAAAGCACAAAGTATAACGTGTCTTATTTATTTAGCAGTGAGAAATACCATGAAAAAATGGTGATCAAAGCTCTGTCCATCTCTCAGGCTATTTTATTTTGGGCAGCATTTGGAAGAAAATGACAAACAAATATGAAAAAATAATATCAATTCTGTATAGGCAAAAATTACAGTAGGTAAAATATCCTTTGATATATTTGGGATGGAACTATGAAGCCAGAAAAAACTAGCAGGGCATCGGTTTCTCTCCTGGCACATTAGTGGAAGATGCCTTTTAAGTGATGATGAATGACTCTTAGAAAAATGAACTAATAATTCATGCTTAACTACTGGAATATTATCTGAGCCTGAAAATTGTTATCAGACATTATATGAAACCATTGAAGGACAAATGATTCAGAACACTGAAAATGGAAGGCTTCTTAATTAGAGACTTATTTATAGCTCATCAGGAGAACATACTGCTTTTTGCTAAGCTCCAAGGTAAGATTCCACACTCAGATTACAATTTATTGCTGAGATACAGATAATATAGAAAAGTATTATATAAAGCTTGATTAAAGTCGTTCATGTGAGCTGGAATCATGGAGCTGGGGCCAGAATTGTACCTGCTGTTTTCACAAGCCGTGTCCATGTGCCCATGAGTTTTGTCCCTCTGGCCCTGTGCTCAGTTTTTGTAATAATGGTCATTCATTCATTCATTCATCTCTCCCTCCCCCCCCCCCCCCCCCTCTGGAAATTGTTACAAAAGCATAGGGGAGCTGGATATATTAGGCCTGTGCAATCATGGTTCTAAATGGTTCTAAAGTACAATTATTTCATTATTGGCGATTTTTAAGACAGACTCAATTAGGAACTGCCATTTATAATGAAATTTTGAAAGTTTTGTTAGTGTTCTGAAATGTTCACCACCAGAACTTTAGCAACACTATAGAAGCAAAGCACTAGCGCCACCTAGTTTTCACCACCAGAACTTTAGTTTTGTAAGTACTTTAGAACCATTTAGAACCATGATTGCTAGTATTTATAGCAGCAAAATTAGCTGAAAGACACAGGCAAATGGATAATGGCACAAACTGTTATCTATCAGATTACCTTCATGAAATATATAAAGTATTAGTCCTGGAAAAGTTATTGGAGTTCTTGGTGCTTTTTTTAGTTCGAAGTTCTTTGGTGCTTTTTATTTTGGAGCTCTTTGTTCCTATTTGATTTAAGTTCTCCTTCAGTGCTGTCTTTGTGTGCAGAGGAGGAAAAGGCAGCCTCGGCTTTACTAATATTTAACATATTTGAAAGGAGTTCATGTGGATCAGGCATAACTCTTCATGAGATACAACCCCTGAGTTGTGCATGCTGCCGGTAAATGTATTCCTCATGTTGGAACCATTCTCTTTCGTGTTAGACAGACATTTAATTATGCTGAATAGGAATGATGTATTTTCATTAACAAACTGATAGGATGTGGAATATTTCACTAACTGTGAATGCATTGGGGGGGAAATCAGATTTATTCAGCAGACTAGTTTTATGGGTCTTTCTGTGCCCCTGGGCACAATTGGTCTTATCTTTGATAAGCTCCAAGATAAATCCTGAGTCCCTTTGGGGAGAGGGGGCAGGTTATAAATAAAGTATTACTACTACCACCACTACTAATTTATTATTATTATTTATTTCGGACTTTTCTATCCCATCCTATCTCGACCTCCACAGAGGGACTCAGGGCGGCTAACAACCAGTACACCATGGTGCCCACAACCAAAAGCATAAATATACAATTGAAATAAAAACAATATAAAACAGTAAAAAAGCAGTATAAAAACAATATAAAACATTCAAACAGTCAAACAGTTGCTGATTTAAGTCATCGTCTTAAAAGCAGTCCATCAAGTCCATTAAAGCCGTCGCTTTGCCACCAGGTCAGCCTACTACTATTACTACTGATGTGTATCATCTGATTTTTAGTGACACCCAGTAGTAGTTTTCTAATGATGTTTGGGAATCCTGATGTTCTTTGGAACTTTACTGGGTTATTTCAGCCTATGTGCGCGCACACAGCAGATATGCAGAGACATTTGATTTTTTTTCTGTATTAAAGCTGACATTTTCAAGAATAATTCCATAAAAGGCAATAGTAGAAACCTGTAACACATATACATATTTATTTATTTTGGTAGAAAACAAGCCATAGTTGTCACAGTAGGTCACTACTGAATCCAGCAGAAAGAATTTGGGATGTCACCCATTCTAACTACATATACAGCAGGAACCCTTTGCTGATTTTCCCTGAAATGTGACAGGTGTCATGCTTAGAGTTGTACAGTGTCCATAAATTTGGCAGGTGTCACGCTCTGAGTTGTGTACAGTGTTCCCTCAGTTATTGCTGGGGTTAGGTTCCAGGACCTCCCGCAATAAATGAAAAACTGCGATGTAGGGATGCTCTATTTATTTTAATATTGATACATTATTTTAGTAGTTATATACTATTTTAAGTCTTTATAAACTTAAAATAAAGTGAAGGAAAGGAAGGAAAGGCCCTTCAAGGCTGGGAGGAGGGAGGGAGGGAGGACTGGGGAGGAAAAGCGCCTCGGAGAGCGGAGGCAGCAAAAACCACAAAACAGCTAAAATACCATGATATATATTTTAAATTAATATTTTTTTAAATCCGCGAAACAGCGAGTCCGCAGTGAGTGAACCACGAATTAGCGAGGGAACACTATAATGCTTTTTGGATGGAAAAGACTGAAGTTACATGCATCTCCTTTGAGAGCAATGGAAGACAAAACTGAACACAGTGAAGGGACAATACGAGAAATGCAGTTTCCTTCAAAAATGGAAAACCGGGACCCCTTCTGCACTGCCACATAAAAATCTTGATTATCTGCTTTGAACTGAGTTATATGACAATGTAGACTCATATAATCCAGATAATGCAGATAATGTGGAGATATATATATATATCGTATCAAAAGCATTGCATAAATTATTATAAAACTGATAAAAAATAGAAGGTGCGCAGGTGGTTAAATACCTTTTGACCAAAAATAGACAACAGTAATGGCATTGTCTGTAGCCTCCAACAATTCCTCCTCTGTACATGAGGCAGGGCACAGTGGGCAAGCATACAGATGCATAGTTGTATGTTCTGCTCCACAGTCACACAAGTTATGGGATTCTTTTAGGTAGTGCCATTTTGCCAGGTTGTCTTTTGATCTGCCCACTCTACTTCTGAGTCTATTCAGGGACTTCCAAGTTGCCCATTCTTGGTTTGCTCCTGGAGGAAGACCCTTGTGAGGGGCCATCCAGTTGGGATATCCTGGTTTAGCTGCCCTTGCTGTTTCTGGGGGGATGCCAAGAGGAGTGGTAGTTCTCATAAAGCTTTTCCTTGATTTGAGTCTACTGGGAGGAGGCTGGTAGCCATATAGTGGATAGATACCTTTCAGAGTGTTCTCTCACATTTAGCAGCAACTTCCCATCACACGTGATATCAGGGGAATGGAAAGATTAGCCATTTATGGGAAACGTTGTCTCACTGTATTTACTCAGTCTTTGAGGAGGCTCTTGCCGTGTCCCCCAATAATGTGTATTATTTGGTTTGAAAATCTAGATTATATGGCAGTGTAGAAGGGGCCTGACTAATGGCCACCATCAGTTTTGCAAGGTTGTTGAGCAGGGAAGGATTACTATTCTATATCCATATTCCAGTACCATATCATTTTTTACTTTGGCATATGTGAACGGGGTTGTTCTTCTCACTACTTAGTGGGATATCAAATGTATCTCCCTATTGGAAACTTAGAGATACACACAGTTCTATCCACAGGAAAAAATTCAAAGGCAAGGCAATGACAGCATGACCTTTTTTTAAATCTGTATTTTCCTGAGACTATTTTTTAATACACTGACTCAAGTGAAAAAAAAAGTAGCATGTCCTGAACCCAATTTAATTTAAGGGCAGTAGATTGTTGGATGTTGCCTGCGGATAGACATAGAATGTCCTTCTCTGACAGCAGTAGCATTGTTTGTATATGTGAAAGCAAGAACATAAGGAAGAGAAGGGTATGCATCCTATGGAACTGTGAACATCCGTCAGTCACAGCTAGAGCATAACAAACTGCATACATCCAAGACGTCTTTTAAAAAATTATGTTATTTCTAGATATTCTCCAGTTTTGGTATAGCCTTTAAAATGTGGCATTACATCGAGCTGGACAGATGCTCTTTTAAAATGTATTTCCTTGGGACAACGACTTCTCTTCACTGCAGTCTTCTTTACCTTCAAAACCCTGCCATTTAAATCTAATTTATGCTGGTTGACCTCTATGATTTTGATGCATTGATCCATCTAATTAGATCCAGCATCAAGATACCAATGATCAATTGATGAGGTTCACCGCACCAATCAATTAAAGTGTTTGTAAAGGAATATGAATGCTGAAGACATTGTTGACATAGCAGGACAAGAGACCACAATGAAGTAACATGAATATATTTTCAGTAGCTGGATTGTGAAGTTTGGTCATGAGTCCATGGTAGCACCGGGAATGTGGCGCAGCTGGCTAATTGTCAGCTGCATAAGATCTCTCTGACCAGTAGGTCATGCGTTCGAGGCCTGCCCGGGTTGAGGTGGGTGCTCGACCTTTAAGTGTAGCGTGCTGTCAACCTTTGCAGCCCGAAAGACAGTTGCATCTGTTAAGTAAGAGATAAAGGTACCACATTAAGTGGGGAGGCAAATTTTGACTGAATTAAAAAAGAACTCCAGGAATGCTGAGGAATGCGGAAGGAACAACAAGGGATGCTGGGAACGCTGAGAGATGAGGAGTGTGTCAGCTCCCCCTGGTGGCCAGAGTTTGCCTCTGTTCGTCTATATGTGTGTTTGTGGAAACGGCAGGGATTGTCTGCTAAGTATGTGTACCTGTAATCCGCTCTGAGTCCCCCTCGGGGTGAGAAGAGCGGAATATAAATAAAGTGTATTATTATTATTATTATTATGAGTTGCTTGGTGATGCTCTCATTTTAAAAATAAAATATCCCTCCTTCATGTCATATCTTAAAGCTGGCTTTATTTAAAATCTTTGAGTGAAAAGTCTTGCTTCCATTAAGCCAAGCTGCAATTATCTCAATAGCAGACAATTCCAGCATAAGATTGAATATCAACTTTGGTAATAAACTAGCACCTGGTGGTTTATAACAACAACAATAATACACTTTATTTATATTCTGCCCTTATCCCCTAGGCTAGGGGACTCAGGGTGGATTACAGCATTTACAACAGACATAGGTAAACTTTCAATGCTTTTACAATTACATATAATGAGACACACAAACAAAGGCAAAGGCTTCTCTTTTCATTTCTGGCTTATGAAGGCGGTGCTCATCTCTGGCTCTGGGGGAAGTGCTTTTCTCTATTTTCAAGCCAAGTAGCCGGCGTTGTCACCTCCTGGAGAGTCTCTTTGTCTTTTTCTGCCAAAAATTAGACCTAATTGTCTACTCACATTTGCATGTTTTCAAACTGCTAGGTTGGCAAGAGCTAGGGCTGACAGACAAGGAGTTCACTCCGTCTTGAACTGCCAACCTTCAGTTCAGCATCACGAGGGTTTAACGAATTGTGCCACCGCAGCCGTTTATGAAGTCATAGATGAATATGGCATATTTCTAAAACTCTGTAAATACAAAAAAGTATATTTTCCCCATACTTCCCCTCTGTATCTGTTAATATATTGGTGGTAGGGGTTCAAAGATATATTTAGTCTAATCATAATCCAACTCAGTATAATAACCAAAATTTTCAATTCATCCTACCATATAACTTTCAATTTGCTCTCGGTTTTGTGTTTTATCTGTTGGCTAATATCCTTGTGCTGTCGCACCTGGGCTATGGATGCCTGTGAAAGAGCAAGGACATGGTCTCTCTATCGTAGTGGATTGCTTTTTGCCTCCCTTTAAAGGCTCAGGGCTCCAAGGACCAAACTGGACACTTTAGTTAACTCAAACTCCATTACATGAGTTAACTTCACTCAGTCACACTGCTTAGTTTCACCCAAAATAATAGTTGGCTTACTTTAAAGTTCCTTTGTTGCTTTGGTCCAAGAAGCTGCAGCTGAAAAGCTCTCTGAGTCTTTTCTCTCTCAATGGCTTAGAGGTAGGGACACTCAGATGGCCGAAACTTGAAGTCACAAAGTCTTCCTCTTGAGGCCAAAAGACTGGTTTGGAGGAGCTTGGAACTCTCCAGATTTACTCAGCCTTCCGATATGCTGAGCCTTCTGCATGAATTCCAAGGAAAATCAGACCGGTATTGAAAGATGGCCTGACCAAAGGCTTGGTCTGGCAAACCTTCTAAGCACGTCCTTTCAGGAGAAGTCCTGGTAAGCTCTGGAACGTAAAATGGCTTGTTTCCCAGATTCCTGGGAAAGGGGGTGGAACAAACTCAACAGGGCTCTGCAAATGATGATTGGCAGGTGCTAAGAACCAATCGATGCAACCAAACCTTTCGCAAACCTGTGCAGGCTGCAAAAACACAATTCAAAAAAAAAAAGAATTCAAGGTTTCCCATGCAGGTGGCGCTCACAATCCTGCTTTCCTGACTTGTTCAAAGTTTCCTTGGAAAGATAATCAAGTATTATCCAAGTGAATTTTTTTCAGGTGGACTTCAATAAAAATATATTTGTTGACCATTTAAAGGACTATTTCAATACATTATATGATGTAAGTAGCCTTCTCCCTACACTGCAAAATGTAGCAATTAGAGCAAAATGCCCTTTATAAAATGTCTAGCACTATTATGGTCACTTAGCAGCAATGTTCAAAAACTATTCTTAAAGTGAATAGTTTTCTTAGGTTATTAACAAGCTAATTTCTCTAATAACTAATTATTACAATTATATCCAGACTAAGCTCATGCGATACTAAACATGGATGAGAGTGATTGGATGGAGATGGGTTTAATGCATGCCAGGGATTACAAAACAAACAAACAAACAAACAACAAATCCTTTTACACCAGATTGACTTATTGCAAGGAAAGTATGTGATCCAGTACCAAATTGAGTTCATATTATAATGGTTTATAATTGATGTAAATGGCACTAATAGGTATCAAGCTGGTACAGGATACTTTGCAGTGAATCTAGGAATTTGGCCCATATCTATACAATCCCCGAGACATTTTAAAAGCAGCTGAAAAATGGGATAACAGGATTGATAGGGAATTTTTCTGCCAAACTGAACCAGTTGGAGGATATGCTAATGCATAGATGAGGGTTTTCCATCTTGTTTTATTTATTTTATGGCTTTTACCCAACCATATGACTTCTTGGAGTACACTGCACTTTACAGAGTAATAGAATTACTACGGTAACATTCATTATTAACAGCAGTGCTTCAGGGATGCATTTAAAACTCCACCCAGTACATATTTCAAATTATATTGTGTTGTTCTTCTATGGAGGGAAAGTAATTTTAGAAGGATTCTGAGGACATACAGTGATTACAGCTGAACGCCTCGGTATTAACTGCTAGCAAACCTTTATCAATTGCACCTGAGCTGTAGAAGGAAAGCTTTAGTGCAAAGTTCTAAGAATCACACCGAGTTTAGCAACTTCCATCTTATGTCATGCACGGGATTTTTCAAAAATGCTAAAACTATGTAGGCTTTTGCATAATACATGTTTCTGTAACATGTTTGCTCAACCCAGATTTGTCTGAGCTGATTCATTATGCTTTTTTTAATCCACATAACTTGTTTATTAAACAGACACATGGAAAAATGAAGTGCATCTACATATCTACCTACTTCTGTGTTATTTTTGGAATATCACCAAGGTTGCTTGAGTTTATCTTTCAGCAGTATCTTTTTTAAAATCTTTTGGATGAATGCTATTTGGTTTGATGTAGGCTATAAACCTGAACGGTGGTCATTGCGCCTAATCCTTAATAGAGTTGTATAGCATCGTTGTTCCACATCAATCCATTGATCCCTATAGCTCACAATTGTACTGATACAAAGGAGTACATGAGGATTTCAGGCAGGAGGTGCCTGAAAGGGCTATCTGTATGAGATTATGCATAATAATAATATTCATTCATTCATTCATTCATTTGTAACCTGCCCTATTTCCCCAAGGGGACTCATCCATGCTAAATTCTTTAATTCCAGTTCATACAAATTAGATTTTGCTATTTGAAATTTATTACTTACATATACAAAGATTTTAGGTGCCAGAACTGAAATTCTGGGAAGTAAGAGTTGCAGAAACAATTGAGTGTAGACATTCATGGCTTGCAAATACTGAATGAGCATTGGGTTCTAGAAGAATAGGTAAAGGTAAAGGTTTCCGCTTGACATTAAGTCTAGTCAAGTCTGACTCGGGGGGGGGTGGGTGGGTTGGTCATCTCAATTTCTAAGCTGAAGAGCTGGTATTGTACATAGACATCTCCTAGGTCATGTGGCCAACATGACTGCATTGAGCGCTGTTACCTTCCCTCCAAAGCAGTACCTATTGATCTACTCACATTTGCATGTTTTTGAACTGCTAGGTTGGCAGAAACTGGGGCTAACAGCAGGAGCTCACCACACCCTGCAGACTTGAACCACTGACCTTCTGGTCAGCAAGTTCAGCAGCTAAGCAGTTTAACCCACTGCTCCATCACGGAGAATATATATGTTAAATTTTCAATTTCAAAAATGGAATATGGATCAATGGAAATTCGTCACTGTGCTGTGTTAGTGAGTCTCATAGTGTCAGTCATACAGCCACAGATATCTTTCAACCCTGACCCCATGTCCTTAGGAATACGTAGCATTATTTCCTTGGCCTTTCAAAGGGTTCAACTACTAGGTATTGTTGTGTACATTCTTTCCCTTTCCTTCTATTGAGTGGAGTGCAAGTTACTTTTGCCTTTTGAACTCAGGCACCATCTACACTGCCATATAAAATCCAGATAATCCGCTTTGAATAATTACTATATGAGTGTATACTAGGCATGGGGAAAGATAAGGAGTAACTGAACGAACTTGATAGGTCAGGCATGGGCAAACTTAGGCCTTCCAGGTGCTTTGGAATTCAACTCACACAATTCCTAACAGCCGGTTAGGAAAACACCTGTAGAACCAAAACACCTGGAGGGCCAAAGTTTGCCCATGCCTGGTGTAGACTCATATAATCCAGTTCAAAGCAGATAATATCTATCATTTTCTTTGAAAATCTTTAGTAAATGGCAGTGTAGAAGAGGCCTCAATGTTGCTGCTAAACCAGAATTCAAGCCAGAATCGGGAGAGGTTTGTAATTAATCACATTTCTTCATATTGTATGTAATTGTCAGAGTTTAACCCCACAAAAAGAGCATCCTTTCATCAAAGTCTGTTGTTCAGGTCTTTGTGCTGAGATTTAAATGTGCCCTAACAGGCCCGTAGCCAGGATTTTGATTTTGGGCTGGGGCTTAGTCTGAGTGAGAGAGGGTCTACCCTTTGGTATCGTTATCCCAATACCCCCATGCATATGGGATATATTGAGCATGGTGATCAGATATGATATGAATAAACATGACAGTTTAAACAATGTACCAGTAAGGCTTTCTCACGGACCTCCCTGAGAAGCCCCTCAACCCCCCCCCCCCCTCCACCCAGGCTACATGCCTGTGCCCTAAGAACACACCAAGTAAGAATTGGAAGACATTCAGTGTTCTATATACAATTTAAAAATATGTTTCTTTCTCTGACCAAAACATTGTGTTTTCTTGAAAAAATAATTACCCATTCGCTTCTTCTCAGCTCTTCTGTTGGTAGGTGTTTAGCACATTTTGCTTGCCTGGAATGGGGGATACACACACACCCACCCCTACACCTATTCTCCAATTGAATCAAAAGTTCGACAACTCTTAAATAATTGGGTCCCAGATTGAAGCCTATGAATATTCAATACAAACCATGCCTGCAAAATGTAACAAGCACAGTTTGGAGGCTGAAGGATATCAAACAGGGAGCATGCCACTGGACTCCGAACAATAGGAGAATGGATGGTCTTTGCCAGGAAGGTGAAAAAAGCCAATATGTGGCAAGCTACAGGGGGAAAGCCCTCAGTCTTCTTTCCAATTTGCCATCTTGAAATAGCCATTCCTTTGAAAATTTAAGCATGTAGAAAGTAAAATAGAGGAAGGGTTTTTAATGAGGTTGCCAATAGGGACATTCAATGCCCTATGTAGGTAGCTGTATGTAATCTGCTGCTAAATTGAACGAGAAATCCTGGGCTGTAGTTCGACCTGCACAGCCTGCCTTTTTGCCTCTTCTAACATTCAGATGGAACTACTGAAGGGAGCTGAACATGGGAAGGTGAGGGTTATTTGTATTATTTTCCCCTTTGTTCTTTCCTGTTTAAATTCTTGTCAATGTGCCAGAGATTGGTCTTCCCAGCAAAAATCTATTTGCTCTAGGAATGCTTTTAACATGTGAATGTTACTGCAAACTAGCCAGCTTTAACACTGGTATATATAGAAGAACTGCCATTTCAATTAGTTCAAGGAAAATGTGATCCATGCAGATCCAAAAGACTAAAAAGCTGTGCTCTCTTTTTTCATGTACTTCTGGTGACATTAAACTGAAGCCATCCAACTATGTAAAAACAAAAATTCATATTGATGAAGGTCTTGTGGATGGCAAGTGGAAAAAAAAGTTGTATAGATACTTTTAGGGAATTTTTTTTAAAAAATCAATTAGAAGTAGTCCTGCCCATGACACACTGTTTCAAAGTTTGTGTACATAGCACAATTATTACTGCTTGAATGATTTTCAAAGGTGCTGTAGAGTGCAAAACAAAAGTAGAGAGGTACAGCCATAATGGGCCCCATGGTGGCACAGCGGGTTAAACCACTGAGCTGCTGAACTTGCTGACCAAAAGGTTGGCATTCTGAATCTAGGGAATGGGGTGAGCTCCCGCTGTGAGCCCCAGCTTCTGCCAAAACTAGCAGTTCGAAAACATGCAAATGTGAGTAGATCAAAGGGTACTGCTTCTGCGGGAAGGTAATGGCACACCATGCGGTCATGTTGGCCACCTGATCTTGGAGGTGTCTATGAACAATGCCGGTTCTTTGGCTTAGAAATGGAGATGAGCACCACCTCCCAGAGTTGGACATGACTAGACTTAATGTCAGAGAAAACCTTTAATAATAATAATAATACACTTTATTTATATTCCGCTCTTCTCACCCCGAAGGGGACTCAGAGCAGATTACAGGTACACATACTTAGCAGACAATCCCTGCCATTTTCCACATACACACATATAGACGAACAGAGGCAAACTCTGGCCACTAGGGGGAGCTGACACACTCCTCATCTCTCAGCATTCCCAGTGTCCCTTCTTGTTCCTTCCGCATTCCTCAGCATTCCTGGAGTTCTTTAATGGCCTCATAATTCAGTCGAAATTTGCCTCCCCACTTAATGTGGTACCTTTATCTCCTACTTGACAGATGCAACTGTCTTTCGGGCTGCAAAGGTCGACAGCAGGCTACACTTAAGGTCGAGCACCCACCTCGACCCAGGCAGGCCTCGAACTCATGACCTATTGGTCAGAGAGATCTTATGCAGCTGACACTTAGCCAGCTGCGCCACATTCCCGGTGTTACTTTACTTTTATCTTTACCTTTACAGCCATAATATCTTGAAGTCTGATATACATGGTGCAAAAGCAAAGGGGGAAATAATAATAAGCATGTTCACATTAAAATGGTGACATGCAATTATCAATACTGGGATATTTTGTAGTATTGTGGAACCTCAATGACCTGCAGTTCCTGCTACTGCAGCTGTTTGTATCAAGCATCTCACTTTCACAACTAGAATAATTAAACTAGCTCTGAATCCTCATTGCCTCTTTCTAGAAATCTATATCTCGTTGTATTGATGAGAATCCTTACAGTATATGTATGGAACAGTATAGCTTGTAATTACAGAATATGGTTTTAATTATTTGATAGTTTTATAGTAGAAACATGCAAGCTTTTATTGCTGAAATTGTATTAAGTTTAACGGTGCTAATTGGGTTTTATGACCATTATTTGCAGTAGTATTCCATCTTAGGCAGACCTTGGAAGGCTACTGTAAGTTTCCACATCCAAAATGGGACTACTGTAGTTATTTTTCTAATTGTACTTAAACCTTAATATTACCTTTCCTGTTTCTCAGAAGTTGCTATTATATTACAACCATAATGTTATTTAGTTATATCTTTTCCATCAGAAAAAAGGAATTATATGTAATAGTTATTTGTACAAATTACTTCTTAAGGCTGTTTAAGTGCAGCTGCAGTTAGATAGAAGTTTAATAATGAATGTGTCTTCTATTCCTCATTCTCTCAATAAATTACCATATTTTCTGGCGTATAACAATACTTCTCAAAAGTCAGGGTCATCTTATACGTGGGAGTCATCTTATACGCTGGGGGTCATCTTATAGAGTGGATGCTGAAACTTACAATTCAGATTGGAGAATCTGTGGTTGCCACATATGGTGGAAGGAGCTCAAAAATGGCAGTGGTTGTGTTCCTGCTATATGCAGCGACTGTATGAAAGCATTAAGGGCGACGCTGTACAAGTACAGTAGAAGAAAATCCATTCATCAGGATTCGTGGACTTAATGTGGTCCCGATGGTGAGGTGAAGGGGCGCCTCACCAGGAAGGTGTAAGTGAAGGGCGGAGCAAGCTACAGGTGTCCGGGATGCCCGGGGTATAGAAAAAAGAGATAGAGTGGCTCTGGGCCCAGAAAAACACACCTCTTTTACCTGTTTGGCCCGCCCTTGTATCCTATTACCATACCTCCTCATCTGCCTCTCAGATCTCACTCCTGAAGACTGCAGTGAAGTGGTGCAGGTGCGCATGTGTGAGATCTGAGAGGCAGAAAAGGAGGTACAGTAATTGGAAAATTACCATATTGAAATCAAATCTGTTGCTTTAAAAATTTATTTAGTGTGCATTGGAAGAAAGGTAGTCTTATACAGCAAGTATATCCCAAACTCTATATTTTAACTGGAAAAGTTGGGGGTCGTTTATATGCCCAGTTGTCTTTTACGCAGGAAAATACGGTATATTCTTGCACCTTTTTAATGTGATACCATCGGATGGCATTCCATTCAATTTTACTGAATGACAACCTGAATTTGGATCCCACCTTGAAAAGTGTATAAGAAGTGTTTGGAAACTCATAATTAATGTGAGAGGAGGCATTTAATGAAATGTAATTTTTCTTCTATGCCCTAGGTGTGTGGGCGTGGAGCCATTTATATGAAACCCAGATCATATTACAGCTACAGTTAATGAAAAACTCACATCATCTTCAGGCACAGCACGTACAGAAACTTATCAATAAATAACTTTTTTAAAGCAATTTTGCTCTTCTCTTCCCTTGAGTTTTGAACTTTACAATTTAGCTTGTCTTTTGTAGTTCAAGGTAAATTTGTTGGTAAGTTAGGAAGAGAAAAGATAAATGGTCTTCATTGGCCATGTATAAATATATGAGGGGAAGTCATAGGAATGCAGAACAAGGGCTTCAGTCTAAAGGGCTTCAGTCTAAAGGGAAGGAGATTCCACCTGAACATGAGGAAGAATGTCCTAACTGTGAGAGCTGTTCAACAGTGGAACTTTCTGCCCTGGAGTGTGGTGGAAGCTCCTTTTTTGGAGGCTTTTAAACAGAGGCTGGATCTGTTGGAGGTGATTTGAATGGGATTTTCCTGCTTCTTGGCAGGAGGTTGGATTGGATGGCCCATGAGGTCTCTTCCAACTCTGCTTTTTTAATAGGCATTGTTTCAATTGTTTTTTTTATCCATCCGTCTCCACATGTATTGCATCACAAAATGAAACACTACTGTTTACTCCCTTATTTCTGTTGGGCAAAGATCTCAGCCCATCCCTGTGGAGGCATCTAACTCTCTATCAAGGGAGATGGATGTTGTGAATTAACTCAGGAAAGAGCCTATATGTTTCATAGATCTGTCCTCTATGGGAGGCCTCTTTCGCTGCCTCCCTTTTCCCTCTGCAAAAGCAGAGCACTAGGCGTAAGTGATTGAGTTGCCGTTTTCGCGTTGGCTTGGATTTCTCGTGAGAACAGCCAAAGCCGGAAGCTCCACATCAGTGAATTGGGCAGTGAGCGAACCTGGGAGCATTGGGAGGCTGAAGCAGCCCTGAGCGGGAGCTGGAGCCATGTTGAGTCGAGGCTCCTGAAGGCTTCCTCAAGGCGGGCCTGGCCCTGGCATTCGGCGGAGACCTTCCTTTGCCTCGGGGAGGATCTTTGGGGAGGGAAAGACGGAGAAAGAGCTGCTAGGAGGGGGAAGAGTGCCAATTTCCCACGGCACACCTGATGATCACTCACGGCACACTAGTGTGCCGTGGCACACCGGTTGGGAATCACTGGCCTAAGACACATACAGGACATGGAATCAGATTGAGACTCAACAGTGTTTTAAATACAGGATGCTGTGAAAAGGTAGGCTGCCAGTCAAGTAGAGAATGATCTGCTGTTGTTGTGTGCCTTCAAATTATTTCTGATCTTAGGGCTAAACTATTCAGAGTTTGCTTAACAAGTTTTTTTCAAAAGACATTTGCTATTCCCTTCCTCTGAACCTGAGAGATACTTGCCCAAAAATATCTAGTGGGTTGAATGGGGTCTTGAACTCAGGTTTCCAGAGTTTTAGTCCAATACTCAAACCACCACCATTGAGCTGTTGAATCTGCTGACCTAAAGGTTGGCAGTTTGAAGCCACAGGTTGGGGTGAGCTCCTGTTGTGCCAATCTAACAATCTAGCAGTTTGAAAAAATGCAAATGTGAAAATGTGAGTAGATCAATAGGTACCATTTTGGCGGGAAGGTAATAAAGGTGCCCATGCAGCCATGCCAACAACTCAACCAGGAGGTGTCTATGGACAACAGGCTCCTCGGCTTGGAAATGGAACAAGAGCGCCTCCCCATGGCCAGAGTTGAAAGGGGAAGCCTTTATCTTTGTTCTGTGTATTTGTATGTCATTATTATTCCACTGTATGTTTGCCTATCTGTGTATGTTGTAATCCGCTCTGAGTCCCCTTGGGGAGACAGAGTGGAATATAAAGTGTGTTATTATTTATACCACACTGCACCCCCCTAAGGGACATGTATTTCTCTTAAGAGTTTTCAGTTGGAAAAGCAGATTGCAACAAACTGGAAGTAGGGGAAGACCGGCGGAATGAAAATCACGTGTAGTTCACATCTTTACCAATCCACACATTGTCTTGCTAGAGAAAAGATATGTCACACATATGATCAGTAAAGAATAAGGTGTTTACTCACCGTTATGCAGGGCAGTTTATATGCCATCATGTGAACAGTTGCATTGACTAACACAATGTCCTTTGAAAGAGATTAAAATAGTCCTTGGCTAACCATGTGAAAGATCTTCTTCCAGCAGTCCGGAAGCAGAAAATATGCTAACATGTTTTGGCAAGCTCTTGCACAGAAAACCCAAACTTGTAACTGTTGCCAACACTCCCAGGCTCAGCTAGCATCCCATGTGTAGCCAAACCAATCTGCTTTGTGCTTTGCATTTTTCAGTTAACACACTCACCAATTGATTTTTGACATGCTCCAACAAAAGCAACTGTGTCTCCATTGATACTTGAGTTTTGTTGCCCACTGTATTAGCTAAATTCTTATCAATGACCCATGAAGCATATTATTGTCGGCAGGGCCACACTTTACTGGACTAATCTGTTGTAACAGAAATAACAGTGTTGTGCATGTATGTGTGTGTTTCTTTTAAAAATCAATTTATAATGCACTTAATCTCTTCATTTGGCATTTGACGAAATTAGGGCAAGGAACATTAGCAACACATAACCCTCTAGAAATGAGTGCATCTTCTTAGCAGCTCTTTATTTCATTGCAGATTATTTTAAATATTCCTGTAACATCTCTTTAAATTCCCATATGCCTTGAAGCAGATTTGCATTTGAGGGCAACAGAAAAGAACAGGATTAAAACAGTCCACAAGTAAGTTCAGGAACTGTGTCTGAAAGCTTCCTCATTCCATTTCCTGTCTCTTCTTAAGGATAGATGCCTGGCAAAGCGACAACTTCTTTCCTAACCTAAATCTGGTTTTGATCAGCTGAAGTCCGCTGCCCATCGCTTTCTGCAGAGGGATCCCTTCCATTTGGATGCCAGGTTCAGTTAGTGGCTATTTTATGCTGAGCTTTGAATTGAGTGGCTGTTGGAAGGAACACTAAAAGCAAAGTGCCTTTTATTTTCAGGAACATATCTTTAGCCAATCTTGCTTGTAGAACATACTTATACCGATATAGGATAGTCATCTTGAAACCGAAAGGAGCGTTGGGGATGTACAGAGCAAAACTGTCCAGAGCTGGCAGAATTAAAAAAATTTGGAGGGTGAGTGAAATAATAATGCATTTTTCTTTTCTTTTGCAGGAAATGTCATGATAAGCAATTGGGGTGGGGGTTACTAGTAGAAATCGAGCAAAGCAGTTTTCTTCTTACTTTATTTATTTCAGTCTCGGTATACAAATCTAAGTTATTTTAGAATGTGTCCAAAATGGCAAAAAATATTTTAGTGCACTGGATTTTTTTTCCTCTACAGTATTTGCATTTAGCAGGAAGATAATTTTTTTAGAGTTCAAGTTTACAGAATCATTTTGTTTCAAGATTTGTGTATCTGTTGTAAATGTATCAATTAGTTAGAGTGTAATTGAAGTCTGAGAAATAGGGTTTTTAAAAAAAGAAAATAGATCCTAATGAACAAACATTTCTCTGATCCACATCAAAAGCTTTATATATCAATGGATAATAGGAAATGTGCTACAGATAAAAAATAATGTTGGCTAATTGTGCTTGTGCTTCCACTGGCTAGAACAGTGTTTCTCAAACTGGGGGTTCAGGACCTCTGGGGGTGGTTGCGAGGGGGTGTTAGAGGGGTTTCCAAAGACCATAATAAAACACAGTATTTTCTGTTGGTCATGTGCGTTCTGTATGGGAAGTTTGGCCCAATTCTATTGTTGGTGGGGTTCAAAATGCTCTTTGATTGTAGGTGAATTATAAATCCCAGTAACCACAACTCGCAAATGTCAAGATCTGTTTTCCACAAACCACCAGTGGGCATATTGAGTAATCCTGTCAGGTTTAGTCCAGATCCATCATAGTTTGAGTCCACAGTGCGTTCTGGATGTAGATGAACTACAACTTCCAAATTCAAGGTCAGTGTTCACCAAACCCTTCCAGTATTTTTTGTTGGTCAGGGAGTGTTCAAGTTCAAACCATTTCCAGTATTTTTGTTGGTCATGGGAGTTCTGTGTGTACAACTTCAAATGACATTTCCATCAAATCCCACTGTGTTCAAATTGGAGTTTGTGAATACTTTGGTCCAGTGATTGTAATGCATCCTGCATATCAGATATTTACATTACGATTCATAACAGTCGCAAAATTACAGTTACAAAGTAGTAATGAAAATAATTTTATGGTTGGGAGTCACCACAACATGAGGAACTGTATTAAGGTGTCGTGGTATTAGGAAGGTTGAGAAACACTGGGCAAGAATATAACCGAGGGTGAAGAAAAGTCCAATGACCAAAATATAGTAGGTTATCTCAGATTATCAAGTAACTAGGATGTTGTTATTTATTGGCCACCAAAAAGGTCTCATATCCTAAAAAGGTGAATTTATTAATCCTAGCTACCTTGTTATTTGGGCTCTGTACAATTGAAACAATGTGACATTGTAACTGGAAAAAAATGTCTGCTGTGTATGTATGCAACAAGTGAAAGGATTGAATCTTTCTTTACTTCTGTGTTATGTTTTATTAATCCGAAAAGTAGGAAATTTTGCAATGGAGGAACATCAATACAGTTTAGTAGACTGAAACAACTGCATATGTTCTGATAGCAATGAGTGATTGACTCTTTAAAACATAGTGGAACCCAGTTAACTATCTTCTCCAAGCTCCTTGCTTGAGTCAAGATGACTTACAGTTTGGGAAATCATTTGGCTTGGAGTGCTTGCAATTGTTCAAAACAGAAGAGACAGCTGAAGAATTCTCTGGCTGAATAGGGTTGAGCGGGAGCTCAGCTTGAGCTGTCAGTCATTTCATAGTTCAGCCTGCTATGATTAAAACTGTTGTCTGGACAATACAATGTGTTTGGAGTTCCATGATTTGAAGTAGCAAGGTAAAGATATAATAATATATAAAGATATAATAATATAAAAATAAATAAAGACCAAGGGTTGAGTTCCTTGAAGATCGGTCTGATGCACACGGGAACACGTTTTGGAATTATTACTTTGGATGGATTGTTGACGTAAGACGAAGATATTTGGTAAAATTACTCATTCACAAATATAGTATAGCCTTGAATTCATACTGTAATTCCCTTATAGCTTTGAGCTCATAAATTAATTTGGGGGCATTTATTACAATGGGGTGATATTAGTGGTAGGAAATGCAGTTGCTTTGTTTGACCTGATAGTTTATTGCAATTTTCACGATTTTTTTCCCATGTCAGGAGCGACTTGAGAAATTGCAGGCTTTGTCTTTGGAGGCTTTTAACTGGATGGCCATCTGTTGGGGGTGCTTTGAATATGATTTTCCTGCTTTTTGGCAGGGGTTGGACTGGATGTCCTATGAGGTCTCTTCCAACCCAATGATTCAATGATTCTATTATTCTGGTGTGAGAGAATTGGCCGTCTGCAAGGATGTTGCTTAGGGGATGCTCGAATATGTTACCATCCTGTGGGAGGCTTCTTTCATGTCACTATGTGAAAGCTGGGGCTAACAGAGGGGAACTCACCCTGCTCCCCGGATTTGAACCACCGACCTTTTGGTCAGCAGTCCTGCCAACACAAGGATTTAACCCAATGTGCCACCAGATGCTTCTCATTTTCAGGTATGAAAGAAAATATTCCAAACGTGGAGTATGAGTGAGAATTGCTTTTTGTTGCTCTTAGTGTTATAATTTCTTGTTAGAAATAGCACATATGTCTTGGAAGAAACATTGTTTCAATAATCATGCAGCATCTTGATGGCATAAAACAAAAGGTAGTTTACACAGAAATTAAGATATATTGGTTTCCCATAAGTAGATACTATATCATTTCAAATGGCTTGAGATAATTACTGCTTCCAAAGAATTGCTTCTAAATGAGCCTAGGGAATAATTACATTTTTAATTTTTTTCTGGCTTAGATTTAATTTTCCTATAGTGTTCTATAACTGAATGTTTCACCTTTGTGGTGCTGTATGCCAAAAAAAAGTCCTTTTGGAAAAAAAAGGGAAATGATGAATAGTTAACAATGCATTATTTAATGTTCCCTTCTCCCGTCTGGTTTTTTAAAGGTTTTGTCCCTATTCACAGGCCCGGATTACCCATGAGGCCAACCTAGGCCATAGCCTAGGGGCGCAAGCCGAGGGGGGGGGGCAGATAACGGACCAAAAAAACCCAGTTGAAACAAATAAAAAGGCCGTGGCCAGCCCCTGGGGTCTCTCCTAACTCTCGGAGCTTGCGAATGCCAAGGGGGAATTGGGTGTGTTGGTGTGTTGGTTGCTGCAACAGCCACGCGCAGGGTGGGGAGCTCAACACACAGGCTGCAGAAGAAGAGGTCCCTCCCTCTGCTCTCCAGGCCACTTTGTGCAAGTCGCTCAACTTTCGGGTCAGCGTTTGCAAGGAACCTCTTGGCCTGGGAAGTGGTTGCGCGGGTCTGCCTAAGGCACTGATTTTCTCCACCCCACCAGCCTTTGGGAGCAAGGCATCGGCAATAACCACTGCCCCAGCCGCCTGCCTTCCTCCCTCTCCCCCTCCCTATCCCCTCAGAGTGCCTTTGACCTTTTTCCTGGAAACACAAGAGCAGCAGCAGTCCGTCTTGCTCCCCCTGCAGCCCATCCTGAACCCCGCGGGGGTGGGTTCACCCGGGACGGCGCAAGAGCTAAGAGGGGCTCTCCATCCATCAACAGGCAGGCGGCCTGCTGCTCAAGAGCCCCAACAACGCTCAACCTGCCAACTGCTGGCTAGAACTTCATGCATTGCTAGACATTCGCATGCCGTAAGTCTCAGAAGAGGGGTGCCTCCTCGGAAAACTCCCTTCCTTTCCATCCCTTCCTTCCCTTCCCTTCCTCCCTTTTCTTCCCTTCCTTTCCTTCCTTCCTTCCTTCATTCCCTTCCTTTCCTTCCTTTCATTTCCCTTCATTCCCTTCCTTTCCTTCCTTTTCTTTCATTCCTTTCCTTTCCTTCCCTTTTTTCCTTCCTTCCTTCCTTCCTTCCTTTCTTTCCTTCCTTTCCTTCCCTTCCTTCCCTTTTCCTTCCTTCCTTCCTTCCTTTTCCTTCCTTCCTTCCTTCCCTTTCTTAACCAAAACAAAACAAAACTCCAGCGGGCCAGATAGAAGAGGACTATTTCGATCAGGGCCAGAAGAGAGAACCAGGGAGCTGGGGTCACTGTATTACTCTTGATTTTTGTTGTTTTGGGGCAGTGGTTCCCAACCTTCCTAAGGCCGTGACCAGGGCCGTAGCCAGGATTTTGGTTCGGGGGGGCTGAGACTGGGTGGAAGAGGGTTTACCCTAGGAAATCTTTTGTATTGTTATCCCAATAACCCCATGAAGGTGGGATATAATGAGCATGGTGATCAGATCATGATATGAATAAACATAACAGTTTAAATAATGTACCAGTAAGGCCTTCTCGCGGACCACCCTGAGAATTTGGGGGGGGGCTGAAGCCCCCTTAGCCCCCCCTGGCTACATGCCTGGCCGTGACCCCTTAATACAGTTCTTCATGTTGTGCTGGCCCCCAAGCATAAAATAATTTTTGTTGCTACTTCACAACTGCACTTTTTTTTACTGTTATAATCGTCATACCTCTCCGTTGGTGCCCCCTTGTCGTGGGGGAGAATCTTGTGTACCCTAATGAAGTTGTGAGCTATGCTGGCGGTGGCATAGTCACCGGTAGGGCCTCCCATGCCAGACAGGCACAGACGGACAGACGGACACAGGGACGGAGGACACCCGTCCGCTCGCCTCACCTCGGCTCTCCTATCCCGGCTCAGCCCCTGGCTCTCGGCTGTCCAGGACACTCCTCCTTCTGCCTGGCCATGGGAAGTGCCTGCTGGAGCCTCCTGGTGGCCTTGGCCTTCCTGCTCTGCTGCCCGGCGGGTAAGGAGGGAGCCCGGCCCTTTCCCGGGGGGAGGGGGCATGCGGTAGAGGTTGGCTTAAAGGGGGCATAATTCCAAAGTATGGCCTAGGGCGCAAAAATATGTTAATCCGGGCCTGCATATTCAGTGTCTTTGTTATATGGCCCAATCAATCTAAATAGCTTAATGTCTGGAAAGTAGAGAAAAGTTTGGTCATATTTCACTTTTTCCTATGTGAAAGTAAAAGGAGTTCACCAGAGGAGAATATTAAGAGCTAGATTTCGAGTAAAAAGACATAGTCATTACACACCATAGAATATAATACAGTAGATCTGGGTGTTACTGGTTCATTATGCATATAAGCTTCTTTGGGTCATCAAACTTTCAGCCTTCACTTGCTGATCTGCTCCTGGGCTGTGACCTTCAAGCCCAATATGATTTAGGTCCAGGCTGTCTGAAAGACTGTACCTCCTCATATATTACTTACTTAGACGATCCCTCGTTGTCAGAGTAGGATTGTCTTCCAAGATCGGTGTACTGGTGGTGGGTATGTAGGTGACTGTGGAGCCTATTTTTGATCTGCATGTTCTCTCGCAATGAGGGCATTGGTTTCCAGGTGAAAGGTGGTCCCGGTCGGGATTGGCTTGATGTGCCTTACTCTTGGCAATTTCTCTCTTTTGCCCTCCATTCATGCCTCTTCAAATTCTACAGCACTGCTGGTCACAGCTGACCTCCAGCTGGAGCACTCAAGGGCTAGGGCTTCCCAGTACTCCGTGACTATGCCAAGGTTTTTAAGGTTGGCTTTGAGCCCAACTTTAAATATCTTTTCCTGCCCACCAACATTCCATTTTCTGTTCTTGAGTTCGGAGTAGAGCAACTGCTTTGGGAAACAGTGGTCGGGCATATGGACAACGTGGCCGGTCTTGCGGAGTTCATGGCGGAGCACCATCATTTCAATATATAAAACTTTATTTATATACCGCTCTATCTCCCCTAGGGGACTCAGGGCAGTTTCCACACATGCAAGAACACAGAAAGAAATATACAGAGTGTTCAAAACATAGACACAAAATTATTAACTCAAAACTTATACATTAAAACCAGTTCTAACACTATTCTATTATATGCTAGGGGCTGGAGTAGTCAAGCGGGTCTAGATTGTCTAAGGGGGCTGGGCCAAGGATAGTACAGAGCAGTATAGAGCCGGGGAGATGGAGAAAGTGCAAAGGACCAATGATAACAGTGACCACAGTGGGGCCTGGGGCTAGATTTCCAGGACCTATTAATGGACTATGAGAAGGGCTGGGAAGAACGAATACTCAGAGATGACAGGAAGGTCAAGAAAGAGAATGAAGAGCAAGGCCGAGACCTAGCTAAGGCTTGGGGACTGGGACTAGTAAGTAACCATTCTCAAAGGCCTGATGAAACCACCAAGTCTTCAAGTTCTTGAAAAATGAAGAAAGTGATGGGGCCTGTCTTAACTCCCTGAGGAGGGCGTTCCAGAGGCAGGGGGCCACCACCAAGAAGGCCATCTCCACCAGCTGAGCCTGAGACGGTGGTGGGAGCAAGAGAAGGGCCTCCCCAGAAGATCTTAGGGTATGTGTTGCTTCATAGAGGGAAATGCTGGGCCCGAACCGTTTAGGTCTTTATAGGTCATAACCTGCACCTTGAATTTGGCTCGGCAACATATTGGCTGCCAGTGGAGCTTATAAGAGCCTGCCTATGTTTTGAGATCTTCTGGGGAAGCCCATTTCTCTGTATCAACATCTAATGGGAACATGGGAGAGGACCTTCTCAGTGGCCAATCCCAGTCTCTGGAATGCCCTTTCTAGGGAGGTTGGACTGATGCTCTCATTATCATTACTTCACCAATAAATGAAGACCTTTCTATTTCAGAAGACCTTTGAGTACTGATTGCTTTTGAGTAAAGGGCTTTTCATAATGGATTGTGTCCTCCATAATTTTTGTTTTATCTTTTAAAAAGGACATATTATAAAACATATTAAATCCTATTGATATTTCAATTATATCTCTTATTTGGACAATTTATGGCTTGGAGAAGAATCTAGATATTCATTTCAGTATGCTGTCTATTCCAGGCATGGGCAAACTTCAACCCTTCAGGTGTTTTGGACTTCAACTCCCACAATTCCTAATGGTTGGTAGGCTGTTCGAAATTGTGGGAGTTGAAATCTAAAACACCTAGAGGGCCAAAGTGTGCCCATGTCTGGTCTAGTCTCTTTCCAATTCTATCTTCTGTTGGTGCTTCCTGTTCATTTACTTGTGTAATTATTAAGCATTTTAGTATGCAGACGGGTCACACAAACATGGGAATGGTAGCCATGTTCCTTCCCTGTCACCTCAACTATAGGATCACTAACAGCTAGGACTTCATCCTCCCAGGATTAAATTCAGAAAGGTGGCAGTCATGTTTATTGCTTGATGGTCAGTCCTTTTTAAAGTGGAAATGCTCTAATTTTAGCATGGAAAGTGGCATGTAGATGAGAGGAGCTGAATCTTTCGACGTATCCACATCTCCTTCCACATTTACATCCTTGCACTTAATTTATTTGATTCCTCATCACACTCCCAAACTGATTTCAGAACCAGAAACACACAATGATGTTATAAAGCAACGTTCTCATCCCTTTTTTCCATATGAGTCATATGGACATATGAGCTATATACTGGCTGCCATTTTGTCTGCTTCAGTGTTAATTAAGAAACATACTAACTGTATAGTGTGTTTATCCACATTTAAACCTGCTGTAGTTTTTCCTATATTATGAGCAACCATCAGCCCAAATCCGTAATAATAATAATAATAATAATAATAATAATAATCCTGCCACCATCTCCTCTAAGGGACTCAGGCTGGCTTACATGGGGACCAAGCCCAGTCAGACAGATTAAAGTATAACACAGTAAAATTCAAATACAAATCATCATAAAACATAACCATCAACAATCAACCATCAAATCAACCAATAGCCTGGCCTAGAGGATATATATTGAGCTGAGGGGTGAGGCAGAGGCTTGTGCAAAACAGTTGCAAGGACAGGGCTGATAGAAAAGTGCAGGAGCCAGATGATAGGTATGGGCTAAATGGGCCAAGTCAATTTGTGCCGCACAACTAGAGGGCAGGGACAATGGTAAACTGTAGGAGCCAGATATTAAATTATGGGTGGAGAGGCCAAACTTATCTAGTGAATTGCTTAGAATCTTAGAGTTGGAAGAGACCTCATGGACCATCCAGTCTAACACCCTACCAAGAAACAGGACAATCGTGTTCAAAGCACCCCCAACAGATGGCCATCCAATCTTTGTTTAAAAGCCTCCATAGAAGGAGCCTCCACCACACTTCGGGGTAGAGAGTTCCACTGCTGAACAGTTAGGAAGTTTTTCCTAATGTTCACGTGGAAAGCACATTGGAACATCCAAGTTTTTAGCTCTTTGTGGAAAGTGGACATGTTGGGCACTAATCTAATCTCCCTGGAGAGAGAATTCCAGAGCTGGGGGGGCACCACTGAGGAGGCCCTCTCCCTCATCCCCACCAACCCTGCTTGTGATGGAGGTGGGAGTGAGAGAAGGACCTCCCCAAAACACACGTAAGTTCATAGGGAAAGATGCAATTGTCAAGATAGGCCGGACCCAAACCCTTTAGGGCTTTGTAGGTAATAACCTGCACCATGTATTGGGACCGGAAACTTATCGACAGCCAGTGGAGCCGCTTCAACAGGTGGGTTGAGCACTCCCTGTTGTTCACTCCAATTAGCAGCCTGGCCACCGACCTTTGTACCAACTGCAATTTCCGGCCCATCTTCAAAGGCAGTCCCACATAGAGCACATTGCAGTAGTCCAATCTGGAGTATACTAAGGCATGGACCATTGTGGCCAAGTCAGACTTCTCAAAGTACGGTCATAAACGGCTCACAAATTTTAAGCCATAAACGACTACAGATTGAACATCTCTTTTCTGGAATTCCAAAATCTCAAATACTTCAAAATTGTTTACACGGTCAGCTGAGATAGTCCTACCTTTGGTTTCCGATGGCTCAATGTACACAAATATCATTACATACACAATATTATTCAAAACACGGCATAAAATTACCTTTCAGAGGATTCATATAAGCTGTATATGAAACATGAATTAATTTCATGTTTAGAATTGGGTCCCATCTCCATGATATCTCATTATATACATAGATGCAGACCTGGGTTCTCCAAAATCCAAACACTTCTGGTCCTTAACATTTCAGATAAGGGATACTCCACCTTCCAATCTTTTGCTGCCATTGAGTGCCCTATCTATAAAAGTCCTGTATTATAATAAATCAAAGACCTATGCTTTCCAGCTGGTTGCTCTAAGTCTTCCTGGAATCATGTCCTTTTCATCGTGATCACTTTGAATAGGTGCTCATATTCACTGAAATGTGATGGAAGAGAGATGTGAACATATTTTAGTTCTGCATTGCAAAGTATAAAGGTCTCTATGCAGCTCTTTAAAGTCTTCAGGACTATTGTTAATGACAGGCTTGTTAGGTTTCATTGGTGATTAAACAGACAGTCATGGAAACCTACTGCGGTTCTGAAAGAGTAAAGTAGCTATTATGTATTCCACTTAAAGTCTCTGTGTAGGAAATGTTTAATGTACATTTTTGCATTATGCAGTAGAGTGCCCATGGTGGTCAATCATACAGAGAAGAATTTAGTCACTACTTTTAACAGATTATTTTACTCAATAGACCAAAATGCTGTATTGTATTCAACTCACAAATATACATAATCGCTGGTGCCTGCCTGCAGGGATAATTTTTCAAAATGAATCTGCGTGCTGTACATTAAGGTTCCTGCAGGTTAATATGGAATGAAACAATGATTCTAGGAAACATCATAACATAGCATCTAATGATAAGGAACTGACAAGGTTAACTGTATGTTTTTAGATTGTTTCGGGTTTATGATTTGCTCATTAGTAAACTTAGAAATGAATGCTTTAAAAATAAAAAGGTGAGAATTGAATGTTTCGCTTCCTTAATTCCTGAAGCAAGAACCTTTAGAAAACGTTTATCTAATTATAATGAATCAGTACATACTTGGCACATTACAAATTCCCTGGTCCCCAAATCATCTTACATTTTTAACACTTATAATGGCATAGCAGAGATTGTTCTTCCATTAACTCTCTATTAAAACTGAAAATTAGCTTACAACCAGTTCAGTATGAATTAAGAACCATAGTTTTAGAATCACAGTTTTGAACTTTTTTGATGAGTTGATTTTTGGTATAGAATTTGTAATAATAATAATAATAATAATAATAATAATGTAGAGTATCACTTATCCAACCTTCACTCATCCAACATTCTGTATTATCCAATGCAGTCTGCCTCCCATCCAGATCCACAGGTGTTTCAATACATTGCGATGTTTTGATGCTAAATTTGTAAATGCAGTAATTACTACATAATGTTACCATGTATTGAACTCTTATTGTATTATTTTGTATTGTTTTATTTCTTATTGTATTATTTTGCATTGTTTTATTGTTGTATTCTTGTGTTTTTATTTATTTGATTGTGATGTTTGTTCTGTTGTTTTGGTTTTATTTTGTTGTAATGTACTGCTGGGCTTGGTCTCGTGTAAGCCACCCCAAGTCCCCTTTGGGGAGATGGTGGCGGGGTATAAATAAAGATTATTATTATTATTATTATTTTCTGTTGATTTGTTGCAAGCATGATGTTTTTCTGTTTAATTTGTAAAATCATAACATAATTTGACATTTAATAGGCTTTTCCTTAAACCCACCTTATTATCCAATATTTTCACTTGTCCTACATTCTGCCAGCCCGTTTATGTTGGATAAGTGAGACTCTACTGTAATAATCATCATCATCATCATCTTTATATCCCACCACCATCTCCCTGAAGGGACTCGGGATGGCTTACAAGGCACTCCAGGGTGCACATATAACATACAACAGGTTAAAATGGTACAAAGTTTATAACAAGTCACATAAAATTATAACAACAACCCCCATCAACACATGTAGCATAACATCAAAATAATATAATTTTTAAACAACAGTAGATAAGACTAACCGCCGTCAATTCACAAGTTGCCAAGTGTCAGCTTCATATGGGCCCATTCAGCCTACTCAGGGTCAAAGACCTGTCTGAACATCCATGTTTTCAGGCTGGAACAGAAGGATTGAAGGGTGGGGACTAATCTAATCTCTCTTGGGATGGTATGCCACAGCTGGGGGGCCACCACAGAGAACACCCTCTCTCTTGTCCCCACCAACAGCACTTGAAACGGTTGTGAGACCGAGAGAAAGGCCTCCCCTGTCAACTTCAGAGTCAGCACCAGTTCACAGAATGAGAAGATAGGTTGGATCCGAAATGTATAGGGCTTTATAGGTAATAACATTATATGCTCAATTTTTTTTAAAAAAAATTAAGTACTATATGACCCTAGTATCCAGAGGGAATATGTTCCTGGACTTTACGTCCATATACAGAACCACAGATTATAGCGAGCTCTATTGAACTAAAGGATTTCAGGCTCAATAATGTTATGGAGATCTTGAAAATGTCTAGAGATGTCATATTTTGTCAGATAAATTAAACCCTAGAGTACCAGTTCTGATGATACATGAACTGTACTATATTTGTTATATTTTGGTCTCTTCACTGGCTTTGAAAAATATTGATGAGTCAAGTAAGAAGACCCTTAAATAAATCTTGGAGACCAGGAATGTTTGTTGCCATGCACTAGTGGAAAGCCTTCTCTCAATGCTTGGCACCTATTAATCAAGTAAAGCTCCACAAATGAAATCTCAAGGATAAATGGAGTAGATGAGAATATGCAACAGTCCCCTTGTTAGCTTCACTAAACTGATGTGTTCTGACAGTGCATTGGAACACAAGCACCCCTGGATGGCTGACTGTGATGGGATTTATACATATACGGTACTTCATATATATTCCGCTTTATCTCCCTGGAGGGACTCAAAGTGTCCCTCCAGGGGACACATATAAGGCAAACATTCAATGCCTTTTACATGAACAACTTGAGGGACCATCTACTCCCATATGTCCCCCAGAGAACCCTTCTGTCGAAGGACCAAAACCTGTTAAAAGTCTCTTCCGTTCGGTCCATCCATTTGTCATCCACCAGGCAGAGAGCCTTTTCCGTCGTGGCGCCAAGCCTGTGGAACGCCCTGCCAGCTGAAGTTCGAGCGATCAATGAACTGCCTGCTTTTCGGAAGGCTTGCAAGATAGCTCTTTTCCGGCAGGCATTTAACTCCTAGCCACACCTATTTGGATGTTGATAGTAAACTGTTTTAGTGCTCGGTATTTTATTGTTTTTAGTGAGATTTTTATTGGCATCTTGTTTATGTTTTAAACCACCCTGAGCCAGTTGGAAAGGGCGGTATATAAATTGAAACAATAAATAAATAAATAAATAAAATAAACATATTGTGGATAGATGGCTTTACACTGGACTTCTCACACCACAAAGCATACCAAGCCCAGAAAAATGATCTCCCAAGAGCCTTTCTCTCTTTCAGTCACGTAATCCATCAACTCAGTACCATGTGTTCCAATGAAGGCTTGAGGTTAATGTTGTGCATTATTTACCACATTTTAAATAATATTCTTGAGCAGCTGAAGTCTACTTCAAAGACTTTGACTATTTCTTATGCAGTCCAGCTTGTGGTCACCTATAAATTCTTGATAGATGGAAGTTCTATTGCACTAGATTTTTGTTTTTGCTCAAGAAACATATTTGAGGTTTTGCTCAGTCAGTTAAAAGGAAGCAGATTGAAGGATTTGATACAAGATAATAATAATAATCTTTATTTATATCCTGGGTTTTGATGCCAATCGTCTCATCCAGCATTAATTTGCCTAGCATTGCATAACTTGGTAGAATGAATTGAGTTAGATAATTGCCAAGAGGATCAATTTTGTCAAATATCGGATGAATGGATCAAGACTATTTACATCATAAGAAGTTACTGTGTCAGCTTTTTTTTTTTTTAAGGATGCACCCTTTCCTTTTCTGGAAAATTCGAAAAATGAAGGACCACATAGTAATAAACTTCTTAGGAAATCTACAAATATTCAGGCTGATGGAAATGTTTGTGGAAGGGAGCTTTCTCCTTATCCTGTTGATGTGGGGGATTTCTGAAGGTGGAATCTGTATGCAAATGGACACATTTACAAAATGACACTTTGTGTCATTACACAAAGAATCAACATAATTACACAAGAAAGTTAGACCCCATCTACACTGCCATATAAAATCCAGATTATCTGCTTTGAGTGGATTATATGAGTCTACACTGCCATATAATCCAGTTCAAATCAGATAATCTGGATTTTATATGGCAGTGTAGGTGGGACCATAGTGAGTTATGGCGTAGTGTTAAAATTTAAGGCATTTTGATTTTCTGTTGATATGGCACCAGTCATGGAAATTGAGGTAGATGATACATATAACACATATAGCCGTACAGGTAAGATAGAATAAACTATGTTTTAAGTAAGCAGTGCTTGCTTTTTCCAGTTCCCACAGAGTCCTCACAAACACTTTCAACATTCATAGGCGTGTAATCTATAAAGCTGAACTGACAATATATTACTTCAGCATCCTTGCTCCAAAACACTGGGACTGGAAAGCACTGATAAAGCTATCGAGTGTGGATGGAATCTGAAGAAATCATTCACAAAACTACATACTGTTCTCTCCCTGTTGTTTTCTTTCTGTGGAGAGCTGGAGAAGAAAAACATAATTGTTTTTCAGACATACTGTTTTGACTCTACAACCCTCCAAATGTGAATTATTGATATAATTTGGATGGGTTCAGATTAAATTGCTATCTGCTTTGTTAGAAACCATGCTATGTTTTACTGTTGTTGTTTATTCATTCAGTTGCTTCCGACTCTTCATGACCTCATGGACCAGCCAACGCCAGAACTCCCTGTCAGCCATGGCCACCCCCAGTTCTTTCAAAGTCAAGCCAGCCACTTCAAGGATACCATTCACCCATCTTGCCCTTGGTCGGCCCCCCTTCCTGTTTCCTTCCATTTTCCCCAGCATTGTCTTTTCCAATCTTTGCTGTCTTCTCATTATGTGGCCAAAGTACTTCATCGTTGCCTCTAATATCCTTCTCTCCAGTGAGCAGTCGGGCTTTATTTCCAAGTATAGACTGTTTTGATCTTCTTACAGTCCAAGGTTTTACTAATCTCCCCCAACTAGTTCTCAATACACTTGATTCAGCCAAATCTGAAGTACATCTGTACTACAGGGTGGATTCTGTCATTCTGCATAATGACATGCATGAAACGTATCTGGGTGTAGTCAGTCAGGGGTTTATTTTTACTTGTGGGAAGAAGCTAATAAAGTCTTTTATATCCCTGATTTCACAGGGCACTTCCAGAAAGCACAGAAATATGGGTTTCAGAGGGAGGAGAAAGAAACCCGGGATCTGAGAACATGCCTCACACAGACCTGTAGGTCTCAGGATAGAAATAAACTATTATTATATTATAGTTTAGACTCAGATAATCCAGTTCAAACAGATAATGCGTATTGTCTGCTTTGATAATCTGTATTATATGGTAGTGTAGGAAGGTCTCTGTATTGAGATTTTAGGATGAAATTAGACATGATTATTCTTGGTCAAATGTCAGATATATCTTTTAATCAGAAAGGAACATGAAGGAAGGGCTAAAAACTTTCTGGCTGCTTTTTTGCTATTCTGCATGAAACAAACAACTTCAGTTGCCAGTAATGTGTATAAGGTGATAGGATCAGGTCCGTCTTATAGTTGAAATATATTATTTAGGGACAAATTAGAGAAAGAGAGAGAAATGATATGGCAAATTGGTTTAAGTTAGGATTCTGGGAGACCAAGATTCAAATTTTACTGTGCTATGGGAACCCATTGAGGCCCCTTCTACTTTGCCATATAAATTCCAGATTCTCTGAGTTGAACAGGATTATGTGGCAGTGTAGAAGGGGCCTAAAAACACTGACTGGATTGTAAGGAACACTAATTCTACTATATTTTGGTCCCAGTTTGGCACAGTTCTACAATAAATCAATCTACATATTCTTTTAAAAAACCAAGGTGGTGATAAATGGGGAAAGACTCATGTACTTGATATAGGGACGATATATAATCAAGAGGTAGCTATGCTCTTCCAAGAGACCTGTACTCTCTATGGACTCCAAGCACCTCCTTGAACAGTGGGAAATCCCTTTGAAGTAACCTCTTCCATAATGTGAAGGGAGTTGTGTTTGAAGTATGAACTTCAGTTCAGATACTGGAAGCCTACCAAAGAATAACCCTTTAACATTTTGGAGGATTTTGTGTTAATGATATGCTTGGTTCTAGTGCACTTAGCTGCCAATCTTGAGTTATGCATTTATGCATGTGTGTATCTGTATTGTAAGGTTCAAAGAGTCTTATGTTGTCCTAACAAAACTCTAGCCATAATGTGTAATGATTGCAACTGCTTTCTATCTCCCTCATTGTCAAGTAAGTGACAATGAATAGAGCAAATGCTCTGGAATACAATGTAGTCTAAATTAGAGTAAATCAGGAAGGGCAAGAGAAGAGAGCTGCTGTTTCTCTTGTGTTGATGGACCTATTCAGGAACTTGGATCTGAACATTCGGTATTGGAATTACATCTGTTTTTTTAATTCATATGATGGGAGACTGAAAAACAGAAGATGGCATATTATCATTTATTATCAATAGAAGCATGAACATGTGCTCCTGAGCTGTGTACAATTTCCACTTCAGATGTTTGTGCAAAGCTTCTCTTTGGATTGCTCTCATATCAAATATCAGGAGTACTATTTTCTGCAGTTTCAGTCCTGTTCCAGTCATGCAATGGGCCCGGAACTATAGTATTAGCTATGTGGAAGCTGAAGTATTAGTATCTATTGAGACTTGGTATCTATTGTGGCTCCTTGGAGTCAGGAGAGTGGAAGATCTTCTTTACTATGGACCACTAAAAAGGCAAGTTGATGAGTCCTGGAGTATATATCAGATATGAGCTCTCCTTAGAATCTGAGATGACTAAACTGAGGTTGTTGTACCTTAGCTATATCATGAGAAGTTTGTCTATATTATGAGAAGAGATGACTCACTAGAAAAGACAATGGTGCTTGGTAAAGTAGACAGTAGTAGGAAAAGAGGAAGAGCACATTCTATATGGATACACTCAGTCATGAAAGCCCTGAGTCTGCAAGACCTGGGCAGGGCTCTTAACAATAGGATGAATGGAAGGCATGTCAAGCAAATCTTTGTCATGACCGCCTTCCATCTGGAAATGTGTGCTTTCCATCTACGCAACCGTGAAGCCAACAGAAAATTGAAAGTCACCTGAGAAGGTCAAGAGCTTGAACATTGTTTCCATTCTAAATATCTCGGTGTCACCTTAGATCGAACACTAGCATATAGGAAGCACTGCTTGAACACCAAGAACAAAGTAGCTGCACACAATAACATTCTGTGAAAACTTATTGGCAGAACATGGGGTGCAGACCCAAAATTAATAAGAACATCAGCCCTGGCCTTGTCTTATTCAACTGCCGAGTAAGCTTGCCCTGTTTGGCAGAGGTCTGCCCATGCAAAGCAGGTGAACATAGCATTGAATGAAACATGCAGAATGATCACAGGATAAACTCTACAAACTAGCTGGCATTGTCCCACCCCACCCCGATGTGCGACGGGAAGTTGCTGCTAAATGTGAGAGAAATAAGGTTGAACACTGTGAAAGCCACTCACTACATGGCTACCAGCCTCTTCCCAGCAGACTCAAATCAAGGAAAAGCTTTATGAGGACTACCACTCCTCTTGGCGTCCCTTCAGCAACAGCAAGGGTATCCCTCTGGGCAGCTAAACCAGGAAATCCCAACTGGATGGCCCCCCATGAGGGTCTTCCTCCAGGGGCAAACCAAGAATGGGCAACTTGGAAGTCCTTGAATTCCCTGAAGTCCCTCAGAAGTGGAGTGGAAAGATCAAAAGACAACCTGGCAAAATAGCACTACTTAAAAGAATCCCATACCTAATGTGACTGTGGAGCAGAACAGACAACTCCACTTTCGTATGTTTGTCCACTGTGCCCAGCCTCATGTACAGAGGAGGAATTGTTGGAGGCTACAGACAATGCCGTTACTGTTGACCGATATTTAGCCGCCTGCACACCTTCTATTTTAATCAGTTTTATACTAATTTATGCAATGCTTTTGATATGAAATAAATAAATAAATCTGGAAATCTATATTCTCAATGTGAAACACTGTGTGGATTCAGTACACAATCACTTATGGCAGGGGTGGGCAAACTATGGCCCGGGGGCCGGATGCGGCCTGGCAGCTGGTTCTATCTGGCCCGGGGAGAAGGGCATGGGGGGCGGGCAAGAGGAAGGGGTGCCACTGCCGCCATTCCATCGCAGGCTCTGTGAGGCCTGCGTCAGCAGACAGGCTGGAGGAGCAGCGGCTTTGGAGTGCCTGCATCCCTGCAGGCGATCTGGGCCTGCAGTGAGAGCACTCTGCCTGCTGTCCCTCTGTGGCCTCCGTACCCAGCCTTCTAACGCCCATTCCCGCCTTCTCGCTTCCACCCCTTTTTTATACTTTCTCGCCCTCCGCCGCTTTCCCTCACCGCTAGCCTGCGATAGGATAAGAGACAGCGGTGAGGGAAAGCGCCTTCCTCTCTTCTTCTCTTTGTCCTCTTCTCTCTCTTCTCTTTCTTTTTCTTTTTCTCTGTCTCTCTTCTCTCTCAATCCCCGCTTCGTGTATATCCCGACAAGCAGCCACCCCCCCTCCTCTACTCGCCATGCCCCCTCCATTCATTCTCCTTGGGCGGGCCATGCCCCCACCTCTGCTTTCTGCACCTGCGCACACCGCGGCTGCAGGGGCACAAGGCGCCTCAGAGCCTCAGGGCCCAGAAAGGAAGGAAGGTAGGAAGGAAGAGAGGGAAGGAGGAAAGAGGGAGAGAGGAGAGGAGGAGGAAGGAGGGAGGAGGGACGAAAGAAAGGAAGGAAGGAAGGAAGGAAGGAAGGAAGGAAGGAAGGAAAGAGGGAAGGAAGGAAAGGAAGAGGGAAGAAAGGATGGAGGGAAGGAAGGAGGAATGAAAGGAGGAAGGAAGAAGGAAAAGAAGGAAGGAAAGAAGGAAGGAATGGAAAAGAAAGGAGGGAGGAACAAAGGAATGCAGGAAAGTAAGCAGGGGAAAAGGAAGAAGAATGGAGGAGGGGAAGGGAGGGAGGAAAAGAAGGAAAGAGGGAAAGAAAGGAAGAACATAGGGAAACATGAGGAAGGAAGGAAGAAAGTAAACAGAAAAAGGAAGGAGGGAAAGAAGGGAAGAGAGGAAAAGGAAGGAGAGAGGAAAAGGAAGGAATGAGGGAAAGAAAGGAGGGAGGAACAAAGGAATGCAGGAAAGTAAGAAGGGGAAAGGAAGAAGAATGGAGGAGGGAAGGGAGGGAGGAAAAGAAGGAAAGAGGGAAAGAAAGGAAGAACATAGGGAAACATGAGGAAGGAAGGAAGAAAGTAAACAGAAAAAGGAAGGAGAGAAGAGGGAGAAAGGGAAATAAAGAAGGAAGGTTGGAAAGTAAGAAAGGGGAAAAGAGGAAGGAAAGAAAAGGGGAAGGAAAGAGGAGAAAAAAGGAAGGAGAGGAAAAAAAGAAAACACACACGCTGGGTCTGCTTTGCCATCCTCTGGGCTGGGGTCATTGGGCCATTCCATCTTGGGATCCTTCCTCTCTTCAGGATGTCAGCCTTCATATTGGTTCTCACCTTGTCTTCTTGAATTTTATTTTATTTTATTTTAGTGGTTTTTATTATTGTTTTATAATAATGTTATTATAATAATATAATTAATAATATAATATAAGAATGTTATATTATAATTTTAACATATTATGTCTATATATATACTATAATATAATAATTATGATATGAATACTAATAATATATGAATATTTCTTGATATATTAATATGTTGATATTAATGATGTGTAGTATATAGTAAATATAGTAAATAAATAAATAAATAAATAATGTAGATTAGGATGTAGTTCAGCCTTTAGGTGCAGCCCTCCATAATATTTTTTGGCTCTCGTGTGGCCCCTTGGAAAAAATAATTACCTACCCCTGACTTATGGGCAAGTCTCTACCTCTGGAAGACAGTCGTATGTGGCCACAAGTGATTGCCTATGATGTTGATGAATTGAAAATCTCTCATCTGTAGAGTCTCTGTAAGTTGAAGTTGACTTGGAGACAGCTAACATAAGAGCTTCCTGCTCCTGTCCTCTAGATCTTAAGAGACCACCATGGTTGGAAGATAAAATGTTGACTGTCTGACTAAGTGAGGCTTCCCATGTAGCCAACATAGTAGAACTGGGGGGAAATGCTGTCTCCCCCATCTCCTTTTAAGGGATTCTTTTAAAATCCTAGTGCCCATGTTAAGCTGAAATTGTTTATTTTCAATCATGAAGTAGGGTTGTGAACAAGCCGTTTAGATGGAACAGGGACGCTTGAGTGCTGTCGCTGTAGGCAAGGTAATGGATATCTAGCAGAGAAAAGGCTCCCTGAGGGACTCTACACTGGAATTGAGTTTCCAGCAGACGGAATGAGAACAAGCAAGGGCAAACATGGCAGAGGCAAGGGTGGCTATTGTTATGGAAGAGGCGAGAGTGAGTGGATGAGCAAGAGCATCTCAAGTGAGAAGATATTCCCTGTTGGGAGCAATAGTTCACATTGAGTAGCATGCCATAACTGAAAATAGCTGGTAATTAATATCTGACATTTCAAAACATGACAAAACGCAAAGTGACAGAGACAACCTTCATTAGATATAAAGCAAGGGCAAATGAATGAGTAATAATAAGTTTTTGCTGTTATTGTTGCTGTTATTATTAATATTATTTCTATTATTATTATTTCTATCCTGCTTCTTCTCTCTAAAAAGAGATTTAAAGCAGCTAACAATAAAAATGATATATATTTTAATATGAAAAAATATAGGTAAAGGTTTCCCCTTGACATTAAGTCTACATGAGTCTGACTCTGGAGAAATATTGGAAAAACATACTTAAATGCAATAAAAGCATTAAACAAACCTATTAAAATATACAAAAACAATGGAAAATTGCTCAGTATTCAATACTGAGTAATTCCCATTGCTTTTACAGCAGGCCAGCTGGATCTCCTGGAGGATAACATTCACAAAGTCTTTCTGGCAATCCAAGTAACCCGTCTGGAATATACATTTGGAATCATTACTTTATTTTGCCAATTGAAAATTATGATCTGAGTGCTTTTAAGGATGTCTTACAGGCACCATATTCTGGTGGACATGATAGAGATATGTTGGTAAATCTCAGACAGAATAAAGGCTTTCTGGCTGGCAGTACAAGCAATCATCCTGAAGATAACAGCCTGGTTAACATATTTAATCATTCAAAGTTTATGGTATTTGTGTTCAGAGTTCTCAGTCTCCCACTGCCTGATTTCAATTAATACATGTCTTGAAAAAGGAAATAGTGTGAATAGAAGCGACCCATTTAATTAAAAAGTGAGTTGGTGTAAAATTAGATGGCATATATGTAAAAACATTCTGTGGCATCAGCAGCTGCTCTTTTTCATTAAAAGTCTCATGGATGTGCCACATACACACACGGCTTCACTTATTTTTTGAAAATTATAATAGCAAAATCAGTCTTTAGAAATAAATATTGTTGCCCTTTGCTACTGCAGTACTTTTATGTCCCAACTTGTTAGTTGGAGTAAAACTAAATTAGTTAGAAATTAAGTAATACCCCATTCCATTTTTAGTAAGTTGTGATGAAATATGAGTGGCACATTTTGCATGCAGATTCAAACCCTGGTTTCAAGAGTTGTAGCTCACTCTCAGCCCCATCTGCCCTGCCACATAATGCAGCTTGAAATTGCATTATATGGTCAGTGTAGACTCATATAATGCAGTTCAGTGCAGTTAAACTGCATTATATGAGTCAGTCTACACCAGTTCCTAACTTTTTTTTGTTGATCAGGGACCACTTTGACCATGGACCACTCTCCAACATTAGTACCAAAAGGGTTACGAATCAGTTTTTGTTCAACTTTAGATTTAGTTTGGTTATTTCAGGTGCTGATTCAGAAAATTGCATTGGATAGACTACATCAGTGATAGTTTCTGATACCAAATACATGCCACCCAATAGTTGCCATCTGCTTGCCCTCGGAAATCCATATTTAATCATCTAGAGCTGATGTGGTCTATCCAATGCAATGCTCAGAATCAGAAGCTCAAATAATCCCAGGAACAGGCCTAAAAACAAAGACACAAAGGGCGCCCCTGCTTCCAGGAGCCACATGCAACAGCTCTACTCAGGGGGAGGGAAGAGGAGAAGCAGCAGTCAGGAGGCTTGTTGTCATGCCTTTCGTGGGTAGTCAGCCTTTCCCTGCCCAATATCCTCGTTATGGTGAGGCCGTGGACCATATGTCAGTTCTTGGGGACCACTGGTGGTCCATGGACCACAGGGTGAGAACTACCGGTCTACACTGACCATATAACGTAGTTTCAAGCTGCATTATATGGCTGTGTAGATTGGCCTCAGACCACTACACTATGCTGGCTCTCATCCCTAAAATGTAATCTTTTTTCCTACTCTGTGTGATAATACATGAGAGTTTTATAAAACTTTTGCACACATTTAAAAGTTAATAGGCAAGGTTTGCAAAATGTTAACTCTGCCACCAGTTCGTTCTCTGCTTTTTAACTTAGTGGAGACAGATTGGGCAGATTTCGTTCACAGGCTGTACTTTTTTCAGTGATGCAAAACACATAAGTAAGCTCGGGGCAAGAAGGCAAGTCTTAGAAAAAAATTGTATGACAAATGAGATCTGGTTATGTAGCATATTAAAAATAATGTTGGAAGCTTCTCCGTTGGGAAGCAGTTCTTTTTATTCAAAATGCACTTTCTGTGACATTCATAATGGGACATGATAAAAGGAGAAGTTATGAATAATGAGACGTTGAAGGTAGGCACATTTGAAGTGAAGGAAATAATAATAATGAAATGGATGAATAGAAAGAATGGTACAATTTTTAGAAATTCAGCTTTTTCCAATCTAATGCCTGCCAAAGAATTTAGACTACAACTACTATCATATCCAGCCAACATGGCTATTGTCAATAGTACAGCTGTAGATGGTGAGAGTTATAGTCCAACACATAAGGGAGATTTTGCTTTTTTAGGAAGGCTGCAAGAGTGTGTTATGAGAGATATAAAGGAATGATGAACTGTTCTGTGTATGTATGCTATATTAATGGAATGGAAAGTCATCACCATTTTGGGAAAATCAGGAATCTCCTGAGAAGAATTAAAAATTTGCTTGTGTCAACCTTCTCCATAGTGGTAAATATCCACTAGCATTCATGCAAGGCAATTAGGTTTCTCAGCTGTTCGACTGATATACCTAGATATCCCCTTGAACTGTTAGGGACAAAGATAAGCTAATGCACAAAAACATATATGTCTATAACGGAGGTTCAGAAGTGTTCTTTTGAGTTGCCCAAAAACATCTACTTTCCTTCAAAACAGCTTGGTTTACTTTAAACCAACTTTACTTTCAAGAGACAAAAATAAGGTAGACTTCTTTAAAAGCAACATAGTTGGTTTACTCACAAACTTCATATATCCAGCTTACAGGTACATTGCTTATCAGTCCAGTTACAAATAGGATTTGAAGTAGTTTCTCTGTGCAGGTAACACAGGACATATTTCTCATAATCAAAAATCCAAAGTCCAAAGCATCTCTCTGTTCTGAGAGTCTAATGGAGTCTCTAAAGTAGTCTGTTTCCAAAACGTAATCTAAGTCTTGAATCGTCCCAGATCTGGTCACGTGGTCTGCAGCCCCTCCCACAACATAGAGTTAAGGAAAACTGCATACCAACACACACATATACATCACAGTAAGCAATCTGAATTATATACCGTACATAACAAATAACTAGTGGAGACTTGAAGAAGGTTGCTATTTCCAACATCTAACACATAATTTTGGCAAGGCAACGTATTCTACAGTAACAAAAATTGATGTAGAAAGGTGAGTTGTGTAATTCTTAGCCCACTAGAAGTCAAAGGAATGCAATTGTTTCTCTTTTCCTTTATTGCACTTTGAGATCTGATGGCAATGGAGAGGAATCCATTTTTCCAGCATACAGAGATAGTAAGAGAACAGGGAAAATTAGAGTGGGATAAGGTCCTAAATGTCCTTCCAATTAATTTGGGAGGTGAATTTACCCATTTCTCATAACTGTGTCAAGAACTGTGCTCGGCATTTGATTGAAAGCCAGTTGGAATGGCTTAATTGGTTCAACTTTTTAATTTTTGCAATAATTAGCCAAGAATAGTTTTGAGTGAAACATTGTCCAAGAATAATGATTATATGCTGAATACAGACCATATCAGCAAATTCCTCAGGGGCACCTCTGTTAGCAAAAGCAAAGCAAACAAACAAAAAACAAAGCAAGAAAAACAGCAAAAAGGCATTGACAACATTATTCCGACACACACACATATGTATATATGTATATCAGGGTACAAACACCACACTTCCTATTCAAATTAAAATATCCTCAGTCTGATTTGATTAATTCTGCTTAACAAGAATAGAGCTGATGTAATATTTATGGAATATGATAGAGCAATCATATTCTGTTTCACCCAATTATTTTGTACTATCTACCTAGCAGGACTCAAAAATTGTGTGGGGAGCAGCACAGCAGCATGTCTTTATTTCTTTAATGAAATTTCATCCTATTTTTTCTCCCAGAATTAATAAATAATAATAATTGGCCAATTGCAACATTAACATCTACCTCAAACAGACATGAGTTGTTTCTCCCACCCTGGACATTCCACATATATATATATGTGGAATGTCCAGGGTGGAATATATATATATATATATATATATATATATATATATATATATATGACACACACAGTATGTATGTATGTATGTATGTATGTGTATATATATATATATATATATATATATATATATATATATATAACCCAATTTTCCTAGTTTCCAACAGATCTCAAAACCTCTGAGGATGCCTGCCATAGATGCAGGTGAAACGTTAGGAGAGGATGCTTCTGGAACATGGCCATACAGCCTGGAAAATTCACAACAACCCAGTGATTCTGGCCATGAAAGCCTTCAACAATACATTAATAATAATAGTAACAACTTTATTTTTGTACTTCGCCTCCATCTCCCTTGTGGTGTTTGCTTTGATGTCTTTCCCCAATTGAGAAGATTTCACCACACTTTCTGCAATAACAGAAGAAATTGTGAATGTCCCTACTAGATCAGGAAAGGTGGATGACAGAGTGTAATATTCTCATTCTCCACTGATTGTCCCTGTGTCTTTTCATTTGACCAACCCATTTCCTTTACGGTTGTACACATAATGTTGATGAATTCTTTGATGCTGTTTCTTTCAGGAAGATGAGAGCCTTTAAAGTAACCAAACACGCTCTCCATCATAAAAATGTGATGCCCTCTGCTTCAATAAGTCATTTGTTTGGGTTTTGACAGTTTCTTGGCTGTGTTCAGAAAACAAGTACATTACAAACTGTGTTCTATATTTATTGAATGGTTATACATTTGTTCAAGTTTTATCACATGGAGCAGCAAGCTACATCAAAGTATGGGTGCCTACACATGTCTAGATGAGTGTTTCTCAAACTGCTCCTCCAGACATTTTGGACTTCAGCTCCAACAATTCCTAATAAGTGGTAAGCTGGGTTGCTGTGAGTTTTTCAGGCTGTATGGTATGTTCCAAAAATCCACAGCAACCCAGTGACTCCGGCCATGAAGGCTTTTGACAACACATTGAAAACTGGCTGGGATTAATGGGAGTTGTATGCCAAAACACCTGGGGACCCACAGGTTTAGAACTACTGTTATAGGATGTAAAGCAGGCACAGGCAAACTTTGTCTCTCCAGGTGTTTTGGACTTCAACTCCCACAATTCCAAACAACCTCAGGCCCTTTCCTTTTCCCCCTCAGCTGCTTAACCTTTTAACCTTTAAGGACTTATATGGTCTGGGGCCCGTGTACTTGAGGGACCATCTCTCTCCGTATGTTCCCCAGAGATCACTATGAGATCAAAACTACTAGAGATCCAAACCTATCACCTGTCTTCGACTCGACAAAGAGCTTTTTGTGTAGCAGCCCCTACACTTTGGAATGCTCTGCCAGACAATGTCCAGGCTCTTAGGGAGCTTTCGGCCTTCCGAAGAGCCCGTAAAACAACCCTATTTGGGCAGGCCTTCAACACTTAGTGCTCCATGTAATCCATGCCGCAGTGGTACGGCTTGTTCCATTGCAACTGGGGGCCATTGTTTTACTTTTTATTGTTTTTACTGTTTTAATTGTTGTTCTTATTAATTTTATTGTATTTGCAGCTATGTTGTGAACCGCTGTGAGCCTCTGGGAAGGAGCGGTATATAAGCATGAATAATAAATAAATAAATAAATATTAAGTAGCTGAGGGGGGAAAAGGAAAGGACCTAAAGCTGTTAGGAATTGTGGGAGTTGAAGTCCAAAAAACCTGGAGCACGGGTGCTCACACTTTTTCAGCATGCAAGCTACTCTTAAAGCAACCAAGTCCAAAAGATCTTCCTGCGCCCGCCACCGCGCGCTCTTGCCACCACGCATGCTCCTGCTGCTGTTTTCTGCCTGCGCAGCGCTTCTTCCACCTGCGGGGCATTGCAGGAAGGAGAAAGCACGAGGCGGGGCATCCAGAGGCAGCGCTCCGCCCTGCCTGTGTTGCTGGCAACGGAGGCTGCACAGCTGCTTCTGGAAAAGAGAGAGGCAGGGAGCTCCCTCCAGAGGCCTCACCTCGTGCTTCCTTCTTCCTGCAATGCCCCGCAGGCGAAAAAAGCACCGCGAGAGCAAAAGCCAGCAGCAGGAGCGCACATGCGCGCAGGTTGTACGTGCGTGTGGCAGGAGCGCCCCATCCAGCTGGTGAGGCCCGAAGATCACCTGGCAGAGGGCCAAAGATCTACTAGTAGCTCCCGAGCTACCTAATGAGCATCCCTGTCCTGGAGAGACAAAGTTTGCCCATGCTTGATGTAGAGCAGCTTCAGCATTTTTCATGCCATGTTGGCATTCTTTGTATGCAATCTAAAGTGGCAGCTGAAGCATTTGCTGCATGTGGATGCTCTCAGATTCAGGTAAATGCCTAAAACAACCACTAGGTGGCAAGCTACACCAATTTTTCATGACCCCCAAATTCAATTACAGAACCCCAAGTGGGGTCATGGCCCACAGTTTAAAAAGCTCTAGTCTAAAGACAAGTAATTGGCCAAAACACAAATTAGCTCTTGAACAGCTTTCTTTCAGTTATTTGGGAGTGACAGGACAAGCAGAAGAGCCAAAGACAAATCATAGCAAAGCAGGTTGCCACCTTCTCTTTTGATTCAGGCACTGAATGCATTTCCCTTTTCCACATCGTATGAGGCTCTCTTCCATTTTGCGCGATGTTCTGATTCAAACAGCTGTATGCCAATTACTGTCAGCAGAAATTGAGCAAGCTTGCAAATTGCTTTCAAAGTCACCCAGGGAAAGCAACTTTTATCCTTTATAGTAATTGAAATATTATGTTGATATTATATAGAATTATTCTGGTAATTTATCAAGTTTTTTTCCCAGGACAAGTTAAGTGCACTTTGTGCCTCTTTAGTAAGACTGTTCCTAATGCGTGGAATTCTGAATTATTCATGAGTTGCTTTTTGGTTTTTCAAGGGTTCTTTATATAGATTTTGTTTGCTAATGTACTTGATAGACTGCTTTGTGCACTAAAGCATTTATACAGGTGATGCCAGCAGTAATAGAAATGCTAAATTATACATTCTGGAGTTGTACATTAGGAGGGAGGATATTATTCATCTACTGGATTCCCATTTGCAAATCCATGTACAGCCCCATGCTGCAAAAGCATCAATCAACTCAGTGCCTGCGCTCTTAAAGTTTGGTGCAGTTCAGCTGGGTGGGACAATACAGGTCAGCCATTTTCGCAGTCATTTCAACATTTCAACAATAACAACAAAAACAGTGAAAGGCTTGGGCAAGGGATTCTCAACAAAATCAGCAATTGCAAAGGCTAATTCATGTGACTAAATTGTTGGGTTGAGAATATTGCTTGAGTGGGCCCATTATGCTCATTTAATATGAATCAGGGAGATGTTTATGGAATATAAGTTGTCTGAAAATAAGAGACACTCTCTTGTAAATTTTTGCATTGAGAAAGCAATATGCATTCCTTTTTTACCTGTTCATGTTCAAACTCCCTCCTCCCTTTCCTGCTTTTCTTTTGAGTCAAACACATCCACACAACAATCGATTTGCTCAGTCCATTCTCCTGGGATTTTCAAGTGAAAGCTTAGACAGATATCTGTCAAGAGGATTTGCATGTGTATGGGTGATACACCATATTCAAGAAGACACCGACACAAGTAGTTGGAGTGAAATATGGCCACAACTAATTTATTGATAACAAGAAGAAGGGTTGGCGGCTATGCATGGGCCCTGGATCAGGGGTCGGACAACCGCTGCTGTCCACAGATACTTACATCCCTGGGTGCCGCCGGCACACCTCTGGTTCCCGCAAGCTCGGCACCCCAGGGGACCGGGCATTATCCCCCCTTCCAAACCAGGGGGCGATACACCACCTCGATCCAGGGGCCATGCCACATGCCAAACACAGAGTTGTGACAAGATAAACACACAACAACAGCCAGATCAGCTAACAAAATACAGAGCAAGTTGAACACCAAACAACAACAAGATAAGCTAACAAATGCGAAGCAATGCTGCATGCAGGGAGGGTGGGTGGAAAAGCTGATGCAGGCCCAGTGCCTGCTGGAAGGCCTCAGCCAGCCTTAAGTAGGCTGCCCGGGTGGTAGAGAGGGCTGGCCCCAACTGCAAGCTTGGCCAGCCCCAGCTGGCTCTGGTGGCGGGAAAATCTCCCACCACCCAGGGGGCTTCTGGGAGGAAGAAGCCCCCGTCCCGATCCGTAATGGCAGCGAGGACACCCAGCGCCGCAATCTGCTCGGCCCGGTAAGTTGGGCCAAGCCATTAAGTAAAGATGGCCCATTTATGTATGGGTCTTTGTCCCAGCAACCACCTTTTTTAAAGCCAGCTAGAGAAGAGTGACTGACCAAGATTATCAAAGACCTGCAAGCCAATCCTTATGAGACATGACTTTGGGTATATTTATTTAGCTTAGAGAAGAGAAAACTGAGAGGCATCACAATAGAAATTTTGAAAATCTAAAGAAATGGTATGTAGAAGATAGTTATCTTGTTTTCTGCTGCTCCAGAGACAAGTATAAGAACCAGTAGCTTCAAATAAAAAAGAAAGGGCTTCCACATAAACATTAGGAAGAACTTTTTAATGTAAGAGCTGCTCAGCTGCCTCTGAGGATGGTGGACTCCCCATCTTTGGAGATCTTTAAACAGAGGTTGTTAGGAATTGTGAAAGTTAAAGTCCAAACCACATGGAGGGCCAAAGTTTGCCCATGCCTGTTCCAGAGACTGTATTCTGTGGCAGAATTAAAATCACGCATAGTTCACGTCTTTTCCAATCCACACACTGTCTTCCTAGAGAAAAGATATGCCACGCAGATGATCAGTAAAGAATAAAGTATTTACTCTTTGTTATGCAGAGAACAGTTGCATTGACTCACACAATGTCCTTTTATATACAGTCATGAGAACCATTGCATTAACTCACACAATATCCTTTTAGAGAGATTCAAATGGTCCTTAGGTGTCCATGTGAAGGATCTTCTTCCAGCAGCCAAGAAGCAAAAATATAAACTGTCTCGGCAAACTCCTGCACAGAAAAACGTAAGCATGTAACTGTTGCCCAAACTCCCAGGCTCAGCTAGCTCCTGGGCATAGATCCCAACCAATAATCTCTGTGCTTTGCATTTTTCAGTTAACACATTCACCAACTGATTATTACATGCTTCAACATGTTCTTCAGTCTAGGGTTTCCTTGTGGGCTACATCATGTAATGTAACTGCTACTACATTTCATTCTTATACTGAGAGAGCTCTTCTATCAGTTTGTACAGATCAGAGTATATCATGGACACATTTTTCTTCTTCTGCCCATTTTAGTTTGGGTTTGTGCCAGCTTGTTCAATAAATGTTGTGAACTGACATGCTATGTATTCCTCATCCATGCTTCAAAAAGAACAATCTTCACAAGCAGATTTTGAATAGCATCATGTTTTCACGTCTTCACCATTGCGTAGCGGTCCCCCCCACCCCCCCAAGAGAACTGTTAACTTCAATACTTGCTAGACATCAGATTGGCATTAAATAATTTTAGCACCTTGTGACTTATTCACACCTTCCCACCTCCGGCATCTTGCTGCCCATTTCCTGTTTGTAACTGGGTTATTTTCCCTGGGAATGTAAACTGATGTTTTCATTCCAATGTGATCACATTCATGGCGGATCTGAGGTGTCTGCTCCAATGATCACAGGAATCTATAGGTGATTGTATGGATGAATCTGGTAGAACAATATGGAGCAGGGAATAAATGGTCAGAAATAAGACTCCTGGGCAGCATATGGCTCCAATTGATCCTTTATACTGTGGGAGAAAAGCTCAACAGGTCCAGGGCCACTTCTCCTCGCTGTTCCTCTCCAATATTGCATGCATAGGTGAAAATCATAAGAAGCAAATGCTTTTTTTTTCCAATAGAGTCAGCCCTCTGCATTCACAGATTCGGTGTGTATTGATTCAGTCTCTCACAAAGGTAGCGTTTGAGTCTGTCGAAGGCTATTAAAATATTATTAAACATGGATATAAAATTATAATCCTTTTGTGCCTGGCCTTTCTTAAACCGGAGGGGGAAGGGAAGAGAGATTGCATCTTTCCATATTTATTACTGAGTTTATCGGGCATTCATCATACTTTTTAAAGCTTATTGATCACACAGTGTTTATTATCTGATCAGGGATTTTTGCGTCTGAATTCATCTTTGGGTTATCCAATACCCCAAACCGGTTCAAAGAAAATGAAATCTTTTGCTATTGTTTTGCATTTTAAAATGATTTTCTGTGATTAAAGAGCTCTAGGGCTTAGTGAGGAATAATTAGAGTGCAGGCTTAGCAAATTACATTTGACAAAAGTAAAATAGAATTAATTACTGTCATTATATACTCAGAAGTAAGGTTTTTTATTAAAAGATTTGTATCCCATCCAAGATCCGGAGATTTCAGAGCAACTTCCAAACAATAAGAACTTTACTTTTATCGTATGGAAGTTTATAACTTAAGAGGAATTACAAAACAATGTACGTAAGCCTTTTATAGCAATTCAGCGTAATTACTGAAAAAATAAAACAAAGCTCACAATTCAGTGGGCTAGATTCAAGCCTTGGTTTCTTGTTTCATTTTCCTCATTTCTAGTCTGTTCAGACATAAATGAGAATCACTGTTTCAGTGACATGGATGTTGCAATTGGTAATTGTTTGGAGGTTCGTTCAATGTTTGTGGTCTACTACAGAGGTCAAATTCAGGAAAAATATAGCTTATGGATCACATGTGGCTCCAAGCTCATAGCACCCGTGTATACAGTCTACACAGGCTCTTTGGCTAAGAAATGGAGATGAACATTACCTCTCAGAACCAGAAGGGGAACCCTTTACCTTTATCTGTGTTTCATTGTTTCTAGGCACTAAATGTTTGTCCTTTGTATTTGTGTATGCTAGAATCTCTCCTGAGTCTCCTCTGGGAGATAGGGCAGAATACAAATAAAGTATTATTATTATTATTATTGCAACAAAATTAGTACACTGCAAAGAAGATCACTATGCTGGCTTTTGCATTTGATTACACATCGGACACTTCCCTAGTGTCTAGGACTATGTGATGTATCGGCGAATAATGCAAGCAGATCCAAGTAGGGTGGCCTTTTGCAGCTGGCAGATGATAATTTTATCAGTGTCAATTGTTTTTAAATGCAGGCCAAGGTCTTTAGGCACTGCACCTAGTGTGCCGATTACCACTGGGACCACCTTTACTGGCTTGTGCCAGAGTCTTTGCAGTTTTATCTTTAAATCCTAATATTGCATACACTTTTCCAGTAGCTTCTTGTCAATTCTGCTGTCACCTGGGATTGCAACATTGACAATCCATACTTTTCCACGATTGTGAGGTTAGGAGTATTGTGCTCCAAAACTCTCTCAGTCTGAATTTGGAAGTCCCAGTGTAGTTTGACATGTCCATTTTGTGTAACTTTTTCAGGCTTGTGATCCCAACAGTTCTTTGTCGCAGGCAGATGGTATTTGTGGCACAAGTTCCAATGGATCATCTGAGCAGCAGTATTATGTCTCTGCTTGAAGTCCGCCTGCATGATCTCTTCCTCCTACTCCTTCTTCATCTTCTTCAGAAACCCCCCAATGCATAGAATCATAGAGTTGGAAGATACCACTATGGTCATGTAGTCCTACCCAACTGTTTTCTTCCATAATTTCCCACAACAGACATGGTTGGTACTAGAATGAGGGGCCACCATGTAATAATAGGTCAAGTTTTATAGGGAGACAATGAATATTCCTTGCCTGAGAAAACCTTAATGCCCGCCCCTCCTTCCATGCCAAAAACTAAACCGCATCAAGGCTAGTTCTTGGCAGGGAAGGAGGAGCAGAGGGCATCCCCTCGTGTCCTCCTTCCCTGCTGAGAACTAACTCCAAGATTTGGAGGAATTTCCTCCTGTTCTCCAGGCTCTCCCTCCGCTTGTGAGGGAGAGCCCGGGGAACAGGAGGAAAGCTCGGCCGGGCTGCTTCCAAAGCACCCGCCTCAGCTCTCAGCTGGCGAGAGGAGAAAGGAGGGTGCTGCTGCCCTCCAGTCTCCTGTCGTGAGTTGAGAACCGAGGAGGGAAAAAACTGACCTAATTACGTGACCTTTACAAAAAAAATGGCAATCCCGGGTTCGGTTTTGAAACTTTACTTCCAGGTTGGACGCCGAGGGTCGATATAGGGTCAAAATAATTTCAAATATGAAGTATAATCAGGTTTCAAAGTATTTATATTGGAGATATCCATTCCTAGTCACTGTAATTGAACAGTAGATTTGAAAGCTCTGTCTCTGTGTGTTTCTCTTTCTGTGTGTGTGTCTGCCTGTCTCTCTTTCCCTCTCCCTCTCTTACACACACACACACACACACACACACACACACAGAGAGAGAGAGAGAGAGAGAGAGAGAGAGAGAGAGAGAGAGAGAGAGTTTTTCATTCCTGATCTGGTTTGGTCCAGTCTGCCTTCCTGATGTGATTCTGTTTCAATATAAAATCTTACTAGCCTTTGTTCAACACCAGAGAAATATAGGATATTCTTTACAAATCAAAATAACAATGTGATAACTTTAAGTGGAAGGGGTATAGTACTTTTTTTATTTAAAAAAAGGTATGAACTGAATCCTGTAGGAAAAGGCATTAACAAGAAACTGGCTTTTAAAAAGAATTGAACAATTGAAGCAGGGAAGTACAGTAAAGACACATTCACGTAACTGTTTGCACTTTCTTTTGGTGAGATGATGGAGAAACTTGATAAAAAGCAGCATACTGCAGATTTTAACAATATATTGCAATGGAAAACTAGGTTTATTGAAATCTGAAAAGAGCCCTGGTTTGTACCAATCCACAAGAGGAGTTTGTCACTGGTAACCGAATTTGAATTAAATGTTGCTACATTTCCTGCATATGTCAAAAAATAAGTAATTGCCAATTATCTTGCTCGGAAGAGCTGGTAAAATACAATCATTTCACTTAGGAAAGGATAAAGGCGGCAGAGTCAGAAGGAACCAGGAAAAAGTCTCTGTTAGAGAGAGACAGAGTGTGTCAAGAAACAGGTGCTGAGAAATTGAGAGAGAAGGAACCGAGGCAAAGGCTAATATTTGCATAAGTTTGGGATGCAGATGCTGGAATTGAGATGTCAGGCAAGAAATGCAGCAAAGACACATACAAGAAGACAAGCTCAATACATTTTTGCAAGGAAAAAAGTTAGTTTTTTAAAATATGCTATTCTGTTTATTTGGGATGGCTGTGCGGGATATACCTAAACTCTCCATCATGACATGTTTTCTGCCTTTCGAAACAGTATCAGCAAAGACCGATGCAATTTTTGCATTCCGTATATTTGTTATTTTATCGACAGTCATGTATTATGTCATTCATTTGCAAACTACAATATAGATATGAAGAAAAGGCTTAACAATGCAATTATTTGTATGCTCCAAGAGCAAGATAAATTAATACATACTTAACCCACTGTTGTCCTTTGTATTGCATTAGGTATCATGAAGTTGAGCTGACATGGGTCATCTAGTGGCAGCTCAACTGTTTTGGACATTTACATGCAAAACCAAATAGGATGGTCCACTTTTGAGAAAGAAAACAGGCAGTTTCCACATTGATGCACACCTTTATTTTATCATTATTTTATCTACAGTTGTTTTAAAATTGTATTGTTTTGATTTTATGCTAACATGTGTTGAAGGAGGGTTGTTATAATATATAATTTTATGTGACTTGTTTTATACTTTTGTACCGTTTTTACCAGTTGTATATTTTATGTGCTTTGTAAGCTGCCTTGAGTCCTTTCTGGGAGATGGTGGTGGGATATAAATAAAGTATTATTATTATTATTATACTAATATATTCACAGAGATTTCAGCTAAATCGTTCTCATGTTCTAAAAAGATTACTGTAGTGGATTTGAAAAGATCCTGTTTTCAGGAATGCTGAAGATTTTATCAATTAGCAGAATAGTGGGCAATTTCATCAGTATAGATCTCTTTATTCTTGAAACAATTATTTGAGGATGTATTGCTATTAATTTATTTTTCAAGCAGGTAAGTATTCATTGCAACTCGCACAGCTTATTTCCTCAGGAAACATTTGGAGAACCCATCAGTATCTGCAACATGGAAAGGTGACCCGGGAAGACCGTTATGACATTAACAGGATGTCTAAGTAGGAGTTGGATTGGCTCATTAACCTCTCTCTTTCTACCCACTATACTTGGAAAGTTGGTGTGATACATGCCTGAATCCCATATGTTAGTACTACAAGCCCAAACTAATGTGTTAAGAAAAGATTGCAATTGATTTAATTTTTAGAGAAGTCAGCCAAATCATATCTTTTTTATATACTTAGCTATGCTAGAGAAGAGAACTGGAAAAAGAAGTTCTGACGACACTTAGTGGCTGAGATAACCCAGGTTCAACTAACCGTATAAACCTAAAAACAGCTTTAAGGAAGCATTAAATCTGAATCAGAAAGGCGTGAAGGAGGTGGGGGGAGGAACCACTCCAAGAAGGGCCTGTAGTACAATCAAGAGAAAAAAGAGGCCTTTTTAAAGGAAGTCCAGGATAGGATAGCTCCAGGTCATCGCTGTTCCTTCCCTGAGAAGTGGGAAGCCTCCTTAAAATGCCTGGAAAGCAGTGTGCAGGGAGAGAGTGTGCACCTTCAGCACCTGTCTCCTCTAGAGTAGAAATAACTCTAGTAGAGTAGAGTTCAACTAACCGTATAAATCTATCTTGGTCATAGGAGGATTGGAAAGTCACTTACATTAGGTCAGATTATTCAGTCCAGTGTTGTAGTCATTAGGCCCAGCCATCACGGATTCCTGTCTGTAATGGGACATGTCAGCCGATAATGGCTCCTCTTTTCTTGTTTGGCATGACAGTTGCATCCTAGCTTCAGTTTACTTTTTGACTTGGCTTCTGGCTTGGCCTCTCTTGAATCTTTTTGATTTTCCTTTATTTTCTAGATTCTTTTTCTTAGTGGGACTGACTGGAAGTGGGAACATGTGGGACTGGTGGGTGCGGTGCGTTTGGGGGCTTGGCGAGTCATCCTTTTAGCTTCTTTTTCTTCTCCCCTCCTCTCCTTCAGAAAATACTTCTAAAAGATAATAATAATTAATAATAGTAATCCCAGCAAACTAAAACAAAAGCCTCATTCTCAGAAAACTACTACCACATAGTTCTCTAGAGTAGAAAGTACAAACAGCTTTAAGGAAGCATTAAATCTGAAGCAGAAAGGCGTGAGAGGGGGGGAAAGGAACCCCTCCAAGAAGGGCCTGTAGTACAATCAAGAGAAAAGAGAGGCTTTTAAAAAGGAAGCCCAGGATAGGATAGCTGCAGGTCATCGCTGTTCCTTCCCTGAGAAGTGAGAAGCCTCCTTAAAATGCCTTAGAAATCAGTGTGCAGGGAGAGAGTGTGCGCCTTCAGCACCTGTCTCCTCTAGAGTAGAAAGAAATAGCTTCAACAAAGCATTAAACCCGGTCTCCTTTACAGACAGAAGGGAAAGGGTTGCAGAACAAATGGTATCTTAACTCTGATGCTTTTAATCCAGGTCCTAATGAAGGACATAAAGGCAAATGATGTCATTGCCTAAAAAGATGGGAAAGAGAGCCTGGGGAGCCCCTCATTGCTACCAATGGGTCAGTTGTAACCGTCTTTTCCAACTGTGGTATGAAAACAGCTATCCGGCTATCCACCCATTTTTGGGAGGTGTGCAAAAATGGGTACAAGGGTCTACCGGTGTCTGTCCAGGAGAAACATAACAAGGTTCAGACAAAATGCATAAGCCTACTAGTCATGTCTCTTCAGGATTCAGACAGACGTCTTCTATATCATCTGCTGCTACTTGATCCTTTTCACTTCACACAAATCTTGGGTTTATGTACAATCTGATTTTTCTGCAATGTCTGCTGGATTCTCTTAGCTCAGACGTTAAGCACAAATATCAAATATATAACTAATTTTCATGGGCCAATCTGCCTTTCTATTACTTTAAGGATATTCTGTTCATTCTTTATCATTGCTTCCTTGAAAAGTTCCCCCAGTGCCTTTTAAAGATAATGCATCTGTCTCTCTGTATTTCCCATTTTAGTTTCTCTTTGACACACTGCAATTAATATAGGCCTAGAGAGCTGCAAAGATTTAAGGGGCTCTTAAAGGGCAACAAATTGGAAAATTAACCTCTTCTTGGAGTAGCTTGATTTCAAAGCTGTGCTATGTCTTCATTCTAAGAGGTCAGCAGTGCTATATCACTAGGAGACATATAAAATAGCACAAGATGGGATCAACAAGATGTGCTGGATTTATCTACTACAGACAGGCTGTTTTCTTATTTGTGCACAGCTGCCCTTTTTGTTCAGAAGCAAGGTATGATTTCCCACACACATGGTGTGGTTTCATTAACTCTCATTTTGCATTGGAATGGTTGACTCATTATGGGAAAGAAGGTGAACTTGGCTCTGATCAATGTGGCCTGCAGTCCTTTCACCATACCTCATAAAAGTCAATGGCAAGGTGAAATTGTTTATCCCAAACTGCACGCTGCTTCTAGTAAAGCCAGTTTCATTCCTGGCAGAAGTAACATATTGTTATGGATAAGGGAAGAGAATTTATACAATATAATGCATGTACAATACATATATGGTTATTAACATATATGTATTGTATGTGCATTATATTATATTATATTATATTATATTATATTATATTATATTATATTATATTATATTATATTATATTATATTATATTATATTATATTAAAGACTCTGTGTATTGCAAGTGGATCTGTTCCAGGACCCTTCATGTCAGTGGTTTTCAACCTGTTTACTGGTAAACTGCCTAGGATTTCTGGGAGTTGTAAACCAAAACACCTGGGGACCCACAGGTTGAGAACCACTGCTTCATGTAAATAGGATTTTCACGTATAATCTGGATCCCTATTTTTCTTATCTAAAATGAACTATTCCTTGGACTTCTAACTGAAGCAGACCATAGAATCATAAAAGTGATGTAACAATAACTAGAGAAGCTTTTGCTCTCTAAGCTTCCATTGTGCTTCTGTAGTCAAACTTTGGTAGATATTGGCCATCTTCTCTAGATCTATGTAAATCCTCTATGGCCATTATTTTTGTTGTATTAATGTTCCTCTGTAAACCTGCATTTGCATTTTCTTCCCTGAGTTTCTTCAATAATTATTCCAAGTTTTTCCTAGAATTTCTAGAACTTATGGCCACCAAAAATACCTTTTCCAAGCTTGGTTTGTGACCTTCATGGGAAGAAATTTGCTATCTAGTTAGGACAGCAACACAAAAATTACCCAAGAATGTTCTGTAAGATTTCCAACTGAAGGCATATTACTTTTATCAAATGATCATTTATGCTTTATGTCCTCTCTCTCTCTCTCTCTCTCTCTCTCTCTCTCTCTCTCTCTCTCTCAATCCACAAATACCTAATTTGCTTTAGATAACCACTGTTGCATCATAATATAAGTTCCAAGAAATTTACAGGTTCAATTCAAGGTGCACCTAAACAAGTGTAAAGTCATGCACATCGGGGCAAAGAACCCCAACTACACCTACCAATTGATGGGGTCAAAGCTTTCCGAGACAAACCAGGAAAGGGATCTTGGGGTTTTGGTGGACAGCTCAATGAAGATGTCAACCCAGTGCGCAGCAGCAGTAAAAAAAAGCAAATTCTATGCTTGGCATGATCAGGAAGGGAATCGAAAATAGGTCGTCAAATGTTGTATTGCCTCTCTACAAATCTATGGTGAGGCCACATCTGGAGTACTGTGTACAATTCTGGTCACCGCACCTCAAGAAGGATATAACGGAACTGGAAAAGGTACAGAAAAGGGCAACAAAAATGATCCAAGGGATGGAGCAGCTCCCTTACGAAATCAGGTTGCAACGCCTTGGTCTTTTCAGCCTTGAAAGACGGCGTCTAAGAGGTGACTTGATCGAAGTGTATAAAATCATGCATGGGATAGAAAGGGTGAATAGAGACAAAATATTTTCTCTGTCCCACAACACTCGGACTAGGGGGCACTCCCTAAAGCTCCAAGGTAGGAAAGTTAGGACTAATAAAGGGAAATATTTCTTCACCCAGAGGGTCATTGGGTTATGGAACTCACTTCCAGAGGAGGTTGTGACAGCGGTCAGCCTGGACAGCTTCAAGGCAGGATTAGACAGATTCATGGATACCAAGGGAATCAGTAGCTACTGAAATGGACATCCAAGTGCCACCTCGGAGTTGGTGGAGGCAGGCAGGATTTCCCTGGGTACTGGTTGTGGGGGGTCGGGAGCAGGTGAGGGTTTTGCCCTCCTTTCTGCTAGAGATCCCTGTGTACAACTAGTGGGCCACTGTGTGACACAGAATGCTGGACTAGATGGGCTGAGGCCCGATTCAGCATGGCTCTTCTTATGTTCTTATGTTCTTAAGGCCCTATATGCTTTGGGTCCAACCTATATTTGAGACCGCATTTCTTTCTATGAGCCATTGTGGGCTTTGAGATTGGCAAGAGAGGCCTTTTCTTGGTCTCACCACCGTCTCAAGCACAGTTGATGGGTACAAGAGAGAGGGGTTTCTCTGTGGTGGCTCCCCTGCTCTGGAATACCCTCCCAAAAGAGATTAGGTTAGCCTCCACCCTTGAATCTTTCCTATCCAGCCTAAAAACATGGATTTTAAGTAGGCTTTTGATCTCGAGTAAGCTGAAATGCGCCTATATGAGGAGGATACTATGCCACTTTGGGTTGTTGTGAGTTTTCTGGGCTGTATGACCATGTTCCAGAAGCATTCCCTCTTGCACTTTAGTTGTGAATTGATGACAGCTAATTTTATTTACAGATGGTCTGTGTTTTTAAAATTGTCCTCTTTTATTTTATATTATATGTGTTGATAGTGGTTCTTTTATCATTTTTATGTGATTTTTTTATACTCATGTGCTGTTTATGTACCATTTATGTTACATGCTTCACCTTGGAGTGCCCTTATAAGCCACCCCGAGTCCCCTTGGGAAGATGGCATCAGGATATAAATAAAGTTAACATTACGATGCCGCAAGCCTTTTTACTGTTTTTCTTGCTTTGTTTTGTTTTTGCTAACCAAGCTGCTCCATAAGGAATTAGGCTACTGAGTTCTGTATTCAGAATATATTAATTATTCTTGGACAATTTTTCACTCTAAACTGTCCTTGGCTAATTATTGCAAAAATTAAAAAGTCAGATCAATTAAGCCATTCCAAATGGCTTTCAGTCAAATGCCATGCACAGCCCTTGACATTGTTATGAGGAATGGCTAAATTCACCTCTCAAATTAATTGGAGAAACACTTAATCACCATTCCATCTTGCTCCAAGCAAAGGTATTCTCTGCAGGAATGGATACCGGCAGATCTCCGAAGGTCATAACTGCATTCCTCTGACTTCTAGTAGACTAAAATTATACACAAATCATATCACACATCATATCTTTCTACATCAATTTAGAAATATGTTACCTTAAAAAATGATTCTATAGGACACATATTTGTTTGTGGGCTGTGTTCATGTCAGGAGAGCCAAAACAGATGTCAGCATTGTATTGCTCTCTGTCAATTACTTTAGATGGTTAAGATATGTATTTGTATAATTCAGGGAATAATATTTATATAGAAACATATTTCTAGTGGCATTTATCAATTATTCCAAAAAGGCCATTTCTACCCTGCAGTGCTGCAGGCTTACGAGCCCTGTTTGGCATTACAACGTGCAATTTGTCATGTTGTCCTTGAACGCTCTATGCTGCATATACCTCCCTGTAGTGGAGTCATGCTTCCTTCCTTGTTTATTCATTGGCTTTTTTGTTTCTTTTAATGATTTTACCTTTGCCCAAGAGACAGGTTCCTGGGGCTTCTTGCAATGTTTAAAAACACAATTAGAATATGACAAGCTGATTAAAGCAAAGCGAAACGTACAAATCAGCCAGCATTAGAATCTTAAAATGGCATAATGACCTTCAGCAGGAATAAAACAGACTGGAATTAAAAGGCCTCCAAAAGTTGTGTCTTTTTATTTTTATTTTTGCCTGTATGGAAATTACAATAGTCCCCCTTCACCTACAGTTTCATTTTCCGCAGTTTCAATGATCCCCAGAATCAACTGTGGTCCAAAAATATCCTGGGAGATTGAAATTGTTGTGTGCAACAGCCATCTTTTCTAGTCTGTTGCTTGATTTCTATCTGTAAAGAAAAATAGCACTGTTCTAACAAAAGGCTTGTTGAAATCTCACTCCATGAACAAAACACAGACTATCCGATTCTTTCAACCTCATTAGATTTGGAAATTTCCTCCAGGGCCCCTCACTTCTCCCCAAATGGAAGAGTTTGTGGGCATCTCTCAGTCTTCTACTGCGATTCTATGATTTTACAAGAGCCAGAGGTCAATCATTTGCTTGTTGTGCTAGTGAAGAGAGGGATGTTGGGAGTAGGTCAGTTTCCTTGCCCTCCATAAGGCAGAAGGTGAGAGAGGTGTACTACTCATCGCCACGGGAAATATTATTACTAAGTTTCCCATAACTCTGAGATAGTGGTAAAATTTAAGCAGTTAACTGTGGTATGAAGATAGTGGTTTCTGAACCACCTGCAGTTTCATGCATTCACTGGGGATCTTGGAGTGTATCCCTCGTGAATGAGAGCAGATTACAAATAGAGCACCATGCAGGCCTCCTTGTGGAGGACATTTCAAATATCATGGTACCGAGACCTAATTTGCTGTAGGTCAAATCATTGGGAAACTGGAGAAGTGTTTTTGTTGATGCTCTTAAAGCTGGAATAGGCCACAGGTAGCTTACCACCTGTAAGTGAACCTCCAATTATTTTGAATCCTACAGGAACATAGATAGATACATCAGAAGAAGAGAATATCCATCCTGACAGCTTTCAGGGACATTGGTTCTCCTCTAATGCAAGGTATGCCTTCACAGAACAAAAAGTAAACTTCTACTATCTTATTTTTAAGAAAAAGGACTTGTTTTGGAAGGAGGATGTCAATAGATCTGAGGCAGATGCAATGTTTGTCTGTCACTGCCTCAGAATGTAGGTAGACACATTGGAAAGGTAGAAAGTCCTTCAGATCTGCTTTTCTCGAGCCATGAAGATTTTAGAAGATCAAAGAGTTCACTTTTATTGGGCTACTGGTATGCAGCTGAATTAATACATATATTCACAGTGGGAAAGACATCTGCTTTGCATCCAGAAGAAGTTCCCCACTGTGATGGGTTATGCCAGCCAAGGAGAGGTGCTACTTAAAGCTTTTCTGAGATCAGCTCCCAATGGCTTGGCTTGTGTCAACCTTTGATGTTTATGACAGCTTAGGAGAGCCAGCTTTGCTTTGTTTGCTGTCAAATTTGAATGGGAAAACCCTTTTCTTTCCAGAAGCAGGTACAGGCATGGTACAGGCCAGAAGATACATTTGCAAATGGAGAGACCTGGAAGGCCATATTTAGCTACTTGTCTGGAACATTCCTATTTTTTTCCATAGCAAAAGTTTGGATCCTGATATGCGTAAAGCCCTAAACATTTTGAGTATTGAGGAATTATGTCATAGTACAATTGTGGAACAGACCATGAAAACCAGTCTGAAAGGTTGGCTTGTAATGTTCCAGTGTAGATGTTATGCTGATTCCATTTGAAACAATTCCCTTTGAATTATTATTATCATCATCATGACTATGACCATCATTTATTCATATAGCACAATCACTTTACATGATGCATTGTGTGTGTGTGTGTGTGTGTGTGTGTGTGTGTGTGTATCTATCTATCTATCTATCTATCTTAGGTCCCTGCCTTAAGATTTACAGTCTAATTAAGACTTGGCACCAACAGAAAAGGAGATTCAGTCCAGCAGATGCTGCCTGCAAAGCCAGAAAGTTGGGATGGGTGGAGGGTGTTTAATCTGCTTCTGAACCTAGATGTGATGGAGAAGTTTTGATGACTCTCGTTTTGCACTGTGCTATTTCTAATGCACCTATAGTGAATAACAGAATAACCAGAATAACAGAAATTAAGAGTTGGAAGTTACTGTAAATTTAATTTAGTCTAATTGTCTTACATGCAGAAATGCACAACTGAAGTGATGGCTATTTAACCTCTGCTAAAAATCCTCCAAAGAAGAAGGGTTCCAAGCCAGTTCATTCCATCCTTTCCCCTAATTCAATAAATCATTTCCCCTAATTTTTAGGTAGAATCTCATTTCTTGTAATTTGGATAACTCCATATTCCATGTGACATCCTTTCAGATATTTTAAAATGGCTATCATCTCATCTCTCAGTTTTCTTTTCTCCAAGCTAAACCTAGCCAGCTCCCATGGCCATTCCCCATAGACAAAATCCTATATGTAGATGTATTTATTTATCGTGACAGAAGTGAATTGGGTCCAGTTATAATGTATTTAAAAACACAAAGTTGAAAATTTGGCATTATACTAGATTTTCTTTGATCAGAAGCTGGGCACTTGGAATATCTCTGGTGTCACTATGAGAAGGTCCTCCATTGTGCATATGGCAGGGCTCAGGTTGCATTGTAGTAGGTGGTCTGTGGTTTGCTCTTCTCCACCCTTGCATGTTGTGGGCTCCATTTTGTAGCCCCATTTCTTAAGGTTAGCTCTGCATCTTGTGATGCCAGAATGCAGCATGTTCAGCGCCTTCCAGGTGTGTGCACAGGAGGGAGTCTATCATCTGGTAACAACCACTGATTGAGGTTCTGAGTTTTTGTCTGCCACCTTAGGACTCTTGCTTGCTGTAGATCTTAGGAAGCAGTTTCTTGATGTGAAATGTAAATAAACATATGGGTGAGAGTAAGAAAGGTATTGAGAGTGAGGAAAAAGAATGCATGAATACATATTAAACTGTGATACATAAAGGAAAGAGGGAGTAATTTCTATAGAAAGTTTTTTGGCTAGGAAGTCCTTGTAATTATGACTCGAAACGCTGTTTTTAGTCGGTGGGTAAAAAGGACCACTGGATGGTCCTATTTAAGATGATCAGAAGAATTTATGAGGAAAGAGGTAGAAAGTTGAAGCCTCTTTTATCCCCAATTTTCCCAATATTTCTTTGTGTTTGATCTTTAAAATGTTGCCACTTGTTCCAGACTCTTGGGATTACTTTGAACAGAAGCAAAGAACAAAGGCATAAACTTCCATTGACATTTTGATGGAACTATTTGAGTTCTAGTTTAGTACAGTGTATTCATTTCAGCTGTAAGCCATAAGGATAAAATGATAATTATGCAATAAATGTCACAACAATATCAAATCCATTTTTTTAAAAAAGGCAGAGAACGGAACAAAAATTTACCAAAAGATATATAAAGCCACCAGCCTTGTACTAAGAAAAAATTATTGCCAGTCGTATTTGAGTTATGTTTTTGTTGTCATTTTGCAGCAGCCAATGTAAAGGTAACTGCCACTCAAAGCACCTTTATGTTAGTTTTACCAAAAAGAATATTTTTTTTCTTATCAGAATGGGTTACACTTTTTATTAAAACCCATTTTTCAGGAACAGGATCTCTGGAGTACCATTCTCAAGGGCCAGGCATGTACCGGGGGCTAAGAAGGCTTAGGGTGGTCCGCGAAAAGGCCTTACTGGTACATTATTTAAACTGTTATGTTTATTCATATCATGATCTGATCACCATGCTCATTATATCCCACATTAGTGGGGTTATTGGGATAACAATACAAAGGTTTGCTAGGGTAGACCCTCTTCCACCCAGTCTCAGCCCCCCGAAACAAATTCAGCCCCGAAACAAAATTCTACGGCCCTGTCAAGGGCAGACTATTAGCTGAAGCCTTGTACTTTTGGTCTGTATTGAACTATGCACCTTTATTCCTTCTTGGTGGGGCATAAGATAACTAAGTATTTTGGACCACAACCTCCAGAATCCTCCAACTATGCAAGTCAGTTGAAATAATATTTCCTCTCTTAAGTTTGGGCTTTGTTTTCTGTTCCAAATGGCTGCTAGGGAGAATATGGTTGCTATTAATGCAGCAGATTTCTCAGTTCTTATTTTTGTGCCTTGTTTTGATTGATGTTATTTACTTTAATGATATGCTGTTAGCTACCTTGTGTTGCTTCACAAGATTAGCTAGGGTTTACTTTAATAGGCAGATAGATACAATACAGCATATGAAACAAAATGCATTTGGGGTTTCTCCTTGCAGATAATGGCATCTAAGTTAAAATGCATTTTATGATCTATTCCACTGAACACCACAGAAGGTGTTTGCAGAGTATTCTGGTATCAGTTAAATAAAGTTCCAATTCATTTTCTTTCTCTCTCAATCAAAAAATACAAAACTTTTAAGAAATATGAATCTAAAACTCCAAAGTCCAAGTCTCGTCTTAGATTACCCCTAACCTAAACAACCACTCTTTCTGGGACCATAGTACCAAAGAGTTGCATCACTCTATTCTGTTTCCTATTTCCAAGGTTTGGCTTCAAGGATCTCTTTCTCCAAGTTATCTCCCTTCCTAGTTTTCTTCAGGAAAGTCCAACCAACAGTAGTTGTAGTTGCCTTACTTAATTCAAGTTGTCTTACTTAATTCCATAGGATTCTCTTAGGCAAGGAACACCTAGAGGCGGTTTGTAGTTGCCTTCCTCTGAAATATTGCCTCCAACACCTAGGATCCCTTGACAATCTACTTTTCAAGCACTAAGTAAGCCTGAGTCTACTTAGCTTCCAAGACTTCGTGCCTTCAGGAGATTTAGCCAGGCAAGATCCAATTTGATATGCCCTCAAATTTGACTTATAGCCACCCTATCCTGGGGCTGTCTTGGCAAAGAGTTGTTCAGAGATGGTTTGCCAATGGAAACTGAAGCTGAGAGACTCCCTCAAGGGGTCAATGACTAAGTGAGGACTCCAAAAGTGCTTCACCATGTTGATTATCAAAGTTCAGCTGAAATCCAAGAAAAATGTCCAAATTGGCAGCATCCTACTCTTCCCCTCCTTTTCTTCCATGTGCAAAAGAGTGTATAGGCAAAGGAAAACCGTTCAACACTTTCTCCCTTCTATGAGCCCTTCCCTCCCTCCCTTCCTTCCCAGTGACATATGAACCTTTATTAAACTCTGTTCTTTTTAGATATTCACATCCCAAGTCTTTTCACCCTAGCAAGTGCATTTTTGAGTTAGAATTTCCCAATTGCAAGGAAGTCATTTGAATGATTATGGGAAATGAAATCCAACATTTGCAGTCTTGAACTTTGACTACCCATAGTCAATACTGCCAAGGTTCACAGGTGCTTAATCTGCATGTATGGTTATAATTTGGTCGTTTAACATAAATTGGGTGTGTGTGTGCGTGATTTCTCAAAACTGCTTTAGCATTGTATTCCTTCATGATGGGGTTGGACTAATTGGTTCCTCGGTACCTTCTAGGTCTGCATATCTATGTATGTGTTGATACATATTGAAGAGCCTGCCAGGTATTCCTTACTCACCCCTTTCTCCCTTTATGGCTAAGGCAACCCAAGATAAAATTTTAGATTTCAAAACCAGACTGGAATGACTGCTGGGTTTCTTAAAGTGTTTCTAAGTATATTGCTCCTCAGCAGTTCAGTTTTGTTCACAAACTGAAGGCATAGTAGGTCATAAGTATTATAATTTAATAGTTTCTCAGTTGTTGTCATAAAACATCTTTTTGAAAAGGCATTTATTCAAAACAGCCAACGATGGTGATAAAAATAATCCTTTATGATTCCATTTATCATCCCTGATGGGCTTTCAAAATTGATTTCAGAGGGAAGCAGCAGGCACAGCGAACACGAGAGTATTGGTTTGATGGCCTTTTTTTTAAATAATAAAAAAATCTTGTCTTGCTGAAGGATTTTTCATTGTCATAATGCAGTATTGATGAAAGCCTGAAACCTAGTAAAAGAATTTCCAAATGCAGTATTTGGTTGCTAACAGAACAGGATAGATTTGAAATCATTCATAAGGATTCAGATGTGGTATTGTCAGCTCTCATTCCCTCTATTGGCTCTCATTGTCTTCTCTTCTTGAAAGCAACAATTGGCTCTTAAATTTCTTTGAGATAGATAATGGGCTCTGTGCATGTGTTTGCGACTGCAAATAATTTATCGCCATGAAATGTAACATTGTGTGAAAGTTAGTGTGTGGTCCTTATTGGAGAGCTGATACAATATGATCTGACTCAAAGCAATGTAAACCATGCTGTTGTATTGTCTATGGAGTGTTGACTACAGAATTCAGCCTCCATACAAAATTGTTCAGAGATATTTTCTGGCAGTGCTCTTAATGCAGATTGTGGAGTACTGGACCTCCTAGGTAACTGGTTCTCAACCTTCCTAATGCCCCGACCCCTTAATACAGTTCCTCATGTTGTGGTGACCCCCCACCATAAAATTATTTTTGTTGCTACTTGGTAACTGTAATTTTGCTACTACTATGAATCATAATATAAATGTCTGGTAAGCAGGATGTATTTTCAATCACTGGACCAAATTTGGCACAAATACCCAATACACCCAAATATGAATACTGGTGGGGTTGGGGCAGGGATTGATTTTGTCATTTGGGAGTTGTAGTTGCCGGGTTTTGTTGTTCACCTACAATGAAAAAGCATTTGGAACTCCACCAGTGATGGAATTGAACCAAACTTGGCACACAGAACTCCCATGACCAACATAAAATACTGGAAGGGTTTGATGGGCATTGACCTTGAGTTTTGGAGTTGTAGTTCACCTACATCCAGAGAGCATGGTGGACTCAAACAATGATGGATCTGGACCAAACTTGGCATGAATGCTTAATATGCCCAAATGTGATCACTGGTGGAGTTTGGGGGAAACAGACTTTGACATTTCGGAGTTTTGGTAGCTAGGATTTATAGTTCATGTACAATTGCACCAGGAGGAGGGCTTTTGGTGGGAGGATTTGCTGTCTGTTTCCAAAAAGGAAGAGAAGGACAGGCAAAGAGATCATCAGCCTTCTTTGTCGAAGGGGTTCCTAAGACCATCAGAAATATATTTTTTCTGATGGTCTTTGGTGACCCCTCTGAAACCCTCTCGTGACCCCCCCCCCCAAGGAGTCCCGACCCCAGGTTGAGAAACGCTTTCCTAGGTCAAAGGAAGTCTTAGAAGGGATGTCTCTGGAGGCAGGATTGTGCTTCGTAAATAATACACAAGTATGCCTACCTGTTCTTGTAAATACAATGGGTCTTTTGCATTTACTGAGGTTTGTTTCCTTCGTGAACTGCAGATATAGAGTGGAGGAATCGGTTTTTTGAGTAGGTAGATAACACCTAAGAATAAACAAGATTAATCACCAGAGTACTTTCTTCCATTTTTCTCTAAAATATGTTGAAAATATAATTGCTTATATTTGTGAAAATATATGAAGAAGTTGAGGAATCTGAATGTTACTTGACTACTGATAATCCCCATATTTATATGGCAGAGAGCCATGTTTTTGGCTGCCTTTTTTGCCCACTCAATAAGTATGGATAATCTCTTTTCAAGTAGTACAGCAGATGCAAACAGTACTAATCTGAGAGCAGCAGAGAATTGCATGAAGCAAATCAATATGATCTGAGGATAGAGATCTTTTCCACAATACCAGAACCCGTGTAGCAAAAATACAGACAATGAAATCCACGAATTAACTTGGATAGCTCCCTGTAATAAAAGGGATTATAGACAATGGGGGATCTAGTGGCTTTTAAAACCAGTGCTTAGGGAAAGGAAATGGTGTCTAAAGAAGACTTCATTTCTGTCAAGTGTAAACTGGATTACAAGAGAGAAACAGAAGAGAGACCCTATCTTCGGCAAAAGAAAATCCATCCTTTTCTGATTCACTCACAAATAAGTGCTTTCATGAGCTCTCAACAGAATTGCCTTGTTCTAAATGTCCTAAAGCCATCAGATCCTCTTTGATCTTGGAAGTAGGGTCTCCCAGGTTATTACTTGGATAGAGACTGCCAACAAATTCCAGGTGCCATCAGCTATATTCCAGAGCCAGGAATTGGCAAAATCATCTCTGATTCCTTGCCTAAGAAAATCCTATAAAATGTATGAAGTCACCATAAATTCACAGGAAACTTGAAGGTAATTAGGTGTGTGTGTGTGTGTGTGTGTATGTGTGTGTGTATATGCATATATATATATATACACACTCTCTCTCTCTCTCTCTATATATATATATATATATATATACACACACACACACACAATTTCAGCTACCTTGGCAACCACCTCCCCAGAAAAATCAACATTGACACTGAAATACAACACCACCTAAGCTCTACGAGTATTTTTCCGAATGAAGCACAGAGCGTTTGAGGACCAGGACATTCGGAGGGATACCAAGGTGCTTATTTATGAACCTATTGCCCTCCCAACCCTACTATATGTCTGCAAAACATGGACTATCTATAGATGTCACATGCAACTCCTGGAACAATTCCATCAGCATTGCCTCCGGAAAATTTTGCAAATCTCTTGGGAAGACAGGTAGACAAATGTCAGCATGCTGGAAGAAGCAAAGACCACCAGCATTGAAGCGATGGTTCTCCACCATTAGCTCCGCTGGACCGGCCACGTTGTCCAAATGCCTGATCACCATCTCTCAAAACAGCTACTCTACTTCAATCTCAAGAACAGGAAATGGAATGATGACAGACAAGGAAAGAGAGTCAAAAATGGGCTCAAAGCCAACCTTAAAAACCGTGGCATGGACACCAAGAACTGGGAAGTCCTGGCTCTTGAGTGCTCTAGCTGGAGGTTAGCTGTGACCAGCAGTGCTGTAGAATTTGAAGAGGCATGAATGGAGGGTGAAAGAGAGAAACGTGCCAAGAGGAAGGCACGTCAAGCCAACCCCGACCGAGACCACCTTCCACCGGGAAACTGATACCCTCACTGTGGAAGAACATGCAGGTCAAGAGTAGGGCTCCTACGTATCCACCACCAAGACGCATCACTTGGAGGACCATCATATTTGGACTAAAAGGGATCGCCTAAGTAAAGTGAGTGAATATATACAGAGAGAGAGAGAGAGAGAGAGAGAGAGAGAGAGAGAGAGAGATTGGTTTAAAAATTGATTACTTGCTATTGAAGTATCAACACATATATAAGCGTAGACAGCTTGTATGGAATGGGTCCTCTCCCCCAACTCATCACTATTTCTGTGCTATTGGAGAACAGGAATCTATGAGGAAAAGCCCAGCTCTTTTCTTGCATCTGGCTGTGCCACAAGGAGATCACCTGCAGAAACCTTCAAAGGACCCCTGTAGATGTCTTCAGATCTCTGTCACAGAGCACATCCAGCCACATGAAAGTAGTTAGAATATGTTGCTGCTCTCTGACAAGACAGAAATGGCTATGCTGCTGCTTATTAGGTTGAGTTTGGGGGGGAAGCATCAGGAGATGTAGCTTACTCAATGGTGCTCCAAAATAACTCCATTCAAGACCTCAGCGGCTCAGAAAAGCACACTTGTGGGCTTTGAAGCTTCCTGCTGTCCTATGTGGCATTAATTTGCCATCCCTTTGAAAAATCTGCAAGACAGCCAGGTTGAAAACTCACCTAATGTCCCCATAGGTAAATGCCTTTTGAGTGTGTGCCACTATGTTTTGAAATGTGTGTCATAGAGTTTGAAGAGACCAGAAGGGCCATCCAGTCCAACCCCCCAGCCATGCAGGAACACCCAATCCAAGGACTCCCAACAAATGATAGATAACAAATGCAGTCATCGCTAATAGTCAACACAGATTTATCAAAAACAAGTCACGCCAGACTAATCCAATCTCTTTTTTAGATATAGTTACAAGCTGGGTAGATGTGAGGAATGTGGTGGATGTAGCGTACCTGGATTTCAGTAAGGCCTTCGACAAGGTCCCCCATGACCGTCTAGCAAACAAACTAGTCAAATGTGGGCTAGGCAAAAATACGGTTAGGTGGATCTGTAATTGGTTAAGTGGATGAACCCAGAGGGTGCTCACCAATGCTTCCTCTTCATCCTGGAAAGAAGTGACAAGTGGAGTGCCATAAGCAGGGTTCCGTCCTGGGCCCGGTCCTGTTCAGCATCTTTATTAATGACTTAGATGAATGGTTAGAAGGCATGATCACCAAGTTTGCAGATGACACCAAATTGGGAGGTATAGCCAATACTCCAGAACACAGGAGCAGAATTCAAAATGATCTTGACAGATTAGAGAGATGGGCCAAAACTAACCAAATGAAGTTCAACAATGACAAATGCAAGATACTCCACTTAGGCAGAAAAAAATGAAATGCAAAGATACAGAATCCCCCATTGTGCGAATCCTATTTACACACTCTACCGGGGCTTTAATTTTCCTTTTTTTTTTTTTACCAAGGTGATGGTTGGAGTTTTTATGTAGGTGTCTGTCAGTGTACGTAGGTTTTCTGTAAACTGTGTGGGCCAGTTATGGATTGGGGTTGCGGATGACGAGGACATCTAGAAAGGCTAGTTTTCCTTCATTTTCTTTTTCCATGATAAATTGGATGCTTTGGTGGATGCTGTTGAGGTGGTCCAAGAACTTGTTTACTTCTTCTCCTCCATGGCTCCAAATGGTGAAAGTGTCATCTACAAATCTGAACCATATAGTGGGCTTTTTGTTGCGGTTTCCAGGACTTGTTTCTCAAAGTGTTCCATGTAGAAATTTGCTATGACCAGGCTGAGAGGGCTTCTTTCTGTTCATAGAATTCATTGTCCCATTGGAAGCAGCTTGTAGACAGCACGAAAAACTCACAGAAACCCAGTGATTCCGGCCATGAAAGCCTTTGACAACAGATATACCATAGTATGACCATTCCATTGAAATCATCTAGATTACTGCTTCTTAAACTGGGGGTACTTTGGCAAAAGTAAAGGTTTTACATGAATCTGTTAGCAACCGCATGCAATGTTTACAGTGGACTTTGCAGAAGATGTGTCAGCTGTACTCCACATAAAATGAAAATCAGCCTATTTAACAATCCTAGCAAATGCTGATTTATTATCTGCAAATGTTTGATTTTTGTGTCTATTTTATATAGCTATTTTATATTACCTGGGTCACGTAAACATTTCTCAGACAGAAAGGGTTATGAATGGAAAAAGCTTAAGAAACCCCAATCTAGATAAAAGGATCTGCATTGTCAGTTTAGGAAATTACCTTTGGCGAAGGGCACCTTGAATGTTGACAATGTATTGCATCATAATAAACACACAGGCCCTTCTGCTTGGCCCAGCCTTCTTTGTATTATGAAGAGTAAGCAAATACTATAGCTCTTCAGATAAATGGTCAAGGTTTTTTAATGAATAGGTATTGACATAATGAAATGTGATCTAATATAATGTTTTATATGTGGTTAAAATGGAAATGGTGATTGCTAATGTAAATAAAATGCCACCTCAATGAAAAACCTAACCACTTTCCAAAGCAGTTAAACATTCAGCAAAGAACTTGTATATAAGTTGGTGGCCGTGGAAACACACTGTGCCATCTTCTCCATCTTTGCTTGCCCCACAAATAACTGGGGGAAGGATTATATGCACTTTCTCATTGTTTCTGGGTCTTTCTGAACATTTGCACTGAGTATGTGCCAAATACTCCTTGGCCTCTGGGATGCTTGCAAAAGCTTGACCTCCAAGGAATAATGCCTGGCTTCCGTGTTGTTCATTTCTTCCAGTGACTCACGCTACGGGTTATATAACAAGGAATCAATCAAAGGTAAAAACAGGACAGTGATATGATCAGGGCTCAAGAGCAAAGGCTCAGTTGGCATATCTAGGTATTATAGGTAATGGCTGCATCTTCAAGGCAAAGTTACTGCAGCTGGGAGTACTTTAACTATCATGACTCAATGCTATGGAGTTTGGCGAGGCATCAGCACTTTTTGGCAGAGAAGACTAAAGACCTTGTAAAAGTCCAGCTCCCAGCATTCCATAGTACCGAGCCATGGAAATTAAAGTGGTGTCAAACTACATCAATTTTACAGTGTAGCTGCAGCTAATGTTATAAAAGCAGGCTGAGAACTCACTATTTTGCCACAGAGCCAGCATGGCTACCATTGGCCAGCATTACTACCTTTGAATATGAATTATGTTTGCTGTGTCCACATTCCTTTGATAACATCACCTGTCCCTTAAACTACATTTCTAAATACAGACAGTTCCCATATTTCAAACAAGATGGGTTCTGTAAGTTTATTCTTAAGTTGAATTTGTCAGAACAGGTGCATTTATTAAGCATAACTCCAGAGGGGGAGGGGGGAGAGAGAGCGCTCTAGATAGCATAGGGAAGGGTTAATACCCCTGTGATGTTTGTTTTGCTGTCAGTGTCCCTGTTCGGAAGATTTCGCCGCACTTTCTAATTTGATTTTTGGATATTGAAACATTTGGCTTGTTGTGGTAACAAGGATTGGCTATAAGGCTTTAGCTGAGATCACTTCCCCCAGTATAATAAGTCTTCCTGTAGTGAATTTCCCTTCTTGGGGGTAGATTTCTCTTGTTGCCTCACTCCCATTCTTAATTATGAGTCATTTGTAATCCGGGTGTTTGTAACTTGGGGACTGCCTATACTCAACTGAATTGTGTTACTGCAATGCAACCTCCCTACTAAAACAGCTCTACTGGTTGCCGACAAGTTTCCAGTCCCAATTCAAGGTGCAGTTACTGTTGGGGCCCAGGCGCAGTACCCCTCTTCAAGAAAGCAAACCTCAAAAACAAACAAGCAAACCAACAAACAAACCCTAGTCCCGGTTTTGCAAATAAGGAGCTAGGAGGTAGAACAGATAGACCCCCAGATTTATTTGCAAATTAGCTGTGGGTGACCGTCCTGAAAAGAAGATGGCACACCAATGAATTCTCTTACAAGATTTTTACAGGTTTTCCCCCTGTACAATTCACATCTTTAATCCTTTCATCCCGGCTCTCATACCACTTCTTGCCTTTCATTTGGCACTTTGATTAGATTACAATCATTCAATATATCAATATACCACCTGGGCTTTTCCCCTTCCTTTAGGCAGCAATTTTGATCAATCCATCAGACATTATTTCTTTTGAACTGTCTACATCTAAGACCTGCTTGTTTGAGTTTGTTGCCTTGTGAGTTCCTTGGTTTGACATTTCAGACCTTCAACCGATGTCTCCTTTTGCATCTCTGAAGAAGGTGATGGTGTTTTATGGTTGTTTTCTCTCTTTTTTCAACTGCCATTTGTTGTGTGTTTCCCCTGACTTAATACTAAGACTAAGGCCGATTTCCTTCTAACACTAAAACCAAGGCTATTTATTAGATCAAACTCGCTCTTCATACCACTGCCACCCATCAATCAAGCCAAATCAAACCAAATAGGTGTCCCCTGTCCCCAACTGTCCCTTTCATCATCACCTACAAAGCCCTGTACAGTTCAGGTCCTGTCTATCTTTGTGATCCCATCTTCCCCTATGAACCTGCATAGGCTTTAAGGTCTTCTGGGGAAGCCCTTCTCTCACTCCCATCTCTGTCACCTTCTGTAAAAACCTGAAAACTTTGATATTTCAATGTGTGTTTGATTGGTTGGTTCACCTATTGACTAGGCCCCCCAGCCCCAACTTATTGTCTGGCTCTGTAGCACTTTATTACCAGTCCTTCCCACATGACTGTATTGCACTAGCCCTTACCCTGCCCTCCTCAATCTGAACATGCCTACTGTTCTCGGCTTTTGGTTGATGCTTATTGATGTTCTTATGTTTTTATTTATTTATTTATTTATTTATTTATTAGTCAATTTTATATTCCGCTCCTCCCAGCAGGCTCGGGGCGGATCACAACAAAGATAAAATGTACAATACAAATGTACAGCGATAAAACAATAAAAACACAGTCATAATCCATAGCCAACTGATTACAAGTCATCGGTCTTGGGTTCGAGTATTGGTGAGCCTCTTCGTTCGGATCAGCCGAAGGCTGTTATAAAAAGGACAGTCTTACAGGCTCTTCGGAAAGGACCAAGTTCATGTATGATGCCTGTCGCTCGGTCTTATTGTTTTAATTATTGAAATGCATTGTATTTTAATTGTGTTATTTTTACTTCAGTTTTTTGCTGGGCTTGGTCCCCATGTAAGCTGCACCAAGTCCCTTCAGAGATTTGGGTGTGGGTTATAAGAATAAAGTTAGTATTGTTATTATTGTTATTATTAGGAGACCCCAGTGGCACTATGGGTTAAACCCTTGTGCCAGCACGACTGAAGACCAACAGGTTGCAGGTTCGAATCTGGGGACAGTGCGGATGAGCTCCCCCTGTCAGCTCCAGCTCCCCATGCGAGGACATGAGAGAAGCCTTCCACAAGGGTGGTAAAAACATCAAAACATCCAGGCATCCCCTGGGCAACGTCCTTGCAGAAGGCCAATTATCTCACATCTGAAGCAACTTGCTGTTTCTCAAGTCACTCCTGAAAAACAAACAATTTTTTTTATTAATGCTAGAAATTTGAAGACTGAATGAAATGTTCATTTAAAGGGACAGGGGGCAGAATTCTTATTGTGGGGGCAGTGCCATCTTTTGGCCCCAATCATTGCTACCCCCTTCCTTCAAATGGAAGCTTTGATGGAGCAACAGCGACTGAAAAATCTGGAGGCTCATCTAGCTGCACCTCTTTGGAGTCGATGGATGTTTATATGTAGGTTGGCGGTTCATATAGTTGCATTAAAGGATTGGAACTCTACCTCCCCTTCTCTCCACCTCTGTTTGTGTAATTTGATGGGTCTTTAGGTAATATGTAATCATAACCGTAGGAGTAGGAGCTGCTGGAAACAATAAAGACCTGGAAAGGGGAAATAGGCATTTAAAGGTAGCTCTTTTCAAAGTATTGAAACAGTTGGCAATGCCATTATAAAACCCACACACTTGGGCTGTTGTTCTGTTCCCCTTCTACTGGCTGACATTCTGTGGTGTTTGAATAGCATTCATGAGCTACATGGCATTATATTAAATTACTGTGTCCCTTAAGGTACATTACAATACGGTGAGATTGGTTGCTCTCTATGTTTCTTTCTATATTTTTTCTTGAAAGAACCATTCTAAAAGAGAGTGGTATTGAATAGAGAGGGGAAAATGGAAAGGTTGGCTTTTGAATTAGACCCTAAACCTCTGGCTTAGCTTAGTAAATTCCACATTGACTTTAGGGATTGCACTGCAGCAGGAAAACTAAGGCCAATGTAAACATCTGGCACAATTACAAAGTGCCTGTTCTGTAGCAGAAAAATATCAATCAAGCAAAGAAAAGGAAATCATTGCTGTAGCAGTTGCCATTTCAGCCCCTTTTCATTATAAAGCACTCCGCAATTTCTGGTTTTATTTATGCAATCTTGTATGTGCTATCTCGTATGTAATTTCCTTTGTTAAAACCCAGAAGTAGTTTCTCTGGTATTCTGAGTTGGGTGTGTCGGGCTGTGTGATCTCTGAAAAATAGACTGGAAAACTCTCTTCTGCCTTCAGATTAGGCATTTGGTTTACAGGCAGAGAAGGAGGAACTTTTGATTAGTGCAGGAATGAAATTAGAGAACTATATTTAGGTTATAATCCAGTCTTGCAAGTCCACCAGGGATATTATGTACTGTGCTACAGGAATAATTCATTGACAGTAGTTTCAGATTCGTTCAAAATGCTTGCCGAAATCCTTTTCTTTTTCTTTTTCCATATTGAGCCTAAGGGATGCTATCTGGCAATTCTTAATTGACTGAAGCAGGAAAAGATTGAACAAATGCACTGAACTGAGATTTAGAAGACTGGATTTTTCAAGTGGGAGAAAGTTTCATTTTTCATGTAAGCAAAGTTAAAGGTTTTCCCTTGACATTAAGTCTAGTCGTATCTGACTCTGGCGGGTGGTGCTCAACTCCATTTCAAAGCTGATGAGCCAGTGTTGTCCATAGGTCATGCAGCCAGCATGACTGCATGGAGCACTGTTACATTCTCACTGAAGCGGTACCTATTGATTTACTCACATTTGCATGTTTTCGAACTGCTAGGTTGGCAGGAGCTGGGGCTAACAACAGGAGCTCATCCCATCCGTGGATTCGAACCGCCAACCTTCCGATCAGCAAGTTCTGCATCTTAGCTGTGCCACTGCTAAAGCATCCATTTACTTAGAAAGGCGAGTGATAACTAGCAGCTGGATCACTTTGCGGTATATTGAATGAGATAAAGTTTATTGTACAGCAGCAAACTCAACTTGAGGAAGAGTAAGTGGCATCAAACTACACTGGAGGGAAAGTAAGTAGACCTTTCCCTGGTTTGCAACTGGCTGACTTTGAAGTCCTGTGCAATTGAATGTTGGAATAGGACACTGGGAAGCCAGCGTGGGAATGTCCACTCAGCCACAGAAACCTACTGGGTGACCTTAGGTGAGTCATAGTATCTCAGTTTCAGAGGAAGGAAAAGGATAAAGCCCCTGTATACACATTCTGCCAAAAATATGTTGTGATAGGTTTGGTTTAAGTTTTCCAATATGCCAGAATTGATTTGGAGGTATACAGGAAGATCAACAATTGTTACTTGCCATATATATGGGAAAATGTGTGCACCTAGCCCTCCTTCATTACCATCACTTTCCTCACATAGAATATGAAGGGACCCTCTACTTCATTTGGAGGCATTTCTGATTTTCTCAGGTCCGGAGCTGGAGAGCAATTTGAAATAGTTTCCTTTCCCAACTGAAATCTTTGTTCATTGTTAGTAAATGTTTCTGGTAGTATTGCCTCATAATCTAAACATTACTGGTGTTTATGAATGCCTGGGTGGGAAAGTTGCAGTGGCAGCTCTCTGGCGCTTTCCCTCAAAGAAGTACTAAGTGAATAGAGGGGCTGATGCTTCTTGGAGTTTCTCCTGGGATTGACTAAGCTCTTATCTTTCACCACCCAAGGTGGTGGTTCATTGTTTATAAGGCTTAATACTTTATATTGTTGAAGGCTTTCATGACCGGAATCACTGGGTTGTTGTAGGTTTTTTGGGCTGTATGGCCATGTTCTAGAAGCATTCTTTCCTGATATTTTGCCTGCATCTATGGCAGGCACCCTCAGAGGTTTTGAGGTCTGTTGGCAACTAGGAAAATTGGGTTTATATATTCCACAGATATATAAACCCAATTTTCCTAGTTGCCAACATACCTCACAGCCTCTGAGGATGCCTGCCATAGATGCAGGTGAAACATCAGGAGAGAATGCTTCTGGAACATGGCCATAAAGCCTGGAAAATCTACAACAACCCTGTTAATACTTGGCCTTGCCTTTTATTTCAAAAGAAACCACTCCTTTCCCTGAGTAGGGTGGAAAAAGGCATTTTGAATGTCTGGATTGGAAAATGGCAGCACTGGCCCTTTCAAGCGGTATTGGTGCTTTTCCTCCACCTTCATGGAATGGCCCTTGACACATCCACAGATCATGGCCCCACATTCCACTTTCAACAGACATGAGTGTATACAGTAGCCTAGTTTCTCATTGAAACCCACATTCCCAACTGCGCCAAAAAAAATTAAAAAACTATTCCCAACTGCAGCTTTTATTTTTCCCACTGCACAAAATAGTTCAGGCTGCACATTAGAGCAATACCTGCTAGATCTTCTGCTTATGCAGTTGCCAACTCTTCGCCAGTTCTGATCTTTTCCTTACCTCTCAGCTTTACAACCTAAACAAAAAGAGGCAAAACAGTGATTGTGAGGAATTTGGCCCTGGTTTTTGCTTTTGTTCGTAAATCATGAAAATACCTGTCCATTACCCTGTGCTAACCTGGCAGGAGTTTGCTGATGGTTTCTTGAATGCAGAGCCTCAGACAAGGGTCATCACAACAGTAATGGGCAATATTTGTGACCTTGATACGATGGCAATAGGACTCTGGCACCTGATCGAATGAGCTGCTGTGCCATTCTTGCCACTCTCTTGCCACAGTACATTAGAGGACAGTGATGTAAGAATGATGGGAAAATTATTCCATGAGAGAAAATAATTTAAGTAGATGTCACTAGGTTGACAGGCAAGCATATGCAGAAAATTCCAACCTCAATAGTCTGCAAATTAAATTCCCCCTATTTGGTGAGTCTGAGCCTGCCATCCTCAGACAGCCTGTGAGGATATTTCACGCCACTGCATTGAATGCCATGTGACCCTTTTGCTCTCGCTCCCTCCCATCTTTGCTCAGATGTTATTTTATAAAATGCGAGGGAGGTAGAAAGGTCTTACATGATGGGCCATTTAGAGAAGTACTCATTAGTCTTCCCTGGGGTGTCTTGGAAGAATGATCAGGCTGTAACTTTAACGTTGGTATCCTTATTATATAGCCGATGAGAGGAAGACTTCACTTTCTGTTCATTGCCTTCTAACTTAATGTGGGAGCGTTCGGCAGTATCTGCCATGGTCAACATTAAAGAGTGATTGTCAGTATAAAATTGTACCAAGACAACATGCATCATGGGAAAAGCCATTGAAAGGTTGCTGCAGTATCTCTCTGACTCACTTAGACGGGAACGCATAAACTGGCAATGACCTTTTCCCAATGGAAGAATTGATACTCCGAAGACTTGGCCTGCTCGTGCCTTCAAGTAAGGCAGCCCAACTGATCTCAAAATGTTGCAAAAATGGCATCATTTAGTGCCTACAGACTGTGTTATGTGTTATGAGTTATAAACTCATAATAATAATAATAATCTTTATTTGTATCCTGCCACCATCTCCCCAAAGGGACTCGGGACAGCTCATAGAAGCACTCCAAGTGCCACATCCAGACAGCAATACATAAGTATAAATACAATGACATAATTATATCAACAGTACATAAAAATGTCATTAATAAAATTATACAACTATAAAATTATAAAATTCCTAAAATGCAGTGGATCCTGATGGCCAGCTATCTGTCATAACCATCGATCAAAGTGTGGGCCAGTACTATCAATGATTCATCTCATTGGCCATGGATTACTCAAGATCAAAGGCTTATCTGAAGAGCCATGTTTTAGACTCACCCTGAAGGCCTGAAGAAAGAGCACTAATCTACTTTCTTTAGGGAGAGTATTCCAGAGCCAGGGAGCCACCACTGAGAAGGCCCTCTCTCTTGTCCCCACCAACCATGCTTGAGACAGTGGTGGGACCGAAAGAAGTGCCTCCCCAGCAGATCTTAATGCCTGCACTGGTCTGTAGAAGGAGGTGCTATCTCGAAGATATGCACATTACTGCAGATTGCCTCTACTTATTTGTATTGCCCCATAGAACAGCTTGAAAATGTTTCGGACTACAGTTCCCAAAACCCTTCATTTGTTTTTAAAAAATCTAATCGCTCTCTCTCTCTCTAATGGACATATTTCTTTTACTTGGTCTAAATTGATTATTAGCCTTGGGACTTATTTGTTTATAGAATCGTTAAGCTGGATGAGATCACAAATATAACCCAGTCCAACCCCGTGACAGTCCTGGCAGATGGCCTTCCAGCATCTGCTTAAATAAAAACCCAAGAAGGAGGCTCCAGGGCTTCCCTTCTGCTATTCAATAGCTCTTACCACCAGTAACTTTTTATGTATACGTAGAATTTCTTTTCTTGAAATTTGGATGTGTTGTTTCACAGCAGAACAATCTGGCTCCCTCTTCAGATTACCAGAAATAGCTTTTTATGTCTCCTTCCTTGGTTTTGTTATCCCCCCCCCCCCTTTTAGAAGAGTTATGGGGAACTCGAACATTTGTTTATAGTTTTTGATCTTTTAAATTCCCTTAATTTCTGTATTCCACTAGAGATACTACTATGATTTTTTAAAAAATTATCCTAATGGTTTAGCATGTGTACCTGCAACCTGTATAAATGGCACAGGGCCAAGGTGCCTGAAACTTTCCTGAGGGTCAGTAACCAGCAAGAGTGAGGCCTGTCTGGTTCTCCAGCTGTCAAGGTCATACCAGCTGGAACAGACCCAGGAAGCTGGAGGAAAACTGCCAGCTTGCCGTTAGCCGGCGGCATCAGAACCGCGGCATGCCAAGTGAATATGACAGTTCTGTATAATTGTATTTGTGGATGCTACATTGAAGCAGAGCTTGAAAATAATATGTTGCAAGGAACAATGTTGCCTGTGATAAGTCATTTTGGTAGTGGTGGGGTAATGAATAATATGCCCTATATATATGTGTGTGTGTGCGCACGTATCGGGACTGTGGTGCAGCTGGCTGGGAGTCAGCTGCATCAAGATCACTAATGACTGAAAGGTCATGAGTTCGAAGCCAGCCCAGGTCAGATTGAGCTCCCGACCAAAATTGTGTAGCTTGTTGTTGACCTTTGTAGCCCGAAAGACAGTTGTATCTGTCAAGTAGGAAATTTTGGTACCACTTTGTGGGGAGGCTAATTTAACTGATTTATGAGGCCATAAAATCTCCAGGAAGTATTCAAAGAATGAGGAAGTGACAGCTCCCCTAGTGGCCAGAAGCTGGAATGTTAAATAGCCTCTGAGTGTCTGTCTATGTATGTTGTGTGTCTATGGCATTGAATGTTTGCTATGCATATATACATTGTAATCCGCCCTGAGTCCCCTGCGGGGTGAGAAGGTCAGAATATAAATACTGTAAATAAATAAATAAATATGTATAGACATTTTAGTCAAAAAATCAATCCCCAAAAATCCTGGGTGAATTTAACCACAGATCAATGTGAAAATTATAACTTCACTCTTATCAAACAAAGGAATCACCCATTCTCTAAGCAGAGGAGTGAAAGGCAAGGGCTTAGTCCACCCTGGGACCTAAAAGAAGCACTGATGCCCTCTGGACTTTTCTGGACTCTACCAGACTTTTTGAATGTCTGGATGGGAGATTAGTGGTGGTGGCCAGGGGCAATTGGCCTCATGATTCAGGACTGATGCTTCCTCCTGTATGTGGAACGACCTTTGGCTTATCCCTAGGTTATATCCAGATCCATAAATGTTGGCCCCCAAACCTGCCTTCACCTTATATACTGTATAAGGTCAACATGAGTATATATAGTAAGAGTTGGAATTACATTTGTGACATATACATATGTGATATGGAGTTGCACATACATATCTTCTTTTTTAGACATCATGGAAGGAGCTATTCAGTCCCTCGTTGTGCTATATTCCCCTCTCCAGCAGTTCCAAGACTGGAACTGTTACAGTTATATTTACTAGTTGGGTGGCAAGTGGGGATGTAAGCGGCACCAAGGCAGTACAAATACGCAAGAAAGGAATGGATATAGTCTTCTTGGATCACCAACAAGTCTCCAGGGTGATGTCAGCAGCCTTTCCCCAGCTGCAGAATTACAAACAGATGCTTCTACCCTTCAGCTAGAAAGTAGCCACGACAGCATGCTAAAAAGCAAGTGGGAGAGATGTAGAACTATATGGCCAACATTAAGTTACTTAGTTTCTTTTTAAGAGAATGTGTACCCCACCTTCAACCAAAGGCTCCTGGAGTGCAGTTTACAAATTGTTAATTTGGCAGCTCCCTGACCTAAAGTCTATCATCTAATAAGACATGGCACAGAAAGAAAAGGGGATGCCAATGGGAGAGGGAAATGTCAGGCAGATATTGGCTGTTCTTCTCTTCCTCAGAGGCCACAACTGTGACAATTAGAGTGAGGGCTCCTCACCAGCTACTAGGACCAAAGCTCATTGGAGCTGTGCCTGGCATTTACTCCTTACCTGCATGGTGTAAGATGCTAGCCAAAGACTCCCATTTTGGACACAATTATTGCTACTCATTTCCTCACTAGAGATAGGAAGGAGTGCTGTTGTGTGCCATCTGCCTCCTGAATTGTTTATTTTTCAGCTGGAATAGGAAATAATGATGCAACAAATGTGATTCCTTCTTATTCTTCAGTCTCAGACTGTGTCAGGATGTGTGCCTTTCAGGTGGTCACATATCCTCATATGGCTCGAGACTGAGGGCTCTTCCACACAACCATATATCCCAGGATATCAAGGAAGAAAATTCCACAATATCTGCTTTGAACTGGGTTATCTGAGTCCACACTCAGATAATGTGGGATTTTCTGCCTTGATATCCGGGGGTATCATATGCTTGTCATCCTGGGGTTTTCCCTCCATTTTAGATGAGAAATGGAAGAGTTGGGTAGCAACACAGTGACAAATAGATACACATATTTAAAAGTCAAAAGTCAATCCACTCAGTAACTCAACACGTTATTTAATGAGTGATGTGGGTTACAAAATGTTTCCCCTCATACTAATGAATGAATGTTGCCTTTGTAACAAGTTCACAGAACAAGTGACTTTTCAAATGTGGATCAATCCAGCCATTAGTCCCAATTAAAAATAGGCACATTAGATCAATGGGAACTTGATATGGAAGCTTATGTGAGATCCATTGAATGGCTCTGCTGTACTAGAGACTTTCATTTTAATTTTGGCCAATATTTGAGATGGGAATTTTGGCCAATATTTGAGACTGCATTGACCTGGGGGCAATTGTCTACTCCAGAACCCTTTGGAAGGCTGTATAAACAATCATAAATGGCTGCAAGAGCACAGTGGAATGGACTACCTTGGTGTACCCTCCATCTTTGGAGGTTTTAAAATGGAGATGATGGACATCTTTCAGGAGTGATTTAGTTGTATCCCTGCATGGCAGAGGGTTGAACGTTGTCCCTTTCAGCTCTAAATTTCTATTCATTTTATTATTCTAAACAGTTAGTCATGATGGGAAGCTATTGGGAGGTAAATTATGTAGAAAAAGAGTTTCAATTAATTTTCTCTCTAAGTAGAATTAGTAAACTGGATCCAGATTTAATCTTATTGGTCATGTTGAAATCAATGAGACTTTGGTTCCTTGTGGATAATATTTAAACCCATTAGTCTTGGTGAATCTTCTCTTAAGTATGACTAAATTTTATTCCAAGCCACTGTGACACATTGAAACAATTCAACTAGGAGTCCAGCTAATGAAAGCCACTGAAAGCAACATTTCTGTGAATACTTGGAGTTAACTAATATACAGAGTATTAATGAGTTTGTTTATTAATGTTTCATTTAATTAGTGCCACATTCTCACCAAGATTCCTTGCAAGCACTGGATGCCCATGTTGCTTGCCCAGTGGATTTGCTAATGTGGTTGTAGAGGCAAAGAATGGAATGAGCTTTGGCGTGAGATGAAGGAGCAGCAAGAAATAAATAAAGGAGATGTAAGGAGAATGAGGAAATCAATCAGTAGCTCAGAAAAGCTTTGCAGAAGAAATGGAGGATGATAAAAGTGGTCCTGGAGGGACATAGTTGGAAACAACTATCTTGGTCACTGGACAGAAATGCATAAAAGATGATGAGGGGTTAGGAACTGAAGTTGCGAACAAAGATGTTATCAGACTGAATCTTTGAACCAGATAAGGTTTAATGCCTTCCCAGGCCTATCAAGATGATTCATGGCATTGCAAAAGCAGGTGAAATAATGAAGGCATGCATAGTAGAGAGACAAATGCAAGATCTGTCTCATTAACACATTTTATTGAGTTTGGTTGCTCTGTGTGTTTTCTGTGCTAAAGGTAAATACATTTTAGGGGAACGAAAGGTTGTTAAAAATAGCAGTACCTGTGAAATAATGAGGCAGACTTTGTATGACTGGATAAATGTTTATTAGATGTCTGCTCCACCATCCTGAGTAAGATTTATAGGCTGGCAAGCAGAGTAGGAGGTAGTAACCAGGCAATCACTATAAATACTCACTGCCCTTCTCAGGCGTGAAGATGCGTGTTCACTAAGCTTAAAATACTAAGCATTCTGGGCTTTCTGTTTACACCATGGACCGTGCTGGTAATAACTTTTCAGAGTAAGGCATTAGTTCTGAAATAAGAGGAGAGACATCGGGGAACTTAGAATTGGAGAATGCAGACTTCCTTGGAAAGATAGATTGAATCTTCTTTTCCTTATTGTCAGCTACTATAGGATTTTCCTTGGAGTTACTGCTCCTCTGTTTGTGCTATAATTCCAACTTGATTTTCCATGAATTCTCTATCTGTCTGTCTGTGTAATACTTTATTGTCTACAGTTTTAGGAAGGGCCACCAACAACCTGAGGTGGCTTTTCTAATCCCAATGTTGGAAGTTTTTTTTTTTGAAACGGCCAGTTATTTGCAAGTTGTTTGCAAGGCACAAACAGAAAAATACTCTCATGTCAAAAGTCTGTAATTGCAAGGTCAACTACAGATGTATAAATGTAAAGTCAATGAAACCATAAATGTGTACATACAAAGTCAACAAAACTATTGATGTTTTTAGAGAAAGTCAGCAAAACCGCAAGCATCCTCATGGTACACACATCTGTGTACAGATGCTTGATGTTAAGTTAGGAAGCCTAGAAGTAAATGAATGTGATAGGGTAGTGGGGTTGAATTCAAAATGTTGAGGGATCATTTGAATCTTTCACCATTATTATTTTTCAGAGAAAAGGAAAACTCATTAGTGTACAACTCTGATGTTGTACAGTAACTACTGTAGATTAAATAGAAAGCTCAAAAAGTAGGAAACAATCATAGCATTGTTAGTCTGCTTCCCAACTTCACCATAATGTGGACAGCACTTTAAACCTGGAATAGTATTTATTTATCATATGAGAAGTGAATTGAGGGTACAGTTGTAATGTATTTAAAAACACACAGTTTAAAAACGTTGACCAGCAGCTGTCTACTTTGAGTGCCTCTGTTGTTGCTATAAGAAGGTCCTCTATTGTGCATGTGGTAGGCTCAGACTGCATTGTAATAGGTGGTCTGTGGTTTGCTTTTTTACACACTTGCATGTTGTGGACTCCACTTTGTGGCCCCATTTCTTAAGGTTGGCTCTGCATCTCGTGGAGTCCCATTTCTTAAGGTTGGCTCTGCACCTCGTGGAGCCAGAGCACAGTCTGCTCAGTGCCTTCCAAATCACCCAGTCTTCTGTATACCTGGGGGGGAGTCTCTCATCTGGTATCAGCCATGGATTGGGGGGCTGGGTTTTAGCCTGCCACTTTTGGACTCTCGCTTGCTGAGGTGTTCCTGTGAGTATCTGTAGATCTTAGAAAACTATTTCTTGATTTAAGGCATTGGTGTGCTGGCTGATATCCAAACAGGGGATGGGCCAACGATGCCACGGCCTTGGTCCTTTCTTTATTGGCTGCTGCTTCCCAACAGATGTCAGGTAGTGTAATACTGGCTAACCAGTATAATTTCTCCAGTGGTGTAAGGTGTAGACATCTTGTAATAATGTGGCATGTTTCATTAAGAGCAACATCCACTGTTTTAACATGGTGAGATGTTTTCCACACTGGGCAAGTGTACTCAGCAGCAGGATAGCAAAATGCAAGGGCAGATGTCTTCACTGTGTCTGGTTGTGATCCCCGGGTTGTGCCAGTCTGTTTTCGTACAATATTGTTTCTAACGCCCACTTTTTGCTTGATATTCAGGTAGTGCTTCTTGTAGGTCACAATTGGCCATCTTCATTAGCATTTGATGGCCTGACAGTTTTTAGGTATGGCTTCTTACTTCCTCAGAAAATCCTTTGTTGAGAGGTGATTAGGTGTTCCTGGTTGTTTCTTATCTGGAGTTCCCCTGTATTTGAGTTTTGTTCTTTATTTACTGTTATAATTTTAGAGTTTTTTTAAAATACTGGTAGCCAGATTTTGTTTGTTTCATTGTTTTTTCCTTTCTGATGAAGTTGTCCACATGCTTGTGGATTTCAATGGCTTCTCTGTGTAGCCTGACATGGTAGTTGTTAGAGTGGTCCAGCATTTCTGTGTTCTCAAATAATAAGCTCTGATTAGGTTGGTTCATCAGTTATTTGTGGTTTTGCAAATAAATCCATTCAAACAGTGAGCCATAGAAACTGTTTCAAGTGACCCTATCCAAGCATACTTCTGTTAGCAGTTCGATGGGCATTAAAAAGGAAGAAAAGAAGACAGAAAGAATCTGCTTTCTTCCAGCTGATATAACTTCCCCTGCCTAGCTGCCCAGAAGCAAATGTTTCTTGAACTGGAAGAGATTGCTAAATCAGAATGTTGGTATCTGTGATAGTAAGCAAACCAAATGAATGAACCACAGTATGTGGGGAGCACTGGAAAGATATTAACTCCAGAGTAGCCTCTTTCCTGCAGGATCCCCACATTCTTGCATTTCACCATGGTGTGATGTATAACATTACTGTTTACATTATTGCAATTATGTATAGCATTGCATTTAGGAATATAAATGAGCACGGGCAAATTTATACATATCTATGCCCTCTGTTTGGATTAGGCATTTCCTCTATTTTGACCATGCATGAATGCCCATATGAATTCATTCAATTTATTATTATTATTTCAATATATTTCTCAACTTCATACCAAAAAAGGGCTCAGCAGTAAAATGCAAATACAAGCAAAAACAAACAATGGATAGGGCTGATTACAAAATAAAAAATAGAAATAGATCAATAAAGAGAATCCGCATGTTCCTTTAATTTTAACTGACTGGTTGCTTCCATAACAGTGGCACAATGAGTCTACTCTATTTAGATAAAACACCCAGTTATTGTTTGGTTTGTTCCCTTCACTGTTAGTATCTCCACCAAGCTGGTAGCAATGCATGCTAAATATTTTTTTAGTCTCTTGCCTGTATGTTTCTGTCCAACTTGAATAATTCCTCTCCTGGGCACTTTACATTAATATCACCAAAGCAGAGCTTGAAGAGCCACTTTAAATTTTTTAAAAGCCATTAATTGTAGTTATGGCACCAGGCCTGCCACAACTAATTAGTTATCATTGTAGTTAGTTACTCCTCGAGACTATAATTTTGTACTGTCCAGTTTCTCAACAGTAGAAACAGTAATTGAATTGCTCTTAAGGAAAATGGAATGCTACCATCTCCTCGCCTGTGATAAATGCACTCCCCTTTTTTCCTTGCTGTCATCTCAACACAGAACAACATAGCCTATTCATGCTTCACAATTATTGCAATTCATTGAACTTTAAACGCCAAGGCATCATCCTATAGAATCTTAATATATGTAGTTGATGTGGCAATAGAGTTCTTTGTCTGAGAATTACTCCTACATTCCATATTAAAGTAGACTTGTTGTGCTATAATTGTGTAGGGTGACATTTTATTTATTTATTATTTCGATGTGTATACCGTCCTTTCCACATTGGCTCAGGATGGTTTACATCATATCGAACAATAACAAGAAGCATAAACAGTAAAAACAGTAAAATCAAACAATTAGACAATATTCCGCTAAAACCAAGAGGTTAAAGGCTAAATTGTCAGAGATCATATAATGAGGCGGCTTCTGCTATTTAGTAGGGCCACTAAACTATTACAGTTACATCACAAAAAGATTGGTATAATCCAACTGTGATGTAATATAGATCATAGCCAATAAAGAAAGAGATTGATTGACAGTAATAGCAACTAATAATTGGCAACTAAAAATTAATTACTTTTATCTTAACTAGTGCTTCTTAGATTTACCAGCATTACCTGTACCTTGGGAAGTCAGTCTTGGCCATGGTGGTCCATGCTCTTGTTACATCCGGAATAGACTACTGGAATGCGCTCTATGTGGGGTTGCCTTTGAAGACTGTTCAGAAGCTTCAAGTGGTCCAGCCAGATTGCTCATTGGAGCAGCGTACAGGGAGCACACAACCCCGCTGTTGCATCAGCTCAACTGACTGCCTGACTGCTTCAGAGCACAACTCAAAGTCCTGACTTTAGCCTATTCTCTCTAAACAGTTCCGGTCTAGCTTTCCTATCTGAACACAGCTCCCTTTATGAGCCAGTTAGGGCATTGAGATCAGCTGAGGAGGTCCTGCCCTCTGTCCTGCTGCCATCACAGGTGTGATTGGTGGGGACGAGAGACAGGGCCTTCTTGGTGGTGGCTCCTTGGCTGTGGAACACCCTCCCCATCAAGATTAGATCACCCCCTCCCTCCTGGTAGTTGGAAAACAACTAAAAACTTGGTTATGCAAGCAAGCATTTGGTGAGCGATAACAACAATGTAGCAGATTGATGGCATCAGTGCAATGTTAAACTGGTTATAATTTTAATGGTTTAATGTATAGTTACATATTATTGTTTTAGATGTGTGATATACTGTTTTTATTGTATGTGAGGCATTGAATGTTTGCCACTTATTTGATGTGAACTGCTTTGAGTCCCCTCAGGGGTCAGAAAAGCGTTGTATAAATGAAGTAAATATATAATTATAAATATTGTAGCCTGTTAAGAGCCTGCACAATCCACATTCCAGAATGTAAGGATACTGTTTAATCTGCAGCCAAATAATTGGTTCGTTAGTTCAGAACAATAACTTTACTTAAGACAACAGACTATCAAACCAAATTTATTTTGGTGGAATATTACTTTGAACCACTTTAAAACTGCCACCATCCATCCCAATACCCTGGTTTTTGTTGTATTCGATTTCACCATCAGACTTCCTTGACATTATGGGAGGGCAAACCATGCTGAAAGATGTATCTGTCAAAAGGGAAAATTGAGTGAGACAATCTCTTTCATTGATGGTGCTGGAAACTCATTCTTTTATTACAGTGTCCCAATTCCCCGCTGCTTCTTTGTTTCAACGTGTATTAATTATACAAGATGTGTTGCTGCGTTTGGCACAGGTGGAAGTCTAGGTTGTGAAGTGGCAGCAGATGCTGGAATTGCTGGGAAAAGAACAGAGGCTAGCATGACAGGTGAAAGAAGTCTTGTTCATCCTTCATCATTCACTTACACACATCACATTGCTGACCTTGTCCAGATGGCTGTGAATGAGCCCATGGAGACAAGGCAGCAAGTCAGAACCCAACAGCTTGATAAGGGATGCAAGTGGCACAAACCACCATTCTCTTGCTAGTGACCTATTGTTTTCAGCCAGATATGTTTGGCTTTACTTTAGACGAGACTGACATGTTAGCTTACAAAATTCAGTGTCAAAACATTTTTCAGAAATGAAGAGCCAAGATACACAATCAGCAGTGTTGTCCGATGTATCTCAAACTGGGTATTAACACTTCAAAGAAAGTTCTAATGTCAAAAGAGAAAAAATAAAAGGAAAACAATGCTGAGTATCCTTTTGTGTTATTTTCATGTACAGGGAGTGTTTAAAAGGGGGGGACTGTATATTTTTTGGTTTTCAGAATGAGATATGTGAATCACTATTAAAAAGTGGGGGGAAGCATAGTGGCCAATCTGTTTCTGAGATTTTATCCCTGGCTTGTCATTTGTGGTGGGTTGGAAGATGTTCTGAGACAGGGCAAGGCACAAAGAACTGTGCCCATTAGTTACTGGCAGCTCTGGTGTCTATGAGCCAATGAATATGGTCCAGGCCTCAATTTGAGTGTTAAAGGAACTGGACCTGATTTCACAAAAATAGGATCCACACTGTGGATAGCACCATTAAATATAAAATGCACTGGGAATGTGGCTCAGCTGGCTGGGTGTCAGCTGCATAAGATCTCTACTGACTAGAAGGTCATGAGTTTGAGGCCTGCCTGGGTCGGGGTGAGCTCTCGACCAATTTGTGTTGCTTGTTGTTGACCTTTGCAACCCGAAAGACAGTTGCATCTGTCAAGTAGGAAATTTAGGTACCACTTTGTAGGGAGGCTAAATTTAACTGATTTCTGGAATGTTTAATTGCCTCTATATCTATCTATATATGTTGTATGTCAATGGCATTGAATGTTTGCCTGTATATGTGCATTGTGATCCACCCTGAGTCCCCTGTGGGATGAGAAGGGCGGAATATAAGCAACGTAAATAAATAAATAAATAAATGTCAAAACTATATCTATATTTGACTTAGTCTCTGTGATGGGACTGGGAAAGAAATGTGACAGGTGTATGAGAGGAAGGAAGGAAGGAAGGAAGGAAGGAAGGAAGGAAGGAAGGAAGGAAGGAAGGAGCCACAAAGAAACTTGTGCCAGAGTCTTGCCATGGAGACATTTTGAGATAGGTCTTCTCAGAGCTTGAGAAGGGAGGAAGTAGGTGGGCAGCAGTCCCAACAATATCTGAGTAATGCAGGGTATATACTAGTTTTTAACTAAATTCTAGCACTGACATTGGAGTCATCAGTCAGTACGATCCATGTTCACTTTGAGTCCAGGCTACCTGAAAGACCATCTCCCTCCTTATGAACCTTATCAAGGTTTGTGATCACTAAGACTCACCTTCAGAGGCATGTTCAATGAGGGCACAAGAGGAGGGCCATCTCAAGGGCTACTCCCAACCCAGATTGTTGAAAATCATTCCAATAAAGTCTGAGCTGCTGAAATTAAAAAGGATGGGAATCGTCTGTGATGCTGTTATACTGCCCATCCGCAGATGCTGTTGGATTGAAGCTCCCAGCATTCCTCACCATTGGTAATGCTGATTGGGGTTGCAGTTCAGAAGCCTTTGTAGAGTCACATGACACCCCCCCCCCACACACACACACACACTCTATTGTAGAGGCAGACCTTTGTCAATGAACTAGATGACTAGATTATGTTTTTAAATTAATATTTAAATTGTTTTGGAAATGCCTTTAAATTATTGTCCTTTAATATGTAAACTATCTATTTCTGTCTTAAAATATAAAATACAATATTTTTATGGGTACCTGTTTTTTAATCATGTTGTGGGTCTCCTTGGTTTCAGTTTAGGAGAAAGGGAGAATAAAAAAATCAAATTAAATCAATCAGTTATACTTCTGCGTTTAGTCAATCTGTCTATCAATCAATCATACTATCCAGTGTGGTTCTAAAAAAGGCATGATATGCTAGACTGGAATTTGTCATTAGCAGTGGTACAAATGTTTGGCAATACTGACCTTGCAATCAGATTACTCACAATATATGTACATATTTTTAATGTGAGCTCTATTAACTCTGAAAATTGTATTCCATTCATAACTTTAATTCGAGAATGTGATGGATTGAAATGCTCACTTTGTCCTTATTCAGTCTGCATTTTACTAGCCAGGTGCTCACAAAGCTGCTGGACTAACGCATCATTGCATGCTGAAATTGACTTGAGTACTTTTTAAAAGGGCATGGGGATAATGCACTTGGAGGCACAATTCAGAATAGTATCTTGGCTCCTGCTTTGTCCAGACTTGAGCAGTCAATTTAGCCAAGAATTTCAGCATTTCAGGTGTGCACCAGGAGTAGAGATCTACCATGAAATGCAACAATTGAATTTCGAAATCATGTTATCTGACTGCTATGGGCAGAAGGAAGGCTATATGTGACTGTTAGCAACAATGAAAACTCCTTTCTTCACAAAGAGTCAAGTCCCAAATGAAAAATTATCCTTGACAGCATGTTGGTGACTGGCTGACTGCTTGACAGCATTTTACAATAACCTAACAGTGCAACTCACATTAGGCTACTGAAAGCTGGCACAGAGTCTGAGGCAAGATGCATGAGTGAGCCTCTCCTGAATTTTGCAACAGACATAACAGCTACTCCTTGGTCTGTTGAGATGCCTACATTTATTTTAGTAGACATGTTTTTCAGTGGCCAATTTCTTGACCTAAGACTGTTTGTTATTATACTTTGGCTTCAGAACTTAATTGTAGCTGAATGTTAAGAGTGAAATACTACATACTGAAAGGATGCATGCATGTGAATGGACACAGATTGCCATTGCGCAGTCATTAGGGGTCCCTTGAAAAAAATAAACCCTTTCCCAAACATTTGCTACTCATAAGCTAATTTACTAGGGAAGAGTTCAGCACTTTTCATAATGATAACTACTCAGGTTCAAACTGCATAACACAGACAGAAGAGTACTAAGTTGTCCCTTTTCCATGCTTTCTGCTTTCAGCTTCTAAGATTACTACCTGCCCCATTTTATTTCAAAAATTATAGAAGGAATCATTTCACTGACATCACATCATAAGACTGAACATATTGTGTTATCTACTTGTTTTGTGAGCACAATAATTTAGTGGGGATATTTTTTATTGATCTCAGAAATCCTTGTGACCGGTTCTGAATCTTGCTGCTGAAACTTGGGGTCAAAGAAGTGTTCTGATAGATTTCCTTTTTAGCCTTTAGTACAGTGGTTCCCAACATGTGGCCCATGGACCATCTATTTTCCACAAGAACTAAAACACAGTCTGTGACTTCACTGTTACTACACTATTACTACAGCGAGAGTGACTGGTCTCGCAAAACCCTCTTATAGTGCTGAGGCTTGTTAAATATGGTTTTCTGTGGGTGAGCAGATGGCAACTACTGGACTACTGCTCTGTATCAGAAACTAGAGCTGATGTAGGCTGTCCAATGCAATTTTCTGAATCAGTAGCCCAAATAACCAACCGAATCTAAATTTGACCACAAACTGATTTGTAACTCTTTGATTTGTAACTCTTTTGGTACTAATGTTGGAGAGTGATCTCTGGTCACATTGGTCCCTAATCAAAAAAAGGTAACCACTGCTTTACTAGTAACAAAGCCAGCATTTTCAGAATATACTCACACTTTGATAATGACCATACATTGCAAGATACATTCTGGATCTATTAACCCAGCATATACTTTACTGTAGAGTGTTATATTATTATAGTTAAGACTTTAGCTAGGAGTTGCTATTTTCTTGCTGTGTTCCCCAAAGTTCTGTTGGATCTTTGCAGTGTACTTAGTGGTCACAGTACACATTATGGTTGCCACAATGAAGCTACTGAGAGTGCTCTTACTATTTATGAGTGACCCCTACAGAAACAGTAATGTGTTAGTCGAAGCCATACAAAAGAAGCTGCCAAACTTTCCCCATCTATTAAATCACCAAGGAAAGGTGGCACAGTTAGCTGTGCACAAAGAGTGCACATCCATTCACAAATACACAAGCACACACATGTAGAGGGAAAGCCACTGTACAGTTTTTTTAAAAGAGCCACAAGACAGCTACTTATTCCATGTGATTAGGCCTAAGGGAGTGAGCACAATAGGAGAACAGTTTATCCGAGGTGCCTGCTCAGCATTTGTCCCTATTGATTCTTTATTGAAATGCCGGGAGTTTAAATTGGCTTCCTGAGCTCCACTCTGTGCACAAGGCTGGCTGGAGCATGCGCAGTTTTAGTCCTCAACTGGCTGTGGAGGTGGAAAGAGGGGGGGAAGAGGAGTACCACATCGCTGTCTTTTGAGCTCCGAGCTGCCAGTTCCTGGTTGCCAAGCAGTTATTGTTTCTGTGACGATTGCGGAGGCTGTTGCTAATTGCTTCTCAGCATCCTCCTTTCTGCTCTTCCACTCTCCTCCTTTAAATTTTAGAGGCAGAAAGAAAGAACAAGAAGGGATGAAGGGTGGGCTGTGTTCTGGTGGCGTTAAATTTTAATTGGGAAGGGGGATGTGGAAAAGGAGCTGCTCTCTCAGTTGGTGATGAAGGGACGGACTAGCTACTCATTCCTATTCCTTTAGCTTTGGTGGTTCGAAACACAGTAGAACGCTTCCTCACTCCTTCTGTCTCGCTCTTGCATGCACGGACACACCATCAAACACAAACCCAGACGTGTGAAACCCTGTTTTGCCTCTGCAGTGGGCACAAGTAGGTGAACATGACTACAGCTAAGGAGACAAGCTCTTCAGGGAAATCAGTCCAACAACAGGAACAGGTAATGTCATTGACTTTCTTTTGCAGAGGACAGGTATAGAATTGTTTGCCTTGCGTGTCTGTCAGTTTTCTTGCCGGTCCCGTCCCCCCCCACAAATTTCTGACACTGTGTGGTAATGTTTCCAAATGAGTCACCAAGTCACCTCGAAGCTGTCGCTGGCTATAAATACATGTGAGCAAAAATTTGAAATTTGTAATGTGTTGGTATTACCATTGTAGACCTATTGTTTTCCTATATAGGATCAGGCAATATTAATGTGTGTGGTAGGACAGGAGCAAGGGGAGAGTCACTTCTTGGTAGAATGACCCTATGGAGTATTTAAAACTTGCTGCTTACAAGGGGTGACTGTCCTAATGAGTTTATGCTTGTCTCCAGTTGTGCCCCAATTGACATAAGCAGGGTTTGTGCGTTTGCCAGTAAATTTGCCTCTGTAGCTTCATTTATTTGGTCTCTCTCTTTCTCTCTTTCTCTTTCTCTCTGTCTCTTAAAAATTATGAGCAGTAGTGCACTTTGGAGATGATAGGCTCTAGATTTCACTGGTCTTGTGGATGTTTACTTCTTTTTAGACGACAGTATGTACGATTGCATCTACTTCAAAATACTGTGTTTGGAAAGACTCTTCGCTATTCTGTTGAATAGGTCCTCAAATGCTTGCCTCAAAGTTTTACCCTGACAGTATCACTTATTGTGAACAGCCACAGAGATGCACTGTTTCATGCAGAGATCAATTGAATTAAGATTTCTTAATGGGAAAATCACTGCATATTACTGTGTACAACAACCTCATGCTGTGTTTTTATCATCACCTAACAGGTTTGCCATTCCTAGCCTCCCATTCTACCCACGCATGGCCTTGCTCCTGAAAAGAGGCAGAAACCTAATATACATAAACATATAGATCCAATTGAACTTTTTCTGGCCATTTATCTCCATGTTAGAACAAGCTCTATGAAGAGCGGCTTAAAGAGCTGGGCATGTTTAGCCTGAAGATGAGAAGGCTGAGAGGAGACATGGTGGCTATTTATAAATATGTGAGAGGAAGTCATAGGGAGGAGGGAGCAAGCATGTTTTCTGTTGCCCTGGAGACTAGGACACAGAACAATGGCTTCAAACTACAGGAAAGGAGATTCCACCTGAACATTAGGAAGAACTTTCTAACTGTAAGGAGAGCTGTTCAGCAGTGGAACTCTCTGCCCCGGAGTGTGGTGGAAACTCCTTCTTTCATAGAATCATAGAATCAGAGTTGGAAGAGACCTCATGGGCCATCCAGTCCAACCCCTGCCAAGAAGCAGGAAAATCGCATCCGAAGCACCCCTGACAGATGGCCATCCAGCCTCTGTTTAAAAGCTTCCAAGGAAGGAGCCTCCACCACTCTTTGGAGGCTTTTAAACAGAGGCTGGCTGGCCATCTTTCAGGGGTGCTTTGGATGTGATTTTCCTGCTTCTGGGCAGGGAGTTGGACTGTATAGCCCATGATTCATCTACTCTTTGATTCAGCTCTTTAACACACATATGCCAATTTCCCCCCTGAAACATGGAGGTTCTCCGCCAGAAAAAGGAAAGGGGAAAATATGCTTTATTTAGACTTACCTCTGCACCTTTTACATAAGAATGGTTGACTGATTTTTTTCGGCCACGTTTATAAAATCAGTGTTTCTCTTTTGGATTTCCTCTTCAACGGACTCAACATTCCCTGCTGCTAAAGCAATAGCTGTTCATTGGGCCTGAGTAATGGGCACAGATAAGAAGGGATGATATGTAAGAAAGCTAGCTAAGACACCTGAGATGCAGCTGAACACTGCAAAAATGATATTCAGAGGTCTTTCTGTACAGCAGCTTAGCAAAATAACATTTTCTCTTTCATCACCCAACAAACACTTCTTCCCCTTCTCACTCCCTTTACCCACATTTGTCAGAGTGTTTACTGAGAAGTAAATGGTTAATCTTCTTTTTCAGATGTCACATATTTTGCTTCATTCAGACATTACCTAAACCATCGTTTGTCATTATGATCAGGAATTTTTCCTCGCCTTGCCCCTTTCTATTTTCACACGTTAGCCCATCTTGTCTTCTCTTTCTCCTCCAGTACAGCCATGAAAAGGAGATCAGAAGTATTTTCTCCCTTTTCATTTTAGTCCTGGTGCCCAATGTTCTCCAAATGCTAAGCTATGTTTAGTTGCCAATCTTATGTCACAACAAGACAGCTTTGTAAACTCTGGTTTGCTGTTGACTTTCTTCACCTAACCCTACTCTAGATCAGTTTAACTATGCTGTTTGTTTGGATTCAGATGGTGCGAGAGTTGTGGTTAATTTAAAGCAGAATATGCTGCTTCTGAAATATTCTTGGTGGGTGTGTTGAAGGAATGAGGAATATTCAAACTCAAGTTTTTCACTGATTCTCCCTCTTCTAATGGTGAACTGTGGTTTGTAGTTAACGTGTTTAAAAAGTCCATTCCTATTTAAAGAGATTGCAATGCTGCCCCTTTAGTCATTGGCTGGGACAGCGTAGCAAACTAATTAAAACAGGTCACTCAAGATGCAAATTAATTCTTAAAATAGGTTTCCTCTGGCTCAGTGTGCTGAGAGTTGCCTTCATCTTCTCCACATCTCTCATTTTTCTTTGCATGTGTTTATGTTTAAAGGAAGGTGAGAAGACCAGATCGTGAATTTCTCCTTAGATGCAACACAGTCAGAAACAGCACAAAAGGCAATGCCTGTTCAGGGTGGCAATTTATTGCAGAAGAGGAAAGCTTGATCAGCTTTTGGTTGTTGTTGGGTTTGTTTTTTTTGCATAACTGGGAAATAACTTCTTTCCTTGTTCCCAACACATACTCTTTTAATTCACAAGGACTCTATAAAATGGCTTTTCACCTCTCTTTTCAAATACTGGTTATATTTATGGCTCAGGCAGGATGTTGTCTATAGATCAGCATTTCTCAACCTGGGGGTCAGGACCCCTAAGGGGGTCATGAGGGGGTGTCAGAGGGGTCACCAAAGACCATCAGAAAACACAGTATTTTCTGTTGGTCATGGGGATTCGGCGTGGGAAGTTGGACCCAATTCTCTTTGTGGGGTTCTGAATGTTCTTTGATTGTAGGTGAACTATAAATCTCAGTAACTGCAACTCCCAAATGTCAGGGTCTGTTTTCCGCAAACTCTACCAGTGTTCACATTTGGGCATATTGAGTTTTTGTGCCAAGTTTGGTCCAGATCTATCATTGTTTCAATCCACAGTGCACTCTGGAGGTAGGTGAACTACAACTCCAAAAACTCAAGGTCAATGTCCACCAAACCCTCCCAGTATTTTCTGTTGGTCATGGGAGTTCTGTGTGCCAGGTTTGGCTCAATTCTATCATTGGTGGAGTTTTGGATGCTCTTTGATTGTAGGTGAACTATAAATCCCAGCAGCTACACCTCCCAAATGGCAAAAAACAATTCCCTCCAACCCCACCAGTGTTCAAATTTGGGGTATCAGGTATTTGCACCATTTTTGGTCCAGTGAGTGAAGATACGTCATGCATAGCTGATATTTCCTTTATGATTAATAACAGTAGCAAAATTACAGTTATGAAGTAGCAATGAAAATAATGTTATGGTTGGTGGATCACCACAACATGAGAAACTGTATTAAGGGGTTGCGGCCTTAGAAAGGTTGAGAACCACTGCTGTAGATAAAACATGCCTCTGAAGGTGTGCACTTAAAATTAATAATCTTGTGTTTGAAAGTCTTGAGTTCCTGGGTCTTTGCAGTGTTGCTGTTTGTTAATAGTCCTCCTCTTCCTTCCTGCTGGAAGTGTTGCGAATAAGCTGCTTCCCAAAGTGACTCAAGGCACCTTGGCATCATTAAGCAGCCTGGCTTCTGCTCCCTTCATATTTCGCTTCTTTTCTGTTCTAGTTGCTGAAGAGCACTGTGTCAGTGTAAAGCTTCCATACAGACATTGTAGTTATGTTCCATGTTCCTTTGCAGCAAACCAAATGAACAGGCCTCCTTTGCAAGAGTACTGATTCCCAAGACAGGGAAAAGAAACTCTTTATGTAAGTTATTGCTCTTACATAAGGAAGCTCCTTTTCTCCCTTCCTCCATCCCTCTCCCTCAGAATGGTTATGAGAGAGGTTCTGACAGCAGTTTCCCCCCACATAGATGTTGTCATCCCGCGCATGCTTGCTCACAAAGTTGAGTCTTGTTGAAGTAAGTGGGCTCTGTTTCCCAAGGACAGATAAGACTGGATTGGAGGAGGAGGAGGTATTCTTGAGATTTTCAAATGAGAAAATGCTTCATAATGGATGAAATGTGCCCACATGTTCAATGTAACTGCATTAAGAAAGTATATTGTTTCATGTTTAACAGATGTATGAAGCACTCATGGATACATACATGTCAATAAATATTATTTTCAAAAACAACCGAGAGCTCTATTTTTTGAACTCTTCATACTATCACTCCCAAACAAATATTTTTAATTCATATTATTTTGGATGACGCCTTTGTTATCGTTTTTTTTATCCCATAGAGAACTTAGTAAATTATTTTAAGTAATGTGTTGTTGAAGGCTTTCATGGCCAGAATCACTGGGTTGCTGTGAGTTTTCCATGCTGTCTACAAGGTACTTCCAATGGGACAATGAATTATATGAACAAAAATAAGAAGTAGCCATGGGGAGCCCTCTCAGCCCAGTCAAATCACATTTATACATGGAATGGCCTTACAGCTTGAAAGCCTTGCTGCTTCCTGCCTGGGGAATTCTTTGTTGGGAGGTGATTAGCTGGCCCCAATTGTTTGTCTAGAATTCCCCTGGTTTTTTTTAGTGTTGCTCTTTATTTTTAATACTGGTAGTCAGATTTTATTCATTTTCATGGTTTCCTTCTTTCTGTTGAAATTGTCCACATGCTTGTGGATTTTAATCACTTCAACAGAAAGGAGGAAACCATGAAAATGAACAAATCAGGACAGTAAATAAAGAGGAACACTCAAACAGCAGGGGAATTCCTGACATGAATAAATCAGGTCCTGGTAACACCTCCCAACAAAGGATTTCCCCAGACAGGAATCAGCCAGTCTTTGAAACTTTAAAATTATTCAATGCTAATCAAAGTGGCCAGTTGTGATATTCACCCTTGCCTCAAGCAGACAAGAATTCTTTCTCCCACCCTGGGCATTCCACAGATATATAAACCTCACTTACCAAGTTTCCAACAGACCTCACAATCACTGAGCATGCCGGCCATAAATGTGGGCAAAATGTCAGGAGATAATGTTTCTGGAACATGTCCATACAGTTCAGAAAACTCATAGCAACTAATATCATGTAGTTTGTAAAGATATCCAGTTTGGTATTTATTTGTGAGTATGGTGTCTCTTGTTGAATTAGAATGATGGGCCTTTATTCAATATTTGATTAATCCCAACTACAGTTGGCCAATGTCATAAACCAGCATTTATGTAAATGGAGTCAATGGTCCTCTCTAAATGGCCACATGGATCAGATTTGGGCCATGACACTCTTCCCTTTTTGGTTGAAATTACAAAAAATATAAGACCCTGGTATAATAATGGAAGACAAAAGTGGTTGTTTAGCTGAGGATTTTGTCATGTTCTCGCATTAGCAGCATATGTTACTACCACAAAATTTTGTGAACATTTTCTTCTTCCCTTCCTTATGATGCCACCGAGACATCCAAATTAGCAAAAGTATAATTGTATAATTGTTCTTTCTAGAATGCATTTGGAAAACTAGTGTTTTCCCAATGATTTACTTTAAAATCTTTTACTTGCATTAATACCTACTGAAATATAATGACACGATGCTTCAGATCCAGTTCAGATCACTAGGAAATTAATTAGTTTAAACAACAGCCAGTCTACAAGTTTATTGGGAAAGAGGGTTGTCCTTAAACAGGAAATTGAGAACTCTATAGATGACATAATTGGTCTTTTAGACCAGTGTTTCTCAACCAGTGTGCCGGGGCACACTAGTGTGCCGTGAGCAATCATCAGGTGTGCTGTGGGAAATTGGAACCTCCAGGGAAGGGGGGAGGGAGAGTCTAGTGTGTTGAAGTATAAAAACCCTAAAAAACCTACCTCGATAAAGTCACCAAATTACAAAACCCCTCTCTCCCCACCCGTTGTCTACTTGGTCTCTCCCTCTCCATGCATTGGGAAGGCCTGCCTCCCTTTCCCCAAGTAGAGGCCTCCTCTTGCCTCCTGGGGTTCTGTGTGGGAAGTTTGGCCCAGTTCTATCATTGGTGGGGTTCAGAATGCTCTTTGATTGTAGGGGAACTATACATCCCAGCAACTACAACTCCCAAAGGTCTATTTTTCCCAAACTCCATCTGTGTTCACATTTGGACATATTGAGTATTCATGCCAAGTTTGGTCCTGATCCAACATTGTTTGAGTACACAGTGCTCTCTGGATATAGGTGAACTACAACTCCAAAACTCAAGGTCAATGCCCACCAAACTCTTATAGTCTTTTCTCTTGGTTATGGGAGTTCTGTGTGGGAAGTTTGTGTTTTTCTGCCATTCCTGTCAGGATATTTATGTTGTGTTCATCGAAACAGGCCCAGGTTTCACACTGAGTATATAAATACATTTTAAAACATATTAACTATATGTATTACTGTGTTAGAGTGTCATTTTGTGTAATTTTGGTTGGTGGTGTGCCCCAGGATTTTGCAAATGTAAAAAGTGTGCCACAGCTCAAAAAAGGTTGGGAAACACTGTTTTAGACCAATATCACCAAAATGAAATAAAATGGGACTACTTTACTGTAGAGAATGTAAGAATTCACATTGTACAAGCATGGTGGATAACATTGCATAAAGGGTCAGGGATGCTGAATCTGGAGCATTCAGAAGGAGAATTGGTGGTTATGCCTTTTCCACTCCCAGCTTCAAGAATTAATCATTGATGTGGTGTATGAACTGGCACAGTATTTCTGCTCGAAATCCAAATGTGAAAGGTTATCAGTGTGCGTACACAGTTTGCTCTGCAGTGAGTCTTTGACAAGCTCACAACTTGTAGACACAGTTTAGGTTAAAACTTGTATTATCTCTTTCTCCTGTACTTTTTGCTTGACTAAGAGTATTCATTTGCTTTTATATTTGATTAAAACTCCTATCTGTTACTGGAGAAATATATTCCAAGTGGCTAACATTTACTCAGACAGACTCAAACATAATTACTTATAGCACTAAACTTGAGAACACCTCAGGCCTGTGGATCTCATCTGGATCCTGCCCACAAAATTGCACAGTAAGAGCTTCCAGTGGACCCCCTCCTACTGGTTAGAATAGAGAAGTTCAGTTGGTGGAAACAGTTGGGAAGTAACCTGTGTATTCATTGAAGCATGGAACTATCCATTTCCCATTGTACGGAAGAGTTGGATTTCCTCCCTAATTGTTCACCTTTCTTGTTGCTCATGTTGTTTTTCCAATCTGGAGAGTAAGTAGGATATGTAGGGAATGTCTATGCATAGAGAGACATCAACAGTGTGCTTTACTTTCATATCATTTCTGGTTGAGAAGGTGCTAGAAACAATGGAATCTGGGTGCTTCCCCTGGTCAAAACTCGGGTAAGAGGGAATACAGGGTTTTCCCCTCAGTCGCCTTCTGGGCCACTAAATTGGCACCAGGGCACAATCTGATTAAAACCATTCATTGTCCTAGAACTAAGGTTACATCTAAATATGTGAGGGGAAGTCATGGGGGGGGGCAAGCTTGTTTTCTGCTGCCCTGGAGACTAGGACTCAGAACAATGGCTTCAAACTACAGCAAAGGAGATTCCACCTGAACATTAGGAGGAACTTACTAACTGTAAGTGGAACTCTCTGCCCCCAGAGTGCGGTGTAAACTTCTTATTTCATAGAATCATAGAATCAGAGTTGGAAGAGACCTCATGGGCCATCCAGTCCAACCCCCTGCCAAGAAGCAGGAAAATTGCCTTCAAAGCACCCCTGACAGATGGCCATCCAGCCTCTATTTAAAAGCTTCCAAAGAAGGAGCATCCACCACTCTTTGGAGGCTTTTAAACATTGAGCACTGGCTCAATGCTAAGGAACCTCATATTCGTAGTTTGTTGAGGTACCAGCTATTTGGCTGAAGAAGGATAAAGACCTTGGAAAACGAATGTTGATTCAATAGCATTACACTATGGTAGTTAAGGTTGTATCCCAACCACTTTAACTCTCCAGTATTAATCAGGTATGGGCAAAATTCAGGCCTCCAAGTGTTTTGGACTTCAACTCCCAGAAATCCCAGCCAGCTTACTGGCTGTTAGGCATTGTGGGAGTTGAAGTCCAAAACACCTGAAGGCCCAAAATTTGCCCATGCCTGATATAAATGCACCCTAAGTCATTGTTTAGCACAATTTGTCTGAACAAGGGATTTTTTCCATATCAGGAGTGACTTGAGAAACTGCAAGTTACTTCTGGTGTGCGAGAATTGGCTGTCTGCAAGGATGTTGCCCAGGGGATGCCCAAATGTTTGATGTTTTACCATCCTTGTGGGTGGCTTCTCTCATGTCCCCACATGGGGAGCTGGAGCTGACAGAGGGAGCTCAATCCACTCGCCCCGGGTTAGAACTGCCAACCTGTCAGTCAGTACTCCTGCTGGCACAAGGGTCTAACCTATTGCACCACTGGGGGCACCTGAACAAGGGTGAGTTTTGGTCTTATTAATGTACTGCTTCTCCCTCCTCTTATTATTTGAATGTGGCTAGCATTACCTATAATTTAGGGAATCAAACCAGGTTCAGACAATGGTTAATTACCCTGGCCTTTTCTCCATAAGTCTTTTTGTTGCCTTTATGATGAGTATCAACACTATTTAAGGCATGTATTGTTGTAGGTAGTAGAAGAGAAAGGTTCTGATCTTCTGTTGGAAGTGTGGTAGAAGTCGTTCTTGTGTCCAAATCTCATGCATGTGACACTAAAATGTAGTTTAGCATTATGTACAAACAAGTAGAATGTGTTTAAACCCATACAAACATTTTCAAATTAAAATTTGAAAATGTTGGCCTCCATCTCACTGGCCTTTTCATTTCCACCATAGTTAAAAATCAAGAGTTGGAAGAGAGTTGCCCAACTCTCTTGACTTCATTTTGGTAGAGGTTGCCAAATTTCATCAAAGGGCATTTGTTCCCTTTCTGGTTAGAGAAGAAAGCCAAAAGCTTTGACAAACCATGACTTCAAATCCCCAAAGCCAGTAGAGTTCAGAAGACAATTTGCAATGGTTGACTGTGTCTTACTTCTTCATTCCTTCTCTAGAAAAACTTTAGCCCACACTTCCAATATTGTTAGTAAACATAATTTAGGGCAGTGGTTCTCAACCTGTGGGTCTACAACTCACAGAATTCCCAGCCAGTTTACCAGCTGTTAGGATTTCTGGGAGTTGAAGGCCAAAACATCCGGAGATGCAAAAGTTGAGAACCACTGATTTTGGGGATTTGAGCGTGGAGGGGATGTGCTTTAGGATAACCTTGACTCACAAACACCCTGCCACACATTTGATTTCCACTATATTATATGCAGCAATTCTACATGAACAGAAAAATGGTGTGGGTTAAAGGTTAAATGTCAGCAAAGGTTCCATCAAAAGCGCACAGTGAAAACTATGGCTCAGCTGCTTCCAGTTTGTTGTACTACATCAAGGACTTTATCAGGGGTTTTGCTGAATCACTTGCCCTAGGCTGCCCAGCTGGCAAGCTCAGTCACCCATGGAAATTGTGAAGTCAGCGTTTCCTCTTGGCAACATGGGGCTCCTATTGAACATCGACTTGAAAAGCTTTCCCCTCCCAAAGGTGAATCCCATGCCTGTGAGTACTGAGCTTCTTTGCCAAACCCACATCTTGATTTTGGATCTTTTCTAATGTAGTTATGGAACAACAAGATGAATGTCCTTGTGGAGGTATTGACATTCAAGGAAGTACTCAAGGAGAGGGATTTAAAAGCAAAGAAGAAATCTGCTATAATAGTTGTTAACAAAAGGACCAACAAGGTGCCATGAAAAGTGTCACCGTAAAAAAAAGACTTTTAGTGTAAGACAAGGGACCAAGAATCTGCCCCTGATTCATGGTCTGGAGAAGTTTCCTTGCTCGTTTCTTCAGATTTCAAGTACTTCTGTTGGCACTGTCCTGCAGGTTACATTTTTTTCCAGAATGATAGGAAATAGAAATCTGCTACTAGAAAAGCAAACCATGGGCATCTTCTTTTTCCAGTGGCTTATTTCCTTCACAGCCTTTTTCCTGTGTCTTTAGCCTCACTCCCATGTAAGACACTCACAAAATTCTGGCCCATGTCTACAGTCTTGGTAGATGCAAAGACTCCTCTGGAACAAGTTCTTGAGGAATTGAGTCTCACCCTCTTAAAAGGTAATGATAAATGTTTCCCCTTGACACCAAGTCTAGTTGTACCCAATTCTGGGGGGTTGTGCTCATCTCCATTTCTAAGCCGAATAGCCAGCATTGTCCATAGACACCTCCTAGGTCATGTGGCTGACATAATTGCATGGAGAGCTGTAACTTCTGGCCTGAATGGTATATATTGATCTACTCACATTTTCATGTTTTTGAACTGCTAAATTGGCAGAAGCTGGGGCTAATGACGAGAGCTTTTGGTCAGTAAGTTCTGCAGCTTAGCCGTTTATTCTGCTACACCACCATCAATCCCCTTACAAAGGGAGCAGAGTGGACATCACCAAACTTGATAATAGAGCTCATCCAATTCTCAGAAGCAATGTTTGTTCCTTCCTTCTTTATTGATTTTTTTTAATAACTCAGCAAAAACAAGTTAACTATCAAGCCCTGCACTTGCCTCCCAGACATTTTCCCCACCTTTCCTGATGCTCTCACTTATAAAAAGCTAAATACAATTAATGGCAGGGCATAAATAATTCATACTTGTTTACACATATACAAAGTCAAGACACAGACCAAACAGCCATACCCACAGCCAGAGAAGACCATATTAAATGCTAGGCATTTGGATCCTTCTCCTGTATGAGCAACCCTCAAAGTGTTTGCGCAACACTCAAGCAGTTCCACTAAAATGAACTATATACTGAAATTTATTTGGTCTGCTTTTTGCTTAAAGAGTCTTGATTCTATCCTTTGTGGCAGTCTCTTCTATCCAGCTTTCTGTCTGTGGATTTCTACTTCAGCAAGAGGATATGCTTAGTTAGAAGGGCTGCTTATGAAATCCACAGTCAGTGTCCCTTCTCAATGATTCATTCTGCTGGCAGATGACCTAACAGCCGTTTATGCATCTACAACAATGTTTAATATGGAGTTGGAATGTCTGGTGTGTTGCTCAGCCTGACTCAAAGCTTTCCAAAGGTTCTCTATTTCCCTGCTTTTCTAGCAGACTCCAGCTGGGACAGGAATGTCTCCAGTATAAATGAATGTCACCCTCCTGGCTTTATTCAGAACTGTCCATGGTGCTACTTCACTGGCCAGAACTCTTCCTCTGTTCTATTTCCCATGGCATTTGGAGCACTACTGAGCTGACTCACTCAGCACAATAGCGATAGAGGCAAAGCAGGATTAGATCTCATAGTTTCCCCTCATTGACTGAGTACCTTGCAGTATGAATCTATTCTTTCCTACTGCCATATAGCGTCATGTGGGCCCAATATAAAAATAAAATCCAATCATTACTGTTATCCCACTGGTGTCATCTAACCCATTTCTCAGTGTACTAGGTTCTTGCAAAAAGGTCCTAGAGAAGCTGTAATGTAATGTGATATTGCTGAGTTCTCCAGCAAGAGCTTCCAAGCTACTGAGCTGCTAACAAGCATTGTGCAAGACAGAAGCAGCATTTCTGACACTGCCAGAAGTACAGGCTATCAATGGATAGTTATTTTGTCTCTACCTGCACAGTTTTTATAGGTAGAAGCAATGGGATTCCATCTAACACTAGTATGATATTAGTTAAAGGGCATGTAGAGGTGGATTACATTACTTAGAACAATACAAAGGAGACTTTGTGAACTGGCTCCTGAGTTCACTGTGCCATTTTTTTTCCATATCAGAGGCGACTTGAGAAACTGCAAGTCGCTTCTGGTGTGAGAGAATTGGCCATCTGCAAGGAAGCTGCCCAGGGGACACCCTGATGTTTTGATATTTTTACCATCCTTTTGGGAGGATTCTCTCATGTCCCCACATGGGAAGCTGGAGCTGACAGAGGGAGCTCATCCATGATCTCCCCTGATTCGAACCTCCGACCTGTCGGTCTTCAGTCCTGCCAGCACAAGGGTTTAACCCATTGCAGCACTGGGGGCTCCCATCCCATGATGTTGTATAATGCCTTGATCCGTTGTCTGCAAGGAAATGGGTAATGGGAAAGTCTTTTGTGCCTGTGCACCCACCTCTTCCTTTTATTGTCTTCTTCCTAACTTTACACATTTCATAGAATCATAGAGCTGGAAGAGACCACATAGGCCCTCCAGTCCATCCCCTTTTTGCTATAGAAGGATATATAGATAAAGCACCCCCAACAGATGATCATCCAGGCTTTATTTAAAAACTTCCATTTGGAGTTGAACAAAGATACCAGCATGTCTGCAGTAAACAATACAATAAAGCAGGAGTCCTCAAACCTTTAAAGATGAAGACCATTTCACGGTCCCTCAGACTGTTCAGGGGCTGGATGTCATGCATTTTGAGATGTTTTGCTGCAGAACCACCCTTTCCTGTAAAAAAGTTTCCTATTGCTGTCATGACTAGATATGCCCAGCCTATGACCTTCTTTCCTCCATCACCCTGAACTGCTCAAGGGCTTACTTCTTTCTTCTTCTAACTCCACTCATTCTCACTCCTTGCTCATTCCATTGTAAGCTCCTAAGGGGCAGGAGCCTGCCTTTTGTTTTTGATACATAGCATACTGCTACTCTATATAAATAAGAAATAAGAAATTGGAATCCCAGCAATGAGTCTTGGTGGATTTGCTGCCGAAGCTGGGCTGTAAGATGCTTATTTCCATTGTATGGTGTTTGGAAAGTGGATATGCAGTTAGGGCTTGATTTATTATTGTTACAGTTCTGCAGAGATACCATAATAAATGCAGAGTTGACTATCTGTGGATGCATGCTGTGCTTATTATACACAGCCCACAGCCTAGCTTTAATTTAGTGCAATCGAGAATAGTTGCCTCATCTTTTACAGTGAGATGTTTCCAGTAGTAAGACTTAATTAACATATATTCCATTCATTGGTTTGATTTGAATATATTGACTGTTCAACTATCAACTTTGCTATTTTGATTAGCTACTTTTTGAAAACAAGATGTGTGCACGCATTATTTGTCAATATTGGAACAAAGGATATTGTATATGTATATTTCATAATAATAATAATAATAATCCTTATTTGTATTCTGTCTCATCTCCCCAAGGGGACTTAGGACAGATTCCAACATACAATGACAAACATTCAATACCTACAAAAACAAACACTGACATAAAATCAGAAAAACCCCATATATGAAAATAACATTTAAACCAAGCATCAAATTACAGCCTAACATCAGTAAATTGAACCTAACATCAATAAATTAAACAACATGTAGTCAGACAAAATTATGATAATAACTTAAACTCTAAACAAAATATCCACATTAATTTACAACAGCCAGGAAGGGTTCACAAAACGGTGTGGGTTGGTTATGTAGTCAAATGAGGTCAGTGGGCTAGCGTGGACCAGGAAAGCCCAAATACAAACTGTTCTCAACCAGAGGCCTGGCAGTGATCTCTCAACCATCTAATCCTCCTCCTTTCCATATGCTAGTGAGCAAAAGTAGGTCTTCAGTTGTTTTTTGAAGGTGAGAAGGGTGGGGGGCAGATTTATTTCTTTAGGGAGGGAGTTCCAGAGGTGGAGCCAACCACATAGAAGGCCCTCTCTCTTGTTCCCACCAGCCGTACTTGAGATTTGGGTGAGACCAAGAGCAGGGCCTCCTCTGATGACCACAGTTCCTGGGCTGGTTTGTAAGAGGAGATGCAGTCAGTCAAAGATCCTGGACCCAAGCTGCTTAGGGCTTTAAAGGTAATGGCCAGTACTTTGTATTTATTAGCCCAGAAGCAGACTGGCAGCCAGTGGAGCTGCCGCAACATGGGAGTAGATCTCTCCCTGTACGGAGCTCCTGTTAGCAATCTGGTTGCCGATCTCTGAGCCAGTTGAAGCATCCAAACTATCTTCAAAGGCATCATCATCTTCAGTGTTGTCATAATTGTTTATCAAAGAAGTATGTTGGGATGGATCAATATTACCAATAAGTCACGATCTACTTACTGGAACCAATGTATTCAAATTATATTTTTCTGTAGAGAATCCACATTTTGCAGGCATATAGGGTTGGGTGGACAAAAGCTTTATAAACAAGCACCTTGGTATCCCTACAGATGTCCCGGTCCTCAAACATTCTCTGCTTCATTCGGAAAAATGCTACACTCGCAGAGTTAAATTACAAACACAACACCGCCTGAGCTCTGCGAGTCCAATAACAGGATGCATCCAACAGTGAATAGGGTATACGTAGAGAACAGAAACTGTGCAACATTATATGTATACAGCACAATCTTTCAAAGAAGCCCTTAATTCCATGGGAATTACTTCCTACTACATGCAAGATAGGATTGTAGCTTTAGCAGCCTTTGGCATATCCAGTTGCATTAATAAGTAGAGTGGGAGTCTAATGGTTCCCTTTGGACAAAGAGATTTGCTTTTCCCCTTGTCAGGATGCTATTTGTCCATGGTCTCGTATCCTTTGGATTCACATTGCAGTCCCTATTAAAATGAGGGAAGAAATCACCCTCCTTTACCCTGGTATTGTAATGTGGTCGTGCTGTCATTTCTTAGAATGATGACCTTCTGAAAGTAAAAGGCTTAGAGATTAATCTGAACGAAGCTTAAGCAGTGCAAGATTCAGGAGAATTACGTCTGATTCTTTTCTGTGGTCTTTTCCTCTTAAGGTGTAATGCGGAGGTTTTACATGGTTCATAGTGATGCTAGACTTTCTTCTCAATTTTTTTTTTGTTAAAGCAGGAAGTTCCTTTTTCTTTAAAAAAATCTCCTGAAAGTACCTGAAACTAAATTTACAAGCCAGCAAAATCCAAGGAGAAATTGATTGAAATATTCTCTGAAAGTACTTAGCACATAAGGCTTGTCCATTAGTGAAATGTTTATTGATCAGTGAACCTTTCTGACTTTCATTGTAAGGAAGGTCGAATATTTCTTCATTTTCCATTGTTGTTTTAAACATCCGACTGCCTCTCAGAAGGACTGGCTCATTCAAAGTCATGGTACTCATTTATTACCACTTATACTGGATAGATGTTTAAAGGTGGCTGGATAATTACGTAGTTGTCAGCATACTGATGGTGCCGGTTTTCTGAAATCATAACCCAAATGCCAGATAAAAGGTTTTGCAACAGATAGAAATTATCAAGATTATTGGGGGCATCACTGATCATTCAGATAAATCTTCCATTGGGGGTGCATCTCTATAGTTTGACATCAAGTAAACTGTCATGGTTATGGAAACATGGGGGTTGTAGTATTGCAAGATATTTAACCTTCACAGCAAAAGATAATACTAATACTACTAATAAAAATAATAATACTTTTTGGGTGGAGAGCAATTACCAATCTCAATAAAATATTGAAGAGTAGAGGCATCACACTGGCAATGAAGATCTGCATAATTAAAGCAATGGTATTCATTATAGTAACCTCTGGATTAAAGAGCTGGACCATAAGGAAGGCTGAGTGAAGAAAAATAGATGATTTTGAATTATAGTGTTGGAGGAAAATTCTGAGAGTGCCTCTGACCACGAGAAGATCAAACCAGTCCATCCTCCAGGAAATAATGCCCGACTGCTCACTGGAGGGAAGGATATTAGAGGCAAAGATGAAGTACTTTAGCCATATAATGAGAAGACAGGAAAGCTTGGAGAAGACACTGATGCTGGGGAAAATGGAAGGAAAAAGGAAGAGAGGCCAACCAAGGGCAAGATGGATGGATGACATTCTTGAAGTGACTGGTTTGACCTTGAAGGAGCTGGGGGTGGCCATGGCCGACAGGGAGCTCTGGCATGGACTAGTCCATGAGGTCATGAAGAGTCAGAAGTGATTGAATAGATAAACAACAACAATAATCCTTTATTTGTATTCCACCCTATCTCCTCGAGGGGACTCAGGGCGGGTTCCACCATATACAAACACAAAGATAAGCATTCAATGCATATAAACAATGAAACATAGATACACAGATAAAGGTAAAGGATTCCCCTTCTAGCTCTGTGGGTGCTGCTCATCTCCATTTCTAAGTCAAGGATCTGTGTTGTCTGTAGACCCCTCCTAGGTAATGTGGCCAGCATGACTGCCGAGATGGTACCTATTGATCTACGCGCATTCACATGTTTTTGAACTGCTAGGTTGGCAGGAACTGGGGCTAACAGCAGGAGCTCATCCCGTTCTGTGGATTCTAACTGCCAACCTTCTGGTCAGCAAGTTCAGCAGTTCAGTGGTTTAACTCGTTGCACCACCATGGCCCCTAGAGTGCTTGTGCAAAACTACAAACCTCATGGTTCCATAGTGTTGAACCTTGGCAGTTAAAGTAGTATTGAACTGCATTAACTCTATACTATAGAGCCAGTTTAGGGTGAAAAATAAGGTTGAGGCTCCACCTTTATTCCCTCTCTTTGACCACCGAACCACCTTTCATCCTGTTTTCCTAGGAACTCACACCATGAATCTGTTCACAGAAATAAGTCCTACTGTGTTCAGTGAGGCTTATACCCAGATAACTATTGCAGTCTTAGCAACATCAATATTATAGCAGCTTCAAAATGATATTGGTACCTGGATGGTGAAATAGGTTAAACTCTTGTGCTGGCAGCACTGCTGATTGAAAGGTCGGCAATTTGAATCCAGGGAGTGGGGTGAGCTCCCATCTGTCAGCTCCAGTTTCTCATACAAGGACATCAGAGAAGCCTCCCACAGAATCATAAAACATTCGGGCATTCCCAGGGCAATGTCCTTGCAGATGGCCAATTCTCTCACACCAGAAGCAACTTGGAGTTTTTCAAGTCGCTGCTGACACACAAAAACTGGATGATAAGATTAGTAATAATGAAAAAGAAGCTTCCTGGAAAGACATTTTTGTTGGTGTACCTTGGCCACCATCCTACTGAAGACCAGGTAGAGGGTGAAACTCTTGTCAGTCTCTTTATACAGAAGCTGAGGAAGCTGATGTTCGCTGGCCAGGCAATAGTGTAATGGTACCTTCTATATGCACACTTCTCGAGTAAGTATTGGCCATTTGGATTGGGGAGGGAAGCTGTATTTAGTGCTTTCTGTCAGCTATTACTCTTGAGGAAACACATGCAAAGTATGGCATAGGATACCTCCTTGTGCAATGCCAAAAAATTACTTTCACAAGCATAATGCCATTTATCCTTGCATAAGACGCCAAGGGGATTCAAGCCATCGACTGTAAATAACCTTGGAGAGTATCGAATACAGATTAGTACTTGCATTAGTCTGTGCCACTAAATTCAGTGTTAATGTAATACCACCAGGAACAGTAGGAATAAAGAGATTAAATAAAGAGGAATAAAGAGATTTTGTATCCCAAGAGTGAATTCAGATACCTAAGAATTTGTTTCATCCATTACGGCTCATTAGGTTAGCAAGAATGATCTACTGCGCTGGAAAACAAGACTCTAGGTGACTGCGTGGCATTTTTTTGAAAATCTTATTATGCTGTGTCAGAAAGGCCAAATATAAAGAGCACTTATGCAAGTGAAAGGAAGGGAGGAGAGGCATGACAAAAAGTATAGGTTTTACAGCATCCGAGTAGGATAAAGCTACAGACAAGTTAATTGAAAATGCTTTCATTTTATTACTCACAGTTGCATTGTTATTCAGAATGCCATCTTTCTTCATGAAGGATGAACATTTTAGTGTATCTCAGGGCAGAGCTAAAGATTTGTTAAACAGATTTCATTTGATAGTCGCTTTCTGTCTCTAAGTAATTCAAGAAGGGTGAGACATCATGAAGTGATGGAGCAAGCGAAGGCTCAAAGGATGGAATGCGCAAGGCAACCCACTATTGCCGAGCTACCAGAAGTTTATCATTGTTCAAAATACGTCATCCCTTCCAGTTGTCCTTTTGAACTCTTTTCTCAAATGACGATAGGGAATTATATTAAAGCCTAACTGAAAAAGTGAATAGAGGGTATGCTTAGAAACATCTCTCATAGACTAAAGATGTAGCCAGGTTTGGGGGGGGAGGCTTGAGGGGCTTCAGCCCCCCTCCCCAATTCTCAGCGTGGTCCGCGATAAGGCCTTACTGGTACATTATTTAAACTGTTATGTTTATTCATATCATGATCTGATCGCCATGCTCCGTATATCCCATAGGCATGGGGGTATTGGGATAATGATACAAAATGTTTGATAGGGTAGATCGTCTCTCACTCAGACTCACCCCCCCCGCCAATCAAACTCAGCGCCCCCCAATCAAAATCCTGGCTATGGTACTGACAGGAAATGTGGCTTTGGCCAGTAACCTGTAAAGCTAATTCCCACATTGGAACAGAAATAACTTTTATAAGTTTTGGAAAATGGAAATCTCCATAACCTTTTGGAGATTTAATGAAGTTTGGAAAGGCATGACCTTGTTAGAAGTCACAACCTTTTGGGAAATGATGCCATAACCTCTTGGTAAAAAGCATGACCTGTTAGAGTCATAACCTTTTGGGGAAAGGTTCATGCAAGGCAATTAGATTTATCAGCTGTTAAACGGATGTACCTAGGTATGTCTTTGAACTGTTAGGGATAAAGATATGCCAGTGCACAAAACATATACAATATATTTTAATCGTTTATATGGTTTTCATATTAGGTTGAATGTTTTTAATTGTACTTTATGAATGTTTGGCATCAAATTCTGGCAATTTCTGTAAGCCGCCTTTTGTCGCTGTAAGGCTGAGAAAGGTGGGCTACAATAATAATAATAATAATAATAATAATCTTTATTTACACCCCTCCCCATCTCCCCAATGGGGACTCAGGGCGGCTCACACGAGGCCAAGCCCAAACAACAAATTACAATAAAATAAAATCAAAACACTAGCAATGAACACAATAAAAAGATACATACATATAAAAACAATTTACTACTAGATATCTAAAATCACAAAGGCAGGGCAGGCTGCAAACACATATATAAAATGTTGGAAATGTTAAAAGTCAGGGTGGGATACTCAAAATAGCATCCTTTTCAGGGAAAACATCCTTTATGGGGGGGAGGGGGGATGGACTCAGAGAACGGAGACATTGAGGAGAGCAATGATAAAAATTAAATAACTACTCTCCGAAGGCACAGTGGAAGAGCCAAGATTTCAGGTGTTTTTTAAAGGTCTACAAATGCCATAAATAAATATGTAAATATACACACTACACTTGATCTTTGCCAAAAGGCCAAGTTTCAGAAGTGTTCTTTTTAGTTGCCCAAAAAACCATCTTACTCTCCCTTAAGACCTCTTGGTTTAAATCATGCTCTCAAGAGACAAAAATAATCAGACTTCTTTAAAAGTAACATAGTTGGTTTACTCACAAACTTCATGTGTTCAGCATACAGGTACTTTGCATATCAATCCAGTTACAAGTAGATTTGAAGCAGTTTCTCTGCGTAGGTTTCTTATAATCAACAGTTCATAATCTAAAGCATCTTTCTCTTCTGGGAGTCTAATAGAGTCTCTGTCGAGTTTGAAAGTCCAATGGCGTCTGTATAGACTGAGAGTCTGTAAGCATACATCTGTTCCTACTGAAGTCTCTAAGCATACTGTTCCTATTTTAAAAAATAAAGCATACTGTTCCTACTGTCTTCTTAAAAGTAAACTATTCTAAAAATGGAGTCTGAGTCCCGAACAAGCCCAGACCTGATCACATGGTCAACAGCTCCCTCCCACAACAAAGAGTTAAAGTAAAATTGCATATCAATACCCACATATACAATACAGTAAGCAATCTTACGTAACAAATAACTAGTGGAGGCTTGAGAAGGATGCTATTTCCAACAATAAGAGCCTTCCATAACCTGGTAGTATCCAGACATGTTGGATTAAACGACCAATCATCATCATCATCAATAACAACAACAACAACTCTCCAGAGGGACTTGGGGCAGCTTACATGGGGACCAAGCCCAGAAAAACAGAGTTAAAACATACACAATAAAAATACATATACAAACATCATAAAAACACAATTCACCATACAACAACTAAAAGCTGAGCTTTATCTCCTTCAGAGAAGAGGATATTTTAGTTAGAACATGCAGGCATGGATCCATTAGAACAGCCTCAAGTGAGCTAGTGTGTGCAAGACACTAATACAGGCTTTTACATTGAGGCATCAATTGCTATGTCTGACCTGAATAACTGAACAGAATGAAATGGGCTGGTTATTATTCCTACCTCTTGAAGTTTCTTAAAACAGGGGAGCCATTTGGAGCCAACTAAAATAAGTACCCAGATATTTAGCTGACACTTTTCATGCATTTGCAACATATATTCATTGCTGACCGTTCCTTTGAATTATTACCAACATGCTAATCCTATTTTAAAATAAAACCTCCTCCATTCCTCCACTCCCTCTCTCCCCCATTTTTAACTTCATATTATATGCATCCTAAAATAAGGGAGTGTACCTAGCAGCTGGTACTTTGATGGTCCTCATCATAGCTGAAGCCATTACCCCATATATATGTGTATGATAGGGAAACATTGCATACAATACAGGGCTTGTTTCAATTAAAGCATTCAGAAATTTCATATAATTTCCCATAAGTGAACAGCTTTAAGATTATATTCCCTTATACCCCAGAAATATCTTCTTGTGTTGAATCTAGATTTAGATGTGTTTACGCTGGACAGATTTATCAAACTCAATGGTATGGATTAAATCCCATTGATCTGAGGAAGCATCCTCCAGATATGGTCTGGGTCAGTGTTTCCCAACCAGTGTGCCGTGGCACACTAGTGTGCCATGAGCGATCATCAGGTGTGCCGTGGGAAAGTGGCACTCTCCCCCCTCCTAGCAGCCCCTTCACAGGTTTCCGAGAAACAAATTGAGCCTCTCCGCTTGGTAATGTTTGGGGTTTTTTTACCATTTACTGGATTTTTTGAGAGTTGCCTGCCCCCACCCCCACCCCCCAAGGAACTGCTTGATGACATCCATAGTTAACTGGAAGCAAGTTTCACTCAGGGTGAAATTTCACAAAGGTCTAGAGAACAAGCTCTATGAGCAGCGGCTTGAAGAGCTGGGCATGTTTAGCCTAGGGTTGCCATATGAATAAGGGACAGGCACCTAAAAATAGGGAAATTTTCACAAAAATAAGGAACACTTCATAAAAACTTGAAAATCACCATTTGTTTTTCAAGTATTTATGTAGTGTCCCTTCTTTTTGTGAAAATTTCCCTATTTTTAGGTGCCTGTCCCTTATTCATATGGCAACCCTAGTTTAGCCTGAAGAAGAGAAGGCTGAGAGAAGACATGATAGCCATGTATAAATATGTGAGAGGAAGTCATATATATGTTGTGTTCATCGAAACAGGCCCAGGTTTCACACTGAGTGTATAAATACATTTAAAAACATATTAACTATATGTATTACTGTATTAGAGTGTCATTTTGTGTCATTTTGGTTGGTGGTCTGCCCCAGGATTTTGAAATCTCATAAATGTAAAAACTTCCCTCCCTTCACACAGAACTGTAGGAAATGCTTGAAAAGCATATATTGAAGTTGAGTTTCTTAGATAAATAGGGGATCTCAAAAAGTGATTGGTTGGAAAAATCACTGGTCTGAAGAAACAGCAGAAAGAAAAATCTCATCTTGTTGGGAAATCTATGAAGTTTTTCTCTGTCACACAACACTAGGACTAACAAAGCCCCCCCCCATCTTCACAGAACTGTACAGGAAAGCTGCAAGGCAGGATTAGACAGATTCATTGATACCAAGGGAATTGACTGAAATGGACATCCAAGTTTCTTAGATAAATAGGGATCATTTACAAAAAGTGATTGTGGTTGCACTTTTTGGTAAGTGAATCCGCATCTAGTGTGCTTTGAAGAAACAGCAGAAAGCTAAAAATTTCTTCTCATTCTCTTGGCTTGATCTTGTTGGGAAATCTATGAAGTAATGGGACCGAATTGTATTTTGTCTTAGATATTCTACTGTCTCCGAGAGTCTTAGCACCAAAACAAGTCTTAACGTTTGGAAGCTTAGTAAATTCCAGTTTCAGCTCAGCCATTGAGCAATTAGTTGTTACTTTACTTAACAGTTTTAAAGGTGATTTTGAGACCTAGTGCAAAGTATCCCTTAAGTGGCATCTCAACTATTAATATAAATCCCTATGACCCTGAAAGGCAAGAATTGCAGTCATCTCTTGAGTACCTTCCTATATTACTCTTTATATAAGTGTTTCTCTACCTTGGGGCTGGGAACCCTGAGGGGGTCATGACAGGGTGTCAGAGGGGTCGCCAAAGACCATCAGAAAACACATCATTTTCTGTTGGTCATGGGGTTCTGTGTGGGAAGTTTGGACACAATTATATCATTGGTGGTGTTTTGAATGTTCTTTGATTATAGATGAACTATAACTCCCAGTAACTGCAACTCCCAAATGTCAAGGTCTATTTCCCCCCAAACTCCACCAGTGCTCATACTTGGGAACATTGAATATTCATGCCAAGTTTGGTCCAGATACATCATTGTTTGAGTCTGCAGTGCTCTCTGAATGTAGGTGAACTAACACTCCCAAACTCAAGGTCAATGCCCAACAGACTCTTCCAGTATTTTCTGTTGATCTTGGGAGTTCTGTCTGGTTCAGTTTCATCATTGGTGGAGTTCAGAATGCTCTTTGATTGTAGGTGAACTATAAATCCCAGCAACTACAACTCCCAAATGACAAAATCAATCCCTCCCAAGCCCATCGGTATTCAAATTTGGGTGTATCAGTTATTTGTGCCAAATTTGTTCCAGAGAATGAAAATACATCCTGCATATCAAATATTTACATGACGATCCATAATAGTAGCAAAATTGCAGTTATGAAGTAGCAATGGAAATAATGTTATGATTGGGGGTCACCATAACATGAAAGGGTTTCAGCTTTAGGAAGGTTGAGAAACACTGCCTTATATGAAGACACCACATACTCACCAGAGTTGAAGAACATCTACCAGGCATAATGGATCATTGGCACTGACCCACTAAAATATTGTTATCTGTGGTTGTAATATATCAGTTTGCGAAGATATTGTTGTTTAATAATGCAGACAAGAGCAATGTGTGTGCATAGGGCTATGTTGAACACAAGCTGCTAACAGATAAAGTTAACAGCTGGTTGGGTTACACACCAGAGGGTTAGGTTGCTCTTCTGCCTCCAGCTCAAACAAACTGGAATTGTAAATATTTCATACACAAGAGAGGCATGGGCAGAGGGTTCCAGTTTATTAACTGCAAAGTGGCATGCCTGCCACGCTGATTTCTGACTATCACGCAGTTGCTGCAAGCAGACCTGTCTGTTTTGTTGAGATTTGCTATACTTTCTGCTTTTTTGAATCAAATTGTGAAGAACAACAGTTCATGTTTTACAAGTTTGTTATCAAATCTACTAGTGGCTACTTCTCGTTTCCTCTACCTACCTGGTCTTTGTGGGCTTCAGCAACCCTTTTGGCTTGTTTACTACTGCTGATTTTTTAATGAAGTGAAAGAAAGCTGCAGATCTTATTGCTGCTATATAGTGTTTTTGTTGAAATGGATGGCTGCTAAATCAATAATCAACTAAAGCTATAGTTCATTCCTTTTCATTGCTCTGAGGCCTTCCATATGACTTCCAAATAACCAAACAAGGATTAGTACATACCTTCATGCCATAAGAGAATTGAACTGTTCGGGTTGGGTGTTTGTTTTCAGAAATCTTCACTTGCTCGGCCAATTCTAGTGGATTAAAGTAATGATCTAACTCTCTTGGCAGGCAAGCTTACACGTCTTCAAATATTCAGAGATAAATATTTGGTGTAAGAATGGAGATGGGAGTTGATGAAATATTGTTAGCAACCCAGTAGGACTTTCCTGCTTACAAATCTGCAGAGCGTGTAGATTTGGTGTCTGCGGAAATATCTCTGCAAGATATAGTTTGTTTGTTTGTTTGTCTGTCTTTGCTAATCACTTTTTTAAAATGTTGTAAACTGCCTTGGGTGCCTTGGCAGGAAAAATGTGGTGTATCAGTGGAATGGATGAATGAGGACAAATAAACAATCCGGAGCACATCTGTCCTGAGTAATGATAATATCTATCCGAAGCACATGTGCATGCATGCACAAACAAAATACTTGTTATTTGTGATTAGTTGCAAGTAACGGAAATTACATCGGAGTTAAGATAGGAGTTGTATATAAATATTTCCATATAAAGATACAACAGTTTCCATATAATAGGAAAATGGAATGGTTGATGACGTGACTGGACAATGTTTTAACAAGGAGACCCTAATGAATGTGTTTTTATTTGACTTTGCTATGGTTTTATATTCTCTGACTGTTTTTATGGTATTGGAATGGTATTTTATGGTCTTGGTACCACCCCGAGTCGCCTATGGAGTGAGAGGGACGGTATATAAATATAGTAAATAAATAAATAAATGAATAATGCAGTTATTATAGAAATCTTCCTATACAGTGTTTTGAATAGCATCTAACTTGAGTCTAATACAAATCCAGGAGAGTATTGCAGATTGGAAAGTCAGCCATCCACACTAAATTGTCAGAAACCTTGTTAGCAAGTTGCTGGTCTGTGCTGCCCAAGATGACAGTGGTGGATGGTGGCAGTAGATGTTGATATCATCAGAAGGAGAGAAAAAGATCCAGCAAAATCAGGGCATTGTTTAAATGGAATAAAGTAATACAGCAAGTGGGGATTGGTGAAAACTATAGATGCTTTTGAACTGTGGTGTTGGAGGAAAGTTCTGAGAGTGCCTTGGACCGCGAGAAGATCCAACGAGAGTCCATACTTCAGGAAATAAAGCCCGAGTGCTCACTGGAGGGAAGGATAGTAGAGGCAAAGATGAAGTACTTTGGCCATATCATGAAAAGAAAGGAAAGCTTAGAGAAGGCAATTATGCTGGAGAAAATGGAAGGAAAAAAGAAGAGGGGCCAGCCAAGGGTAAGATGAATAGATGGTATCCTTGAAGTGACTGGCTTGACTCTAAAGGAGCTAAGGGAAGTGATGGCCAACAGGGAACTCTATCATGGGCTAGTTCATGAGGTCACAAAGAGTCAGAAGCAACTGAATAAATGAACAACAGCAACATGAAGATGAGCAAGGGAGGAAGACAGAAATGGAGGTTGCACAGACAGAATTTAGGGGATTGTACATCCCAGAAGTGGCTAGACATAGCAAGCTCCAAGGGCAGCTCTATAGGACAGCTTGGTCAGGAAATTGTCCATTGGAAGGGTTTATGTGAATACAGGCCTAACTTACACCTAACTTACAAATGACTCAGAGATAAGAATGGGGGTGAGACAACAGGAAGCGGGAGAAATCTGCCCCTAGAAAGGGAAGTTCACTCTTGAAAGAGTTATCATGGGGAAACGGGGTCCTCACTGAAGCTTTATTTCCAGTTCTTGTTTCCACAACAAGCCAAGTTTTTCAAAATCCAATTCTCACAGGGACACAAAGTGAGGTGAGATCTTCTGAATAGGTGCACAGACAGCAAAGGAAACACCAAAGGGGTGTTAACCCTTCATTGTTTTATTCAAAGCATATATAGCAGAGCCCCCAGTAGTGCAGCAGATTAAACTGCTGAGCTGCTGAACTTGTTGATTGAAAGACTGGCAATTTGAATCCACAGGACGGGGTGATCTCCTGCAGTTAGCCCAAGTTTCTGCCAACCTAGCAGTTTGAAAACATGCAAATATGAGTAGATCAATAGGTACCTCTCTGACTGAAAGGAAATGGTACTCCATGTAGTCATGCCAGCTACATGACCTTGGAGGTGTCTATGGACAACACTGGTTCTTCAGCTTAGTAATGGATATGAGCACCAACCCCCAGAGTTGGACATGACTAGACTTAATATCAAAGGGACACCTTTATTTACTATATATCTGGTTACACTTAAAATATACCTGTTCCAACTTACAAACAAATTCAACTTAAGAACAAACCTACAGAACCTATCTTGTTTGTAACGTGGGAACTGCCTGTACTTCATCTGAATTAGTAAGTGAAAAGATTCAACAGGTAGCTCCTAGGATCCAATGGAGGAGAGCAGCTTTGAAATCTCCTTGACATGAATCAGAATCACAGCTACCTTGCTTTAAGGTGAATGAATCTGATTCTTTAGCACCAATGTAGAGTGACATGAGAGATTCCGCCTATTGAAAGTAAAATATCTCAGCTGGCATTTGGAAACAATAAACATTGACAAAATCACAATCTGTAAACTGCACAAGGTCACATTACTTGTATCTGCGCACATCATTTGAAAATACATCACACAGTCCTAGACGCTTGAGAAGTGTTCGACTTGTGATTTTGTGATACAAAACCCAGCATATAGATCTCATTTGCTCTGACATACTGTGTTTTGCGTCAGTAAAAGAATAACAATTAATAGTCTTTATTTGCATTCTGCCCTATCTCCCCTAGGACATGGGGAAATGCTCATTCTTGACATGACAATCTGGCCATGCCTTGGATTATGTCTTGTGGGTACAAATGGGCCTCCTTTAAGCTCTGCATAGGTTGCAAGGAAAACATGAACAGTGGTACCCAGTCTTTAGGAAATGTTTCAGGAGATCAGTGATTCTCAACCTGTGGGTCCCCAGATGTTTTGGCCTTCAACTCCCAGAAATCCTAACAGCTGGTAAACTGGCTGGGATTTCTGGGACTCATAGGCCAAAATATCTGGGGACTCGCAGGTTGAGAACTACTGCAATAGATGCACCTCTAGATAAAGAAACTCAAGTTCAAGGAAGGGGAAATGACTTGGTTGAGAACTAAGCTAAGCTTTCAATTTGGTAGATAATGAGAGTTGAGTGGACAGAGAACTAATATATATTTAGGATGGATGGTCATATCTATTTCCTGTTGCTTTCAGTTATCTGGAAAACTGCCTCTCTCTGAGCTATCCGGTTTTAGAGATCTGGGTTCAATCGCACTCTTTATTGTAGTGTAACCTTTTAAAGACGGCATTGCACAGTAAACTGAGGCTTGCTAGCTTATAAAATAGAAGCCAAATGTCTTTTATAATCTTTGTCTATTCATCATCACACGCAGGGATGAGTCAGTTCCATGGTTTTCTCCCCGTTTATATGCAATTTTCCCCCTTCCTTACATTTGTATTAGTTTTTAGGGAGAAATCAATATAAACATATATACACTAGCTGAGATCCTACATCAGAATGTATAGTGACTAAGCGTTGTCATAGTTACACCTCCCAATGTTACCCCCTCCCCAGATCTACCTTTTCAGCAATGCATTCCTACCAACAGAAGGATTTCCAAGGCATTGGAGGACAGAAAAATGTGATAATGCCTACAGTATTCACTTGGCAGCAAGAGGCTTTGCAAAAGGCGGCTGTGATGGGACTTTGTAGAAGCCCCACTCTATAGCTCTACGTCTTAAACTATGAATCCTGAGCGGAGCGTATAATCCTTGCAACAGTGCAATATGAATCCCAAAATCTATGGCATAGGTCAGTCTTTTGACACCTTTAATACTGCAGTTGCAGGTTCCAGAACCACATTTGGCTATGTTGTGCAATTTATTTATCATATCAGGAGCAAACCAATGTATTTGAGAGAACACAAAGTTTAAAAAACTTGTAATTTTATACTAAATGTCTTTTGACCAGTAGCTGACCACTTGGAGTGCCTCTGGTGATGCTATAAGAAGGTCCTTTATTGTGCATATGGCAGGGCTCAGGATGCATTGTAGTAGGTGGTCTCTAGTTTGCTCTTCTCCGCACTGGCATTTATTTACTGTATTTATACCCTGTCAACTTCTCAACAGAGGATGGGCCGGAGATGTCACTGCCTTGGTTCTTTCATTGTTGCCTGCTACTTCCCAGCCGTTGTGAGGTGGTGCAATACTGGCTAGACAGTGTAATTACTCCAGTACTGTAGGGCACAGACACCCTGTGATAATGTGGCATGTCTCATTAAGAGCCACATCCACTGTTTTAGCATAGTGAGAAGTGTTCCACATTGGGCATGCATACTCAGCAGCTGAGTTGCAAAACGCAAGGGCAGATGTCTTCACGGTATTTGGTTGTGATCCTCAGGTTGTGCCAGTCATGTTGTGCAATAATTGTGATTTTGTGCAAGAACACTAGTATATTTCTGGAAAGAGAGGGTTTTGTGTGGTATGCAAAAACACTTTCCAGAAACACACATGGTTCCTCTGTGCAGGGTGTTGTGTGTAACTGGCATGTTGTTGTGAGGGGAAAATAAATTTCTGCACAGAATTACTTTCTCACTTTCTTACTATTCTTCACCTCTGGGTTTCCTGAATGTCAAAAGACATATTTCCTGTGCAGGAAAGGAAAATTCGTGCATTTTAAAAATGTCTTTCTACTTTACCGGTACCTTAAAAATGCATATGATGAAGTAAGTAGCTGTCCATGAATGTGTTTACCGAGTGAAACAGGCTAATCTTTCATGTGCCCAATATTCTTTATTCCCTTTGCTGTTTCAGATTAATACAACACCCGCCACCCAGGTCATTTTTCTTCAGTGAGGATAAGGTTATGCTCAAGTTCACCTTATTATCTCCATAAGCAAAAGAGGAGGGGGATATATATATATATATACACACACACACACACACACACACACACAGCCAGCAAAAGCATTCATAGTTGTTTGGAGTTTGGCTCATGCTGACCAATTAGCTTCAAAAGCTGTTCAGGGGGCAATAACAAATAGCTATGGGAATTGTTGAAGGTAACAGATGAGAGAAGGCTGCAGACAGAATCTTGATTCTAAAACAATAAATTATAGTGGCCAAATTGAACTTCTGCCTCATTTTCAGTGCTGCAGAGCTTAAAACATGGCACATCTCAGCTGGGCAGCTCATCTGCTACCTCTTATTGACAGGCGAGAACAATCCAAATGGGGGAAACACTAATTAATCATTGCTTTCCTTTAACCTTTTCTGCAGACTTATTGGTTTGACATTTGAATTCCACTGCACAATGTTAATTTGCATAGAGTATATTTAATAGGGACAAGGTTCAGGTCAGGAGCTAGACTCCTAGCCTGGAATTCTAATGTTAGCACTTAGAGCTGCCCACTTTAATGACCTTGAGACGGAATCACTTTGATGTTTCCTCACTTGCCACTAAAAAGCAACTTTGAACCTCTTTTGTGTTGTATGCATCCTTTGGGATTGAAAGTACGAGAGAAAAAGAATGCATGTTCTAGCCATACTGTCTTGCAGGTTCTGGGGTCCAAAACAGTAACTTTTCTAAACTTTTGTTATAGCTATTGTTACATTCCCTTTATTGAGTGATTAAAGCAAAATCAATTTCAAGCTCCCTATTTAGAAATTATAATAATATTTGATACCCCAAAATTGTGGTCCCTTACAGTCTATATTGGCAGGACCCTAAGTTCATTAATAACATAATGGAAGAATGTATTGTTGAAGGCTTTCATGGCCGGAATCACTGGGTTGCTGTGAGTTTTCCAGACTGTTTTGCCATGTTCCAGAGGCATTCTCTCCTGACGTTTCACCGACATCTATGACAGGCATCCTCAAAGGTAGTGAGGTATGTTGGAAACTAGGTAAGGGAGGTTTATATATCCTCACTCGCATAATTTCAGATATATAAACCTCACTTGCCTAGTTTCCAATGAGCCTCACAACTGAGGATGCCTGCCAGAAATGTGGGCAAAACATCAAGAGGGAATGCTTCTGGAACATGGCCATACAGCTTGGGAAACCCACAGCAACCCAATAATGGAAGAAATCTAATGACTAGCTGGAAATACAGAATCTATATAAATAGAAATGTAATGTTCATTTGTGGGATGAACATAACTCAAAAACCACTGGATGAATTGACACCAAATTTGGACACAATACACCTATCAGGTCAACAAGTGACCATCACTCATAAAAACATTAAAAACACAATGGAAGGGACTTTAAAAGCCCAAAAAGCAAAAAGAGGCTACAATGCATATGCAAAAACAACTCCCCTGGCAAACAAAACACACATTAGCATATCCACACTCTCTTCTGGACTACAGCTTCCAGCATCCCCTAGACCAAGCCCTTTAGGAGAGAAAGATGATCCAAATGCACTGCTTCCAAGATACAAACTTTGTTCTCCTTGGATTTCTTTGAGAGCATCCCAATGCATATTTCCAATTTCCTATCCATGTACTGCAACTCCCAGCAATCCTCCAGATAGATAGATTAGATAGAGATAGGTAGACAGATAGATCGATCAGGAGGACTGCTGGGAGTTGCAGTCCAATAATAGGTAGAAAAGGAAGGAAGGAGAGAATGCAAAGGGGAAAAGAAAGGGGGGAAGGAAGGGAAGAGGAAGAGAAGGAAGGAAGGAAGGAAGGAAGGAAGGAAGGAAGGAGAAAAGAAAGAAAGAAAGAAAGAAAAGGGAAGGAAGGAGAGAAGGAAAGTAGAGAAAGAGGAAGGGTTGGCCACAGCAACGCATGGCTGGTACAGCTAGTTAGAATAATAAAATAATATTAACTTTTCAATCTTTGTGATGTGTAATGTGAAATCATACTACTTTTCAGGATATGTATTGGGTTTTAAACAGCATGTGTAGTGGTTTGATCATTGGACCATAACTCTGTTAGCCATGAGACTACTGGGAGACCCTGAGCAAGTCACACTTTCTAAGCTTCAGGGGAAAGCAATGGAATACTTTTGAAAAACATCATTTCAAGAAAACCTTGTAATATATTCATCTGAGACTACCTTCAGTTAAAAAAATGATTTGAAGGCACAGAACAGCAACTACAAAAATCAGGCAATATGGGTCAAGAGCAGTCATGGGCAAACTTTGGCCCTCCAGGTGTTTTGGACTTCAACTCCTACAATTCCTAACATCCAGTCCAAAACACCTGGAGGACCAAAGTTTGCCCATGGCTGGTCAAGAGCATGGGCACAGGATGATTTTTTGTCTATCTGAAAACGTCAAATACAGCATCTACACTGGGGAATATCACCTTGCGTTGTGTCTTACTTTTAAGATATTTCTTTGGAGGTGGACCTGAGAGTGTCAGAATCCCTATAATGCAGTCATTGCCACAAAATATTGTCTATTTTTACTCTATGCCTGGAGCAATGACGATGGAGTGCAGAGCTGAGCATCAGCGTGGCATCACCAACTGCTTTTATTTTAGCATTTTTGAAAGGGTGAAAGCAGAAAGTCCCAGGTTCAAACCTTCAGGACTTCTTATCTAACACCCTGAACAGTCACCAATAATACTCTAAGTGGTTTGTCTCTGAATAAAACACCTCTTTATATTCACCAGCTGTGATGGCTCCTGATACCTTTACATAACTTGTGCCAGAACAGGCAATTGTAGCTTTTGTCCTTTAAGGCTGTAAAATACAGCGTAGCTACATCGTGCCTGCCATACTGAAGGCTGCCATTTGTCATGCTTCTGAGGGGGAAAAGAATCATCTATTCAGAATGCCTATTTTTCAAAATCTTTCCATCATTTTAATAGGAGCTTTTCTTACCTTTCCTTACTGCAGCATACAAAGTGGAGAATTTCGGCTTCTCTCAGGGAATTAGCAATCCTGTCGTTCTTAGGCTAATAGCATTGGTCCAGTATAATAATAAAGCATGCTATTATGAATTAAATTGCTTCTCTCAGAGGAATAGGTAATATCCGCTTTTGTTGCATGTGTACCTGATAGGTAATTTTGAAACTTTAGTGCCACATTAACTCGCAAGATCTGCATGCTTTAATTTTAGCCTATAGAAAGTTGAGAAAATCTGGGGGAGAGTAAGTGCTCAAGAACAACACAATTAATGATGATGGTGGTGGTTGATGATTGTGGTTTGAACATGCCACTGCTATTCTGAAAAACATGGTTCAAATCTCTACTCAGCTATGAAAACCCGCAGAGTAACCCTGGGCATGTCACACACAGAAAATCCCAGTGGCACAGCAGGTTAAACCTCTAAGCTGCACAATTTGCTGACCGGAAGGTCAGCAGTTCGAATCTGTGGGATGAGCTTGCGCTGTTAGCCCCAGCTTCTGCCAACCTAGCAGTTTGAAAACATGCAAATGTGAGTAGATCAATAGGTACTGCTTTGTCGGGAAGGTAATGCTGGCCACATGACCTTGGAGGTGTCTATGGACAACGCCGGCTCTTTGGTTTAGAAATGGAGATGAGCACCATTCCCCCCCCCCAGAGTGGGACTCAACTCTACTTAATGTCAAGGGAAACCTTTACCTTTACTTAAAAACCCTGGCGCATAGCCCTGTTTGCCCTTGCGGCTAAGAAGATTAGGAGGAGGCACATAGCGGAGATGGCTGTCCTATGTAAAGGATGTACTCTGGTTTAAGAAGGTTTAAATGTGATTCCTAATATACTTATGTTGTATACATAATTTGTAACCTTTTATTGTCTACCGGCCCTATGCCAATTTCATTTGTATTGTTTTGTGTTTGCGCTATTTTGTTATTTTGGACTTGCAATGGCCTTTGGCCAAAAGCAATAAACTTTATTCACTTAAAGACCCTATAAGCTGGAAACTACTTAAAAGCACACAACAGCAAGTAGTGACACTGTTGTCACATTATCCAGGGATGTTCTGCTGATCCTTCGAACCTTGAAAAGGAGCCCAATCACCCATCCCTCTCCAAAGAAGTCCAAGAAGACTAATGGCCTATTTAATGTTAATTTCCATATCAAGTTTTTCAATTGCCAATTTATTCCACCCATTCATTTTAGCGATGTGGTACTTAAATAATGGCTCATTCCCCTTCTCTTGCAAATCAAGCTGATTATAATTATTATTAATTCTTAGATTTCGTATATCTTTTCTTACCTGTCACTATCACTTGAAACTCTTGAGTAACCGATAATCATCTCATAATAGGAGTTGATGTAATCAGGAATGGTCACTTAAAGGGTCAGAGAAATGAAAGTCTATAATGATATCATTCAGGGGAAAAATGGGATGAACTATTAATTATCAGTATGCTCTGATTCCCTTTGTCCGTGATGCCGTTGTTATTTCAGGTTTGCATGTAACAGTAGGAAGTGGAATTAATTCCTAACTGCCAGGTCTTTCTCTCCCTATTTGTACTAACAACTAGAGAAAACATGGGGAGAAAAAACATGAAAGAAGCATGATACAAGGTAGTTCTCTTCCTGGTTCCATTTCTACTGCAAAGGATCATCTCGACATGTTGGAATTATGGCCCATGTGGTTGTGTAATGGCAAAGGGACACTAAAAAAAACTGGCCAATCCCAAACAGTCTTCACTGCCTTATTTGCTTCTCAACTACTCCACCTGTGGTCTTTCCTCTCTCTGTCACCATCACTTACTCCAATTTAGTAAATATTCAACACTGAGATCCACCAGGGTCTTCCATGGGTCTCAGTGCTGCTGTGATCATTTGCATCTGACTATAGTAATGTTGTCAGATGGCTTTTTGGGGCATCACAATTGAGACTATTGATGTTGTATGCCAAGTCATTTTCAGATAAGGTGAACCTAACATGGGGTTGTCTGGGGCTGAGTCTATAACTCACCCAAGGTCACCCAGTGAGTTTCCACATCTGAACAGGGAATTGAACCCTGGTCTCCAGAATTCTAGTCTAACACTCAGACCATTACACATGTTGGTTCTCAGAGAGGATGGTATATCGCAAAGCATAGCATAGACCCACACCTTGATGTTGGATTGAGGCCAGAGCCTGTTCCTATTTTCACTTTTCATAAGAGAGTAGTCATCAGGTGGCCTGCCTACTTTCTTGCTTCAGCTACAATTTGGTTTGTTTATTTGTTTATTTGTTTATTTAAAACATGTATATTCCGCCCTTCTCACCCCGAAGGGGACTCAGAGCGGAGCACAGCATATATACGGCAAACATTCAATGCCGGGACAAGAATTCATATACACATGCATAAACATTAAAAACATTTATCTCAATAATTAAAATACACCATTTAAAACTGTCTTGGTCATCTGCGTCTAATCTAATTGGCCTGGTAATCTTTCCTATTGCTGCTTTACTGCCCTGCTCTGAAAGATTGGTCCCACAGCCAAGTTTTTACCATCCTTCTGAAGAACAGGAGGGAGGGGGCCGATCTGATCCTGCCAGGAAAGGAGTTCCATAGCCGGGGGCAATCACCAAGAAGGCCCTCCCTCTTGTCCCCACCAATCGCGCCTGTGACAATGGCGGGACGGAGAGCAGGGCCTCCCCAGAGGATCTTAATCTTCGCGATGGTTCATAGGGGGAGATGCGTTTAGACAGGTAAATTGGGCTGGGGCCATTTAGGGCTTTATAGGCCAAAGCCAGCACTTTGAATTGTACCCAGTAACAAACTGGCAGCCAGTGGAGCTGGCGTAACATGGGAGTTGTATGCTCCCTGTATGCTGCCCCAGTTATTAACCTGGCTGCCTCTCGTTGGACTATTTGAAGCAGTCTTCAAACGCAGCCCCATGTAGAGAGCGTTGCAGTAGTCTATCCTGGATGTAACAAGAATGTGGACCACTGTGGCCAAGTCTGACTTCCCAAGGTACGGGCGTAACTGGCGCACAGTTTTAATTGTGCGAAAGCTCCCCTGGCCCCCGCTGTAACCTGGGAATCCAGGTTCAGTGATGAACAATGCCTTAGTGATGAAGGTCAATGTGGACATGAATTGGAGAAAAGTTGCTTCTATTTATATCAATACATCTTTGAACTTCAGCTCTCAGAATTCCCCCAACCAGCATGGCATGTTGGCAAAGTCTTTTATCTTCAAACAGCCAAACTCAGGGCCAGGTCATTTCGAAGGCTCAGTTCAGACCTAAATGCATTTGCTAGACCCAACTATACTTGAGTGCCCATAAATAATAGTGTTGTCTTATGGTGCGTTATTTACACCCTTTTCCTCTTGGGATAAGATGAGTAGTTGTACTGTATTTGGATTTCACAGTTCATAAGCATTCCTTGTAAGAACAAGGGAAGAGAAAGAGAGAAAGAGAGATAGGGAGACTGAACAGAGAGAGATTTTTACCAGTAATTACACGTCAAGCTTCATCGAATGAGTGGATTATTTAAAATGCATTCAGCAGAGAAAGAGATGCTGCTGAAGCCATTTGATCTAGCTGTTAGCAATGCTAGTTATTAGTAACAATTAGTAACCTTTAGTGTCATTGATTTCTTTATTATCTTGCTTTCTTTCCCATCTTTATTTTATAAATTACCAAGTGTTCATTACTTCTTCCATCGAATCATGCAGATAGATTCAGGGTGTTCTATCTTTCTAGCTTTGAATCAATTGCTGGGAATTTCTCCGCACTCCCACCCCATCCTATTTCTAATCAATACATCTACATTACCAGGCTGTTTTAATGGCAATCAGACTCTGCTACGATGCTGATGAAATGGTGAGAAAAAAACCACAGAGATATTTCATTTTGGAAACAAGTCCTACCTTCAGGACATCTCTATATATCTTCTTTTCCCTCCTTAGTTGTGCGAATTCACACAATGGCCCTCCAGTATCTCACAGATGGCATGACAATCACTTATGTGAACTTGAAAGTGTGTCCACTGGAATTGAACAGTAAAAAAAGTTGGAGTGGAGCAGAGTTATCAACCTGGGGTCGGGACCCCGGGGGGGGGGGGGTCACGAGGGGGGTTTCAGAGGGGTCACCAAAGACCATCAGAAAAAATATATTTCTGATGGTCTTTGGAACCCCTTTGGCAGAGAAGGCTGAAGATCTCTCCACCTATCCTTCTCTTCCTTTTTGGAAAAGGACCATGAATCCTCCCACGAAAAGTCCTCCTCCTGCTGTGATTGGCTGGCTTCTCAGCTAGCCTCTCAGCCAAGGGGAGGGCTATTTCTGAGACTCCAAGCTGGGACAGGAGAGCAGGCATGCTCTCATTTATATCCCTGTCAATTCCTTCCAGATCCCTCCTGTGTTTTCTGTTGGTCACAGGGGTTCTGTGTGGGAAGTTTGGCCCAATTATATAATTGGTGGTGTTCACGGGGCTCTTTGATTGTAGGTGAACTATAAATCCCGTTAGCTACAACTTCCAAATGTCAGGGTCTATTTTCCCCAAACTCCATCCATGTTCAAATTTGGGCATATTGAGTATTCGTGCCAAATTTGGTCCAGTAAATGAAACGAAAATATATCTTGCATTTCGGATATTTAGAGTAGCAATATTACAATTATGAAGTATTTATTTATTTACTTATTTATTTATTTGCTGTATACCGCCTTTCTCAGCCCAAAGGCAACTCAAGGCGGTTTACAGTCAGCACAATTTGATGCCCCCACAAGATATATACAATTAAAATACAATTAAAAGCATCTAACATATTATATAAAAACCATACAAGCCAGTAAAACACACTAAAAATATGAATCCTCAGTGTTTTCTTACTAAAATCATTTTCCAATCACATCATCAGTTGTTCCATAGGTCTGTATTTGTCCATTAAGCTGCATTTGCGAATGCTTGCCCAAAAAGCCAGGTTTTAACTATTTTACAAAATGTTAAGAGGGAGGGGGGTGATCTAATGTCTCTAGGAATGGCGTTCCACAGCCAAGGGGCCACCACTGAGAAGGCCTTATCTCTCGTTCCCACCAAACGCATCTGCGAAGAAGGTGGGACCGAGAGCAGGGCCTCTCAAGATGATCTTAGAGTCCTAGATGGTTCAAAAGGAGAGATGCATTCAGACAGGTAAACTGGGCCGGAACTGTTTAGGGCTTTATAGGCTAAAGCTGGCACTTTGAATTGTGCTCGGTAGCAGACTGGCAGCCAGTGGAATTGGCACAACAGAGGAGTTGTGTTCTCCCTTAGTGCCGCTCCTGTTAACAACCTGGCTGCTGCTCGTTGGACCATTTGGAGCTTCTGAACAGTCTTCAAAGGCAACCCCACATAGAGCGTGTTGCAGTAGTGCATACGGGATGTAACCAGGGCATGGGCTACCATGGCCAAGTCAGACTTCCAAACGTACGGGCACAACTGGTGCACAAGCTTTAACTGTGCGAATGCTCCTCTGGTCACCGCTGAGAGCAACAAAAATAATTTTATGGTTGGGGGGGTTACCACAACATGAGGAACTGTATCAAAAGGTCGTGACATTGGGAAGGTTGAGAACCACTGGAGTAGAGGAATCAGTGTTGACGGTTTGATGTATGGCTCCTCTGAAGTGCTTTAAGTCTCATTTAAGTCTCTGATTTCATTTTCTGCAAAGGAAAGAATAACCCTTTGCACATTTTCCTTTGTCTTTTTAGCCAATAGCTCCAGAACAGTATTTCTTTAGATACTTTGCCAACGGCTTTACTTCTGGGCTTCCAAAGAGACCTTTCTACCTACCAATGGCGTGCCTTGGTTCCAGGGCCTGGGTGGCCAAGATGGGAGAGGAGCTTTTGTCATAGAGGTTGCCTCAAGAAGCTTCATTGTTTTAGTCCCATGGGTGCTTACTTTAGCAAATTGGTGGATGAGAACCGGGAGAGATAAGAAGCTAAGACTGAGAAGAATTGTGTCTCTTTTGTGCTGAGCATTTGTGTGAAGAAAATCCTCCCTTCTCTCCCCAGCGTGTTCCCAAATGGTGTGAGCTTCCTTTTCATCTCCATAGGGGAGCTCTCCTCAGTTGCTGCTTCTGCTTCCAATTCTTCCTTCCCACCACCCGCATCTCCTGCCTTCGTCTTCCCACCATCCAGATCATCTCCTTTATGCCTGTGGGGTTTCTTCTGAGTCAGGGCTGTTTCATTTCCTTCCAGTATCAATCACAGTATTCACTTGGATTATCATTTACAAGACTATCACAAAGGTGGGATGTCTTCCATATCATCTCTTTGCTAGAAACAAGAGAGGTCTTGATAACATTAAATTAAAATGGATTTGAGGCAACTTCAGTGGAGGAAGGAAAGGATGTTCCCACAGGCAGTGCAACTTTTTGAAGCTTCGCTTTGACATAAGAAGGAAATATCTCTGTCTCCTTGCCTTTGATTAACTGGGGAAGGTGTATTATCCACCCAGCAATTAGCAAGGAGACAAGTCCCTGTCCGTAATAGGGCATCTCTGCCATTGCGGACTCACCCCACTGAGCGGGCACAAATGAAGTATCTTTGCTATTTGAAATGAGAAGCATCAGAGCTGTTGGAAGGAGGAAAAAGGGGAGCTGGGCGGCAGGCAGAACAGTTCCACAGAACAAGGCTTGTGGGCACAATGCATAATCACCTTGGAGAGACTGATGCCACAGGAGGTCTTATTAGACAAATATAACAATCTTTGCTTTAAAAAATGAAACAATTTTATAGGATGACTCATAAAAAGAAATCCCTTGTGCTAGAAGGTGGCAAGGTTTTGCTTGTTCGTTCTGTCCTTCCTCTGAAAATCATTGTTCGATTTTTATTTTGGTTTTGTTTTCTCCATTATAAAGAATTCTGGTATAAAAGGGGAGGGTTGCTGTGAGTTTTCCAGGCTATCTGACAATGTTCCAGAAGCATTCTCTCCTGACGTTTCACCCACATCTATGGCAGGCATCCTCAGAGGTTGAGGGTTCTTTTGGAAACTAAGTAAGTGAGGTTTATATATCTGTGGATCATCCAGAGTGGGGGAAAGAACTCTTGTCTGCTAGAGGTATGTGTGAATGTGGCAATTTGCCACCTTGATTAGCATTTAATGGCCTGCAGTCTCAAGGCCTGGCTGGTTGCTGCCTGGGGGAATCCTTTGTTGGGAGGTTTTAGCTGGCCCTGATTGATGCTTCTCTGGAATTCCCTTGTTTTTTGAGTTTTGCTCTTTATTTACTGTTCTGATTTTAGAGGGTTTTTAAAATACTGGAATCCAGATTTTGTGCATTTTCATGGTTTCCTCCTTTCTGTTGAAATTGTCCACATGCTTGTGGATTTCAGTGGCTTCTCTGTGTAGCCTGACATGGTGGTTGTTAATGTGGTCCGGCAGTTCTGTGTTCTCAAATAATATGCCGTGTCCAGGTTGGTTCATCAGGTGCTCTGCTATGGCTGACTTCTCTGGTTGAAGTAATCTGCAGTGCCTTTCATGTTCCTTGATTCATGTCTGGGTGCTAAGTGGGGAGGGATTAAAGTAAAATGCATTCAGCCATGAGTCTGTGGTAACACTTTTTCTTTGATATCTTGCTGTCTAGACACGAGGTATTTTTGTTGTCTCAATCCCTATGTGTGTCTGGTATAACCCTCATGCATTAGAATTTGGGGGAAAGAACAGCTTTGTGTTGTGTGACTTATGGATGACCCCCCCCCCCCCAAAGCCAGGCACCTGAATTCTCCAATGAGAATTCCAGTGGTTTGTGCAGTACAGAAACACCTCCATCACCATAGGAGTGCTTATGCATATAGTCAAGCGCAGTCTCCCCCCCCCCCCAATACCCAGAAGCTCTATGTGGGATGAAAGTGAAATAAAATGAATAGTTTTGTTTCCTGAGGGTATTTCCTGACCTAATTAACATGGTGGAGGAGATTTGGTTTTTCCGAAATATAGTCAGCTGCAGTTTTACCATATTATGGCTTAATGGGTGGGGAAGGGGGAATGGCTGGGGACAGGAATGGCAGGGCACCGCTCACCCTCCCATACATGCACGTAATACTTTCCAATCATCAAGAGAAAAGATGGGATATTTATATGCCAGAGCAAATGTCTGGGATATCTATCTTTTTGGAAAAAGAAGGAAGGAAGGAAGGAAGGAAGGAAGGAAGGAAGGAAGGAAGGAAGGAAGGAAGGAAGGAGAGATAGTGATTTAAGCATTATTCACTGGAAAACCACAGCTTGAATCCTCTCTCAGTCATAGAAACCCACTAGTTGACTTTGGACAAGTTACACTTTCTCAGGTTCAAAGAGAGAGGCAAAAGCAAATCTTCTCTGGACTCAAGGCTTTCTTGTCAAATCTTGCCAAGAGAATTTATTATTTATTTATTTCAGTTATTTATAACCCACCCTTCTCTACCCCTGAAGGGGGACTCAGGGCGGCTAACAGCAGGCAGTGATTCGATGCCACATATACAATCAATAAAACACAATTATATCATAAATAATACATTAAAAATACAATAGTTAAAAATACATAGTCTGAGTTCCGTAGTCATAAGTTTGTCTAAAGCCAGTCCACAGTTTGTTTTCATAACACTGTCATAATTTTGTTATCTGTCTGTTACCCAATATCTAACCAAATGCCTGGTCCCATAGCCATGTCTTCAACTTTTTCCTAAAGGAAAGGAGGGAAGAGGCTGACCTAATTTCTCTGGGGAGAGTGTTCCACAGGTGGGGATCGAGAGCAGGGCCTCTCCGGAAGATCATAAATTTTGAGGTGGGACATAAGGGGAGATACGTTCGGACAAGTAAGCTGGGCCAGAACCATATAGGAACCCCATGATAAGTTTGCCTTAGTCTCATCATAAGCCGGAAATGGCTTGAAGGCACACAACAGCCATAGATAGAGACAAAGACAGGAGGCCGGATATATGAAAAGAAAACTTGTAGAGCACAATTGGTTGAAATTCAAGATTGTTGTTTTCAGCTCTTCAGGAAAAATGTGATGCAGATTCCAGCCATGAAAGCCTTCAACAATACATGATGCAAATTGTGTGGATTCTGCAACAAAATGTGACTCTTAGATGGGTTAAGATGTCCCCTTCTGGTAAATGAGATTTGAAGGGCCAGTGAGTAGATAATATGTGCTTGAAATGCAGATTACTAGTGTTTGGGTACTTGTTTTTCAATCAGTGTTTCCAGGGATATGCAATATCAATGGAGAAGTGTACTCTTCTCAACATAAAGCCTTTTATAATAGTTCACCTCCTAGACTCATGTGATTTGTGGTCTTCTATTCTATAAACACAGAAAAACCATTCAAGTGAAAAATATCAGGAATCCTTTTTGAATTTCTTTGGATTTTAAAAATAAACATTCAATTGATTAAACCCCATTTCGGCAGGCCTTTGGGTATTAATGCTGAGATTTGTAGGCTACTCCGCCTCCTTGCATTGTGTATGCCGGTGTAGTTACACACACCTGTGCCACCGGCTTGCTGTGTATCGTACTTATTGTATTTTACTGTGTTTTATGTGTTTTATGGTGTTTTTATTCTGTTTTTAATCCTGAATTTTGGTGTAAATCGCTCCGAGCCACCCGGGAGTGGCGACTCACAAATTTGAATAATAAATAAATAAATAATCAAATTAAATCCAGCTTTAGGCGCAGTTCCTTTAATAGTTAAGACCAAGCTCAGATTTTTCTCCTCACTGATGTGGCACCCACTAGCCACTATCGCTCATAGATTTGAGTGCTAGGAATTTGCTTCTACTTGACATGATCGGTAGACTTTATATTTCAAGGAATCACTCTCTTCTTGGCAATAATGTCAGTAGGTTTAAGGTAAGTACTGTCACGCATCGGTTTTCTGATAAATTATTTGCTCATCTTGCTGGGAAACAAGAAATCCTTTTGAAATTCCTGAGCCAAGGAAATATAATGTGTCCTTTTAACTCTCAGTTTTGGAGAGTGGGGTGGCAGTGGTCATTTTTTAGTATCTTACATGGCTTTCTCTACTGGTGGCAGCTGAGCTTTAATCTGATTTGCATTTGTATTAATATTCCATTAACTCTGACATGTATAGAAAAAGAGGAGGAATGAAGTTCCAGCCATCCCATTTAGGAGAAAGTCCAGACCTTGTCTTCATAAATACAATGGTAGAAGTTAATGGGAACATTATTTGTCTTGTTCAGCACTTGCATTTGAGTAGATATATTTGCATACAGTTAGTCTAGTGTTATGAGAGTTGGCATCCTGCAGCCCACCAGCAGCAGAAGAAGCATTAATGATACAGATTCTTATCCCACTGAAATGGTAACAGGTGGCACAGTGCAGGTGGTATGCATTCTGCAATCGCTTACTGGATGCTCTGCACAAGGAGACTCAAATGGTTGGATCTGACACTTATGTTAAGATGAACATTTGTTTTCATCCCATGCTAGAAGCTTTGCAATACTACAATCTTAGAGTTGGGAAGGAACTCTCAAAAATCTATCTAATCCCATATTACTGTGGTTATCCGGAACTAATAGTCCTGGCCTGATTTTTTTTTTCATGTCAGGAGCGACTTGAGAAACTGCAAGTTGTTTCTGGTGTGAGAGAACTGGCTGTCTCTCACACCAGGGGACACCTGGATGTTTTTGATGTTTTACCATCCTTGTGGGTGGCTTCTCTCATGTCCCTGAATGGGGAGCTGGAGCTAACAGAGGGAGCTCATTTGTGCTCTTCGACCTGTTGGTCTTCAGTCCTGCCAGCACAAGAATTTACCCATTGAGCCACTGGGGGCTAGCTAAATTGTCAGGGGTGCTTTAGCACCAGCAAGGGCAAAATTTGGCCCTCCAATTGTTTTGGGCTTCAAATCCCACAATTCCTAACTGTCTCTCGCCCTTTTCCCCCTTAAGCCGCTGAGGGGGGGAAAGGGCCTGAAGCTGTTAGGAATTGTGAGAGGTGAAGTCCAAAACACCTGGAGGGGCAAAGTTTGCCCATGCCTGCTTTAGTAGCATTGGGTGCAACCTATAGGCACCATCCAGGCCTTATATCAGTTGTTTTGATGACACCTTTTATGGATTCTGTATGTACACACTAATCCACACCAACAGGACTCCTATGAGACTGGCATTCAGTGAACGTAATAGGTGAGCAATTTGATTTGAACCTGCCATTTCATACCTAGACTCTCCATAACTGTAATCATTGCATTCTGCCACTTGTTTGAAACCATTAGTTAGAACTCACCAAAAGACTTGTCTGTCCTCCCTTGCTTGGATTTGACTCACAGTGAATAGTGTTTTAATGAAAGGAACATCTACTTTCAAATTACCTTACTTGGAGTTGATTAAATTGCTAAATCAATTTTACTATGTGTGGAAAAATGTGGCTTGTTGGACTCAAAGAATTGGGAAATGGGTTATTTCTTTCTCCCCTTTTGGAAACACCAGATGTAATTATCTTGAGGCTGCTGCGAGTCCCCTCTTGTAGGCAACATATTAAAGGCTCATTACTACCTCCTTGCTCTGCTTGCATTGCCAAGTAATTTCCCAGGAGAGGATCTTCATGACAGCCAGTCATAGCTGGTTTGCATGTTGCATTTAGACATGGCGAGTGCAGTTGCCGTATGACTCAATTTTGTTCAAAACAGCCAGCTATAGTGTGTCAGCTTAAAAGACGTAACTTTTTGTGGCACAAGCCTTCAGTTTTATGGACTGGAATCCATTTCATTAAATGAGATGTCATTCTTGACTGACAGGTTATTTGAGTGGATCAGCAGAGTTTGTGAACAATTGAGCCAAACAATTGATCCAAACAGCCATGAAATACAAATGTTGGTACAACTTCTGAAACCCAAAACATATACACAAAAATGAGTGCATTCCTAGCAGTACACAGCAACTAAAGTTATTATAGTATACTAGCCATCCCCTGGCATGCGTTGCTTTGGCCTAGTCTGTGTATATGTGTTTTGTGTGTGTGTATATATGTGTCCATATATTTGTATATGTGTTTTGTGTGTATATATGTGTGCATATATTTCTGTATATGTGTGTTTGCATATGTGTGTGTGTGTGGTTTTGTGTATGCGTTGTAATGTATTTATTTATTTATTGGCTTTTAAAGTTTCTTCTGCTGTGTTTTTCAGTGTTTTTATGAGTGATGGTCACTTATTGGCTTGATATGTGTATTGTGTCCAAATTTGGTGTCCAGTGTTTTTTTTGAGTTATGTTAATTCCACAAACTAACTTTTTTTATTTATATAGATGAGCACTGCAATTCTAAGATATTTTGTAGTGATTGTATTGATCTTGATTGAGTCCAAATTCTACAGAGAGAGGGGAAAAAAACATGTCAGGGGGAATTGGATGAGTAAGAAACTTTGGAGTGTTTAAATATGCCAAATTGCATCTGATCTAAGAAGCTAAGCAGATTCATATCTGGTTCATATTTCCAATTTACATACTGGCTTACCATTTTCACCATGGGCTCTCTCTTACATGTGCAATTACTTGTCTTTGCAATGGAACCATCCAAGGCCATTCATTTACAAAGTGATATTGCATCTCTATGGTATGACATAGCTTAATTCTTCATTCTGTCAGTGCAATATAATGGGCTAAATCCAAGGTTAGTATCAACTGGAGTAGACCCATTGAAATGAATGGGTGCCATTAAGACATTACTTGCTTTTAATAGGTCTAATATAGTGGCAATACTGGATATTTTAACCAATGTTTTTTTCCCCAGAGTAAGTTTTTTTCTGTTTTCAGTGTCTGTTGGCTGTGAATGGCCATTAAAATATAGTAAGGAACCCCCCCCCCCCCATCTATTGGAGATACATTCTTGGATGAACCACAGTTACCTAAACAGAAGATGTCACTGAACAGTATTAAAATAGCCTCCTTCTGGTCCCAGCACACTATAAAGTTGCACTGAAGAACTTAGAGATTCCTAAAGAGTTATTATCCTTAGAAATTTGTTAGTTCTTTCAACACAACTCTGTGGTAATTTCTGGGGAGATCATACCATAGAATCATCTGGACGACTTAGCAAATTAGAAACTATTTTTTCCTGAGGCACAGGTAAGTGAAACCACAGCTAGGGTTCCATGATTATGGGGATCTTACTGTAAGCCTGGTTACTGTTGGTGAATCAAAATGGCCCCTAGCCTACTGTAATATCTAGAGAACCTCCTTGTGAGTTTGCTTCCATCTGAATGAATAATCATTACCAAGCCTTGTGTTCATGTTACTGGTATGTAGAGATGCCATATGTTGGTTGAGGAAGGGGAATATACTCTTCCCTCCTGGGTCTGCTCTCTTGACATCCGTGTGTCTTTATAAACACAGCTCTTTATGTGTTGGCAATTGTAGTTGTTGGGTTCCATGGCAGTGCAGTAGCAAATTCACATTGTGGTTTAAAAGGAATTGTTTAAAGAGCCAGTGTGGTGCAATTGTTGAGCTGATGGAGTAGGATTTGAATCCTCTCTTGGCCATGGAAACCTACTGGCAGGGCCGTAGCCAGGATTTTGGTTCGGGGCTGAGACTGGGTGGAAGAGGGTCTACCCTAGCAAACCTTTTGTATTGTTATCCCAATAACCCCATTAATGTGGGATATAATGAGCATGGTGATCAGATCATGATATGAATAAACATAACAGTTTAAATAATGTACCAGTAAGGCCTTTTCGCGGACCACCCTGAGAATTTGGGGGGGGGGGCTGAAGCCCCCTTAGCCCCCTGGCTACATGCCTGCCTACGGGGTATTTTTGGGCAAGTCACATTCTTCAACCTCAGAGGAAGGCAAACACCCTATGAATACATTCTGCCTCTTGATAGGTTTAGCCTTAGGGTCACCAAAAGTGACAACTGACGAAGGAAGACAATGATAAATCAACAATCTAAGGTGCTGATCCTCTCCTTCAAAGGAGGTTCAAAACCTTAGATAGATCCTGTAAAAGTTATATTGAGACCTGGGGTAGATTCACCACCTCAATGTCATGGAAGCCAGCAGACAGTGAATAGAGACCCTGGAGGAAGCATGCAACAGATCTAGGCTTCCCTTTGCATTCTTTATCATTACCCCTTTTCACATGTAGCCACTAAAATACAGGGATATTAGGCTGTAGGTGGTAGTGGAAGAAACAATGTTGGGATAGAAGTGGAGTTCCATTTCTCAGGTTATGGCCGGAATCCCATTTGAACTAAGTGAGCAGGCAAAGCATCATTTAGTGAGATCCGAGACCCCTCTGGTTGAGCATTTTAAAGGCCCCTCCCAGAATTCTGCAGGAAGCAGCCACGTGATTTCAAAGGAGATGCATACTCTTTATCTATTCTTTCAGCTCTAGTGTGATAAGGCAGTATATATCTTAGTCCTGTGCATGGAAAGAGTGATAGTCCTTGGTTCTTTTTTTCCCTCTTATCTGAACTGTCTCAACCTATTTGCTTTTGTGCTTAGTCTCGGAAAGTATGGTTCATTTAAAAGGTTGAGTCTATACCAGTGTCTTTCAATCTCTTTACATGGTACTGAAACAGAATCTTTTAATTGTGGTATTACTTCAGTAAACCTTCCTAATCTGCTTGCAAATATGATGGTGATTACAATTATTTAGTTAGTAAGCTTGCTCTTTCTTCAAAGACTTTGGAATAGCTGATGGATAATTCCTAGATCATATCCAGTGGAGGATATGTATGGCTTTCTATGGTGAATTTGAAGAGTAGTGTGCAATCAATTGTATGCCTGTTCTCTTTATTCACATTCCTTTATTTATACTACTGTATGTTGGTAGTTTTGGTATTGCTCACTAGAGCTTCCTTGCTGATGCCATTCCTGTTTTCCAGTAATTGACGAAGCCTCAACTGAATGAAACCTTGGCCTTTCTTATCTGAATGCCATCTCCAAGCTGTTGGAAACTCTTTATGACTGTCCACAACATTATTTTACTTTTTTCTCACTCCTTTTTTCTTTTCCCCACCCTTTCTTTTCCTCCCTTCCCATTTCCTTCTTTCTTTTCCCCTCCTTGACTCTCTCCTGCTTTTCTTTTCTTCCTTTTCCATATTTTGTTCTTCTTTTCTTTCTTCCTCTCCCCCTCCCTCCTTTATTTCCTCTTTCTTTCTTTCCCCCTTCCTTCCACCTTCTCTTCTTTCCCAGAATCTTGAGCATGCCTTTTGCAGAGCCAGGTCTGAAGTGTCCTGTCATTCCGCCGGGAGAATCCTTTTCTTATAGTATGTACGTATATACTCACATTTAGTTGAATTCAGTCTTAAAATATATTATATATATTATATGGCTCTCACTGAAATAAATTTCCAAATATTTTGCTTTTATGGCTCTCTGAGTCAAAAAGGTTCCCAATCTCAGATCTATACCATAGATTTAATGAAGGTTGACACCACTTTAACTGCCAAGGCTCAATTCCATGGAATCATGGGAGTTGTAGTTTTACAGGGATTTTAGCCCCCTCTGCCAAAAACCATTGCTGTTTCACCAAACAACAACTACCATTATTCCATAGCATGGAGCCATGGAAATTAAAGTGAAATCAAATTAAATTTAGTTTCACAGTGAAGATGCCCCCTTAAATGACAGCTCCTTACCTGTAATATTTAACTAAGTTTTCATTCCTACTATTACTACTAATTATTATTACTACTACAACAACAACTGCTACTACTATTCTTTCCTATTATAAAACACCTCATCAACCACCAGGAGCCAAGTTGATGCTAGTGCTGCTTTGTCAAAGTTGTGTTTTCTTTTATTTAGAGACTGTTGAAGGACAAAATTAGAATAATGAATGTTTGTTTGTCATTACAGCAAGGAAAAAGCACACAGACATTTTATAGATTCCCAACATTATGATATTGTCAGGGAAACATAATATTTCCCAACATATTAGCATAGAAATAGCTTTGTTTCCTATTATTTGAAATAGTTATTCCAGCTCCCTCTTTGTCATTCAGCTGTCAGAGGGAAGGCAACAAGCCTTCAGAGTGAATTGACCCCCATGGAAAGGTCTAACAAATGGGTCTTGGAATATGCATATAATAAAAGCCTTTGAATTCATATATTTCAGTCATCCTGGGGTGTGGGTGTGTATTTTTACTGCAGGAAACAATAAAGACAACAGAAAGGCCCAGTTGATGATTACTCTCTCTCTCTCTCTCTCTCTCTCTCTCTCTCTCTCTCTCTCTCTTATTTTAAAAGAGAGACTGTAGCATATACAGTTGGCCTTCCATTTTCACTTGTTGGGAGCAGGACTCCAACAAAAGTGAAAAATCATGAAATTAAAAAATGGTATTTCTGCCATAGAATTCCACTGGAGCACCTAGAAATGCCTGGAGTGAAAATTATTTGGAAATAATTAAATCAACACATCAATCAAATCAAATCTACAAAAGTTAAATCCTTATATGTGGATGGCCAAATCATGTCATTGTATACAGGTGTGTACAGGGTGAATATTCCATTCTTCAGTCTGAATATTTCCTTTTAGGTTGTTTTTTGACCACTTCACACAAAGGGATGACACTTCAATCTTTCCTGTCCATACATGTTGTTGATTAGTATCTCTCCTCCTCCCCTCTCTCTCTATATGGAAAACCCAGTTAATCATGGTGAAAAAAGATGGCAGGATGAGAGGGAAGGTTGCCAAAACTTCCTCCATTACGGTTCTTGAAGTCTAGGTAGTTTGGTAAGACTGACTTGTGGAGGCACTGTACCATACAAATGGCAATTTTCCAGGCAATTTCCCAAATTTTCAAGAGCATGGTGGTTTTGTGGGATCTCCCTGCCTGTGCCCCACTAAAAAGTAGAAATAGGAGAAATTGGAGAAATAGGGTGCTTCAGAGTATTAATGTTCACTAATTGATAACTGGCAAATATGGAGAGAAAATGTGGAGGCAGTGACAGGCTTTGTATTTCTAGGCGCAAAGATTACTGCAGACACAGAGAACAGCCAGGAAATCAGAAGATGTTTATTTCTTGGGAAGAGAGCAATGGCCAATCTTGATATAATAGTGAAGAGTAGAGACATCATACTGGCAATAAAGATCCACATAGTAAAAGCAATGGTATTCCCCGTAGCAACCTATGGATGTGAGAGCTGGACCATAGGGAAGGCTAAGTGAAATAAAATATATGTTTTTGAACTGTGGTGTTGGAGGAAAATTCTGAGAGTGCTTTGGCCTGTAAGAAGATCAAACCAGTCCATACTCCAGGAAATAATGCCCAACTGCTCACTGCAGGGAAGGATATTAGAGGTAAAGATGAAGTACTTTAGCCATATAATGAGAAGACAGGAAAGCTTGGAGAAGATAATGATGCTGTGGGAAACGGAAGGAAAAAGGAAGAGGGGCTGACCAAGGACAAGGTGGATGGATGTTATCCTTGAAGTAATTGGCTTGACCTTGAAGGAGCTAGGGGTGGCCACGGCCAACAGAATGCTCTGGTGTGGGCTGGTCCATGAGGTCACGAAGAGTCAGAAGTGACTGAATGAATAAACAAATAAATAGTATTAGTTGTTTTAACTCAAGAGATGCCATAGTGTCATGGATTTAGTGCTGGATAAAGTAACTGGAAGACCAGGGTACAAACCCCAACCTGGCTATGGAAACCTTCTAGTTGATCTTGGGAAAGTCACATATTCTTAACATCAGAGGGAACCAAGAAAATTCCACAATAGCTTTGTTTTAGGGTTGCCATGAATGAGAAACAACTTGAAGGATGAACACAACAACTCCTTTCAATATTTATTATTAAAGCAGCTGGCCTTTTTGTTATTCTAAGTTTTCATTGTTGTTAGCCACCTAGAAAGACACATAAATTAATATTAAATAATCAATATACCATCTATCCACATATGGCTTATTGGAATGGTCATGTTGGAACAGAAGAAACTCTTGTGTGATTTGCAAATCTTTCAAGGAAGGATAGTTTCTGGGAGAAATGGGCGAATAATACCTCCATACTGAAAGGTGGGAGAGATTTTATAGCATGCCTGTCACTGCATTTAACACAGCAGTCAGGTACACTAATAATGGTTTTGCTAGCCTCCAAACTGGTATTTGCTTTTATGCTGTTTTTGTATCTCCAGGGCTCCCCACGCTGAGCAGTAATGACAGCCAGACTGTTTCTCCCAGAGCAAAATTCTTGCTGGGAACAACTGAATGTTTAGATGCTGAGATCAGAACAAACCCTTTACTTTTATTGTCTTCTTTTAAGAAACATAAAAGAAAAAAGAAACGGAGAGGCGAAAGCCTGGAAACAATTTCCCCAGAACAGTAGGGTGAAATCTCAAAACATTTGAAACACCTCCATGTCAAAACAGGAATGTGGAAAGAATAATGTGTCTTGGCCACATTCACTACAGCAAGTTGAGAAATGTATGTACTTCTCAGCAAGATTGCCTGTCTTTATCTTGGCCCTGTCCAGATATGTTGGCTTACATCTCCCAGTATCTTCTGGAAGGAAGTATTTTTTGTTACATTTATTCATCTGTATGTGTAAAGTTCAGTGTATGTATGTATGGATATATGTACATCTGTATGTATGTACCATAAAGGCTGTGATAACATTTGGGGTTTTTTTTATCTGTAGACTGAAATAAACTAATGACAATAGTAAGACACTATCTTGGGTATTCACCATGTTTCTAAGAAAGGTTTATGATTGTTAGATCTCAGGAGCTGTCCATGGTTCTTCAGTTTTCATAGGCTATATCTGGGAAAGATAAAAAAATATAAAGGTTTCCTCTGACATTAAGTCTAGTCATGTCTGACTCTGGGGTGGGGAGGGGGGTGCTCATCTCCATTTCTAAGCAGAGGAGCCAGTGTTGTCCATACACACCTCCAAGGTCATGTGGACAGTATGACTGCATTGAGCACGTTATCTTTCCTCCAAGGTGGTACCTATTGATCTACTCACATCTGCATGTTATCAAACTGCTAGGTTGGCAGAAGCTGGGCCTAACAGCAGCAGCTCACTCCAGCTCCCTGGATTCGAACTGCTAATGTTTTGGTCAGCAAGTTGGACAGCTCAGTGGTTTAACTTGCTGCACCCCCCAGGGGGCCTATCTGGGCAAGATACAACAGTATAAATTCTTTAGTTTTGATAGGGAGAAAACCAAAGACTTCATCAGACAGTTTTCCTCCTCTGTTTCTACACACTTCAAAGTCAGTTTAAAGATGGACTCTCATGAAGTTGTGTCCCATCCCCCCCCCCGCCCACTTTGTGGGATTTTTTGTCATGTCTGGAACAACTTGAGAAAGTGCCAGTCACTTCTGGTGTGAAAGAATTGGCTGTCTGCAAGGATGTTGCCTAGGGGACGCCCAGGTATTTGATGTTTTACCATCCTTGTCGGAGGCTTCTCTCATGTCCACACATGGGGAGCTGGAGCTGACAGAGGGAGCTCAACCCACTCTCCCTGGATTCGAACCGCTGAACTGTCAGTCAGCTGTCCTGCCAGGATTTAACCCATTGCACCACTGGAGGCTTTGTGGGATGAAGTCCTAACATACAAATTTCCAGTTTAGGTAATAATGCAGCAACGTGTGACACTTTGTCAGGTTTTATTGGTTATGTGCTGCTGGATCCTGTTCTACATATGAAGGGAGGGAATTGTGCAGACTTTCAGAGGTTGTTGGACTGCGCCTCCCAGCATTCTTCACCTTTGGCTGTGTTGGCTAGAACTGCAGAAGAACATCTGGAAAAGTGCACCATTCTCATTTGTTTTGTAGATCAATGGGTTACAGACAGAGATTGTGTTAATATGAAAGGAGCACAGATTTTGTCCTACCTGCGACAGCTTGCTTGACCGTCTGGCTCTATGTACTTGGACAACTGACAGGTGACCTACTCCAGGCTGGCAATATTAGTAGCATCATGACACCCCCACGCCCCCTCAGGCAATATAATAATGGTAATAACAATAATTGGACACTCCGCAACTGCATTGTGTAATTAAACTGAAATAGCCTTTCATTTCCCTTGATAAGAACAGTCAAAATAATGTGATTTTTTCCCCTCCATCTCATTAGAAAAAAAATGAATTCAAAAGAGAGGGTGTCGTTTTCATTGATGTGGCAATTAGAAATCTGCCAAACATTTGGAAACTGCAATTAATGTCCAACTATCTACCATGGTTAGTTTTATTTAGTATCACATAAATGTCCCACTGGGGTGTGTGTGTGTGTGTGTGTGTGTGTGTTACAGTAGAAGGTCTGTAAATGGCAATTATCAAACTGAATCAGGCTTAAATTTTAAAAATCATTGAGTTTCAGTTTTGAGAGATAAATACAAAGAAAGGGAAGAAAGAAGAATAAGGGGGAAAGAAGGGGAGTTTGTGTAAGATAGAAAGTGCATAATATAAGCTGTTCATATAGTATGTGTATATATAGAGAAACGGGGAGGGGGTGCACTGGAAAATACAAATCCAAGTATAGTTTTAACTGTACAATCTTCTTACCGTGTATTGATGGGAGATGGATGTTTTTAACTTTTCAACTTTGGAGTATAATTCTTTTATCTACAGTAAAACATGGAGAATCTGTGTTAAAGGAAAAAGATAAAGGTTTTCCCCTGACATTAAGTCCAGTCGTGTCCGACTCTGATGGTGCTCATCTCCATTTCTAAGCCAAAGAGCCACCATTGTCCATAGACACCCTCAAGGCCATGTGGCCAGCATGACAGCATGGAGTGCCGTTACCTTCCCACCGGAGCAGTACCTATTGATCTACTCACATTTGCATGTTTTCGAAATGCTAGGTTGGCAGAAGCTGTGGCTAACAGCGGTAGCTCACCCCTCTCCCTGGATTTGAACCGGTGACATTATTTCATACATTTTTATCCCGCCCTTCTCCCCACAAGGGAGAAGTTCAACAGCTCAGCAATTTAACCCACTGCGCCACTGGGGGCTCCATCAGTTAATCTATCTTAAACATCAGTCAAATTCCAAGTCATGGAGATGTGGTTTAAAAGTATGTGTATGTCTACAAATATGAGTATTTTAAAATATAAAATTAGCGCATCGTAACACCTCTACCCAGAAAAGATCACGGAACATGCCTGCATAATATGCTACAATGAAGCTTCCTTTGTATTGTATTATCAGCACTGACCTAGGATAGACATTGTTTTCTTAAAAGGTCCAAGGTCCTCCTCCCCATAAAATTTGTTGAACCACACATAGTTTTTACATTCTAGAGTCCAACTCTGTTGTCTACAGAAGCCTAACTTCAATTTGCATCAAGATTAATGCATTCAAACATTTGTAGACTCAATGTGTTTGTTTCATTTCAGGATATCATTAATGCTTCCGATACTGCAGGAGTGGTCAAGGCACTTAGAATTGATTGTCCATGTATAGTCACCAAAAGGCATTGCAATTGTAAATATTGCCTTAGTGCAGTGGTTCCCAGCCTTTTTTGACCAGGGCACACTTGACCAGGGCCTACTTGACTAGGGCCTACTTGATGAGGGCCCACTTTGACCAGGGCCTACTTGTCCAGGGCCCACTTTGACCAAGGCCTACTTGACCAGGGCTCACTTTGACCAGGGCCCACTTTGACCAAGGCCTACTTGACCAGGGCCCACTTAACCAGGGCCCACTTTGACCAGGGACCACTTGACCAGGGATGACTTTGACAAGGGAGCACTCTCCAACATTAGTACTAAAAGGGGAGGGTCAGGTTAGCTCTGTGGAATGGAGCAGAAATAAAATAAAGAGAAAGGAGGTTTGCAGACTGGATTTTCATTCCTGCGGCCCATTGCTAAGCCAGGTTGCCTCAGTGTATCCAAGAGCAATTAATTTGTAGATGGCAATACTTAGAATGGCAAGAACTCCACTTCCTTCAGGGCCAGGGCAGTGGCAGTTGGGATGGAGAACGGGTCTTTCACCACAAAGATTGACCTATGCCAACCTGCTCTTATCTTTCCCTGGAAGTTCCAGCAGTGACAATTGGAATTGAGGGAGAGCCATTCTTCTTCTAGACCTAGGCATGATGGAGCGGTGCCTCTATCTTCTCTATCTTCATGGCCAGGTCAGTGGCAGTTGAGGTGGAGGTCTTTCATCAGCTTTCTGGCCCAATGCAAGATAGAGATTTGCCTACCTATTATCTCCCTCCACAGCCAGGCCCTTCATCTGCTTCTGGGTGTAAGCATGATGGAGCTTTGTCAGCTTCTCCTTCACGCCCTTCAAGGGCAGGGCAGTTGCAGTTGGGATGGATGGAGGACTTTCATCAGCTGCTGGGCCAGAAGTTAGCATCCTCTGGTTAATAGTAGGGCTGGTCCAACTATCTACATCAATTGAGTTCTGTATGCAATTGTGAATCCCAGCTGTCTAATGCAGAATGTCTAATGCTTTGTCAGCTTGCAAGCCATCCTGTGCCACCATATTTACTTCCTATGATGGGATTTGGATGTTTAGAGCTAAACAAGATTTACTTAGCTGTTGTTTTCCAAGTCCAATAACTGGAAAACATGCAATTTTTTTAATGACTTTGAAAATGTTGCTTGCACAAACAGACTTTGCCACTGTGCAAGGTAAGTAGGTGGATGGCTGTACAAATCAGAGCATCTAAGTATGAATAATTTAGCTATTCTTCATCTGAACATTTGTTTAAAGATCTAAGTACATTTACAGGAGCGCACCCATTTTTCTTCATGCCGTTTAATGCCATCTGCTAACAGTGAGGAATTGTTATGTGCCTCAAATGGAGCTACTGCTTTACTGGAGATAAGCTTGCAGTTTAGTCAAATGGACTGGTGTTTTTGGAGGCATTAGCATTTATCTGCAGCAAATATGCTCAGTATTCATATTGTTCTTATGGCACCTCGAATAATCAGCCAGTAATGGGCAATTAGTTAGACATGTTAAGCTTTGTAGTTAAGGGTGGATTGGCATTGCACGCGAGCAGATGGCCCTTGATGCTAATGTGCAACTGACCGTTTAGCAGTAAAGTAAATGCTGGGATGGATTATTTGGTATGGCTGGTTATATAATGGCGGAAGGAGGGCAGAGCATAGAATGACTGATTGGTCAGGCTAGGAAATGTTCTGGATCCAGTTCGCAGCATTGCAATAAATTAATTTTAATCACACTGAAATTCAAAAAAGTAATTTTGGAAAGAATTAGGAAAATGGTAAAGTCAGCCCTTTCTGTCCACAGATTTGGTATTCCCCCATGACTTAATTCCCCCCCCCCCAAAAAAACAAGTTTTGGTTTTGCCATTTTATAAAAGGAACACCATTTTAGCATGCCATTGTATATAATGTGACTTATTTATGAAAACACACAAGAATAATCACTGAGCTAAGTGGTTCTGAACCAAACGAATACCACGGCCCCTTAATATGGTTCCTCATGTTGTGGTGACCCCCAACCATAAAATTATTTTCATTGCTACTTCACAACTGTAATTTTGCTACTGTTATGAATCTTCATGTAAATATCTGATATACAGGATGTCTTTTCATTCACTGGACCAAATTTTGCACAAATATCACACATACCCAAATTTGAATACTGGTGGGTATTGATTTTGTCATTTGGGAGTTATAGTTGCTGGGATTTATAGTTAACCTACAATCAAAGAGCATTCTGAACTCCGCCAATGATAGAATTGAACCAAACTTGACACACAAAACTCCCATGACCAACAGAAAATACTGGAAGGGTTTGGTGGGCATTGACCTTGAGTTTTGGAGTTGTAGTTCACCTACATCCAGAGAGTACCGTGGACTCAAACAATGATGGATCTGGACTAAACTTGGCATAAATACTCAATATGCCCAAATGTGAATGCTGGCAGAGTTTGGTGAAAATAGACTTTGACATTTGGGAGTTGAAATTGCTGGGATTTATATTTCACCTATGGCCAAAAAACATTCTGAACCCCACCAATGATAGAATTGGGCCAAACTTCATGCAGAGAACCCCCATGACCAACAAAAAATAATGTGTTTTCTGATGGTTTTTGGCGACCCCTTTCACACACCCCTCACGACCCCCCCACGGGTCCTCACCCCCAGGTTGAGAAACGCTGCTCTAAAAGAAAAGAAGCTCCAAAATACTTGCACTCTCATAAATCTAAAATATCTGATGTCTTTCTTGCTGGCAACATTTCCTTTTACCTACTCTTTAAGGACAGTTATGCTAATACAAACAAAAGAGTTTAGGAAGACATTAAACAGAACTATGGAACCATAAACCATGGATTGTGGAAGGATTTATTTTTAATTTGACTTTTTAAACTTCCCCATGAGAACGTATTATAATGTTGTAAGGGTCTGTTCTTATTCCAATCGCTTCTGATTTCTTTTAAGATTAAAGATCTTAAGAACTGTTACAATATCGGAGAACACGCTGGGCAAAGATGGCGGCAGGACGGGTGTCTTGAGAGCTCCTCAAGACATCAACCGAAATCACCGATCGGAGGGCGAATCGCGCCCCCACCTCAGGCTGAGTCGATCAGCCAAGAGGCAGCAAAGCCAGGGGACCCCATCGCTGGCTCTATAAGTCGCCCCCTCCTCAAGAGGGGGAGACGGAGAGAGCCCGGTGGCCTCCCAGCCTGGTGAGCAGATCGGTGTGAGGGAAGCAGGCTCACGCCTGCACTCACTGCCAGCCCGGCCCAAACCAACAACGCAAAGTGAGTAACGGGGAGACCTGGGACAGGGGGACAGAAGATAAGCCAAACAACGGGCGGGAACCCCCTCCCAAGAAGCCCCAAATTTAGAGGCCCAACCACACAAAAACAGACAGGGAGAAGCCACGAGAAGGGCAGCGAAGCGCGACCCCCCTCCTCCCCCCTTCCCACCGGCATCACACTGAAGGACGATACGAGTCGACAGGGGCAAAATAATAGTAACATCACCAGGCATCAAAATGGCGGACCAAACAACAACCTAGGAGGAACGGGAGGAAGCCTCTTTGAAGAAGAAGACCTCCATGTTTAGGCGGGAAATCCCAATCAGCCACCGGGGAAGGCGGGGAGAAGCCAGGAAGTGAAGGCAACAAGACATCCGGACTCTATTGGGGAGCGGACACCAAGGGGGAGAAGAGGCAGGAAGTAAAGCGGGCGGGAGCCCGCGATCACTGACTGCCCAGTCCATTCCACCAACACCGGAGAAGGAGGGGGTAAGGAAGCCTATCGTCCCGGGGAAAAGGAGACCCGCTGACCAAGGGAAAAGGGAAGCAAAGGACAGGAGGGAAAAAGCCTTGCGGGGACGACCAGAACGGGGAGGACCGGAGCGGAGAGGCACCCGGGGGGGGGAAAAAAGCCACAAAATAAAAGGAGAAGAGAGGAAGAAAGGGACAGGAGTAAAGAACAAACAAAAACGAAGGAGGGGAAAAGAAAGAGCCCCCCGAACAGGGGCACCTGGAAATAAGTGATCAGCCTGGGCAAAAGGGGAGGGCTGATTGGTGCAAAGGGCAGTAAGGGAAAGAGCAGCAATCAGTTGGCAGGGGGGATTTGACAGAGCAGTGCACCCATCCTGCTCTCCTGCCAAGTTTCATCTAGCCAAGCAGCCCATTTGCTAAATAATACTGCCAGCTCTGAGTAGGAGTCCAGACACAGGACAAACAACTATGTCTCTGAAGGATATTCTGAGAGAGTTGCAGAGGCTGGGACAAAAGCAGGACCTGATCCTAGAAAAGGTGGAAATAATGCTAGAGGGGCACAAGAATGCGGTTCAAGAGCAACCTCACTGGGGGAGAGATGAACAAACTGAAGAAGGGACCGCTATGCTGACGAATGAGTATGAAGAAGGAAAGGGAAAAGATAATGGCAAGGAAAAGGAATCAGCAATGCAAGGCGAATTGAAGGAGAGAGAAGAGAAAAATATAGACCAAAAGCAAAAGCAAGAAGTATGGGAACAGCTGGAGTCCATTCAGAGAGCTAAAAATGCTGGGGCTGTGCCACAGAATGCTGTCAGCTTGTCCACCAAGACTAGGATGTACATTGCCCTCCAGCAGAACCCCTCTCAGCTCCCAAAGAGGAATAAAACCAACGGAACTGGAAAGCACTTCAACAAAAAGAAAAGCCAAGGGAACAAAGAGAGCCGAAGAGGGAAAGATAAACTACAGAAAATATGCCCTCTCCATGCAGTGATGACTACAAGCTATGGCCTCTGGAAACATGATCCCCCAGAGGCGGATGAAGGAGAAGCAGAATCCCCTAAAGAAAATGGTTAGATACGACCTCAGGGAAAAAGGAACGAACAGAACTAACTACCTAACCGACAAATACTAGCTAATGGTCATGGGCACTCTAATCACCTAATTGAAGGGTTAAAAAAAAAACTGAGGAGAGATAATAGAGCATGGACATACAACTAAAGAAGACGAACAGAAAGAAAGAAGTGACACTTTAAAGAATAAAAAGAACTGTATTAGATATGTCAGAATGAAACCAGGGCCTCTGGAAGATGGAATTCAAAAAGAACCCCCCCCTTTTTTTTCCCTTTTCTTTCTATCTTATCTCACTACCCTTGCCCGGTGTTTTCCTCGCAGGATCCCGGTTCAATCCGTTACCCCCAACACCTCCTATTCTCACCCCTTCCCTAACCCTCCTTCCTCCCCCGACCCTTAACCTTTCCTAGCCCAAAAACCCTTTTCTATCTTTTATTCATATGTAACCAAAACTTTCAATAAAAATTATTTAAAAAAAAAAGAACTGTTACAATATCTGAGGTTTTTGGATTTGATTCGGATGCTTTGTTCTTTTTCAGTCATTTGCATCTGGCAGTCTGAATGATTTGAGGTTGGAGACAGACAATGGTGATTTCAAAGCTGAGTGCCCTTTGGGTATAACATTTTTCTTTCTTCTTCGCTCATGTCTGTCCAAACATGTTTTGAGATGGCACACAAAAAAACCCCAATGTAACCTGTTCACAAACAGCAAAGGCAGGATGAATGCCTACAATCCAAGAGCCTCCATCTTCAAGAAAACCACTGTTTCCTCCCTATCACTCTCTTTTGTTCAAAAGCAATTCAAATAAGATAGCTCCCATGGAGAGCCAAGAGAATAGACTTGAAGGGAGACCCCATGGCCAGCTCTGACATTATGTACAGTGACAATGGCTGCTTCAGATGGCAGGGTTTTGGTGTTCACTGATTCCCAGCTCTTTAATTATTATTTTTTTGCCTTTTTTTAACACCAGGGCTGGCCACTGGCCAGAAGGGACCTAATGGGTGTGAAAATTGATATGTCTAGTTTTTAGTACTTAATATTTATAGTTGATCTGTAACTGTTGGAAATAGCAACTTTCTTCAAGCCTCCACTAGTTATTTGTTTGTATATAATTGAGATTGCTTACTGTATTGTATATGTGTATATTGGTTTGCTGTTTTTTTCTTTATCTCTTTCTTGTGGGAGGAGCTGCAGACCAAGTCATTAGATCTGGGTTTGTTCAGGGCTCAGACTCCATTTTAGAAACAGTATGCATAGTAAAAGCAATGTATTCCCCATAGTAACCTACAGATGTGAGAGCAGGACCTTAGGGATGGTGATCCAAGCCACGGTCATCTCGAGGCTTGATTACTGTAATGCTCTTTATGTTGGCCTGCCTCTGTCGGTAACCCGGAAGCTCAGGCTAGTGCAGAACACTGCCGCCCGGCTCCTGTCTGGCACGCCAGCAGGTTGCCACATAACACCTACCTTGCAGGATCTGCACTGGCTGCCAATTGAGCACCGGATTGCCTTCAAAGTGCTGGTTCTCACCTTTAAGGCCTTACACGGCCTGGGGCCAGCGTACCTGAGGGACCGTCTCACCCCATATTGTCCCCCAAGATCACTGCACTCGGAGGACACCAACCTCCTAGCTCTACCCTCCGCCAAAGTGGCCAAAAGGACAACTACCCAGCGAAGGGCCTTCTCAGTCCTTATGCCGACTCTTTGGAATGCCCTTCCAGCAGCTACTCGGGCCATTCATGACCTGCTCCCGTTCAGGCGGGCGTGTAAAACCCACCTCTTCCGGCTCGCCTTTCAGGTGCAGGCCTAGTGGATTGCACCCTGGCTGGGAATAACATATGTCCAGGCCGTGCTAATGGTGTTAAACTGTTTTTAATTGTTTTAAATGCTGCACTCTGTATTTTAACAATGTTTTTATTTTTTGTGTTCTATGCTGTATCTGTTTTTATATTGTTGCCTTTGGTTGTGAGCCACCCCAAGCCAGTCTGGGAGTGGCGGCATAAAAGCCGAATCAATCAATCAATCAAGGTTGAGCGAAGGAAGATAGATGCCATTGAACTGTGATGTTGGAGGAAAGTTCTGAGAGTGCCTTGGACCCCAAGAAAATCAAACCAGCCCATACTTCAGGAAATAAAGCCTGACTGCTCATTGGAGGGCAGAATATTAGCGGCAAAGATGAAGTATTTTGGCCACATCATGAGAAGACAGGAAAGCTTAGAGAAGACAATGATGCTGGGGAAAATGGAAGGAAATAGGAAGAAGGGCCAACCAAGGGCAAAGTGGATGGATGGTATCCTTGAAGTGACTGGCTTGACTTTGAAGGAGCTGGGGGTGGTGATGGCCGACAGGGGGCTCTGGCGTGGACTGGTCCATGATGTCACGAAGAATCGGAAGCGACTGAACGAATGAACAACAACAATGCTTTAGACGTCAGTAGGAACAGTATGCTTAGGGACTTCATTGGACTTTCAGACTAGGCAGTTACTACTTATCACACTAGATAAAAAATCTGCTTAAAAACTGGTTTCTGCCTCCTGCAGAATTCTGGGGTTTGCAGTTTAGTAAGGCTGTTAAACTGGATTTTAAGTGGATTTTTCTCTAGTGTGATGAAGTTTTCTCTATTAGACTCTCAGAACAGATAGATGCTTTAGATTATGGACTGTTGAATCTAAGAATGATGTCCTTGTGCACACAGAAAGTACTCCAAATCTATTTGTAACTGGATTGGTAGGCAAAGTACCTGTATGCTGAATACATTAAGCTTGTGAGTAAACCAACTATGTTATTTTTAAAGAAGTCTACTTTTTTTGTCTCTTAGGAGCAAGATTTAAAGTCAAATATATTTTAAGGGAGAGTAGATGTTTCTGGGCAACTAAAAAGAACACTTCTGAAACTCTGCTGCTATATATGTGTTTTTTGTGCATTGGCATTTCTTTGTCCCTAACAGTTCAAAGAAATATTTAGGATATCGGTTTAACATCTGAGAAACCCGATTGCCTTATATGAATCCAGTTTTTCCCAAAAAGGTTATGACTCTAACAGGCCATGCTTTTACCAAGAGGTTATGGCATCTATGTTGCCTTCGCTAAGGCCCTTTTGCACAAATTTAAATGTGGACATGTGGTCTTGAGGCCTTAGGAGTCGCGGATGCCTTCCTATGAAGAAAGGGAGACTTGGCCAGGCTTTAAAGGATGACACAGAACTCTTGAATGGTAAAGTTCAATGGTTTTATTGATTACAACCAGGTCCCTGGTGGTTCAATTTCTTTCTTAGTTACTAGATGTTATAGCAAATTCTGGGGGGGGGGGGGGATTTAGTTACTTGCCTCGGAGTTGTAGAGTTCTCTGTCTGGTTCCAAGTGGTCCCTTTCCTTCCAATGGCTTCGGGGTTACGAAAACTCCAAGGCCCCAAATCTGCAGACCCTTTGTTGAAAGCGGACTTTCCTTTACAGTCTGCAGGCTGGTTGAATGTGCAAAGATCACACAAGGTCACCATGGTCTTGCAGTATACCTTGATATGCTTGAAGCTGATCCCAAAAAATCCCTTGTCCAAGCTGAGGCCCAGATTTCCAGGCCGCACGTCCTTGCTTTCTTTGTTAGACTGAGCTCGGAGGAGAAATCCCCCTCCTCAGGTGACCTCGGGAGGAGGAGGGGTTAAGGTGCCTGAGAGCAACTTTGGCACCAAAACTCAAGCCCCTCCCACCCAATGCACACACACAGTTGAAACTGCAGGAAACATTACAAAGGGATTGCAGGCATGCAACCCTAGTACATTAAACAATGCAAACAGGCCCTTCAGAGGCCGCAACAGCATCATTTTTCAAAAGGTTGTGACTTCTAACAAAGTCATACCTTTACAAAGTTCTTAAAATCTCCAAAAGGTTATGGACATTTCCATTTACCAAAAGCATCTGGGGAATGGATTGGCTGCTCCACATCATACAGCAAAATACCTCTGTGGTGTCATGCAAACTTGGACAAACCCACCAAGCTTTGCATTGATCAGAGACCGCATCTATGCTGTAGAATTAATGCACTGTGGCACAACTTTAATTATCATGGCTCAATGCTATAGATTGTGTGAGTTGTCATTTTGCAAGGTCTTTAACCTTTGCTGCCAAAGAGGGCTGGTTCCTCACCAACTTCTGCAGTGTGGGTGCGCCCTTAGCTCAGCCAAGAGAGCAATATGAAATAGACCTTCAACCCTCCATTTTCCTAGGTCAAGTTAAAGCTACAGGCTTAGGTGAGTTATGTCACATACCCATGCACATTTCACAGAGTTTGGCCAACAACTTGCTCCTTCCCTCTGCTTTCATGGAGTTTCAAGTTGCTTGCAAACCCAAGGTGAACATATCATATGGTTTTCCTGGCAAGATTTTCTAAAGGGGGTTTAGCTTTGCCTTCCTCTGAGGCCAAGAAAATGTGACTTGCCCAAAGCCATCCATTGTATTTCCATGACAAAATGTCTTTAGCTGGATCTACACTGTACAATTCTATCTGCCATGGCTCAATGGGATCTTGGGATCTGTAGTTTTACAAGGTCTCCAGCACTCTTTCCCAAATAGTGCTGGTACCTCAGTAAACTCTAGTAGTTTAGCTTTTCATTGTTGGGGGTAAAACTCTCTAACTATAGCTGCCTATGGAGTTGTGCTGATATTGGCAGTTTTATTTCCAGTACCCTTTTTAATGAGTCTTAATTGAGTTTGCCATTTCCAGTGTCACAGCATGCTGAGCTGTCATTCTCACACAGCAGTAACCCACTATGATACACCGGAAGATTTCTTTCCTTGTTAGTTTTCGCTGAAGCTGGCAAAGTGCTTCGATTTGAAAAATAAGGAACCAGTAAGTCAAAGGGCCGTGTGAAGAAGTGGAAGGAGACACGGACCTGAGAAATAATTGTCCCCTCAAACCTTATTAAATTGATGTTTCAGCATTAACGTCTCTAGAATTCGGTGTGTCTTTTGACAGATATACACAAGATTTTGGATTTCTGGTTCCTTTTTGGAATCAGACAATGCCTTCAAAATGTCTCCTTTATTATCCTTCTTTTCAACTGTTTCTTTTAATATCGCAGCTTTTCTCTCTTCCTCCCAATTTTGTGCTTTATCCTCAGTTTGCTTCTAATTGAGTTCAAAATGCAAAAGTCATTTGCACTAAATTAGCTCAGTTGGGAGTGGGAAAGGAGGCGGAGGGCAGAATCTTGCTATTTCCAGTAGATTCTGTCAAAAGCGGAGACTAGCCAGGGAAAAAAAATCCTGCAGCCTCTCCTGGCTTGTGTGTTCTTCCTCATTAAAAACTTGTTGCCATCTTGTCTGCATGTATCCCAGTTTCTTAAACTGTGAAGTATTGTAAAGTATGCAGAGGATCTCTTTTAATCCTGGTATCTGCTTTCAAACTAAGTGCATTTATTTATTTATTTATTTATTTATTTTGCATGCTGTACCATTTCTATTTATTTCCGCCATTTTCAGAATTTATTATATACTAATCCAGCATTTCTCAACCTAGGGGTCGGAACCCCTGGGGAGATCACAAGGGGGGTATTAGAGGGGTCGCCAAACACCATCAGAAAACACAGTATTTTCTGTTGGTCATGGGGGTTCTGTGTGGGAAGTTTGGCCCAATTCTATCGTTGATGGGGTTCAGAATTCTCTTTGATTGTAGGTGAACTGTAAATCCCAGCAACTACAACCCCTAAATGTCAAGGTCTATTTTCCCCAAACTCCACCAGTGTGCACATGTGGGTGTATTGAGTATTCGTGCCAATTTTGGCCCAGATCCATCATTGTTTGAGTCCACAGCACTCTCTGGATGTAGATGAAAACTCTCAAACTCAAGGTCAATGTCTACCAGTCCCTTCCAGTATTTTCTGTTGGTCCTGGGAGTTCTGTGTGCCAAGTTTGGTTCAATTCCATCATTGGTGGAGTTCAGAATGCTCTCTGTATTGTATGTGAACTATAAGTCCCAGCAACTACAACTCCCAAATGACAAAATCAAACCCTCCCCAACCCCCACCTGTATTCAATTTGGGCTGTCTCGGGTATTTGTGTCAAATTTCATCCAGTGAATAAAAATACATCCTGCATATCAAATATTTACATTATGATTCATTACAATATCAAAATTACAGTTATGAAGTAGCAATGAAAATAATTTTATGGTTGGAGGTCACCACAACATGAAGAACTGTATTAAGGGGTCGCAGCATTAGGAAGGTTGAGAGCCACTTTACTAATCTAAATAATCCATTTTGCTGGGAATGAAATGATCACTCAATAATCGTTATTACCTTGATCTCTTCCTCCTTATTGCCAGGTCAGTCCCCATCAATATAAATATGAATGTAGGACTCTGGTGCTCGCTCCTTCCTTCCTTTCTTCTCAGTGTATTTCATACTTGAAACATCATCATTTGTCATTTGGTTGCTCATTTGCTTGCAAGTAACCTTGTGATTAATATCTTGCAGTCACTAGAGCTTCTGAACTTTTTCCCAGCAGGAAACCGAAGTATGGATATTCAAATCATTTTTGACCATGTAGCAAGCACTGCAGAGTTCATGGCATCTTCACCTTGCAGTATTTAATTTGTGTGGAAATGTCGATAAATTATTTAGAGCAGCCATTCTTGCTGGTGTTAGCAAATCTGGACTGACTTTGAAAATCATTGGGAATCTTGGTAGATTTTCAAATGTTTTTGAATAAAAGATAATAGTATGGTGTTCCTATGTTTCCAGGTTGTATTCCAACTCTTATATTGACACATACTTCATAAAAAAGAGGATACTTATCTAAGAAAAGCTTTGCTGGATCAGATCAAAGACCTGTCGTATTTAGCATCTCTTTCCCTATAGTTGCAAACTAGATAACTTCATGACATGACATGACATGGAAATATGTGTTTTGGATTTACCTTGTTGTTTTCATTATAATGTGTTGCCATAATGACTTTGACTTAAAGCAATCCTACAAGTGACCTCTAACAGATCCTTCTACTAATATCCCTCCTAAAGCCTTAGAAAGTCAGAACCATGGCTTCTTTTAATGAGCCAATTCATCTGTAACACAAACTTCTTTTATCACTTGCTTTCAACTGTTTGTGGTACTGTTTCACTGAATAATAATAATAAATTTAGTTATATTCCACCCTTCTCCCCAAGGGGACTCAGAGTGGATTACAATATATGAACAGACACAGTCAAACATCCAATGCCTTGTTACATGACATACAATGAGACACAAATACACAGGTAAAGGCAAAGGTTTCTCCATTCATTTCCAGCTCTCAAGGAGATGCTTGTCTCTGGCTCTGGGGGAGGTGCTCTTTCTCCATTTCCAAGTCGAGGAGCCTGCTTCTGGTCATATGGCCAGTATGGCTGCTTGGAGCCTTTTCCCACCTATTGATCTACTCATATATGCATGTTTTCGAACTGCTAGGTTGGCAGGAGCTGGGGTTAACAGTAGGAGCTCACTCCATACCGTGGATTTGAACTTCCAAACTTCAGGTCAGCAGTTCAGCAACACAAGGGTTCAACCCATTATGTCACTGTGACCCCCATGTCTTTCCACTGACATATGTTTACTTATCATTTGCCCAAAGTGAAATAGTCTCAGTTTAGGTGTTTGGCTTCACGTGAGAGTTCAGCCTTGCTTTGCTCTTGTGTTCTTTTGTTTATGTTTTTGGTGGTTGTCCTCCAGGAATTCATTTCAAATGTGTTACCTTTGTTTACTGTCAGTTTTCTTCTATATCTTTCACAAACATATATATAAATAAAATATAGCATGATATTGAATCAGACTTTGTTATTCAATTATACATCTTTACCACTAGAGATCTTGTTGACGTCTAATCTTAGCTTTCTTCTTAGTTCTTGACCATAACCTCCTGATAGATTGATGTCTGAGCCAAGTTGTAGAAAAGTTATAGAGATTTTTTGGGTTCATTATTTATGTAATCCTGTGTTGCTGTTGTTGGGGGTTTTTTGGTTTTTGTTGTTGTTTCTGTGTAAAAAAAGAGATAATGGTTTGAGAGTTGGACTCAGACACTGGGAGACCAAGGTTTGGATTCCTGCTCAGCCATGAAAAAACTATTGGGTGACTTTGGGCATTTCTCTAAATAAATTTTGCTAGGAAAACCCAATGAGAGGTTAACATTTTGGTTCATATAACCCAGAGATTTCTTGAAGGCACACAACCACCACAACAACAATCCTACTTTTGCACTTTCCTCCTTCACATCAACCAAGTAACTTTTCCCAAGGTCTTTGTGTTAAATGACTTTTTGAAGCTCTCTACAGTCATTTTTCCAATGGCTGCTAGTCTGTATTTGCAGAAGCATTTTCTGTGTTATATTCACGCTTCTGTTTAAAAAGCAAACTCAACTGAATTATTCTATGTAACACGATTTTTGTTCCTGGGTAATAAATGTCATTTTCTAATTGGTTCTATCATAAAAACATGGGAAAGGTTTATTAAACTGCAAAAACTTTGTGTTTGCGGTCTGTACATTCATTAAGGAAAATTACAAACAAAGTGCCTAGACTGGAGGGGAAAAAGGTATTAACCTCAGCTAGAAAAACAAAGTTTCTGGAGTATAACAACTACTTTCGAAGTAAGTACTGCACAATTAAACAATAGTGAGGAATGCTTGTCATTCAACAGTATTTGGAGGATTGTACATTTTGCTGATGCTGTCCCTAGGTTGACTAATTGCTGATTTTATTACATTTTTATTTTGTTTGGGTTTATAGTTGTGTCATATAGTCAGTCATATGTTGCAAGTCATGTTGGTGGAGATGGAAATCTAAGGAAGGAGAAGGCTATAAGAAGCTCCTTTTCAGTATCATCTGCTGGGGAACATGATCAAGAGGGCATTTATGTCATAAAGAAGCAAATTAAGGACTAGATAGGTTTGGTCCAAGATAGCTGTTATGTTCTTATGTCATAGTATCTCTTTGGTCGTAATTGGCAAGCCTCTGCATACCAGATGCTGAGATGACTGATGAATTTAGTTGGCAAGGTTGGCCAAAAAAGAATGGTTTGTGTGTGTGTGTGTGTGTGTGTGTCTATATATACACACATTCTCTCTCTCTCTCTCTCTCTCTCTCTCTCTCTCTATAGATATATATATATATATATATAGAGAGACAGAGAGAGAGATAGATATATATAGAAGCTGGCCCTCAAATTTACAGGTTAGTTTTTGTGGATTTCATTGTTTGTGGATTTGATTAATATGTTATCTGTAGGAATCTCTAGGTCCTTTGCTGCAACTCTATGGTTAACTTCAACTGGTGGCTGACTGTAGAGTCCCAGTGTAGAGAGTTTCCTTTCCTAGAGGGAAAATGTGAGGTATAAGTAAGCATAATAAAAAATAAACATAGTAATAGAGAAAACACTTATCTAGGTGTTAGTACATCCCCCAGCATGTTTCTGTGGCCAACCACCAGTTCACCCATTCCCAGAGTCTTAAAAATATTTTTTTTCCTATGAAGTATTGGCTGTAACAAAGAACACCTCCCCATTCCTGTCAAGAAAACATTTTTTTCCTTCCAGGGAAACAATGCATTAGGAATCTTAGAAAGATTTGTTAAATCTACTAGTATTATAGTTTTGCAGGCCCTATAGTGGTACAAAAATGTCCACCTCATTGTCACCATAACTCTCACAACTGCAGCAAAAGTATGAGGCACAGCATAGGACAACCCTTCAACCAGGTATTAATTATTCCTCTTCTTCATTCCTGTGACTACAACATAACTAAAAGGTGCAGTAAGATTACAAAAAAAGTAAAGAGCCAATATTTGGTAAGTAGCCAAATATTTACACACATTACTTATGTGTAGAATGAATTATAAGTAATGTATGTTTTGTAACTAGTTGAGTTCAATTTCTGATTGTATGAAGTATGACACTTTCTTTGCAACATTTAAAAGGCCATTACATTGCACATTCATGTTGGTGTGTTTTCTGTGATATAAATTTGAATGACAGCTTCCATAATGAATCATATAGCTCAAGGATATTGGGTTAATCTCAGGACTGATTATCTGATTGATAAATTCTTACATCACAAGCTGCAGTACCAAAGTTTAATCCTCCTCAATAATAAAATGCAGAATTTTGATGTAGTTGTTTAACTATTTATAACTACTCATTAGAGCAAAGCAGGCAAAGGTATTAAAAATTCATTCATTTGCACTGTTCTGTCTAGGGCCCAGTTGACAATGGAAATAATTTATTGGATACAGATTAGGTTGTTGGATTTACTCCAGACAGCATAATCCATGTGCTAGATTGAACATGATGTAGACTCACCCTTTCCAAGTGTGCTTTAATCTGAGTTCTTTTTTGCTGTTGTTATCTTTCTCTCTTGGTTATGGCAATGCTGGGAAACTCGGCATGCCTAAGATCTTGTGTTCTGCATATCCCATCATCCCTGATCTGTGGGATTTCTTACTGTGGTTGATGAGAGCCCAAAGTTCCTTAAACAACAGCACCACTGGGTTGTGAGGGATTATGGGAAATGTAAATTTCCTATTGTTTCCAAGTTTGGGAAAAGCATTGAAACACGTCTTATCTTTTGGTAAGAAGGGGAAATGAAAACAGACCTTTGGCCAGAATTTTCTACCAATATAGTCTCTGAAAGGCTCTGCAAGATCTTTTCTATTCATTTACTAATGTTCATTTTCAGATCATATTCCATCTTTATCTAACTATATGGTGAAATCAATTCAGCTCTTTCCAGCTCTAAGGTTAAATCAGCTGTGTTTAATAAGTCAAGTCACCCTTAGCTTTTTGTTACTACAGTATATGCTTAACTGCAGTGACTATGAACTATTATCGTCACCCTTGATAAACAACCCCCTTTTAATGTAATAAACATTGTGTATTTATTGTTCAAAGAAGTGTTTCTTTCTCTCTCTCATCTGCATAATCCTTCCTGAAAATTCTAATGGAATAGCATCATTATGAGTGATTTATTTTAGAGGATTAAGAAAAGTAGTAAAATCCAATTTTATATCGATTCTGGCAACCTGATGCAATAAACCTTTATGAGATGTTAATGTGAGAGTTGTGTGCAGAGGAGCCTTAATTTCTGTTCCTGCACAAGTAACATGCTTGAAAATGCTTTCTAGTTTTTTCACTTGCTATGCCAAAAAACAGCAAAGCATTTGTGAAGTGTCATTATTTGCACAAAATTGTTAAAATGCCTCAGATTGACCATCTCAATGAACTCAGTGTAGAGAAAGGGTGGGCTGAGTGCTGAAATATTCCCTGTAACCATGAATGACGTACTGCTAACACTGCAGTCTGACTTCCAGCTTCAAGAAAACGTACTAATGCAAGTGAGCTAAATTTTACTATGTTCTTTTTTGCGTTTCGGTTATTTTTTTATTGTATTTTATTTTATTGTAATTTGTTGTTTGGGTTTGGCCTCATGTGAGTCGCCCCGAGTCCCCGTTGGGGGAGATGGTGGTGAGGTATAAATAAAATTTATTATATTATTATTATTATTATTAGTAGTAGTAGTAGTAGTAATATTCAGGCCTCACACTTCCCAAGACTTCCTATGTAATCATCCGCTTCCTCCTCTGCAAGTTTCACACTGATATAAGTGATCAGTGTAGATATTCTTCAAATTAGCATGCCCACACACTGCATGCATGCAGAATGTAGGGGGGAAAGTCAACCTTTTGGTAAGACCACTTTCCCAAATTCATAGCTAGTGTGGATGATTCCAGGAACCATTGTGGAAATTCATAACTTTTTACAAACTGGTCTATCCACTTACATTATAACATTCTTTATAATCGACATCCACTTGCATGCCCTTTTCTTTTCTTCTTTTTGCTTTTATTTCCCCAACCATCTTCCAGTATTTCTAGTTGGCCTTGGTTTGAAAAACGATCTTGTCACCTTAAGCAACTTTTTTTTTACTGCTCTGGCTGACTGGCATGTCTTCAGAGACCCAGGAGAGGTGCTGCAAGTCTGCCTTTCATCTGGAACAGAGGCATTAGATTAGCTAAAAGGGGGGACAAGAAATATTCCCATTTGCCATAGCACCTTATAATCATAGTTCCTTGCACATCCCTCTAGACTGCCTTATTGTACACAATGTAATTGTTTCTTCAGTGTCACAGTCTCAGCCCACCCACAGGCTACTTGAAGCCAAGTGCAAGAACACAGAAAGTCTAAAGCAATTTTAGAACATCTCTGGTTCAAACCACTCTCTGATAGCTACTGAACGTTCAGTCCTTCAGCAAGGATTCTTGCACTGTTGGTTTTCCTCCTGGGACCAATGCTTTTAAATAATTGATAGCATAGGTATTAAGCCAAAACCAAACATAGTGTTCATTCGTGCAGCACAAAAGGAGCTAATGAAATATAAAGAGGTTGCATCTGACAGATAATGGAAACGGAAAAGTAATACCCAGTAGTATTTTCCAAGTGGAGTTCATCTGTTCCATTCTCTCTTGGCAAAGCTAGTAAGAAAGTGCTGGTTGTTAACTGTAGCAACAGATGATTATGATGAGCTGCCTGCTCCCATTATGTGAAAGTAGGCCTTTCTTTCTCCCACCTGACTACCTCTATAGATAGGGTAATAGTTGTGTTGTTGATTGGAGATACAAAAAACAGACATCTTTTCCAGGCACGACAAATCACTACTATCTTCCCTTTGGGGTTCAAAAGAGACACTCTTTGGGGAGAAATACCTTTTGTGTTACCAAATGTTCAGCTGTGGTTTTTCTTTGTTCCAAAGAACCCTTTGCACCAATGTATTTAATTTGATGCCAGCTGACTTTCCTTGACTCTGAACAGCTGCAGATAGTGAAAGTAAATTAACTCTGAGTGCCCCCTCCCTAATTCCTTGCCTCCCTCAGTTAATTTTTGTAGAGCAAGCATACAATGTCAGCTTTTGACCACAGAATTTTGGAAGCTGAAGTGCAATGTATTTGGAAGGTTTGGGATGGGTGGCATTCACATAGAGGAAGAGATAATGGTGACGGTAATGAAGATGGACAATAATAGTGGTGATAATGGATGCATTCATATTATCCTTTTCTAGAAATGTATACAAGTACAGTTTTTTGGAGATAGTATGATGAGGTGTTTTGAACATCCGACTATCCACTTCATCAGATGCATTTTCCCCCATCCTAGCATGCTGCCTGGGTGGAATCTGCCAGAGCCCGTTATATGATGTAGGGCTACTTCTGATGGAGCTCCATGGGCTCCGTCCCAGCAGCGTGTTAAGAGAAGCTGGAGACAACATGGGAGGAAGTCGGGGAAACGTTGTGGAATGGCAGTCCATGACCAGGAAGAAAGTATCAGAACGCTGAATTTAGAAAGTATTTTGTATTGAATAATTACTCCGAAGGAGTTTCAGGCAAATTAAATATATCAACCCAAGTCGGGTGCCAAAACTTAACAAAAATTCAATCCCACAATTGAAGTAGCTCACATAGGAATCAATGTCAAATAAGTAAGTTCACCAATTAATAGGTGGGATGAAAGGACGGATAACGCTGCAGTAGAAATGGTGTTGCACCCCAATGGGTATTTGTAATCCCACCCCGATGGGTGTTTGTAATCCAGTAAGGGAGTGGAATGCAGACCCGCCGGCAAGCACAATCTTAGGCTCAGTGGCGTCCCCAATCCGGAGAAATGGTTATGCGGATGGTGTCTGCGAAGTCTTCTGGCCGACGAGGACACAAATGTACAGGGGTCCCACCTCATTGCGACCCCCCCCCCGGGTCTTTTTCAAGGCCAAAGTAACGATCCCCACATAGCGCATCACAAGGCAGGCGGCGGAAATCTTGGAGAAAGGTTCTCCGGTGTATTCCACCTTAATAGGTGGGGCAAATGACCAACCACAGTAAGGGGACAAAGCTGGGTGCCACACCACAGTTTCCCCCATTGTTCCCTTGCTTCTGGACCTCCATGTTATGACGTCATGTGACTCTGGAGACTAGAGTTCAATTTCCCATTCAGGGACAGAAACTCACTGAGTGGCATTGGACAAGTCGCACACTGTCAGCCTCTAAGACAAACTCTGTTATATGTTTGTCTTAGGAAAATAAAGGCATATAACAACAAACAATTTTCTTTCAGCTCCACTAAACATGCCTGGAGGCATGATAAGGCTAAGAGAAAGTATAGGTGCACCCTTCGTAACAATGTGAAGACTGGATGAATATGTCAGCATATAAAGTACGTCAACAAAAGTAACATGCTTATAAAGTCTGACAGACTCTGTATTCTGTTTAGAACCAATGATAATGAGTAACCAGATCTTGCAACATAACAAATGATTCATCATTCTTGGGTGCTTACAAGCCTTCTGCTGGGAAAGGTTTAAGTGGTAAACCCCAGTGGGCTGTATGACTCAATCTGGATGTGGAGACTTATTGGGCCTAATGTTACTTCTATGTTGTTGTTGTAGAATGCCTTCATACCATTTCTGACTTATGACAATCTTAAGATAAACTTTTCATTGAGTTTTCTTGGAAGAATTTGTTCGGGGGGGGGGGGGGGTGTTATTTCTCCTTTGGAGGCTAAGAGATGAATCATAGAATCATAGAGTTGGGAGAGACCTCATGGGCCATCCAGTCCAACCCCCTGCCAAGAAGCAGGATAATTGCATTCAAAGCACCACTGACAGATGGCCATCCATCCAGCCTCTGTTTAAAAGCCTCCAAAGAAGAAGCCTCCACCACATTCCGGGGCAGAGAGTTCCACTGCTGAACGCCTCTCGCAGTCAGGAAGTTCTTCCTAATGTTCAGGTGGAATCCCCTTTCTTGTAGTTTGAAGACATTGTTCCGCGTCCTACTCTCCAGAGCAGCAGAAAACAAGCTTGCTCCCTCCTCCCTATGACCTCCCCTCACATATTTATACATGGCTATCAAGTCTCCTCCCAGCCTTCTCTTCTTCAGGCTAAACATGCCCAGCTCTTTAAGCCACTCCTCATAGGGCTTGTTCTCCGGATCATTTTAGTTGCCCTCTGGACACATTCCAGCTTGTCAATATCTCTCTTCAATTGTGGTGCCCAGAATTGGACACAATATTCCAGGTGTGATCTAATCAAGGCAGAATAGAGGGGTAGCATGACTTCCCTGGACCTATGTATTAGACTCCTATTGATGCAGGCCAAAATCCCATTGGCTTTTTTTGCCACCACATCACATTGTTGGCTCATGTTTAACTTGTTGTCTACAAGGACCCCAATATCTTTTTCACACGTACTGCTCTCGAGCCACACGCCCCCCCCCCCCATTCTGTATCTTTGCATTTCATTTTTTTTCTGCCTAAGGGGAGTATCTTGCATTTGTCACTGTTGAACTTCATTTCTTAGTTTTGGCCCCGTGGTTGTGAATAATTTATTGTTTTCATATTGCTTCCTTTTTGGAAATTTGTAACTTATGGGTTTAAGAAGAGCTTTGAAAGAACTTTTGTTTTTCATCCGTGCTTCCTGATTTCTAAATATACATATCCCATTACTTTCCTAATCCGCTTGAAGTATCTGGCTTACACCTTTTTATCACTTAAGATATAACTACATGTATTATTAGATCATCTGAACATGTAAAACCATTGCAGAACATGAGTCTTCACAGAACAATGCTTATGATCATCATCACATCTACTGGAATTACCTGGGAAATAGAACCAAGCAAAGTAAAATGAGGATCCGATCAGGGATTAGCTAGTACTCATAAGGTTATGAGCACCGGGAATGTGGCGCACCTGGCTAAGTGTCAGTTGCATAAGATCTCTCTGACCAGTAGGTCATGAGTTCGAGGCCTGCCTGGTTCGAGGTGGGTGCTTGACCTTTAAGTGTAGTCTGCTGTCGACCTTTGCAGCCCGAAAGACAGTTGCATCTGTCAAGTAGGTACCACATTAAGTGGGGAGGCAAATTTTGACTGAATTATGAGGCCATTAAAGAACTCCAGGAGTGCTGAAGGAATGCGGAAGAACAACAAGGGACGTTGGAAATGCTGAGAGATGAGGAGTGTGTCAGCTCCCCCTGGTGGCCAGAGTTTGCCTCTGTTCATTTATATGTGTGTTTGTGAAACAGCAGGAATTGTCTGCTAAATATGTGTATCTGTAATCCGCTCTGAGTCCCCTTCGGGGTGAGAAGAGCGGAATATAAATAAAGTAAATAAATAAATACAGCACTTATTTTTGAAATACACATATACAAGCAAAAATGCAAAACATATGTATTGTCAAAATTACATCTAAATCAAGACAGTTTTATTAATTGTTTCAGTGTAGAAGCATTTCTCTGCTGATTAGTCCTAGTATTGTTGGTGCAGAAATGAAGCAACTACGTGTCACTAAAGGATTAGCAGTGCTGATAAGATAAACAGTTCTTCTTGTACTCTCAAGTTGGTTGATTTTACAGTTCATTTCTTGTGTGGCGTATTCTCCAGAGTGGATGGAAACTTTGGTCCTCCAGAACTGATCATGCTACCTCAATGATTTCCAAACTCTGGTTGTCACGATGATTTTGGAGTTTAAGCTCCCAGAATCTCTGACTACTAGCCAAAATGGCTAAAGCTGAATTCTTCATTGTTAGGTGCATCATTATTTAGTTTGTGTTCCACCTACCCCATCCCAAGATTGAGACTCAAAGCAACTCAAAATTATCCCAAACAGTTCACTTTGTTGATTTGCCGATTTGAATTGGAGGTATCCGAAACATGCCTGGAGAGTCACATTTGGAGACTCAACATTTCTTGAATTATGTCAAGGTAGCTCAGGGGGAAATGTCTGAGAAGTCCTTTTCTTCTCCACAAGAGAATATTGGAGTTGCCCAGGATGCTGTAGGATGCAGCCATGGCATTTAAAGTGGAACGATAACACTATAAGTTTGCAGTGTGAAAGAACCAAAGAGCTATAGTTGGCCTTTTTTGACAAACTGCTCATTACAGACATATTTGCTTGAATCTTATTGTTAACCTACTATAGTAGATCCATTACATCAATGGAACGTACATAAATGTTGATGTTCCAAGTTACCATTGATCGATCTATACTAGTCCATAGGACTAAAAATGGATTTTTGGACTGTTTGATCTCCAAGAGATGAGGATGAGGAGACATTGTGACTTAGGGAATAGATGCTCAGACAGCTGGTCTGGTTTTTTTTTTATTAAAAAAACCAAAACACTGCCTGTCTGATTTTGCTACTCTTAAATCAGGTAAGCAGACAGTCATGCAGCTGAAAGATTGTGATCAATAGTCTTTCTTCACAACCTCATTCAAGTACATTGCATGTACTTTGTCTACCTTGGGAGCATGAAGATAACACTTTAAAAGACAGGATAATACTTTCTGATTGTAATAGCCATATTTGTCTCAAAATGTTATCCATTTGACCTTACTGTGCTAGGACTAGAGGACAAAGAGCCCCCTTGAAGATTTTGTTCTTGGCCTTAAAACAAGGCAAAGTCATAATTCACAGGGTGGCAAGCAGCAAATAAAAAACCCATTAATAAAACATTAATAATACAGAAACTTAATAAAAACAACACAAATAAAATATGTGCTAAACTACATTGCCACCTGATTTATGTCTGGCGTCGATACCAAAGATCTTAAATTAATATATAAGAAAAAATGGATATGGTTGTATGACTACATGGCTGTAAATTAAAAACTGATAACTGTCTAAGGCAGTATTCCCACCCAAGACAAATCTGAGATAGGCGACCTTTTTATCATATTACTTCACTGAAAATAAATGTGTTTATTTCAGCATAATATTGTGCGAGATTAGATTGAAAGACATTTACAAATGAATGACCAATGAATATGAAAATGAAACAACATATGAGTGGAAGTGTACCACCTACTCTACAGAAATAGCAATAGTACTGCAAATGCATAAAATCAGACTTAGTGATACGATATTGAACACACTTTTCCTCTGTTGCCAATGGAAATAAGTTCCTGATCTTGGAAGCAGATCCCAGTCAACTACAATCTCAAATGTCAAGTCTGTCTGCACTGTAGAATTAATGCAGTTTGAAATCACTTTAATTGCCATGGGGTCAAGGGAGTTGTAGTTTGGTGAAGCACATCATCTTTAAAAGGATGAAAATAGCACCCTTCTCATGCCTCCATTAGTTGTTTGTTATGTATATAATTGCCTACTGTATTGTATGTGTGCAGTGGTTTGCAATTTTACCTAACCTCTTTGTTGTGGGAGAGGCTGCGGACGATGTGATCAGAACTGAGCATGTTCAGACTCTGATTCCATTTTAGATTTACAGAAGCCATTAAACTCTTAGAGAGAGTAGAAGCCATCTGTATGCCTTTAGAAGACTCATTGTAGGCACAGTTTAGATTTCAATGCAGGAAAAGTATGCTTAGACTGAATTATAGACTCTCAAAATCAGATAGATACTTTATACTATGGACTATTGGTTACAAGGACGATGCCCTGTGTTAGCTACACAGAGAAATGACTACAAAATCCTGTTGTAACTGGATCCATAAGTAAAGTGCCTGTATGCTGTATATATGAAGTTTTGTGAGTAAACAAACTCTTGTTACTTTTAAAGACTGTTTATTTTGTTTCTTGAGAGCACAATCTAAAGGAAAGTATATTTTAAGGGAGAGTAGATATTTTTGGGGCAACACTTCTGAAACTCTGCTAAATAATTTTTAAAAATGTCTTTGTCACTAACAGCTTAAAGACGTACTGAGGTACATTAGTTTAACAGCTGGGAGACCTAGTTGCCTTGCATGAATGCTAGTGAATGCCATTTTTCAAAAAGGGCTATGACTTCTAACAAGGTCATGCCTTTCCTTTGACCAGTGGTTTTCCAAAAAGGTTATGAATCCCATTTCCCAAATGGTTATGGAGACTCACATTTTCCAAAATACAAGGATAAAGACTTTGAAAAACTACAACTCCTCATGATTCCATAGCCTTGATCCAAGGCAGTTAAGATGGTACCAAACTGCCTTCACTTTATTAATTTATTTTATGCTTCACATTTATAGACCGCCACTCGCCGAATGCTCGGAGCAGTTTACAGCAGTATGCATAAATAGTACAACCCAGTACAGAATACACATATAAAACAACACATTACCTAACATTAATTAATAAATACAAAAAGTGGGGTGAACTGAGGGTAGCATATCAGGTGGGATTGATAGTCAATTTAGGGGCCGTAGGTAAGGTTAGGGACCGAACAGCCTTGTAGTCAGGTTTTAAGGGTCCATACCGTAACTTCAGCGGATGGCAAGGAGGGCTCTCAACCATGGCGATTTGGGAGGCCCTCGCCACTCCGTGCTGAGCTCCTTTAGGAGGGTTTAAAGTTCCAGTCCGGCTCCAGCTTCCGGCTGTCAGACCCCAGAAAACTCTAGGGCCAAACCACCGATGCTGGAGTTCGCGTCGGTAGTCTCTGTGTCTCAGATGCTCCTCTGATCCAACTTCCAGTGCCCGTGAACCAGCCTGCTTACTATTCTGGGCTGCTGGGGCTGCCGCTCTGTTCTCCTTCCCCTGCAAAACTCTCTGGTGATTGCTGGATGTGGTGCTCAGAGACTGGCGCCCCCTCTGCTTCCTCCCAGCTCTGCAGCCACGTCTTCGTCGGGAGTGACTGCTGGGTTGCTGGGAGGAAGCTTTCTTGTTGACATCTGCCTTCAGGTTAGTGGTCTCTGCGCCGGTGACTTCAAGGTTGGTTGCCATTTTACTCAAGGCTTGTCTCTCCAAAAGGGAGTGACAGCGGCATCCCCGCTGGTCTCTTAGCACTCGGGGCACGGCTGGAGGGCCGAGATCCCTCTCCCAAACCTCGGGGGAATCTGGCCTCTCCGTCCCCAAGTTGCCCGGCCTTCCTTCCATCTCCAGAGGCTTCGGCAAGGCACATGGTCGCCCCGTTGCCCCCAAATCGACCGACATTTTACAATGTAGATACACCCATAATCTTTTAAACGGGATTCTGAGAATTTACTTATTGACTTCTTTATTTTTATGTTACTGTATTATTTAGATTTATATCCTTCCCTTCAAATTCAGTATCAGGTGAAGAAAGAGAAAGAAAGAGATTTCTAATTATGACTTAACACAATACTTCATTTACAATAGACTCTTCCTTACCTATGAACATCAAATAAACACTGTCATGACTATTTTCTCTGTCTACAGACACCAGGGAGCAATACAGATTTGTCTTAATTTTCTCTTAAATTTCTTCATGAACGTATGTTTGAAGATTCCCACCCACAGGATGAGAGACTAATTTGCAACAGAGCCAATTATCTCTAATTGATTTTTAAGAAAACCAAAACAGAGTTAGCCTCTTTAGTCACCTACAATTGTTGGGTAATAGGAAAAAGCCAAATCCTTACTATCATACTCAGGCCCCATCCACACAGCTGTATAAAATCCACATTGAACTTGATTATATGGCAGTGTGGACTCAGATAATGCAGTTCAAAGTAGATATTGTGGATTATCTACCTTGATCTTCTGGGTTATATGGCAGTGTGGAAGGGCCCTCGGTTATTTGTGTGTGTGTGCTGAAAATCTCTGTGTTGGTTGTCAAAGTGTGCCCTTTTCTTCTTATAGGGTAAGGATGCATATACACTGTAAAATGAACGCAGCTTGATACAACTTCAGCTGCTTTGGTTCATTGCTATTGAAACATGGGAGTTGTAGTTTTACAAGGCCTTCAGCATTCTCTGACAAAGCATGCTGGTGCCTCATCAAACTACAGCATCTCCTCCAAATATCTGAACTCCGAGGGCTCTCCTATGAGGGCATACATTGAAATGTCCCTGTAACCAAAATGTACCTTTGTACTTTCATTCAAATCACATTGATAGCCTTGGGCTGTAAAATACATTGCATTCATTTTCCACGCACCAGCGATATTTTTCATCTAATATCATCGTTCTTTTAAAGAGTCAGAAAAGCAACATTTTTCCCAGCACTTAAAGGCAGGAAAGACAAGCCATTGTGCACTATTGTGTCCCTGACTCTTGGCTGTAGAAAAAATTAACATAATACCCTCCCAAGAGAAATAATTTATTCTCTGCTTCGCGCTGTCACAAGAGTTGTTTTCTGGAAATGAAAATGAGCAGCAACAACAACAAAACAAAACTAATTAACAGGGAGTCCAAAGAATGGACTTGTAAATACCCAGAAACCATTTGACCGCAGAGCCTTGACAAGTTGTCATGTTGGTTTGTCAAGTGCTAAATTCATCCCAGAACTGGGAATTCTATAAATATGTGGCCCTGGGAATGGTAAAGTCTAATGAGGTCAAACATCTCTTTCACATTATCAGTGATGAATAGATGCATAATGGGAGAGCACTGGATAGCAAGGTTTAACTACAATTCACTATCTGACAGCAAATCACATGTGGGCTTGCTTCTCAGTCAACATAGGATCGTATATTCTGTGGAACAGCTATAAAGTTAATTTCAACTTTGATCTTAGCTTCTGTTCAGCAAACTTTGACAAAATCCTACTGGGAGAATTTCACTTTAGGGGAAAAACTATGCAAGTTCTGAACTTGAGAACAAGTTTGCGTGTGTCACTGTACAATTAATGCAGCATGACTACACTTTATGTGCCATGGCTCTATGCTATGGAATAATAGGAGGTGTATGTTTTAGCCTTCTCTGCTAAGCTGGTGCCCCACCAAACTGCAACTTCCATGATACCACAGCATTGAGCCATGGCAGTTAAACTCATTACAAACTACATGAACTCTATATTTTAGATTCACCCCAACAAGTGGAGTTCCCAGTGGCGCAATGGGTTAAACCCTTGTGCCAGCAGGACTGAAGACCGACAGTTTGGGGGTTCGAATCTGGGGAGAGTGTGGATGAGCAAGGACATGAGAGAAGCCTCCCACCAGGATAGCAAAACATCAAAACATCTGGGCGTTCCCTGGGCAACACTCTTGCAGATGGCCAATTCTCTCACACCAGAAGCGACTTGCAGTTTCTCAAGTCGTTCCTGACAGAACCCCCCCTCCCAAGAAGTCAAGAATATATTATTGCTTTTGAGGTGTCCCTTAATCCCATACCTCAAAGATAGGGATGCAAATTCTCAACTGTTTCAAACATTGTATGCAAGGATTTACCATTATGATAGTTTGCAGAATTCTCCCCATATCTGAATATCCCAATATGTGAAATAACTATTCTGTAGAGAAAAATCTTTATTTGGAAATAGATATTTGCTCCATGGATTTCTTTGTGCTTTTCTGAAGTCATTACTACCAGTGACTGTCACAAGACCCTGTAGCAGTGTATTATCTGGGCTGTTTCAAGAAATATGTTATTTTAGCTAACCTGTTACTTGTCACTGTTTGGCTCCAAGTGTTTATATTTGAAAGATCATTTATCATCATCAAGTTATCATTTGCTAAAGTAAAACCCTGCTGGTTTCCATGCATTCCTACATAAAGCGTATGATTCATGGTCTGACTCAGCAAATTGTGACCTTCAGTGTCACAGACGTTACTCATCTTTTAAGAAATGTGCAATTTTTCAAGGCATAGGCAGGTGTGTTCTAAGTAGGATGGAATGAGTTGAACTCATGTTTTCTGCCCTGAATCTTAGAATAGATTTAAATTCAGAAGCCCCCTTCATAACTTAAGAAGTCTGCCATTTTTTTCTTCATCCTTTGTTACATGGTATAAACCCCTTTGAGCTCAATTCAGGAAAAAAGTAGTATATACACTAAAAAAATTATATCCAATTATCTTGTAGTTTTTCTTAATCTTATATAGTTTAGTCTAGTTTAGTGTGTACTTGCTATATATCCTAAAGGCATCAGATTCATGTGACAATTGAAGCTAAGCACAGTCAGTCCTGGTAGTACTTGGATAGGAGACCACCAATGTAAACTAGGTCCTGCAGGTAATATTTTGAAGGAAGAACTGGAAAAACCAACTGGCTAAGAAAATCCTATGAAATTCATAGTGTATGGTTAAGTCAACAGGTGACTTGAAACAAATCACACATGCACACACTTTTGTCTTTTGATTGAAATGCAAAACCCATTGTTGCATGAGAAAGGAGACTCACTTGCAGAAGATGGAATGGATTTGGAGGTGGCTGATCAAATTCTGAAGCCAAAGAAGTACCAAAAAAGAAAATACTATTCTTTTCACCATCTGCCCTAGCCAAGGAAAAGATCTCACACCAAATCTTAATGTACACACACGCTAATATGAAAGCGTAATTGAGTTTTTCCTGCTCTCTTTGCTACCAACTCATTTATAGGGCAAATGATGGGATTTCGAGCAGTTTATAAAGTTGAATATTACAAGGAAGAGTAGGGAGGCAAGATGGAGATTTGGTGTCTATATTAGTTATATGGTTTGAAAATATACATACACTTACATAGAGATGAGAACAGAGGTTAAATAGAAAAGGAACAAGCCATATTGGCCTCACTCTTCCTAATGGTTCTGGATAAGCATGAACACAGATCAAATTCAATAGAAACTTCTTCCACATTATTGTTTCCAAGTTTCAAAACCCGTTTTGGATCTAGTCATAGATAGCGTTTCAGATTATTTAGACTTCCGAAAAAATTCCGATAAATTTCAAAATTGATTTGGAAGTATTTCCGAAATTTGGAAGTCTTCGGAAGTCTTCAAAAATGGCTTCCACTTTCAAAAAATGGGCAAAAAATTCAGCAGAAGGGAGAATCGGCTGTTAGCCATCAGCCAATGAGCAATCAGCAAGAAAATTTGGAAATGACATCCGAAATTTGGAATTCCGAAATTTGGAATTCCAATTTTAGAATTCCTTTTGGAAGGTCTGCTCTCAAAATTGCTAGAAAAAAGTCTGAAGTATCTGAAAAACTTCTGAAATTCGGGAGTATCCGAAATTCGAAAACAGCCCTAGTACCTATTATTTTGCCTTATGGTAAATTTAAAAGGTTTTGGAAATCTACAGAGGTTCCTGTTGAGCAAATAGGGCATAGTAGATTGAGTGTTGGGCTAAAACTCTAGGAGACTAGGATTTGGTTCCCTATTTGGCCATGGAAACCCATTGGAGGTGACCTTGGGCAAGTCACTCTCTGTCAGCTTCAGAGGAAGCCAATGGCAAGCTGCCTCTAGGGAAACCTTGCCAAGAAGACCCAATTATAGGATTGCCTTAGGGTCATTGTAAGCCAGAAATAGTTTGTGCAGAGTTGCAAAAACCGAGCCCCCTACCACCAAACCTAATGATGACAGAAGGATGTATGTATGTATGTATTTAAAATTACGTATCCACACTGTATCTGAAGATGGTATACGGTAAACTGTTTTAAGCAGGAAAAAGTTTAAAGGCTATTAAACAAATTAACAAGATGCAGAGATAAATCCACCGCAGGTATTAAAGCCATTCACCAGTGCCTCTGGAGCAAACAGTTGCTGGTCACCAGCACCAGCAATCTATTTTTCATGCAGAAAACTATTCGACATCTGATGAAGCTGGCTGGAGTCCATGAAAGTCTATGTCACACAAAGCTTGTCAATTCTTAAGGTGCCACTAGACTTTTTGTTGTTTTTCTACTTTTCCAAGTATGACTCTTCCTTGCTTGATCTGGGCAAATGCAGTGTAGCATTGACAGGCCTCTTCAGCATCCACCTGCCAAGTGCAGAATATTTGCTGCCAGTTAAAAACAGAAATAGCTCTGACTTTCTGCTCTCATGGCTAAATATTTTTACCATGATGTTGACAAGCAGTTCTGGAACTTACAAAATGGAAATAAGTGCCAATTATACAAGCCATTTTTCATACTGCAGAGCCATAAATGCTACCTGGCTCTGCTGCTCCATTACTTCTGGCTACCTGCATTTTGCCTGGGAAAGATACATGAAAATAATGTGTTTAGAAACAGATGAAGGAAACATGTTAAGATTTAAGACAGGGAGGTGTCATTAAGCACCAGAGGTCCGAACCCAGTCAACTAGAGTAGTTTTGAGGGGCTTTGACTGTTCCTTTCTACAACACCTGATGGTGGTCTTCAATCCAAATGGAAACCAGGGCTGGCTCTACTTAGCTTCAAGGATAAATTGGACCGGATGCCATTAGGTTGTTCAGCCCACTTATTAAGAGAGATGTTTGTGTGTGTCTTTAAAATAACAGAGATTGATGACTTTCCCTCTTTGATTTACTTGTACAATAGTTTAAAAGGCAAATTGAAGCTATGATTAGAAAGCATTTCCCTGAGGTCACTGAGAAACGTAAACTATGGCAACCAAGATTTTTGGCAGACTGGAGATAAACATGCCAGTAATGATTTTGCTGATAGCCTTCTGTAATGAAAGGTTTCCAGACTAATTCATTCAGGAAGCTGTGCCATCTTGGAACCTAGTGATAGCCACTAGAATATTAAACTCAAGCATCAGGGTCTCTGTTAGAAGGTATAAAGGAAAGGAGAAGGTATTGCTGAGGAGGTGGATTATATATCCATCTACAACTGCGTTTTTCAACCTTTTTTGAGCCATGGCACATTTTTTACATTTACAAAATCCTGGGGCACACCACCAACCAAAATGACACAAAATGACACTCTAACACAGTAATACATATAGTTAATATGTTTTTAAATGTATTTATACACTCAGTGTGAAACCTGGGCCTTTTTCGACACAACATAGATATCCTTTTGTAATGAACACAATCAAAGATATCCTGAACACCAATGATGGAATGGAATCAAACTTCCCACATAGAACTCCCATAACCAAGAGAAAATACTATAAGAGTTTGGTGGGTCCTTATGCGGGCCGGTCAGAATTGGCCGGTGGGTCTGGAAATGCTCAGGTCTGGTATTGGAGGTTCCAATTTCCCACGGCACACCTGATGATCATTCACAGCACACTAGTGCGCCATGGCACACTGGTTGGGAAACACTGATCTACAATAGTAGTTCTCAACCTGAGGACCGTAGCCCACTGTTGGGCTGTGAGACCTAAAATAAGATTGTTTAATATAGTTTTCTGTGGGCAAGCAGATGGTGACTACTGGATGGCATATGTTCTGCATCAAAAACTAGAGCTGATGTGGTCTATCCAATGAAATTTTCTGAATCAGTACCCCAAATAAGCAACCTGAATCTAAAGTTGACCTGATTTGTAACCCTTTTGGTACTAATGTTGGAGAGTGATCCCTGGTCAAAGTTGTCCCTGGTCAAAAAAAAGGTTGGGAACCACTGATCTGCAAGGAAATATCCAGGGCAAATATGAGTGTCTTTAATACTAATGGCATTCCCAAGCTTTAATAATGATTTTCTGTGTATGCCACATTCAAGGCCAGCCTGAAGCTTTTTATATAAGCAGGACAAAACAAATCAAAAGAAAGCAGGAAGTATGTGCAACGGGATTTACAGGAGTTTTGATTAATTTGGACATGACGTACAGGCTTTGATTTAATTCTTTGTCATTACAAAAAAATAAAGCAAAGGCCTGCTATTATTTGAGAGTTTCTCTGGCTGATTATGTATGCCTCAGAGAGGCATACATTTGTTAAGAGTGGAAGATTTGTGTACCCTGTCTCTGCATCTCACCCCACTTTAATAATCAGACAGGCTCTAGTATCATCACCATTAAAAGCAAAATGGATTCTTTAGAATTTGGAGTTGAGCATTGTAGGTCTGTGCTGTTTTCTGTCCTTTTGGTTTTATATAATTGAACTGTGCGAGTGAAAGGCAATGATTTTCCCTACCCATCAAAAGCTTCTCTAGGCTGATAAGATCAGGGGAGTGGAGCTCTCAAAGAAAGTGCTATTAGCATAGGAACATAAGCTGAGCCCATTGGGTCAGCCAAAGGTCTATCTAATCCGGCATGTTGTTTCTCAGAACGGCAGACCGCAATCCCACATCAGAACAAGAGGACAATAAACCTTGCTTGTTCCCAAAGCAAACAAAATGGCATGGCATGCATTAAGATCACTACTGACCGAAAGGTCATGAGTTCGAAGCCAGCCTGGGTCAGAGTGAGCTTCTGACCATTGCGTAGCTTCCTGTCGACCTTTGCAGCCCGAATGACCATTGCATCTGTCAAGTAGGAAATGTAGGTACCGCTTATGCGGGGAGGCTAATTTAACTAATTTACGATGCCATAAAATCTCCAGCAAGTGTGCAAAAGAATGAGGAAGTACTTCATCAGTGTCACAAATGGACGGTGAAGCGACAGCTCCCTGGTGGCCAGAATACCCTCATGAAGCTGGAATGTTAAATAGCCTCTGTGTGTCTGTCTATATATGTTGTGTGTCTATGGCATTGAATGTTTGCCATGTATATGTACATTGTAATCTGCCCTGAGTCCCCTCCAGTGTGAGAAGGGTAGAATATAAATACTGTAAAAAAATAAAATAAATAAATAAATACAACCTCCATGACTAATAGGTCTACTATAATATTGGCAACCTGGTGACTAGAAGAGAAGGTCTGTGAGTTCTGGGGACAAACACATTGTCCACGACTTTACCCTCATGTGCACATTTCCTCCAAATGTCTTCTAGATGCTCTTTAGGGGACAATTTTGCCACGGAAGCCTATCCTACAACCAGTATGGACTAAGGCCACTTCCACACAGCTGAATAAGATCCCACATTATCTGCTTTGAACTGAAAGATATGGTAGTGTGGACTCAAATAACCCAGTTCAAAGCAGATATTGTGAGATTTTTTTGCCTTGATATTCTGGGTTATATGGCTGTTTGGAAGAGTTCTTTTGATATATTTTTTTGTCTGGGGACCACAAATAGAATTTATGAATGAAGCCAATTTGTCACCTTTCTTGTGACTGTTCTCAGCTCGGTTGGTTCATGGACAACAGCCAATTTGTTTTTAGGGATGTACATGAATCCTGATCAATGTGGTAGAACTGACAATATTTCACACTCCATTAGCCTTGATTTCATGAACCTCCAGATCAGCTCCACAACCTACATGGTGATTTGCTGGAGTAGGAAAAAATGCTTCTATCCTATGCATTAGAGCGAGGGGAGGAAAAAACCCAACAACTTTGAACCTATATTTTACAAAATAATCTGGGCTTTTTGAGTTTTGCATTTTTAACCTACAGTGATCATAGCACTGCAATGACTACAACAATGAAATGCTGATTTTGCTTGCTGCCCTGGTGCAAAATTAATTTTATTTGAGTGTAAACACCATTTTGTTATCAAAAGGATGCCATATTTTAAACACACACACAGAGGGAAGGAGGGAAGGAGGGAGGGAGAGAAAGAGAGAGAGAGAATCTGCAGCTATATACTTGCCTAGCCAGCTACCTCCTGGCTATAATGAAGAAGGAAGGAAAGAAGGAGAACGAGAACTAGCCTAGGGCTACAGTGATCAGCATTGGCTTCCAGTAGGTATAGGTAATGTTGGCCCATTTGCTGTTGCTCTTGTTGCCTGCTCTTCTCTGGATAGTTGTTTGCATAGTAATTGTACACTGTGTCTGGTAATTTTTTCCACTGCTACATCATTTTCCGCCACCTGTCATCAAAGACGTATCTCCATCAGAATCTTGTTCGAACCTCATAACAGCATAACAATCTTTGTGCAAGCAGCTGCCATTTCTTAAGGTTGTTCACGTGTGGTTCCTAGTGCAGCCAATGGTTCTGCAAGAATACATGCAACCCTTTCTCCCACTTTTGATTTAGTTTCCTGACCATTGTGCTTCTGATACAGAATTGTGAGGTCCGAAATAATTGCAATGGCACATCTTAGGATATGTCAGAAGTGACAGATGTTCTATGGCCCTCAACATTTCACAGATGAAAACTAAGACATGTGTGGTCAGGGATTGTTGTAGAGTAGCTGAGGTGGTAAGCATTGTTAGTGAGGAAAAACACACAAACCAAGAGAAGGTATAGCAGTTTGCTTTTGCCTGAGTCTACAGGAAATAAAAATTCAGGAAAGGCTTTCTTAGCTACTCTCTGCAGTGAGTTAATTGATGGCAGCATACATTTTATTTTGAACTCTATTTTAACAAGTGAGGTGAGCTCAGAGAAAAGGAAGGAAGTGGAAGGAGGAATGAAAAGGCAGCAGAAAAAATGCATGACAAAGGATTAAATGAGATCATAGCAAATTAAGACAGTTGGGGCTTACGTTTGGCTCCTCCATTTGCTGTGCATCTTAAGTATTCATGTGAAGTATCACTGATCTGAAATGTTCAAAACTCTGTGAACCCTGAGAGGATGCAAGTTGGGAAGGGCACTGAGAAAGAGAGATTTATCCCTGACTCATTCTATAGCAATTTCATCCCAATGGCACAAGCCTTCTTGAATGTTTCATGGAGCACCACAATTTATGGCTGGACTTGTTTAACCTGGAGCAAAGACTCCTAAGGAAGGAGGGGAAAACAGCCTGGTAGAAGATAGAGAGCAAATGAGGGCATGATTTAATAAATTAATCAGTGGTAATCATGAAATCGGGATGGAAAGCATAAATCTTGCAAAGGATTCTGGAGTCGTTGAAATTATTTTAAGCATCTTTACTGGCCTCCTAATATCTTTCTACTGGAAAGAAAGAAGTGATTAGATACCAGCTTTACATGCTCAAAATATATGCGCTGTTGGTTTTATAATTTGTTGCTACCTTCTCCAGCCATGGCAAATGGCCCATGGAACATAAAGATGGAGCTTATAGTGTATCTTTTCAGCATTCACAAAGGGTAGATGGGAAAATAATTTGCACTCCTCTGTTGAAAACAGCTTGGCCAAATATTTCTTAGCAGAACTGGATTATAATCTTTCCCCTCGGACTTTGTTTAGCAAATATGCTACTGAGCATAGATCTGGATCCCGTAAGTCTTACTTATGAATAGCAGCATGGCATGCTGGAATTGTAGTCCGACCGCACATTTTAAAAACAAGATTGGTTAATTTATGCTGCTGTTTTCTGCTTTAGGGGGAAAGGCATGAACATCTGGCTGGGCTTCTTATTTTTAATAACGAGCTTATAGCCATAATGCAGCCCTGCCATCACATGGGAACCCACCGACATTTCCAAAGTCCTGCCATGTGATAGAGAAGAGACAGAAATTGCATTTGCAATATTGCTTATTTATCTTACCATTTCCTTCTGAAGTAATGGAGGAGGGACAATATGGTCTACTTTTGGGGTTGCTTTATATATTTTCCCATGTTTGGTCCAGAACATCATTCACACTGCTCTCATCATACTGCTCACTTTCGTCCAGCATTGGAGTTAGAAGGTCTGTTGTCTATTGTTAGAACCCCAAAAAATCTCTAAAAGTTTAGTGCCAATGTAAGAATCTGCATCATTCATGCTCAGAGGGTTGTAATCTTCTTGAAGTCCCAGGTGTGAAGTCCTACAGGCTGGCCAGTACCCGAAAGAGAGCGTTCTCGGTGGCTGCACCGACCTTGTAGAATTCTTTGCCAGCCGAGATGCAGGCCCTGCAGGACCTGATGGCCTTTCGCAGGGTTTGCAAAACTTGGCTATTTCGGCAAGCATTTGGCGACTGACTAGCACCCGAACATCAAATCTCGCCACCTAACCATGCCGCCTCTGTCTGTAGATCGGTTGTATTCCGATCTATGTGAAGTTTTATGACATATGTGATTGTTTTTAGGAATGTTTTTATGATGTTTTTAGGCTGTGTGTGTAATTTTATTGTGTTGGAAACCGCCCCGAGCCTTGGGGAGGGGCGGTCTAGTAAATCCGAATAATAATAATAATCTCCCCAGCATTGAACCAATAGTGTTAGAGCAATTATGTGGGAGAGGTGAAAAGAAGAAGATTTTTCAACAGTGGCAGATTGAAAGAAAATGACAGCTTGGTGTAGTGGTTTGAGTGTTGGAAGATCAGGGTTTCAACCCCAGTCAGCTATGGAAACACACTGGGTGGGCTTGGGCAAGTCCTATTCTCTCAGTCCCAGAAGAAAGCAATAGCAACACCCCTCTGAACATATCTTGCCATGAAAACTCTGGAATAGGTTTGCTCAAGGTCACCACAAATTGGAAATGACTTGAAGGTACACAGCAACAACAATGATGACCAGAATTTGGAATCATCAAACTGTAGACTGCCTGAAAGGCTGGTGTACTCTCCATCTTTAGAGGTCTTTAAGAAGAGGTTGGATAGATGTCTTTTAAGAATGCTGTAATTGTGTATCTCTGACAATTGAACTATCAAGATTTAAGATGTTATGATTCTGTGAGTACTAGTGAGCCAACTCTTGGCTGGTCAAGCATTCTGTCTTTTAATCCCAAGAGAGCATTGCCTAAGAGACATCGCAAATGGGATGAAGAGAGAGAGAGAGAGAGAGAGATGACAGAAGAGCTATTTTTGTTCCTCACTAATAAGAATTGTATCTGATGGTGTCTGTCACCCTGGTGCTTCTGAAAGTTTCAAGAATAAGACAAGAGTGAGGTGTGATTTTGTTTTGATTTGAACAGTTGAGGTAGGTTTTGTCCTGTTAGCATTGGGCCATTCTCATTCTCCAGTCTTTCTGCCCTTCTTTTTCTCACCCTACTGTGTTTTTGATGTGAAAGGAAGCATTGGCTGTGAAATAAGATAACATGTCTTGGATTGTTTTCCTGGCTGTCCTGCTAAAAGTATCCTGACATTGGAGAAATCACTACATCTCTCTATATCTTTTGCTGAGACAGGGAGAAAGCATTTGTATTCTGCCTCTCATGTGTAGGAGAGTGATACATTTATTTCAGTTTCCAAAGATGTGTTGACCTTAATGTCCAGAAAGTGCTTGTATAGATGTAGTTTTGTTGCTTTGTGGGCTTAGTGTTTCAATCTTTATTTCCCAGATTTCCTGCCTCGTTTTTCCTTTTATTTTTAAACTATTGAAAAATTATATGTTGTTTCCCTCAAATCAACCAATGCAATAGGATGGGTGTCTATCTACAATTGAAGTGCAAAGGGTTTAAATTGAATGGTACAAATCAGTCCTTTGAAACATTCCTTTTGGAACTACTGGAAATCTTTAGGCAGTAAGCTTGTGCATTTTGACAGAACCTTAATCCGTTTCCGCTGGCCAAACTTCAGGAGATTCCCAGGTCTGTTTTCGCGCGCCTCCCAAAAATGGGTGGGTAGCCGAATATCTGTTTTGGGTCCACAGCTGAAAAATTCGGCCCATTGACAGCAATGAGAGGGGAGGAACTTCCCGGGCTCCCCTTCCCGTCATTTAAGGCAATTCCATCATTTGTTCTTATATCTTTCATTACGACTTGGATTAAAAGTATCAGAATTAGGATACCACTCTTTCTACAATCCTTTCTCCTTGTTTGTAGTGGAGACAGGGGTTTAAAGACAGGGTTTAAGATACCACTCTTCCTGTGATTGTTCCCCTTCAGTCTGTAGAGGAGACATTTAAAGCTGTTTCTACTCTAGAGAAGACAGGCACTGCAGGCGGGTGCATGCTCTGTCCCTGAAGCACACAGTTGTGGCATTTTAAGGAGGTTTCCCACTTCTCAGGGAAGGAAGAGCGATTGATCTGGAACTATTCTTCCCAGGGCTTCCTTTTAAAAGCCCTCTCTTTGCCCTGCCTGGGGTGGTGCCTCCAACCCCCCCCCCCCCCACACACACACACACTTTTCTTTTTAGCTCTGCCTTCCTCCCATACCCCACTTGTAACTGAAAGCAGCTGGTATTTGACAGCTACCATTCTGTTGGGGCCGGCTTGGAGTTATGGCCACCTGGTCAAACCGAATAAGCCGGATTGGCTAAAGGAAACCGACCAATCTGAATCCATGCACCAGCCTAATAACCAGTATCTGTTGGATATAGAATAAAGGAGGTTATTATAAGAAGAAGAAACTAGAAGCAAGACCCTAAAATGAAAAAAAATAAGTAGTCTACAATTGTAATCTAAAAAGTATAATGTCTCCAAGTTCCCAAGTATATATCAGGGATGAGGCCTATGTGGCTCTTCTTACTGGGCTACTATCCTTAAGCTGTGCTGAGACTCATAACCACTTCTGAAGGGCCAGTTGTTGTCTAGCACATAAATAATGAGGACAGCCATTATACTAGAATGGATCCAACAATGCAGTGAGTTTCCTAGGTAGCAAAGCATCAAGTTGCTTTGTGAGGACTTCCAAGACTGTGTTCCATAAAACTAAAGTGGTCCTGGCAGGAAATCCAACATTAGCAGAAGAGGACTATGTTTTCATACATGGAGCACATATCAAATCCAATATAGTGTTGCTGTAGCATACGTTGTGTGTGTGTGTGTGTGTACTTTCCACTGACACTATGATGCCATGGATTTGCTTGACTGAACTGCAGTAGCTGAATGCCTGACTCTATCACCTTGCTGCGAGAATGCCTTATATTCCTACCCAAGCGAGCCTGGAGAAATTTGGATGCCTGAAAGACAGTGTCTCTACCTTTTTTGTGCATTCTATGTGGTCATTGACTCTTACTTCAGTACTTGAGATAGGAGAGTGTCTCTCTCCATATGCAAAGCATGGGGTGAGCTGAATGGCACACATTTCTCTTAACCACCGATCATTCATTTCTGCTCCACAAGTCTTGGAAACTGTCACCTGAGACAACCACCTCAGTCTTCCTAAAGAGAGCACCAGCCTACAGTACCATCCAATCTCACTACCTTTGCAATTTTTTTTTCATGTCAGGGCGACTTGAGAAAGGCCTGGATGTTTTACTATCTTGTGGGAGGCTTCTCTCATATCCCCAGATAAGAAGCTGGAGCTGACAGATGGGAACTCACCCCATTCCCTGGATTCGAACCACCTACCTTTCAGTCAGCAGTCCTGCCTGCACAAGGGTTAACCCATTGTGCCACTGGGGCTTCTACCTTTGCCATGAAAATACAACTTTGATTAATTCCCTTCTTTTCTCCTTGTTGCTGAAATGACAAATTCACAATATGGAGCACAGAAAAACCATTGATGATATTTTTTTCAAAGACAGGGCACTTTTACTTGGCTTTGCAGAAAAAAAGAGATAATATGTTAACAGTAGGTTTTGATAAATGGCGGATTTGGTAAAACTGAACAGTAAGAGAAGTCATTTTATACATTTATCTATAATAACAGCAAGGAAAGTCAGGTGTTAAATGTAACTACCTTTCCTATTTTTTTGTGTTATCTTCTCTCTCTCTCTCTCTCTCTCTCTCTCTCTCTCTCTGTGTGTGTGTGTGTGTGTGTGTGTGTGTGTGTGTATTCTTTTTATTGTATTCAAAAATCTCTAATAAAAATGCAATCATTCACACATGATGAAAGAACTAAGAATTCCAAAAGTTTTCCGCTTGCTAGTTGAGTCTTTGTGCGTTTTGAAGATGTTTTTGTATTTGAGAACTCTGAGAAAATTGACATGTAATATGTATGGAAATGTTTTTCTTAGAAAAGTGGGGATGAGAACCCCTTTTTCACAAAAAGCACAACTTTTTATTCAAAATTTGTAGGAAAGCAACAACCCCAAGATACAAAAATAAATAAACACTAGATAATCTGAGCTTCTATACAGTACAGAAGGGAGGCAGAGTGACAAAAACCATTCCTCAGTAGTAGAAAAGGTGCATCCAGTGGACAGATTTGTATGCCTGTGATTTATAAAATTATAGATATGTTTCTTAGTAAAGACACAACTTTCCCAATATGACCCAATTCGCAATGTGTTTCAAACAGCACAGTAAGGGGATTTCTCTGGGATATTGTAAAGCAGCCTTTCTCAACCTGGGGGTTGGGACCCCTGGGGGGGAGTTGTGAGGGAGTTTCAGAGGGGCCACCAAAGACTATCAGAAAACATATATTTCTGATGGTCTTAGGAATCCCTTCGACAGAGAAGGCTGAAGATCTCTCCACCTGTCCTTCTCATCCCTTTTGGAAACAGATGACAAATCCTCCCACCAAAAGCCCTACACTGCTGTGATTGGACAGTCTATCAGCCATCCTCTCAGCCAAGGGAGGGCTGTTCCTGCGAATCCAGGTGGGAGGAAGGAGCAGGCGTGCTACAAGCCTCATGCCAGTGTGGTGCACATGTGCGGATGAGGGAGAGCATGTGAGGCTGGAGAGAGGCTTGCCCTCCCTTCAACAGGAACAGCCCTCCCTTTAAGACATGGGGGTTCTGTGGGGGAAGTTTGGCCCAATTCTATCATTGGTGGGGTTCAAGGGGCTCTTTGATTGTAGGTGAACTATAAATCCCAGTAACTACAACTCCCAAATGTCAAGGTCTATTTTCCCCCAAACTCCACCAGTATTCCGGGGATTTAGGAATGGCCACATTGATGAAAACACCGAAAGTTTTTATTCAAGATCACCTCCAAGATACCTTCCCTATATTGTTTGCCAAAGATTCATAAAGACCTCATAATCCTCCTGGTCGCCCAATTTTAGCCGGGGTTGGGCGGAATCCTGGAACCTCTTGCCCAATTTTTGGATTATTATTTACAACCATTCGCCTGGAAAACTCCAGCATTCCTAAGAGACACTACACATTTCATCTCAAGGTAGAAACTTTACTTTGGAACCTGGGGACTATTTAGTAACCTTAGATGTAGTTTCTCTTATATACGAACATCCCACCCGGACTTGAGATGTAGTAGAGAACTGCTTTATAATGCGGTATCCACGGATCAACCTCATCCAGGCTTTGATGTCTCTTTTTGATTTGGTCAGCTACTACAATTACTTTCAATTTTTGATGACCACTATCTTCAGATCCATGGCATTTCCATGGGGCTCAGTTGCGCCCCTGCTTGGCTAACATTTTCATGGCACATCTAGAAGATAAATTTATGTTTCCTCATACTCAAACCGCTTCTCTGGCAAGGTCAAATTATACAGTCGGTTTATAGATGATCTATTTCTGATCCTTCATCATGACACCAACATTGCCGAATTCCTGGATTGATGAACACTTGGCACCCATCCCTGTCATTTACTGCGACTACCAGCACCACTACTGTGAATTTCCTCGATGTGACCGCACTAACATCAACCACCAACCAAAAATACGGGACTATAGAAAGTCTGTGAAGAAAAAATAGTTATTTGCATTTTACCAGTCATCACACTCATGCTTTACGCTATAATCTCCCATTTTCCCAATTTCTTCGTATTAAAAGAAATTCTTCATTTGGGGATGACTATACACAAGCAGCGGACAGATTAACATCGGATTTCAGAGAGAGAGGATACCCGCCACCATCATAGAGAAAGCCAGGCTACGAGCGGAGAATCGCTCCAGATCATCTTTATTTACCACGAAAAGAATGAATCTATTGACAAGATAGTGTGGCCTGTGACTTACACGCCTCACTCGAGCTGCCTGGCCAAAATAGTGAAACAATACTGGCCACTTTTGAAGGACATCCCGGCTTATCCGCATTTCCTCTAATAGCGCATAAACGCACCCGCAACATCAAGGACATATTGGTACACTCTCATGGACACAGACCACCTATTAGGAGCATAATGAGTCCTGGAATGAAACCTTGCTCCCACTGCTCTGTATGTGCTAATGTCTCCCAAGATAGAGAAATCTATAGTATTTCCAAGAACCGAACTTTTAAGATCAGGGATTATGGGACCTGCGCTTCTAAATCTGTGATTTATGGGATCTCATGTGGGTGCTCATTGATTTACGTGGGGATGACTTCGAGGGAGGTACGGACCCGTTTTATTGAACACAGAAGTAAAATCCATAGAGCTTCTGAGGATTCTATGTTTTATAAACATTGCAAAGAGAAAAACATGACGTGTCCTCTTTAAAACTGATGATCCTGCAACAAATTCGACCCAATTTTCATCAATCTAGTAATGATTTACTGAGAGCAGCTGAAATTAAATGGACACTCCTCCTTGACACTGAATGGCCAAACGGGTTGAATGACGTAATCCCCTCAGCTCATTTGCATAACCCTTCTCATCCATTTATATCCCATCCTGTGCTTTACTGTTTACCTTTGGGTCACCATGATCGGCTATTACGCCTGGGTTATACATCATTGATACTGCTTTTGGTATGTATTCCTTTTACCCTGCCTGTATGAATATTGTTATATTGTGGGCGATTGTACCTATGGCTTATTTAATTATGTTTCACAGATTATGGACGCATATTGATTTGCCTTGACAAAACTGGATTACCGGTGAAACGGACTTCTGGGCCTTTCAATAACGCATGGCGACTCCGTCGGCCTGAACCATCTGTCTAGAGGGACTAATTACTCCTCAGCGTCCGACATTTATAATTTCCCCCGACACAGGGACTGTTTACATTGTATAATTTCATGATATGTGATCAAGCTGTTATATCCATATTGAATTAACCCCTGCGAGGGATATTGAGTGAATTATTGCATTAACCCCTGCGTGGGATTTCATTTAGGGTCCTTACCCTTCCTTAATAGACAAGTCTTTCTGTGACTTTGATATGAGAAATTAATACAATATCATTTGAATGAACCATTGAAATTGTGACACATTTCTCTTAACCACCGATCATTCTGCTCCACAAGTCTTAGAAACTGTCACCTGAGACAACCACCTCAGTCTTCCTAAAGAGAGCACCAGCCTACAGTACCATCCAATCTCACTACCTTTGCAATTTTTTTTCATGTCAGGGGCGACTTGAGAAAAGCCTGGATGTTTTACTATCTTGTGGGAGGCTTCTCTCATATCCCCAGATAAGAAGCTGGAGCTGACAGATGGGAACTCACCCCATTCCCTGGATTCGAACCACCTACCTTTCAGTCAGCAGTCCTGCCTGCACAAGGGGTTAACCCATTGTGCCACTGGGGGCTTCTACCTTTGCCATGAAAATACAACTTTGATTAATTCCCTTCTTTTCTCCTTGTTGCTGAAATGGACAAATTCACAATATGGAGCACAGAAAAACCATTGATGATATTTTTTTCAAAGACAGGGCACTTTTACTTGGCTTTGCAGAAAAAAAGAGATAATATGTTAACAGTAGGTTTTGATAAATGGCGGATTTGGTAAAACTGAACAGTAAGAGAAGTCATTTTATACATTTATCTATAATAACAGCAAGGAAAGTCAGGTGTTAAATGTAACTACCTTTCCTATTTTTGTGTTATCTTTTCTCTTCTCTCTCTCTCTCTCTCTCTCTCTCTGTGTGTGTGTGTGTGTGTGTGTGTGTGTGTGTGTATTCTTTTTATTGTATTCAAAAATCTCTAATAAAAATGCAATCATTCACAAATGATGAAAGAACTAAGAATTCCAAAAGTTTTCCGCTTGCTAGTTGAGTCTTTGTGCGTTTTGAAGATGTTTTTGTATTTGAGAACTCTGAGAAAATTGACATGTAATATGTATGGAAATGTTTTCTTAGAAAAGTGGGGATGGGAACCCTTTTTCTCAAAAAGCACAACTTTTTATTCAAAATTTGTAGGAAAGCAACAACCCCAAGATACAAAAATAAATAAACACATAAGTCTCATCTTGATATGCAATCATTCTTTATATCCCAGGACATAAATTAGCCACCGATGGTTGGCACCCTGTTGTGGCTGAAGCCGAAAGCGAAGCACTCAGAATTAATTCTTTAGAATTCCTGGATATTGACTTCTCTCCCACCTGCATCTCTAAGCTTCCAAAGCACACAAAGCTTTCATAGGACAGCAAGCTTAGTTGAGCATTTCTCTGCACAAGAGAGCCATGAATTGAGATTTCTTGTGTATTTCAAATTTCTTTTAAAATGTTGTGCCTGAATACCTAGTCAAAACCTGGGTGCTTCATTGAACAGGAGATAATCTGAGCTTCTATGCAGTACAGAAGGGAGGCAGAGTGACAAAAACTATTCCTCAGTAGTAGAAAAGGTGCATACAGTGGACAGATTTGTATGCCTGTGATTTATAAAATTATAGATATGTTTCTTAGTAAAGACACAACTTTTCCATATATGACCCAATTCGCAATGTGTTTCAAACAGCACAGTAAGGGGATTTCTCTGGGATATTGTAAAGCAGCCTTTCTCAACCTGGGGGTTGGGACCCCTGGGGGGGGAGTTGTGAGGGGGTTTCAGAGGGGCCACCAAAGACTATCAGAAAACATATATTTCTGATGGTCTTAGGAATCCCTTCGACAGAGAAGGCTGAAGATCTCTCCACCTGTCCTTCTCATCCCTTTTGGAAACAGATGACAAATCCTCCCACCAAAAGCCCTACACTGCTGTGATTGGACAGTCTATCAGCCATCCTCTCAGCCAAGGGGAGGGCTGTTCCTGCGAATCCAGGTGGGGAGGGGAGAGCAGGCGTGCTCGTCTCATGCCAGTGTGGTGCACATGTGTGGATCAGGGAGAGCATGTGAGTCTGGAGAGAGGCTTGCCCTCCCTTCAACAGGAACAGCCCTCCCTTTAAGACATGGGGGTTCTGTGGGGGAAGTTTGGCCCAATTCTATCATTGGTGGGGTTCAAGGGGCTCTTTGATTGCAGGTGAACTATACATCCCAGCAATGACAACTTCCTAATGTCAAGGTCTATTTTCCCCCCCAAACTCCACCAGTATTCGCATTTGGGCATATTGAGTATTTTAGCCAAGTTTGGTCCAGATCCATCATTGTTTGAGTCCACAGTGCTTTCTGTATGTAGGTGAACTACAACTACCAAATTCAAGGTCGCTGTCCACCAAACCCTTTCAGTATTTTCTGTCGGTCATGGGAGCTCTGTGTGCCCAGTTTGGTTCAATTCCATCATTGCCGGAGTTCAAAACGCTCCTTGATTGTAGGTTAACTATAAATCCCAACAACCACAACTTCCAAATGACAAAATCAATCCCCCCCCCCCCAAGCCCACCAGTATTCAAATTGGGGTGTATTGGGTATTTGTGCCAAATTTGGTCCAGTGAATAATAATTATAATAATAATAATCTTTATGTATACCCCGCTGCTATCTCTCCAATGGGGACTCGGGGTGGCTTACATGAGGCCGAGCCCAAACAACAAATTTCAATAAAATAAAAATAAAAAACATCATCAACAACACAGTAAAAATACAAGCATTTAAATAAAAATAAAAGAAAATATACAAATACAATATCTAAAATCACAAAAGACAAATCGGGCCGCATGTACAAGATAAAATGTCAAAAACTCAGGGTGAGATAACAGGAGTAGGTTCTTTGTGAAGGAGAGCTCTTATAAACACGGGTTGTAAAAGGCCTTCATATAAGTGGGGAGAGTGTACTCTAAAGACAGGAGCGTTGAGGAGAGCAATGGTATAAGGTTAAGTGGCTACTCTCCAAAGGCACAGTGAAAAAGCCAGGTTTTAAGGTGCTTTTTAAAGGTTTGCAAAGTGGGTTTTTTTCCTAATCTCTCCGGGCAATGAGTTCCAGAGTTGAGGAGCCACAAAGGAGAAGGTTCTCTCCCTTGTGCCCACAAGACGAGTCTATGAGACAGGGGCGAAAGAAGGGCCTCCCCTGAAGATTGAAGAGTTTGGGCTGGTTCATGGAGAGAAATGAGGTTACGAAGATAGGCGGGTCCCAAACCGTTTAGGGCTTTATAGGTGATCACCTGCACCTTGAATTGGGACTGGAAAACAAATGGCAGCCAGTGAAGCTCCTTAAACAAGGGGGTTGACCGCTCCCTGTAAGCTGCCCCAGTTATTAATCTGGCTGCTGAGCATTGGACAAGTTGAAGTTTCCGGGCCGTCTTCAAGGGTAGCCCCATGTAGAGTGCCTTGCAGTAATCCAGTAAAGAGGTAACGAAGGCATGGACCACCATGGTCAAGTCAGAGTTCACGAGGTATGGTAGCAGTTGGCGCACAAGTTTTAATTGTGCAAAGGCCCTCCCGGCCACCGCCAACACCTGTGCATCAAGTGTCAGCGCAGAGTCCAGGAGGACCCCCAAACTGTGAACCTGAGACTTCAGGGGGAGTGAAAATACATCCTGCATATCAGATATTTACATTACAATTCATAGCAGTAGCAAAATTACAGTTATGAAGTGGCAACAAAAATAATTTTATGATTGGGGGTCACCACACATGGGGAACTGTACTAAGGGGTTGTGGCATTAGGAAGGTTGAGAAATACTGTTTCTTGATATATCTACTCAAGTCAGAGGTTTGTTGCAGATATCCCCAACTCCTTCGATAAATGTAAGAGGATATTGCTTGATATGTTTAGTAGTTGTTCAAAGGTTCCCCAGCAATAGACATTTCCTCTGTAAACGTTTATAGAAACATAGCTGATAGACTTGGATGTTATATTCTGAAATAGCCTGGTCTCTTTGGGAATTACTGGGTGGGATTTCAGCTCAATTCACAGTCTGCGACGCTTTGAGAAGCCTCCTTCTTTTGTCCTACTTTCCCTTTGGGCTTTCATTTCTTCCCCTTCATGTCTGTGGACCATCCCTCCTTTAGTCATGCTAGCTGGAGGATGCTGAGTTTTTTAGTCTTCCAACATCCTTAAGTACCTTGTCTTGATTCCTCTCTGATATCAAAGTTGTCGGTGGCAAGAAGAGCCATCTCTACAGTCGATTTATCACCATGACTAAATTCCTCAGGCAGTCCCATGCTGTTTTGGTTCTCTTAATCACATAGGATAGAGGTGAGCCAGCTTTGGGTTAAATCTATTTCATTTTTTAATTAGAGTTGCAAGATCCACCAACCAGAGCCAGGTGCAAAAGACATTCACTTAGGAGTTACAGATGAAGTGTCCCTGAGCCCAGGACTTTATTTATTTTTGTGCCAGAAATTAATTTCTCTTGAACAAAAGCTTGTTCCAGGCCATCCAAGGTTCCCTATATTTCAGTAACTTTCATTTCAAAAGGTGGCTATTGTTAAGTAATTTTGAGTGAAGTCATCGATCCTGTTCTACGTATCTTTCTCTTCACTGCATCTGCAACTTGGAAAGCTATTGCAGCCATGTTATTTAATAATAATAATAATAATGCTTTATTTATAACCCTCCCTATCTCTCTGACAGGACTCAGGGTGGTTTCTGGCAAAAAAATTCACCATTTTATGGGAGGCTTCTCTCATTTCTCTGCATGGGAAGCTGGAGCTGAAAGATGGGAGCTCACCCCACTCCCTGGATCCAAACCTTTCTGTCAGCAGTTCAGCCGGCACAAGGGTTTAACCCATTGCGCCTCTGTGGGCTCCTCCATAAGCTAAAGTGCATATATGGGTTTTTAAAAGCTTTTTAAAGGAGAGGAGAGAGGGGGTTGTTTATAATTCTTTAGGCAGGGAGTTCCAGAGGTGGGGAGCAATCACAGAAAAGGCCCCCCTCTTATTCCCACTGACTGCGCTTGCGTTGGGGGTGGGACCAAGAGCCTCCGCCTGTGACCGCAGTGCTCGTGATGGTCTGTATGTGGAGATGAAGTTTTTCAAATAATCAGGGCCTGAACCATTTAAACTGTACCTCTCCTTGAACTAATTGTTGCTCAGATTTGGCCTCTGTCTCTTGCCTTTGCTTAATATCCCTCTCTTCTTCTTTTTTTTGCTGTTTTCCAGGAACTGGTGGGAAGCAATCCTCCGCAACGGAACTGGAAAGGAATCGCAATTGCGTTACTTGTTATTCTGGTTATTTGCTCCTTGATTGTCACCTCCGTTATCTTGCTGACACCAGGTATTTGTATAACCTTTAGCTGTAGCTGATGCTGCTATTGTAATTTCAGTGTCTTTGGTCATTCATTGTAAAAATGAATGAAGCGAACTTGACTGCTAGATCAGTCAGGTGGAGAAAAACCTTTCTTCTGTTGTTTTGTACTGTCTTGAGGGTCAGGATGCTTGTTTTGAAAAATATGGATAAACATATACATGCATAATCAAAGTAAAAAAGAATTAGATGCAGTGTTATTGTACTGGTGAACATCCACATCCTGCCTGGATGGTAACCTCAAAAATAAATTGATTTATTTATTTATTTACAGTATTGATATTCCGCCCTTCTCACCCTGCAGGGGACTCAGGGCGGATTACAATGTACACATACATGGCAAACATTCAATGCCATAGACACACAACACCTATAGACAGTCAGAGGCTATTTAACTTTTTTCTGGCCACCAGGGGAGCTGTTGCTTCACCGTCCATCTGCGACACTGATGAAGTACTTTCCGCATTCCCCGCATGCTTTTTGCTGGAGATTTTTTAGGGCCTCGTAAATTTGTTAAGTTAGCCTCCCCACACATTGGTGGTACCTAAATTTCCTAATTGCCAGATGCAACTGTCTTTTGGGTTGCAGAGGTCCACAACAAGCTACACAAAATTGGCCGGAAGCTCACTCTGACCCAGGCTGGCTTCAAACTCATGATCTTTCGGTCAGTAGTGATCTTAATGCAGGTGACACCCAGCCAGCTATGCCACAGTCCCTGTTCTGTCTTCCAGACATGTTCTGCATTGCCTCATCGTTAAAAGAAAAGGGATTCTTTGCAATTCTTGCCAGAGTCTATCTCAGACACTCTGGCACCTTGGTAGCTAATCATTAACTAAGTTTGCAGCTAGTTTTGCAGGATCTTTGCAGTCATTGGCCTACTAAAGTATCCTTTGGTTTGGAGCCTGCCCCTTTTTCTTCCTGGGGATGGGCCTCCATTTTGGAAAGTGATTCAGTTCTTTTCAGGCAGGGAAAGAATTCAGTTGTGCATTGGCCAGCCAGGTTGGCTCTGAAAGGGTCACCGTAAGTACTGCTTGCCTGCTTGCTGACTTACTTGCTTGACCAATTGCTGGGGGACCGCTGGAGCCAGATAGGATAATGGTACCTTGCAGTGATTAGCACTGCCTGCTGTATAGGATAGCTATCTGGTTGCCAGCCCAGCTTTAGGTCACCTTTGAACTGGTCCTAGGTTTAGAGAGGGGAAGGAGTGGTTCCTTCAATCAAACAGCCTAGGATCAGGGTGGGAAATATCCTCGGGTTTTCCTGCCATTCAGAGGGAAGCAGAGGGAGTCTTTTAGTAACAACCCAAGGCATTTTCCAGTTTATTTTTGTAACCGTTCAGCTCTGTGCCAAGCCATTCAAAGACTTTGTTTCTGAATAAACCATTTGTTCAACCTTAACCTGGAGTGATTTTTGGGTTGCCGGACCCCCCAGTTTTTTCAGCAAGCATTTTGTAGTCCACCAGGCAAAAAGGACAGCACATCTGCAGTTTTAGTTTTAAAGAACACCTGGTGTGACGGCATAGTCCCAGAGTGGATCTTGTCACTCTGAACATATCTGATGATAACTGCAGGATCAAATATCATTGGTGTTTCGATGGGAGGTCACTAGGAAATGCTAGGAGAAGCGCCTTGCCTAAAACTAAAGCAGGCATTGGCAAACTTCAGTTCTCCAGGTGTTTTGGACTTCAAATCCCACTGGCTGTTAGGAATTGTGGAAGTTTATTTATTTATTTATTTATTGGTTCGACTTAATATACCGCTCTCTCTGGAGCCCAGAGCGGTTTACAGAGTTAATAGATAAAACACATAAAATGCAATAAAATACAATAAGACCAATTTAAAACCCCCAGTTAAAATCAATTCCAGCAAACTGCAATGGCAGTAGAAATATGCTGGCAGCGGCACAACAGGATGCTGATAATACTCATTAGTTATGGGCCAAAAGTTGGTACAAAACACCTGGAGAGTTGAAGTTTGTTGTCCCATCAAAGATGCTAATACTAGTCTAAGTGAGCCAATGGGATAACTCAATATAATACAACTTCCACTGCATAGCAGAGTATGTTATATGAAGATTGGTTTATGGAACCTCTAAAGATGGGGACTGGTCATAAATCCAAAGCTCTCGTGTGGTATAATCGTTGTGGTTCAAAATTCAACCAATAGATCTAGAGCTCTGATCTGGTATAACAAGATGAGAGACTACCACCCAATAGCTGTGCTGTGGGTTATATTTCAGAGAATGGAACTGGCAAAACCATATCTTGCCTATGTCACAGAGGACTTGAAGACACCCACAGACACACCCCTTCTGTTGCGAGAGTCCATCACACAGTGTCACTAACTTTGCCAGATCTTAACCAAACCAAGAACAATAGGTTAAATCCAGTCCTAACAAGATTATTTTTTCATGTCAGGAGAAACTTGAGAAACAGCAAGTCACTTCTGGTTTGAGAGAATTGGCCGTCTGCAAGGACGTTGCCCAGGGGATGCCTGAATGGTTGATGCTTTACCATTCTTGTGGGGGGCTTCTCTCATGTCCCCATATGGGGAGCTGGAGCTGACAGATGGGAGCTCACCCCGCTCTCTGGATTCGAACCGCCGACCTTTCAATCAGCAGTCCTGCCGGCACAAGGGTTTAATCCATTGCTCCACCGGGGGCTCCGCCCTAACAAGATGAGACCAATTATAATGAACTAGACATCAATTTATCATGATGTCTAGTTCATTAAAAAAGCTTTAGTCTATGTAAGAATGACAGGTTTAGCTCAGGAGTGGGCAAACACACAGGGACATTTTTCCATCCTATTCCTGCCTGGTGGGCCACATGGGCACCCCAAAAGATGGCTAATTTATTGGCAATTCTTCTTTTTATGTTTCTGGAAGGGCTTAACAGAGTTCTGGGAAGGAAACTATTTCAGTTTGAACATGTCTGAGCCTTAAGCCTATGCATGGGCTGAACCACAGAACTATGGGCTGAACCACTGAACTTCTTCAATTAAGGAAACAGGAGCCCCTAGTGGTGCAATGGGTTAAACCCTTGTGCAAGCAGGACTGAAGGCTGATAGGTCAGAGGTTCAAACCTGGGAAGAGCGTGGATGAGCTCTCTCTGTCAGCTTCAGCACCCCATACGGGGACATGAAAGAAGCCTCCCACAATGTCCTTGCAAATGGCCAATTCTCTCACACCAGAAGCAACTTGCATTTTCTCAAGTTGCTCCTAACACGGAAATATATTATTATTATTATTATTATTATTGTTATTAAGTTCAAATTTGTGCGTCGCCACTCCCGGGTGGCTCGGGGCGACTTACAGAAGGCATAAAACAAACATACAATAACTCAATAGCATTACAACAGGGAAGGGGACAGGGAGGGGGTATAGGTACAAGTCACATCACATGACGAAACAAAACCTGATTCTTGGATCTAAAATGGCCTGATGAGCCAGGGAGGCAACCCTCTTTCCCCAGAAGGATTGTTATGAGAGAATGCATATGTCCCATAAGCCAAATAGTCCCCACCCCTGATCTAGAGCATTCTAGTTCTGACTTCAATGTTTCCAATAGCAGAAAGTTAGTGCCAGGATTGGCCAGAAGTTAGAAATATCATCTGCAACACTATTAGACAGAAGCGTTACGAATAATTCATATTATGACAGATTCCCAGCTGTGACTCCCCACAACTTCTGTTTTTAGAAATGATCCAAGAACATGCCAAAAAGAAGGTCACCATTCTACCCGACACTTATTAGTGTGTTTTAGTTAGACCCTGGAGACAGCCTGCAACAGTGGAATATGACAAGATTACAAAGAAGAGTATGCTACATTACAATTATAGATGAAACAATAACTTTGATGTGTGTCAGAATCACCACTAACACTTTACAAAGGAAGTGGCATGTTAGCATATTTACTTTGGATTTGATCCAATTCACAACAGCAGAGCAGCCATCCGTACCGGGATTGGCAGAGGGGGAGGTTTTCAGAAAGCTCCTGCAAGATGTTGTTATTGAGAGCAGGGATAGGGAAGAGCATGGATTATTTTAACAGGATAAAGAGTTGATTTTATGAACAACTATGTATATGTTCAGCCAACATATACATATGCCAGGCTGAACATCAGATGATAATAATAATTTATTTATATTCTGCCCGACTCACCCGAAGGGACTCAGGGCGGATCACAGTACACATACATGACAAACATTCAATGCCATTTTGTATGAACAATACAGAGACAGACAGAACAGAAGAAGGTGTGTTGTTGTTTTGACTCAATGTCCAGCTTTTTTGGTGCCATGGAACGTTGGGTTCGAATCCATGGAAGATTGGGCTCAAATCCAGCCTCGGGGGGTGCTGTCACTCCATCCTCTATGATGAAGAGCCATCAGGACTTCCTCCTTCCTTTTGGTCGCTCAGCATCTACTGATCTTTCTTTTCTGGTGTTGTAAAACCCCTGCTTTTAATGGTACCTAATTTCTCTAATTACAGCTAAAGCGAATTTTCAACTGCTTAGGTAAACCCAAATAATGATAATCGGGCCCTCTCAGCCGAGGCTTTTCAGAATCATTTTGCAGACAAGATTGCGATGCTCCGCCGGGACCTCCCTGCCACGGTTGATACAGTACAGGAGCTTGAGACTCCGTGGCCCTCCGCCGGATCCACCTTCGACCGGTTTCAGCCACTGGACGCAAAGGATGTTGACAAGATTGTCGCAGCCCTTCGACCGACCACCTGCTCCCTCGATCCGTGCCCCTCCACGCTGATTCGAGCTTGCGTGGAGGGGTTATGAGACCCTCTGTTGAATATAGTCAACTGCTCCCTTGAGCAAGGGTTTTTCCAGAGGAGTTAAAAGAGGCGGTGGTCAGTCCATTGCTGAAGAAGCCCGGGTTAGATCCGGCGGCTCCCTCAATTACCGCCAAGTGTCTAACCTTCCGTACCTGGGCAAGGTAATTGAGAGGGCAGCAATGGACCAGCTGCAGGCATTCTTGGATGAGACAACCTGGCTAGACCCCTTCCAGTCCGGCTTCCGCTCAGGCCATGGGACGGAGACTGTCCTGGTCTCCATCACAGACCTACTCCGCTGCCATTTGGACCGAGGCGGATCGGCGCTGCTCGTGTTATTGGACCTCACGGCAGCGTTTGATACTGTCGATTACCAACTTTTGACACACCGCCTGGCGGTGGCGGGGGGTGAGAGGGACAGCCCTCAACTGGCTGTCCTCCTTCCTCCAAAACCGCCGCAGCGAGTGAGGTGGGGAGGGTGGCCTCCGAGGGTCCCCCTTATGTTGTGGGGTGCCTCAGGGGCTATCCTCTCCCCGCTGTTATTTAACATCTAGATGCGACCACTCGCCCAACTGGTGCGGAGTTTTGGGCTGGAGTGCCATCAGTACGCTGATGACACCCAGCTCATTCTGAGGATGGACCCCGGGTGGTCTCTGTACCGATAATTTCCATCTCTGCCTGGAGGCCGTTACTGGATGGCTGTGAGCCAGTAAGTTGAAGGTGAACCCGCGAAGACGGAGATCTTGTGGCTGGGCCGCCCGGAGGGGTAGAGATCCAGTTGCCGACGTTTGACGGTGCGGCCCTTCATCCGCAACCGTCGGTAAAAGTTTAGGGTCCGGCTGGGCGCCCAGCTGTCTATGGAGGAGCAGATTGCCTGCGCCTGCAAAACAGCCTTCTTTCATCTACGTCAGGCAAAACGTCTGGCTCCTTACCTCTCCCGTTGCGACCTGGCCACGGTGATCCAAGCCACGGTCATCTCGAGGCTCGATTACTGTAATGCGCTGTACATTGGCCTACCCTTGTCGGCAATCCGGAAGCTTAAGCTGGTGCAGAACGCTGCAGCGCGTCTGCTCTCGGAGCCTTAAGATCCGACCATGTGACTCCACTCCTGCGCGAACTGCACTGGCTTCCAGTTGAATTCGGGTAATCTTCAAGGTGTTAGTTCTAACTTTTAAGGCCTTATATGGTTTGGGGCCAGTGTACCTGAAGGAGCGGCTTACCCCACGTGCCCAGGAGATCACTGCGCTCAGAGGGACTCAACCTTTTGGATGTGCCTAACATCAGGGTTTGCAGATTGGCTAGTACACGCAGAGGGCATTTACCGCTGCCGCGCCAGCTCTGTGGAACGGCCTCCCCGAAGAGATCCGGGCCATCCGGGTTCTCTTGCCGTTCCGCAGAGCAGTAAAAACATGGCTATTTAGGCAGGCATTCGGCCCATAGCCAACTGCTACTATCTGCACTATCTGCACCTGCGGGTTCGCTGTTAGCATGCCATTGCCAACTATTGCTATTGGCTGGTAATATGTTTTAATTCGGGTGTTTTAATTGTTTTACTGTATTTTAATGTATTTTACTTGTTTTATTTGCACTAATTTTGTGAACCACTCTGGGCGCCAGAGAGAGCGGTATATTAAGCCGAATTTAATAAATAAATAAAGAAATAATAAACAGTAAACTGGGCTGACAGTCGGCAGCTTACGCCAACCCAGGGCTTTGAACTTGCAACCTTTCGGTTGATAGATCTTATAATTGCTGGTGACTTACCAGCTGTGCTAAACTCCCGGACCTTACTGTTTGTACTTGTGACCTTACTGTATATACTTGTGTATAAGTCAACTTCATGTATCAATCAAGGTTAGGTTTTGCGACCAAAATTATGGATTTTGGTACCATGAATAAATCAAGGGTTATTCTATACAGAGGAGAAAGTGCCACCTCAGGAGGCCAGCTTCCTTTGGCAACCACAATTTTTCTCCACAAGGCATATAAAAAGACCAGAAGTGCCCCAGTGACCAAGACAGAAGAGGGAATCAATACTTAATTCATGTTTTCCTAGTAAGGATTAAGGTCTCTCCTTTCACCTCTGTCCTTTTTTTTGGTGAGTTGAGGTGTAGTACTTACATTGACCCATGGATACGTCGACCCAAGTTTTTTGAGACTTCAAAATTTCTAGACATCTACACAAGTTTATACCACATTTTCCCGTTGAGTATTCTCTGCTACATCTGAAGAAGATTAACTTGGGGTGCAGAGCAAGATACACCAAATGGTAGATAAACCCTTGTTTATCCCAGAGGATAATGGTTAGCAACACCCAAACTTTTGTTCTCCAGATGTTTTGACTTCATCTCCCAGGAACCTCATCCATTTGGCCAGAGAGCTGAAGTCCAAAACCCCTGACAGAGCAGAGTTTGGGAAACTCTGCACTTGAGAAATAACTGGAAGAACCTAAGGCAGTTATCCCTTCAAAACACCATTCACTTCATCCAAAAGACTTAGTGATGCAGCATACAAAATGTGAAGGAATTCCACAGGACTTGACATACAAGGCAATAACATTTTTGGCTAGGGTAACTCTGTTCCTGTCTGTGCCTCTGGATTCCTGACACCAAATATAAGTTAACTCTTGGATATGGGAGACCACTGGTGGTGTTAAAAGCTGAAAGAAGCTTGTTCTCAGAAGTTTCACCGTGTGGAGAAGCTCTCCGTTGTACCACTGCATAACTTCACCTTTGTCTTTGAGCATAATCGGGACTGTGGTGCAGCTGGCTGGGTGCCAGCTGCATTAAGATCGCTACTGACCAAAAGGTCATGAGTTTGAAGCCAGTCTGGGTTGGATTGAGCTTACAGCCAATTTTGTGTAGCTTGTTGTTGACCTTTGCAACCCGAAAGACAGTTGCATCTGTCAAGTAGGACATTTAGGTACCACCTATGTGCGGGGAGGCTAACTTACCAAAATTTACGAGGCCATGAAAAATCTCCAGCAAAAAGCATGCGGGGAATGCAGAAAGTACTTCATCAGTGCCACCGATGGATGGTAAAGCGACAGCTCTCCTGGTGGCCAGAAAAAAGATAAATAGCCTCTGACTGTCTGTCTATATGTGTTGTGTGTCTATGGCATTGAATGTTTGCCATGTATGTGTACACTGTATGAGTAATCCGCCCTGAGTCCCCTGCGGGGTGAGAAAGGTGGAATATAAATACTGCAAATAAATAAATAAATAAATACTGAATGTCCACCTAAAAGTCCCCCAAGGACTCTGATGTTGGTTTCAAATACTGATGCTACAATATCATTGTCTAAATCAGTGGTTCCTATACTTATTTGGCCTACCGCCCCCTTTCCCCATTTACTCACCGCCCCCCTAGAAATTATTTTTTTTATTTTAATAGCAATTAAACAGAAAGATATATATATATTAATACTTTTTCGTAAAATATAATAAAGTTGTAAATTAGAAACATTGAAGTTTGAAATTATGAAACTATTTATTGAACTTAGAATAGAAAGGTAATACAAAAAAAGTTAAAACATTCAAAATCATCTTAATGAGAAGGATGAACCTGGTATGCTGCTACCAATCTATCGGCTTTATTTTCGTCAGCAGTAATTTCCAATCATCGCGATTGACTATTTTGCAATCGGTTTCTTTTTTTGTTAATAAATTGGTTACCGCACTGAATCCATGTTCCACTAAATATGTTGAAGGACATTATTATTGTTGTTATAAGACTCAACCAGTTGGAAGGGAACCCCAAAGGTATTATTATTATTAACCCTTGCTTGGCGAGAGGAGGAGGAGAGAGCAGGAGGAGGAAGAAGAAGAAGAAGAGAGAGAGAGAGAGAGAGAGAGAGAGAGAGAGAGAGAGATGGAGAGACAGAGATTGATGGTAGCCTGTTCACCTTACAGGGGTTCAGCGCCCCCCAAATTCTCCTGAGCCTTCCAGCGCCCTCCTAGATCGCCCCACTGCCCACCAGGGGGTGGTACCGCCCACTTTGGGAACCACTGGTCTAATTCAACATCTCTGATCACTTTTGTAACAGCATCTTCAAACTTATTTAACACCACATGAGTACCCAAAGTTTCAATCAGTGTCAATGAAAATTTTTCCAAGGCATCATCCACATCCCCACAACTTGGTTCTTGACCCTGAACTCTTACACGACAATGTAAAGGCATAAGTAGAAAGGTTCAGCTGAGGTCTTTTTACCTCTTCCTCACTGGCAATTGGACTTTTAGTGATGTTCCTGATACTGTACCATTCTGTTTTCATTGTCATTGCTCTCAGTAGCATTTTCCCCATGCATACTTCTAAAACAATAAGTCTTAGGAGCGAGCCATCAGAATGTAGTACCAAGTGGAAGCCTGTGTGCTATTAATGAGAGAAACTGGAATCTTAAGTGGCTCAAGTACCTTGGGACCAGTGAAGTAAAAAGCCATTTTCTCCTCCATTAATTGGCTCATTGGAGTCTGTTTATGGCATCTCTAAACAGGGATGTGTTTTGCCTACATAACAAGATTAAAAAAAAGGAAAAGGCATCTAATGTCATGAGTTATTCTCGCTACTTAAGGAATCCTATAATCAAAAGTGACCACAAAAGCCATCCAATCCAACCTCATACTGTTATGCAGGAATACACAATCAAAGTACTCCAGAAAGATGACCATCTATTCTGTTTAAAAATATCCAGTGAAGGAGATTCTACCACACTCCAGGGCAGCATATTCCCCTGTCCAACAGCAGATATCTTCAGAGCTCTTACTGGAATCTCTCTTCCTGTAGTTTGAATCAATTTCTCAGTCTCCTAGGAAACATCTACACTGTAGAATTAATGCAGTTTGCCACCTCTTTAACTGCCATGGCTCGAGGCTGTGGAATCCTAAGATATGTAGTTTGGTGAGGCACTCACACTATTTGGCAGAGAAGGCTAAAGACCTTATAAAACTACAATTCTTGTAATTCCAAAACATCAAGCCATGGTAATAAAAGTAGTGGCAAACTGCAATAATTTCACATTGTGCACCCCTATCTTCTGGAGTAAAAGAAAACCAGTTTGTGTCATCTTTAATACTTACGTACAGTATTACTCGAGTCTGATGCGCATTTAATCTAATGCATACTTCAATTTTCAAAACCTTGAAACCAAAAAAGTTTACCATATTACACAAATCTAATGTACACCCTTATTGGGAAGGTGATTTAGCCCAAAAAATGTTAGCTTTAGATTCGAGTATATATGTATATACTGGTTTTCCATGTCTCCTCGAAGATTTTGTCCTATTGGATCCAATCAAGCCGAGTTTCAAGAAAGTGCATCAGGCATTAGTAAAGTTTTGTCATTTGTTGTTATTGTTGTATGCCTTCATGTTGTCTGTCAACTCATGGCAACTCCATGATTTTTTTCATAGGGTTTTGTAAGTCAAGAAATACTCATAGGTGAAATGTATTCTCGAAGGCTTTCATGGCTGGAATCATTGGGTAGTTGTGAGTTTTCTGGGCTGTATGGCCATGTTCCAGAAGCATTCTCTCCTGACATTTCACCTGCATCTATGGCAGGCATCCTCAGATGTTCTGAGGTATGTTGGAAACTAGGAAAATGGGGTTTATATATCTGTAGAATGGCCAGAGTAGGAGAAAGAACTCTTTGTCTGTTTGAGGTAGGTGTGAATGTAGCAATTGGCCACATTAATTAGCATTTAATGGCCTAGCAATTTTCAATGTCTGGCTTCTTGCTGCCTGGGGGAGGTGATTAGTTGTCTCTGATTGTTTCTTGTCTGGAATTCCCATGTTTTTTTTTGTGTTTTTCTTTATTTACTGTTATGATTTTAGAGTTTTTCAATACTGGTAGCCTGATCTTGCCCACTCTCATGGCTTCTTCCCTTCTGCCAAAACCATCCACATGCTTGTGGACTTCAACAGCCTCTCTGTGCAGCGTGCCATGGTGGCTACTAGAGTGGTCCAGCACCTCTGTGTTCTCACATAATATGCTCACCAAGCACTCCGTCACAGCTGACCTCTCTAGCCGAAGTAGCCTGCAGTGCCTTTCATGCTCCCTGACTCGTGCCTGGGTACTGCATTTGGTGGTCCCTATGTAGAACTGTCCACAGCTGCATGGCACACGGTAGACTCCTGCAGAGGTGGATTTGCCAGTTTTTCCTCTGAAACCTTCCATCTCCTCATAGAGGTTGCTGTCCTTGGAGTGGGGTGAGTGGGTGGAACAAGGTTTGGAACACATTCATATTTGGGGGGGGGGAGCTTTGTTGAATTCATTGGCTTGTTGCCTAAACCTGTGTTATAACTACAGGAGGGAGACCTTAAGAAAGTGTGTCGGAAGCAGGCTAGAGCAGAGGCGGGTAGCCTAGCAGCTTTGGGAAAACAAGAGTATAAGCTCTCATACTCCCTCTTGCTTAGAAAACATCTTCTCCCTCTTGCTTAGAAAACATCTGAAACTTTCAGAATTTTGGGCAAGCAACGAGACCTTGACCGTCAAATGTACATTGATTTCCCCGCTCTTCTGTTGATCCATCCTTGCCAAATGTGCATGTTAGCTAGAATCCATACCTTGTGCAATTTTTGCTTTGAGAAGGATCCAACGGGCATTGAAAATATACAAGAATATACTTGCATGGTAACCATAAAAATTAATATTTGCTATTGTTGTGGCTAATCCATTTGTAATGATCTGTATGGAGAGAGGAAGCACAATACTCACATATTTCAGAATAAAACTACAGCTCCTTGAGGCACGAAGAGCAGCCATTTGCCCATAATGAAAATGATTATTAATATTTATGACTCATTGTGTCCCAGTTCTTAAATGCCGTCTGCTTCTCTGGCTGTAGTTTGAAATGAATTCGTCACTCCTCATTATGCAGCAGAAATTTCACAGACACCCCTTGCTCTATTTGCATCTATTCGTTGTGTACTGAAAGTCCTCCAGTTTCCAAAACCTTCCAGCCAGCATGGCCAGTGACCACAGTAGTTGAGAGATTCTGGGATATGTAGTCAAAAAAGTGACATTTCCTAACTCTGACTTCACAGAGTGGTGGTTTACAGAACATGTATTGCTGTTATATTTTAGAGCTAAGGATAAAGAAGGAGCCCCCGGTGGTGCGGTGGGTTAAAGCGCTGAGCTGCAGAGCTTGTTGACCAAAAGGTCACAGGTTCGAATCTGGGGAGTGGCCTGAGCTTCCGCTGTCAGTCCCAGCTTCTGCTAACCTAGCAGTTCGAAAACATGCGAATGTGAGTAGATCATGAGGTATCTCTCCGGTGGGAAGGTAACGACGCTCCATGCAGTCATGCCGGCCACATGACCTTGGAGTGTCTATGGACAACGCCAGCTCTTTGGCTTAGGAATGGAGATGAGCACCACACCCCCAGAGCCGGACACGACTGGACTTCATGTCAGGGGAAATCCTTTACCTAAGGATAAAGAAGTGGGTCAAGAATGAGAAATATTCAGAAATTCTAGAACTGGGCAAGGAAAGACCTGATTCAAGAGGTTTGGATGTCTGAGGCAAATGAGAAAATAATTTTAGGGGTATTTACTTCAGTACTCAATAGTGTCTTTCACAGCTCCAGAAATTATGAGTATTTGGGATTTCAGAAGAGATTGCTGACTTCAGAAAGAGCAACTTTCAATATCTTCCACCAGAGGCAGTTGCCTTGCTTTGGTTGATCATAGGATCAGCCCAACACAGACTCACTCAACATTTCTTCCACTTGAACTTCCATTGCTGTTTCCTTCAAAGAATTTGCCCCCAGTGGTGCATTGGGTTAAACCCTTGTGCCAGCCGAACTTCTGACCAAAAAGTTGGCTGTTTGCATCCGGGAGGCATGATGAGCTCCTGTCGGTCGGCTCCAGCTTCTCATGCGGGCACACAAGAGAATCCGTCTATAGGATGGTAAAACATCCAGGCATTTTTTGGGCAATGTCCTTGCAGACAGCCAATTCTCTCACACTATAAATGACTTGCAGATTCTCAAGTCGCTCCTGACATGAAAAATAAAAATTAATTACACTGCTACTGCACTACAATTGGGAAGTCAGACTTGGCCACGGTGGCCCCGCTCTTGTTACATCCCAAATAGATTACTGCAACACTCTCTATGTGGGGTTGACTCTGAAGACTGTTTGGATACTCCAACTAGTCCAACGGACTGCAGCCAGGTTGCTCACCAGAGCAGCATACAGAAAAGCATACAATCCCGTTGCTGCGCCAGCTCCACAGGTAGCCAATACATAATAATAAACTTTATGTATACCCCGCCACCATCTCCCCCAACGGGGACTCGGGGCAGCTTACATGGGGCCAAGCCCGAACAAAAGACTACAGCAAAATAAAAACCAAATACACTAAGCAACAAATAGCAACATCTGCTACCAAGCACAATTCAACGTGCTGGCTTTAGGCTATAAAGCCCTGAACAGTTCCAGTGCAGCTTACCTTTCTGAACATATCTCCTGCTATGAATCATTGCGAAGTTTAAGATGGATGAGAGAAACTCTGCTCTCAGTATCACCATCCTCACAAATGCGACTGGTGCAGACGAGAGACTGGGCCCTCTCAGTGGTGGCCCCTCGCCAGTGGAACTCTCTACCCAGTGATATTAGATTGCCCTATGCCTCTTATCCTTTATAGTGAAACTCAAAACCTGACTATGGGACCAAGTGTTCAAACAGTAGAGTCAGCAATTTAGAATGAGACCCAATTTGTGTGAATGACAGTGAACTGACCTGGACTATGATTTCAAACCTGCATGATTTTAAACAATGTTTTAGTAATTTTAAAGCATTAACAAATTGTTTTAATTGCTTTTATCATTTATTACTGCCTTGGTGTTCATTTGGACCCTCTACTGTCAAATCTCCACTGTCAGTAGAATCGCGTTTTTCCATCTGCGACAGGTGAAGCGTCTGGCCCCCTATTTGTCCTGAAACGACCTAGTGATGGTAATCCAGGCCATCTCAAGACTTGACTACTGTAATGCTCTCTACATTGGCTTTCCCTTGACCGTGATCCAGAAACTTAAGCTCGTGCAGCATGCTGCAGCCCGGCTACTTGCGGGGGAGCCTGCAATGTGCTGTATCACCCCAATTCTGCGGGAGCTGCATTGGCTTCCAATTGAATACCGGACCACCTTCAAGGTGTTAGTTCTCACTTTTAAGGCCTTGTATGGTCTGGGGCCAGTGTACTTATGGGATCACCTGATTCCATATAACCCCCCGAGATCACTTCGTTCAGAAGACTCGAATCTTCTAACCATCCCCAGTGTGAAATCCTTTCGGCTAACTTCAGCCAGACGGCGAGCTTTTTCCATCATTGCTCCTACAATGTGGAACGCACTGCCTTCGGAGACACGTGCTCTGCGAGACCTGGACGCATTTCGCAGAGCTTGCAAGACATACCTATTTAGGCAGGCGTTTGATTGCTAGTGATTCTTGTTAGTTCTGTTGTATTACTGAATCTTTTATTGTATTTTAGTGTAATTTTATTGTTTTAATGCTCACCCTTCCTGTTTGATTTTTGAGTTGCAAACCGCCCCGAGCCTTTTGGGAGTGGCGGTGTACAAATCCAATAAATACATAAAATAAATAAATTACTGTTGGCATTGAATGAATGCCTGTTGCGAAGCCGTCCTGGGTGAGAAGAATGGGACAGAAATCTGTGAAATAAATAAATAAATAAATAAATAACTACTGTTTGTCTAGTCACTCAGAAATTTTGCAAATTTTTTTGCATGAGATTTATGAAATGGTGCAAGATGGTTTATTAAAATATTTGTTCTCTCACTATTTTATACAAGCCCCTCATGTAAACGACAGAACAGGTGCATTTATGAAGAGGCTCAGAAAATGACCTTTGGCCTCCAGAATCCATGCTTTCGGGAGTTCTTAGAGTTCTAATCAAATATAAATTTCCCAGGTTCATGAATAAATAGGGTCATTGAACCTACTCTGTTTCCATCATTGATTCGGGAGTCCTCTTGCAGATATCTGCTGGACCAGGAAAATTAATTTCAGTGACAGCTACATGGTCCTTGGCCAGGAGAAAATGATAAGATGGAATTTGTGGGATGTGGAGCAATAACACATATCTCTCTTCCCCCCTCCCCTCCCCTTCTGAATGTTTTCCAGTTGAAGATAACAGCCAGTCTCAAAAGAAGAAGATTACAGTGGAAGATCTGTTCTCTGATGACTTCAAAATCCATGACCCAGAGGCTAAATGGATAAGTGGTAAGTCTTGCAATCAGATGCGAATATAACTTCTGTCAGATGCGAATATAACCTCTTGTATCATTGGTTTTCCAAACTCTCCCCTCTCCCCACTCTCACTGCATTTCACTTTATTTTTATCTTGCAAGTTTTCACAAATTGAAGCCACAGTACTTTCCGTTGAGCCAAATCTGTAGCTCATCTAATCCAGTGCTGTCTGTTCATAACTGGGAGCTATTTTCTCTGGCATGAAGTAGATACAATTTCCCAGCTATCAATACTCAGCTATTGAAGGTGGAGTAAGTTATTCATATTCATTCCATTCATATTCACGTAAATACTTTCATTCCAAAGTGTATCTCAAGGCAAAATTCAAAATGTCAGTTCTTTTCGTGTCATTAATATCGCCATGAAACCTAAACTTTATTCAGATATATTGAAAAGCATAAACATTACAGGTATTTTTAACCTCTACAAAAATCCAATAGATCTGGAACCATATTTTGTACAGATCTATGAAGTGTCCTATTTGTCTTTATTTATTTTATTTATTTATTATTTACAGCAGTGTTTCCCAACCTTTTTTGAGCCTCGGCACATTTTTTACATTTACAAAATCCTGGGGCACACCACCAACCAAAATGACACAAACTGACACTCTAACACAGTAATACATATAGTTAATATGTTTCTAAATGTATTTATACACTCAGTGTGAAACCTGGGCCCGTTTAGATGAACACAACATAGATATCCTGGCAGGAACGGCAGAAAGACACACACAAAGGTCTTGCTCAACAGATGGGAGTTATAGTTCACCTGCAATCAAAGAGCACTCTGAACTCCACCAATGATGGAATGGAATCAAACTTCCCACACAGAACTCCCATAAGGGAGCCCGAGTGGAGAAGAAAAAGTGTTCGGCAGGAGGGGGGGAAAGGGTATTGGAGGTTCCAATTTCCCACGGCACACCTGATGATCCCTCATGGCACACTAGTGTGCCACGGCACACTGGTTAGGAAACACTGATTTACAGTATTTATATTCCACCCTTCTCACCCCGCAGGGGACTCAGGGCGGATCACAATGCACATATACAGGCAAACATTCAATGCCATAGACATACAACATATATAGACAAACAACGAGCTACAGAATTGGTCGAGAGCTCACCCCAACCCGAGCAGTCCTCGAACTCATGACATTCTGGTCAGTAGAGATCTTATGCAGCTGACTCCCAGCCAGCTGCACCACATTCCTGGACCATCTGCTCATTTTCTTGCCCAAATTATATACCATACATGCCTTATAGAATGGGGAAAATGAGAGATATCCTAATATACCTTACTCTGATTTCCTTGCATGAAGACACAGGATATTTATTTATTTATTTACGACATTTATATGCCGCCCTTCTCACCCCGAAGGGGACTCAGAGCGGCTAACAAGTAAAATGTAAATACAATATATTATATTATTGCCATAGCACAATATTAATATTATATATTACATTGTACTATAACATTATACTGTAATATTATTAGTAATATGACATGTAATATAAAATATATAATTATAATATATTATTAGTAGCATTATATTGTATTACATTATAATATTATCAATAATATAATATTATATGTATATACAATATATATTATATTATTATATTATAATAGATACATTGTTTACCAAATTACACACATGTACATGCTTTTCGAAGCAATTTCTTTAGATTCAGAACCCTGCTCTAGAATATGCTGCCTTCTGATAATGAGATAGGTAAAGGTTTCACTTGACATTAAGTCTAGTCATGTCCAACTCTGGGTGGTGGTGCTGATCTCCATTCCTAAGTCAAAGAGCCGGTGTTGTCCATAGACCTCCTAGGTCATGTGACCAGCATGATTGTATGGAGCGCAGTTACCTTCCCGCAGAAACAGTACCTATTGATCTACTCACATTTACATATTTTCGAACTGCTAGGTTGGCAGAAGCTGAGCCTAACTGCGGGAGCTCAGCCCGCTCCACGGATTTGAATCGCTGACCTTTTGGTCAGCAAGTTCAGCAGCTTAGCCACCAGAGGGCCCATTGATAATAAGATAGATCCATTTAAATGCACTATCATTGAATTTCCCTGGAAGGGCTCATTGTCAGAATTAAGAGCAGAATACATTATGGAAAGCTGGTGATTCAAAGGCCAGTATGGAGAAAAATACATTCTCTTGTTCCTCAAGCAGAGTAGTGAAGCTAGGCTCGAAACCTGGCAAACTCCCCTTGTTCTGTAGAAGCTTTCCTATGTTCTTAGTAGCCTATCTTGATCTATTAGTTTCTTTAAATTGTAGCAGAATTACTGCACGGAGGATTTACAGTTATGAGAAACTAACATGACAGCCACATTCTGTCAATCCACAAGGTTTTGGCTGCATTTCAACATTGCTGTATTGAAGAACCTTGTAGAGCTATTCTCTATTAAGATCCCCAGAACTTGCTTGGCTTGATGGCCACACTCAGACTGCAGAATATTGCAGAATATTGCCATAGTGCCCTGGAAAGAAGCCATTGTGAAGAAGTATAGGGAAATAGCTCACAAGATAAAGTTAATTTTATGCAAAGTTCCCCCTTTGATTGTAAATCTAGTTAGACCTGATATGCTTTTTACTTTTTTATTGGGGTCCTGATCTTATGTAAAGCAGAAAGGCCAATTCTCACTTTACAGTTTGTATTCTGGAACAGATACGCCATTATAAAATGCATAAGTGCCCCATCTCATTATCATGGATAGAAAAATTCAGCCCATATTCCTTCAGGTGAAGAGAAAACTTGTACTCAGATATTTAAAAGTTATCCATATCTGTTTTGATCCTGCTAATTAATGTTTGTCCTACAAAAACTTTACAAAAACTTGATTACAGTCACTTACCAGCAGAAAGTGGGGCACAAGCACCCTAGGAAGGGGAAACACAGCTCCCCAGTGATTAGATTAGAAAACAGTTTAAAAACACAGGTTAATGTAACAGGTATGGAACCGAGGGAGGGGGGAGACTGATAGGAGGGTTCAAAGCACTGGGAGGCGCTCTAAAGGGGATGGGAGGGGCACGTTACAAGTCTAGTAGCATTTCAACTGTAAAACTCGAACTACATTCCCGACAGGGTGTTGCCTTGCGGGGTCGATCATCATCTATCTAATTTTAAGTGCTGCAGCACAAAACTTAGCAACACTGTAAGTTATTGTAATGCTAGAATCTGAAAGCAGCAGGGTGGAATAATATTTTTCGGCATGCCCTGTACAGCGATATCGCGGTTTGCTTATTGCAGACTCACTGTTTCGCGGGTCCGCAATAAGCGAAGGGGGGAGAGGGGGGAGGGGGAGCCAGGCGCTAGTCCTTACCCTTGGGCTTGTCTCCACCCACTCGGCAGCGGCCTCGTCCTCTTCGTCGAGTCTGCTGCTCGCCCACTTGGAGGCCCCTTGGGCACCATTGATGGCCCTGCCAGGCCGGGCTGTGGCCTCAGCTCAGCCTGGCAGTGCCATCAATGGAGCCCAAGGGGCCTCCGAGGCAGCGAGCAGCAGACTCTGTGAAGGGGGTGAGGCCGATGCTGAGTAGTGACGCTCTGTCCACTTAGCAGCGGCATTGTCCTCTTCACCGAGTCTGCTGCTCGCTGTCTTGGAGGCCATCAACTTGCCCAAGGAGCCTCCGGGGTAGGAGCAGCAGACTCGGCACCTCGGAGGCTCCTTGTGCAAGACCAGGTCTCAGCCCAGTCTGGCAGTGCCATCAATGGCACCCAACAGGCCTCCGAGGTGGTGAGCAGCAGACTCGGTGAAAAGGACAAGGCCACTGCCGAGTGGGCAGAGCATCCTTACTTCACAGATTTTCACTTATCGTCCTGGAATGGATCACCCATGATAAGTGAGGGAATACTGTATATTTTAGAAGCCATGGTGTAATGAGATTTGTTCTAAAGTTTCTGTGAACATGCATTGAAGTAGCACATGCTCAGTTGTTTCTACGTGTCTGGACTCACAGGGGCATAGTCCTTCCTTGAAGGGGGTTTTCCGATACCTCCCCTCCAATGGGAAGGCATAGCAAGTTTGTCTAGCAGTGGAGGAATAAGGTGAAACTAATGACCAGACTGTAAACTAACTGTCCTCTTGCAACTCTAGACAGAGAGCAGTACAGATAGATGTTTCAGTCATCATAGGCATACAGATGCAAGCATCATCCCTGAGCACCTTAAGCTACACAATCACATATTTTCCTATAGCAACATGTAGCTGTTTCTTATCTTCTGAAGAACATCTATCATATTCTTAAAGAAGAATTGTATCCCTCTAATAGGCCCCAGAAATGAGCAGCCACAGCCCCGTATCTGCTATTGCTGTTAGCCCGTTATAGCACTGTACTTAATTCCCAGCCCCTTCATATTTTGAGTTTGCACTAGCCTTGTCCTGGCCTTTTAATTGCTCTGAACAGGCAGGATTATTTTTTAAAATATATATGTGTTATTGTGATAATTTTATGCTTATCTTGTTTTGTTAATTTTATGTTATGCTGTTTACTCTGTATGTTTTGGTGATCTTACTTGGAAACCGCCCTGAGTCCCCCTCGGAGAGATAGAGTGGTATACAAATAAAGTTTTTTTTTAAGTTAAACAAAGACATATTAAATGTTATATAAGATTGTTGCAGAGCAGGTGTTAGTGGTTGTTTGAAATTATGGTTCTTAGCAATCGGTTTGGAGACATTTGGGGACCAGAAACAGCAGGTCAGTATGAGTGGGACAGTTTGTTGCAATGTACAGTTGACACTTTGGAGCTTTATGGAGCATCTATGCAGGGACAATTCATATTAGATTCAGTGAGACCTACTCCCAAGAAGTGTATAGGGGATTTCTGTCTCAGCTGTGTCCATTGCTGTTCAGCAGCCTCAGGGGTTCAACTTCTTTACATGTTCAAGGACTTGCTGATACTCAAGGAAGATGTAGAGTAGACCCAGCAGCCATATTGTTGCTCGGTTGATGCCAAGTTCTTGTTTCTACTGATGTTACATCTGGACTGGGCTGACTTTCAACAATCTTCTGTTGGACAGCCCCTTTGGATCTTTGGAGTCTGAACAAGGAGGGAGGTGGGATATCTATTCTATCTATGCACATAATAATACACATAATAAAAGTGAAAAATGTGTACATGTCTATGTGGCAGACGTGTCCAGTTACAAGGACAGCCTTCCACCTCCACAAAGATGCAATAGTTCCAAATGCTGAGAAGCCCCACTACTGACATTGCAGGTTATAGTGAGCACCATGAACATGTAGCCCAAGCACTACCCATGTCCTCCCCAAACACTATGGACCACCACCCAAGGAATGCTTTCATTCAGGGAGAATTTCATCCTACACCTGGCGTGTTTCCTCCAACCCAAGAAGTCATTCCAGGGTTCCTTGTGTGGAATTTGCATGACCCCACCCACTGCCCCCTTCCTTAACCTTTTCCTACACTTTCCTATTGCACACAGCAAACAGAGAAGAATTGATCAGCAACTGAACAGGCATACAGACCCAACATGGCCGACTGTAAATACTGGCAGGATTTGGGGGTGACTGGCCTTGGCATATGGGAGTTGTAGTTCACCCTTATCCAGAGAGCACTGAATCCAGTCGATGATAGATCTGGACCAAACTTGGCACAGACACACAGAACATGGCCAACTGTGCATACATGTTGCACCGTAGCCCTTGAAGGCTCCCTTGATAAACCACTTGAGTCCAACTATGGTTAAATGCTTTATTTAGAATAAGTAAAAGAGTAAAGAAGATAGGATTATAGTCCAGTGATGCCTTCAAGCATCCAGGGTATTGCAAAGCAATAGTCCAAAGGTAAAAACAGGATCAAAAGGTAACAGAGTCTTCTTGCCCTCAATCGGGCTAAATCCAGGAATAAGTTCTTGGCACTAAGATTGGCAAACAAAGTCACTTGGCTGAAAGGCCCACTGGCCCAAGGCAAAGGTCCGTAGTACTTGGCTGGAAGTTCAAAAGTTGACGAGAGATACTACACATCTCTCAGCCCCAAACTCTTATAGGTCTCCAATGCTTTGAAGTTACGACGCACAGTGCGTCGGAACGGGTTCTCACAACAACACTCCAGCTGGGCCTTCTCAAGACTCTCACATTGAATTGGAATGCAAGCCCAATTAGCAGCAGCACCTGGCCGAATGGGAGTCACCTTGGCTTTACCATTCCCTCGGTTCTTATCAGCCTGAGCTGAATCTGGCTGGCTTCTGTCCTTGAACGTTGAACGAACTGGGGCCTCTGGAAGCATCTTGCCTTTAGGCAGTGCAGGCCTTTCTGTGACTTGGGATTCAACATGGGATTTAACATGGCGTTGGTCTTGCTGAGGGGCAGGGGCAGGCTGGGACGTGACAGTACAGGCCTGGTTTGCAGAGGATTGGCTCACAATCCTGGAAATTGTAGGTTGCCCACATCATTATGTATTTTCTAATGGGAGCATTCATAAAAGCAACATCGAAGACTGGCTTTTTTTGTAATAAACAGTGTTACTAATTAACTAAATGATATTACCTAACACCCCAAAACAAACAATGCTTTTTTTCAAATAACTTGGGCACCATCAGGTACCCAAGCTAGTAACTGAATAAAATAGAGCACCTTGATCAGTAACATTGGCTGGGAAGCCTGAGCCAAACAAAGTGTTAATGAGAATCAGGCAAATCCAGGAACCTGTAGAAAGGACAAGGGAAATCTCTGGGAGCAGGTTGGAGAATAAAATATATAAGGTCAGCATTCACTTTGTGCTTGCTCTTTCTCTGGTCTTGATTGCAGTCGCAAGTGGCCACTTTTCATTAAGAAAGGGCAGGACATTTTCACACAAAGCTTCATATAAAGGTATAATTTTGCTCTTGTGTTCTTTGGGGGAGGAAAAGAACCGGAGCTGTGCATCCAGTGGGGTTAGTGATGTCGAGCAGGTGGGAAGAAACTCATTGACTAGGATTTGCTGCAGGTTGAGAAGATTGAAGGTTGATCGGGCACTGAAAAAGATCTATGGCAAACTGTCACTAGGAAAGCCATTAAATAAATGTCAAGCGGCTCTTTGAACTGAATGGCTTGGCCTTTTGCTTCTGCTTCAATATTGTGAGGTTTCAGATTCTGGTTCCAGTTACATCTGACGTAAATGCTCAGAGAGGGTCTCCATGGTGTAGGACTGCATTCTGTCCAATTTATGAGGCCTGTGTTACAAAGAGAGGGGCCCCTGCTGAAAAATATTAAAATGCCATCATTTTCATCAGAGGTCATCAGAACAATTCGGCAGACTTAATTAGTTCTTGCATCACCCCGTGGGGCAAGCAAATATTATTGCATTTTACAGCTGGGTAAACAACAAAACAGAGCGATGAATCTTTAAGGTCATCAGAAAGACAGTAGATGGTATGGGAATACAATATGGTGTGCCTGTCTCCTAGGCCTTGGAACAATACAATGTACAAGTTGGTCTCCAATCAATTTTATTGCCTTTCTCATCTTTTCAAGCATTGCATCATTTTATAAACTTATTTGGGGGGAAAGTCTTAATATACAAGAACCCGGCTTAGTAGAAAAGAGCTCTAGGGGCCACGCATTAATGTGTATTGATGAGAGGATTACAACAATTTATTAGGGAATCTAAGAAGAGAATTAGAAAGAATGGACATCAGTCGTGTCCAAATTGTCTTCACATCCACAAATGATGTGTAAAAGAAGGGTTTCTCTAAAGCTACAATACAGATATACAAAGAAATAAAAATACTCAAAAGTTTGTGAATAGCCAGCACGTTGTGTTGCCAGAATGTATGAGTACAGCATGGTCTTGGAGACGAGAAGGTAAAATGTGAATTCATTTGGGATACTGGGCACCACAATTGAAGGGAGATGTTGATAAGCTGGAATGTGTCCAGAGAGGGGTGACTCAAATGATCAAGGGTCTGGAGAACAAGCCCTATGAGGAGTGGCTTAAAGAGCTGGGCATGCTTCGCCTGCAGAAGAGAAGGCTTAGAGGAGACATGATGAGGGCCATGCATCAAGATGTGAGGGGAAGTCATAGGGAGGAGGGAGCAAGCTTGTTTTCTGCTGCCCGGGAGTCTAGGGCGTGGAACAATAGCATCAAACTATAGGAAAGGAGATTCAACCTAAACATTTGGAAGTACTTCCTGGCTGTGAGAGCTGTTCAGCAGTGGAACTCTCTGCCCTGGAATGTAGTGGAGGCTCCTTCTTTGGAGGCTTTTAAACAGAGGCTGGATAGCCATCTGTTGGGGATGCTTCGAATGTGATTTCCCTGCTTCTTAGCAGAATGGGGTTGGACTGGATGAGGACTCTTCGAGCTCCATGATTCTATGATTTAATGACTCAGGTGGGTCCTTTGGCCAGTGGGTCACTATAAGGCTAAAATGTGCACATTTATCTAAATTGGGGAGAGCAAAACACAGCCCATGGATGACCTGTGTCCACATAAGTCCGTGTGTGTGTGAACAGTTTCTGGGTGGCTGAGGGCATTTCCCCATATATCTGAGCCTTGTGATCATTACATGCCCTGGTAAAGTCTTAATTCTAAAAGAGGAAGAGATTTTTAGATCAGTTTCTGTTGTTTAAAAAGCCAGTCTTGGGTTTAAAATGTCTAGGGGTCCCACAAAATGCGATTAAATACTTTCACCCCCTTTCTGTGTGGAAGTCAGCATGGAAAGAGGCTTACCTGGCCACCTAACCTCTCGCTGTTGCCTGATGTAGATGCTATGCCCTGCCCTTCAGTAAAAACTCTAGGGTTGTATCACAATCAATTAAGAAAAATCAGGGGGGGGCATGTTTTTTTAATTATTCTATCCTTAGTGTTCAGAATAAGCAGGGAGTTTATAGAATCACAGAAGGGCAATCCTGTCCAACTCCATTCTGACGCACAGGAATACACAATCAAAACACTCCTGATCAGTGGCCTTCCACTGATCTGGTGGTGCAGTGGGTTAAACCCTTGTGTCGGCAGGACTGATGACTGACAGGTCGGAGGTTTGAATCCAGTGAGAGCGCAGGTGAGCTCCGTCTGTTAGCTCTAGCTCCCCATGAGGGGAGATGAGAGAAGCCTCCCACAAGGATGATAAAACACCCAACAAACATCTGGGCAACGTCCTTGCAGATGGCCAATTCTCATATACCAGAAGCGGCTTGCAGTTTCTCAAGTCGCTCCTGATACGGAAAAAAAGTGGCCTTCCAGACTTGGATTAAAAACCACCAAAGAAGTAGACTTCACCACACTTTGAGGCAACATAGCCCATAGTCAAAAAGCTTTTATCATCTAGAAGTTCTTCTAATATTTAGGTGGAATCTCCCTTTCTGTAGTTAGGATCCATTTCTCTGGGTGCTCCTGTGATCAGAGAAAACATTTCTGTCACTGTGTTCCTCAAGTGGTTTTTTTAATGTGCTACTTACTAATGACATTATGAAGACAACTGTGAAGGCTCTTTTACAGATCGATATGGAGTTTAATGGAGCTAAAATCTCAGTTGTTCTCACTGTCTGAGAACATGAAACTAAATACTACCATACAGGAGGGACCATAGCTCAGTAGAAGAGTTTCAAAAATATGTCTTTGGTGATGGGGAAGAGGCTGACCTGGGGTGCTTGGGAGTATATGCCAGTTAGAGTAATACATTCTAGGTCAGGCATGGGCAAACTGAGGCCCTCCAGGAGTTTTGGACTTCAACTCCCACCATTCCTAACAGCCTCCCGGCTGTTAGGAATGGTGGGAGTTGAAGTCCAAAACTTCTGGAGGGCCTCAGTTTGCCCATGCCTGACCTAGGTCATGTGGCCATAAGAGCACCTCTCATTTTTTTATATATTTCTCTGAATTTCTGGTGTTCCCCCTATTGTTTTTTATTGGGCCATGAGACTTTTTGTGTTCTCCTAGTCCCAGAAGTCCATACGTGATTTTGCACATAGTAAAGGTAAACGTCTCCCCCGACATTAAGTCTAGCCATGTTTGATTCTGGGGGCGGTGCTCATCTGCATTTCTAAGCAGAAGAGCTAGTGTTGTCCATAGACACTTCCAAGGTAATGTGACTAGTATGACTACATGGAGTGCCATTACCTCCTCACATAAGCAATGCCTATTGAGCTACTCACATTTACATGTTTTCAAACTGCTAGGTTGACAGAAGCTGGGGCTAACAGCGGGAGCTCTCCCTGCTCCCCAGATTCGAACCATCAAGCTTTCGATCAGCAAGTTCAGCAGCTCAGCGGTTTAACCCACTGCGCCACCTGGGGGCCGTATGTGTTTTTGCACATACCTTTCTTAAAATATAAAGAGTTGTTTTTATACAGATTAAGCATCCCTTATCTGGAAATTTTGAAAGAAATGCATTCTGCATTGTGACTATATATTATATATTAATTTCATTAAAACGGTAGAAAGATAAAATGCTGCTCTTAGTTCTTCCTTGATGACAGCAAAATAACAGATAAGTTTTTTCATTGATATACTCGCAGACCACAAATTGGATGAATTCATTTGAACATTTGGATAATATGAATTTCCTTTCTATCCCTAAATGGCAAAAAATAGTTTGATTTAGCAGTGCAGGATGAAAAGCTATGCAAATTCTTAATTACTGAAGCCAAGGGCTAAAGTTAAGTTCATGACGTGGAGGGGTTTGTGAAGTTTACGTGACAATAAATAAAATAATCTGTTTGCATCCCATTTGCAGTTGTGACCTGAGATTGACAGTAGATTTATCTGCTGATAAAGCCACAGGAGCTTCTCAAACGAGGCTCAGACATGTGGGCGGGACATGAATTATTTATATTTTACTCTGCATAATACTTAACGAGCCTTTGTAGAGAAGCATTAATACCTTCATGATATTTTTAAAAAGAAACAGAACTGTCAGGTAAAGGGATTTTTTTCCTCATTGGTGAGGTTCTTCCACTTATGAAGTACCAACTTTATTTGTAAGTCGGTTCCCAATATCCTCTGTGAAGAAGTACTTGGTGAAATTATTTATTTCTTTGACACATTTGCAGCCCTAGTTCCTCTGTCATTGAACTCAAGGCAGCATATTTGGTATTTCTGAATGGTTTCCTATCCATTGATCCAATGGCCTACGCTAGTCAGAATTTTTTGGTTTTTGGAAAAGCATGATCTTTTTAGAAGTCATAACCTTTTGAAAAATGATGCCATAACCTTTTGGTAAGAAGCATGAGCTGTTAGAGCAGCGTTTCCAACCAGGGACCACTTAACCAGAGACCACTTGATTAGGGACCTCTCTCTAACATTAGCACGAAAGGATTACAAATCGATTTTTGGTCAACTTTAGATTTGGTTTGGAGTGCTGATTCAGAAAATTGCATTGGATAGAACAGGGCTGTCCAACTGGCGGCCCGGGGGCCGTATACGGCCCCCAGCCCCTTCCCTCCGCCCCCCTAAGCTTTTTAATAAAAAATAAAAAATAAAAAATCAAGTAAATAATAAAAATTGAAAAAAATACCTACTTCCGGGTTCGTAGCAAGTATCGCGAGAATACGCAATCCACATGGGATTTCGCTGTCAACGCGAGATCACGCCGGCGTTGACAGCGAAATCTCGTGTGGATTGCGTATTCTCGCGATACTCTTCAGCTACTCTACTACTGGATCTCTGAGGCCCACAGACGTGATTAGGACCTTCTTCGACTCAGTCGGTCGTCGCCTCTCTCGTCGTCTGGTACTCCTGGATCCTGCGCGTTTGGAAAAGGTAGGCCGAAGCAGGGGGCTCCTCAGGGGCTCCTCATTCCCTCCCCCATCTCCCCTCATGTATTAAATATAAAATTAAATATATTTAATGATGAAATAAGGGGAGATGGGATACAGTGGGGGGGGGCGGGTGGAATTAAAAATATTTAATGTTAAATTAAAATAAGGGGAGGGGAGGATGGAATTAAATATATTTAATATTAAATTAAAATAAGGGGAGAGGGGAGGATGGAATTAAATATATTTAATATTAAATTAAAATAATTTAATATTTTATTCCTGCATTTTATCTCAGTAAAAGATTATATTTGACTGTATGGATGCCCCTTTTGAATGCCCACCCTGCATTTAATGTTAGTAAAAGATTATATTTGACTGTATGGATGCCCCTTATTAATTGTAAGTAAATTGGAGCTGGGGGAGGGGAGGGGCATGGGTGGAGCCGGGGCAGAGCCGGGGCAGGGGCAGACCCTTCGGCCCCCAGGTCATCAGTGACCGGAATTCAGGCCCCTGGGCCGGTAGAAGTTGGACAGCCCTGGGATAGAACACATCAGCTCTAGTTTCTGATATAGAACATATGCCATGGTCAGTGACAACGAAGGAGTGGCATGTGGCACAATAGGAGCAGAAATAAAATGACTCCACCGTGTTAAAGTTATAACCTTTTGGAAAAATGGCATTCGCCAACATTCATGCAAGGCAACTAGGTTTCTCAGCTGTTAAACTGATGTACCTAGGTATTTCTTTGTACGGTTAGGGACAAAGATATACCAATGCACAAAGACACACATATATATTCAGCAGAGTTTCAGAAGTGTTCCTTTTAGTTGCCCCAAAACATCTACTCTCCCTTAAAATGTATTAGCTTTTAAATCATGATTTCAAGAGACAAAAATAAGCAGACTTCGTTAAAAGTAACATAGTTGGTTTACTCACAAACTTCATGTATTCTGCATACAGGTACTTTGCTTATCAATCCAGTTACAAGTAGATTTGAAGTAGTTTCTCTATGTAGGTGACACGGGGCATCTTTCTCATAATCAACAGTCCATAGTCCAAAGCAGGGGTGCTCACACTTTTTCAGCATGCAAGCTACTTATAAAACAACCAAGTCAAAATGATCTCCCTACCCACTACTCAGAGAGCCATAAAAGCAAAATATTTGGAAATTTATTTCAGTGAGAGCCATATAATATATTTTAAGACTAAATTCAACTAAATGTGAGTATAATAAGCCCCTGAATCTATTCATAATAATCATGATGATGATATTCATTCAGCCTCTGCTGCTGCTGCTGCTACTACTAATAATAATAATAGTAACAGCAACAACAATAGTTTTCTAGAGTAGAAGGAGACCTCCAAGGGCTATCCAGTCCAACCTCCTTCTGCCATAAGGGAAAAACACAATCAAAGCATTCCTCACAGATGGCCATTCAGCCTTTGATAATAATAACAACAACAACAACAATGGGTTCCTAGAATAGGAAGAGACCTCCAAGGGCCATCCAGTCCAACCTCCTTTTGCACCTGGGTGGCGTCGGGTGCTTGCGGGGTGGTACTGAGCCTTCCTCCCACCCTGCCTGCGATCTACCGGGATGCCCTAAGCGATCTACCAGTAGATCGCAATCTACCTAATGAGAACCCCTGGTCCAAAGCATCTCTCTGTTTTGAGAGTCTAATAGAGTCTGTATAGTCTCGTAAGCATACAGTTTCTGCAATAAGTCTAAACTGCACTGTTCCTGCAATCTTAAAGGCACACTGACATCTAAAATGGAATCTGAGTCCTGAACAAGCCCAGTTCTGATCACATGGTCTGCGGCCCCTCCCACAACAAAGAGGTTTAAGAAAACTTCAAACAAATACACACATATACAATGCAGTAAGCAATTATATACATAAATAACTACCAGAGGATTGAGAAGGTTGCTATTTCCAACAGAATTAACAGCAGGATTTGAACCATGCATATACTAATATTCACCAAGAAGGTTGCATCAGACAGTGGAGACTTCATAGTTTGGTGAGGAACCTGCACACTCTTTGGCAGAGAAGACCTTCTAAAACTACAACTCCTGTGACCTCATAGTATTGAACCATGGCAGTTAAAGTGGTTCAAACTGCATTAATTCTAAATGTACCCTAGGTTTAGAGGAGGGGAGGAAGAAGTGATTCAGGTGAGTATACCAAATTCCACACTTCGGCAAGAGGAAACAACACCCTCTCCGAAGTAACTAGCCATTTGATTGTGAAGACATGGCTGAAGTAGGATAAATGTTTTCCTGAACCCTCAGCTAGTTAACAATGAAAGCCCTGCAAAAAAGACAAGAACTAGACTAATAACCCTACATTTTAACCCCAGTGATGGTGGAGAAATCTTGCATATTAACAAGTATGTGTTTTCTCTAAGGCTGAACAAAGAGCAACAACAACAGCCAATGCCAACAGTTCTGCCTAACCATGCCAACTGATTCTTTGAGTCCTTTTCCTCACTGCTTTGTAAAGAAAGGCATTTTTCCTCTGCAAAGGCAATTCAGCTGAGATGTACAACTACAACAAGAGAGGGAGAGGTAAAGTCTGACCTTGGGTCAAAGAGCTGGACTTAAGATCTGGTGGCTTGCTGACTCTATAGTTCCCTTGGTGTTTTGCCTAGATCAGTGGGAACCAACCTAATCCATAGGGATTTATGGATGTCACATGGACAGAATAATCACGCTTCAAATCTTCCATCAAGAAATGCCACCAGAAAGCCTTTTGTGTGAAATTTTGCCTTTACCCAAAACTTTAAAAATTCAGTTGTCAACCTGTTGACCTCACTGTTGTCACCCAAGTGATGTAAACTGGTAAGTCTGTCTGGGACACTGTAACAGATCAAAGGAAGTCCAGCCCATTCATTGCATCTTTTATACGAAGAGAACCAGGATTCTTTTCAACATCTGTTTTGGACCAAAAAAAGTAATATTTCCAAGCTTGGTGTGATGAGGTGGTTATTTGTGTTATATTAAGTGGTCACGTTATGGACAGACCACAAAGGGTTGGCTGTGATAATGGAGGCAGTTCCCTCCTGGGGGGAATGTGTTGCCATGGTGATGGTGGGCGGAGCCAACCAGAAGGCTAGCTCGGAATTCTTAGAGAGAGTCAGTGGGTGCCTGGCTGTCAAGCCAGAAGGTTTGGTTAGATTCTGCTCTG